>CM055872.1:19527242-20127242 GCA_029582165.1 Portulaca oleracea
CATGCCAATCAACCAAACCCCCATCCTCCCATGTTAGGACGCAACATTGTCCTTAATGCATTTCAGGTAAGTATAACATGCACAAGAGGGAAACGACATAATGCATTACACTCAAAGAAAAAGAGAAAAAAAAAACAAAGAACTAAGAAAAATAAAGGGACAAATAGAAAGAACTCACCAGGCTAGGTGTAGGATGCACCTAAACTATCTCTTCTTCAAGCAAAGGGCATGGGGAGTATCAAACACTCCGTCAAGACCTTATGATTAAGCTATCACCTTAGATGCAGTCAAAGCCCTTAGAAGTTTGTCAAACTCGACAGCATGCGGTTCACAAGCTTGTAGATAAGAGAGCAACAAAATACTCATAGCAAATAATGCTAGTTGCGTTCTTTGAAATAGATCAAAAGTACGTACTAGAAAAATCAAAAGAATCAAAATAAGTTATCCACATGATTCTTCTAGCAGAGTCCTCTAGGCATTTATAATATGGATCAAGAGAGTGATGATATCCTCTTAGTGTACCTAAGGACAAATCAAGAACATTGTTGTTCCCCTCAATCACATCACAAGAGTCAACCACACATCCCACATCAACATGAACATCGATGGTCTTTTCACAGGGAATGGGCTCCTCAAGGTTCTTATAGGAAAGGGAAGGTGGTGAACAAAGTATATAAGCATGGACTATGTCATCAAATTCTTTGCTTGAAGGGTCTACTCCACCCACAAACCCCTCACTAGACTCCTCATCAAAACTATCAATTGACCCATGACATATATCATCATCATACCTAGCATTAAACTCATGGGATTCACTCACCTCAAACCCGGTCGATTGAGAATAAGGTGAGGATGCATTATGAAAAGTCAAGACATCATCAGTAGTGTCTTTAAGTGAGCTAGGATGAGAAGGAGCAACAATTGGCAAGGATGTCTCAAAAGGGGCAACTATTTCCTCTAGACTAGCCTCTAAAGGGACGGTAGACTCAACCTCATCACATAATCCAACATTCAAATTGAAAGAACTAAAACTATGGTCGGAATTATGCAATAGGCCAAACCCTCGCATCATGTCAAGTGTCTTATCTTGTTGTTCTTGCATTGCCCTCATCAAAATTTCAAGTCTAGCTAAACTAGGGCATGTAGAATCATCATGGTCAAAAGAACAACATAAACCACCAGGAGGCAAACAATGGGGTTGAGTATATGATCTAGCATGAGACACGCAAGGATTGGGGAAAGAGTATCCAAATGCACAAGAAGAATTTTCAAAATCAAATGTATCATGTGCAAGCCATTCAAGGAAACTCCAAGCTTCGTCGACAGTTTTAGTATAAAAACCCAAATACTCTAATAGAGTACGAGTTTCACCATTCACCCCTTCAACAACAATATCAAGAATATCTTATTTCCTAGGAACAATACCAAATGGTACAAGACAAGCAAGTAATCGTTCAAAATAGCGCCAAAATAATTTCTACTCAAAATTGGGGGAAATCGAGAATTGCCATTTTTTGGGTTTTTCATTTTAGTTTTTTTAAATTTTTTTAAGGGGAAAAAAAACAAACTTAGTCAATCTTAGAGTATTTGTTTAATGGCTGGTGGGGACAGAGTCCCCGGCAATGACGCCAAACACTTGACAGAGCCGCGAGCGCACGGTGTACAGTAGGTGTAGCACGTCAAGGTCGATCCCACAAGGACTCAATCTAGCAACGCATTGAACTAGCTCTCTATTTTATTGCGAAGCTAACCGGATTTTGATTTTGAAAGGGTTTAAGAAACAAATTAAGACTATTAGAGAAAGGAAATCAATCTAAGGTTCAATCAAGGAACAAAGATTTCTAGGGAATTTATTTCCTAACAATGAGTTTGACTATAGGAACCTAGTTCATGCAATCATTCATTCAATCGAATCAAGAACCGATATCCATATGAATTCTACTACTCTTTCGATGCTAATAGAACTACTTCAATCAGCCGAAATTACAACTTTTGTATGCTTTTCAAGTTAATCAAAGTTGAAGGTCTCTAATTATTCGGTTATTAAAGTGACTCCCTAGTTTGCTATTCTTTTCTCAAATTTCACAAAATTAGGTAGAAAGGTTGGTAGTCAGATTATCCTAATTCACTTTTCAGTACTTCTCAGGTTAATCTCAAATCACAAGCATCCTAAGCCTTAAAAACACACATGAACATGAAGAACACAACCTTCTATTGATTCAAAACGAGAATTCAAGCACAAACTAAGAAAATCCAATCAAACTACATTGTTTCGGGTTGCAAAACCCTAGAATTCTAAGAATCTACTCACTCATTGTCAAAGAAGGCATGAAACAAGTTCCAATCATCATAATCAATCCTTAAAACAAAGAAGGAATACAAAAAGAAAGAACAAACTACGTAGAACACGTCTCGTTGAGTCTTTCTATACCGGGGTGGAACCTTCTCTTTGAATGCTGCTACTTTCTTCTTGAATCTTGATCTTTGCCTCTCTTGAATTGATTCGATCTTGAATCTTGATTGAATGGAAAGAGGAGTAGGATGGATTTGGTGCTCTCTTTTCTCCCTTAACTGTTGAAGAACCAAGGAATGAATGATAGATATCGAAAAACTATCAGCCTCCTCTCTTTTGTTCTCGCGAAAACAAGACGGCGCACACGAACAGGGCTTGCCATGGACCATGGGGCTCACCACGGTCAGACCGTGGTGGCCACTGGCCATGCAGGTTCTGTTTCGTTTCCTCTCAAATTCATGTCACAATGTGTTCTTTAGCAATGCAGGCCCGTGGTGTATTCGATCTTGCCAAAAGTTGAGGAAATGTTGATGTTTTGGTCCTAAACCTACAAGTCTTCATCAAAAACAACTACACCAAGCATAATTGGGAAATTGAGATATAAATCAAGATTCACAATTAAAACTATCCCTAGTCCACTATTGATATCCCCTAAAAACATAGTCATAAAAAGCACTTATCGGCATGGCCTAAATTAACTTCATCGGATATCATCTTTCTCAGGTGACTTACTACATATCCAAATGCCATAACCATTTAATTTGACATATTAGAAAAATGCTCTTGTAACTTACAGATATAGTCATTAATAGTGATTTTTTTTTTCAAATATTTGTGTGGTGATATGTGACAAAGGTTTCAAATGTGGATTTTGTTTTAATATTTATTATAATAATAATAATAATAATAATAATAATAATAACTATTCTTTGTACTTGTGTAATGCACCGGTATTCTGTCTTTTTTTGTTGTCTTTTGATTTCATTGTGTTAGGATACTCAGGGTGTTGTTAGCAGACAAACAATAATAAGGGTGAAAAATAAATAAATAAAGATTCAACACAAGGCATTAACATGGAAAATCCAAATCAAGAAAAAACCACGAACGATGTACTATTAGAGGATTACAATAGTGTTTCAGAGATTCCTAGACCTCCACAATCTCTCACAACCTTCCAACAGGTACAACCTGAGTACTTAAAAATACGAAGATTACATGTCAATCTCTTGTGGTCAGATAAAACACTCTCAATTGCGATACCAATAAGCCTAGCACCTAGGCTCTATTTATAGTACTACAAGGCTAAGTCAATTAATTAGGGTTAATAGAGTCCTTGGCAGCCAAGGAATTACAAAAAAGGCGACTAACAAATCAGCAACCCACTCACACTCTACTACCTTGCTCCATAAGCCACATAGACCAACCCAAAATTGGTCTCCACATTCAACCCAACAATCTCCCACTTGGAGACCAACTGTAAACGCAACCTTCGTCGATCATCATCAATCACCACTTCAACTCCTTCTCGAAACCTCTAGTACATCCATCTCGATCTTCTTCAACAAGATAAACAGAGGACCCAGTTAACCTCCCATCAACTCCTCTTTTAGCAATAGACCCCCACTTGAAGTGATCATACCCCTGCAACTGCGACATACGTATCCTTGTATGCAACTTAGGGGAATTATGGATTGAGATTTTACTTCGTGTTGATAATGTCGAAGTCCTGCATAGGTTAGATGCATTCTTCAGCTGATCATTCATTTTCCTAGCCTCGACCAGAAATCTCCTTGTTTCTGGTACCCTTTTCTCATTAGAGAACCTAAAACGTCTTTGACGAGCATGAACAAGCCTGTTAGAATTATCAATGGTAGTATATAGTTTCCCCTCCTTACTACCATTTGCAATTACAAGAGATCTTTTCATTACCCTCCAACAACCATCCTCAAATCTCGTTGTGAGCCCCTCCTCATCTAGTTGACCCACAGATACAAGGTTCTTGGTCAGACCCTGGCTATATATATCAATTTGGATTCTGGTGGTCCAAAAAAAAATGGATTGTAGTGGGACATAATCGAGAGTATACCCTAAATATCATAGATTTTGTGTTGCATTTGATTCAAAACTTAGTATAACACTTTATCATGATTTTTAATTAATTTACAGCGTTTTTCCCAATTCTTTTTAATTTGTTTTATGATTTTTTATGATTTTTTCACTTTTATTCCTTTTAAAAAATCATAATAATTTCTCTGAGTGTCAAAAAAATAATTTAAAAATTATTTTAGTAACTACACTTCATTACCTTTATGGTGGCAAGAACGAAAAAACAAAATCAATGTTGGATAGGAATGAAAAAAATAAAAGAATTTGAAGGTGAATTTGGTACCACTAGAATCCAATTTTATTTATTTTTTTTACCGCCATAATCCAAAATGAAAGTAGGGATAATTGCTATACAATTTGTGAAAGTAGAAATTATTAGAATCCAATTTTCCTATATATATATATATATATATATATATATATATATATATATATATATATATGGGAAGTGATCATATGAGCATTGTGTTTATATGAGCATGTGAGCATTAGGGATATGGACCCTTGGATCCTCAGTCTATGGATGAGAAAAAAAGTAGAGTTCAACTTTTTTTTTTGGCAGCCTCACGTGACTTTAATAGCAAATAAGCCCTTTTCCTTTTCATTTTTTTACTTTGAAAGAAGCACCCATTCTTGATAACTGGGTCTTGATTTCCCGAAAATGATGTACATCATCACATTCATGGCAGCCATGAACAAACCAAAAAAAAAAAACGTTAAGTCTCCCTCCATTGCAGCTAGCAACGATTTCTTCTCCTTCACAATTCCCACACTCAAACTCTTCCCCTTCCAATTTGATATCTGCCCATGGATGTGATGTTCGAATTCAGTTCCATGTGGTTGTCGGGTTCCGGCGAAGGAGACATTGAGACTCTCTTTTTTTTGGGTGTGCTTTGAAAAACAAAGGTTTGTCATTGTTAGTTCGTCAAGTTCAAAATTTTTTTCCAATCCATCTGCTTATATGTTGTTTTTCTCATTTTTTTAGTTTTCATTGAAAGAAAATGTCCCCTGTTGGTTTCAGTGGCGGTTTTCTGAGGCGGTTCCAGGCGCTGGAGAAGATTGAGGTCTTTTTTTGAGAAATATGAATTCAGTGTGGACATCAAGTGAGGCCATAGTATATGTTAAGGTGAGCAAAAGTGGACATTAGGAAAGTTCGTGGTAGGTGTGTATGTTGTTCTATTGTACTTGATGTAAACATTGATATTGGTTGATGTCCACAGACCACAGGAATAATGGTTGATGCCCATTGTTATGAAAGTCCACAGCTAAATGTGTACATCATAGATAATGTTGTTGATATTCTCTAAGTGAGTTATAAAAGTCCACAGTCATCATAAAATATATTATTGGTGTCGTTGATGTTCATCTGTGAAGAGTCAGGGAATCCATCATTTTAGACTGTGGACATTAAGTATTACTAAACAGGACATCACGCATGTGGACTGTGGACAAGGCATTCATCATGCAGTTTTATTCATTTGTAAATAGTGATCGGCATCCAATTTGGATTGTGGACATCAAGTATTACTAAAAAGGACAATGCGCGTATGGACTGTGGACAACATATTTCTTCATATGCATTATACCAAAGTGGATACCTTCATGGACAATACAATCAAGCACATTAATACTTGGCGTTGAAATTTCATGAAGTGGACATCTAGTTATGTCTATGTGAACTTCAAGTATAAATTGCAAGGACGTTAATTTCATAGATCATTACACAATGCATTGTGATGTCATACAAACTTGACGTCCAAGAATAACAGTAGTGGACATCAAGCATTACCAACATATAAACAAATGGACCTTCATAACTCACATTGTGAATCTCAACAAGATTATCTATGATCAACAACCCCTATATGAGTGTGGCTAACTGTGGACGTTTCATCATTCATATTGCGAACATTGTACATGCATACATCACGACAATCATCTTCAATGATCAACATCACGATAAACCCACAACCATATTCAAAACTCACTAAAAAAAATAAATCAAAACTCACTGCTATTATTCTTGATGTCCCTTGTTGTTGTGCTTGAGTGTATTATGTGCCAATAAAGTTATTCTTGATGTCCCCTGTTGTAATACTTAATGTCCATGTTGGTAATGCTTGATGTCCACTACTGTTATTCTTAGATGTCAAGTTTGTATGACATGCATTTTGTAATGATCTATGAACCTAATGTCCTTGCAATTTATACTTGAAGTTCACATAGACATAACTAGATGTCCACTTCATGAAATTTCAAGGCCAAGTATTAATGTGTTTGAGTGTATTGTCCTTGAAGATTTCCACTTCAGTGTAATGCATACGAAGAAGATATATGTTGTCCACAGTCCATACGCGCATTGTCCTTTTTAGTAATACTTGATGTCCACAATCCAAACTGGATGCCCATCATTATTTACAAATAAATAAAACTACATGATGAATGCCTTGTTCACAGTCCACATGCGTGATGTCTTGTTTGGTAATACTTAATGTCCACAGTCTAAAATGATGGATTCCCGCACTCTTCATAGATGAACATCAACGACATCACTGATGTATTTTGTGATGAACATATTTAACTGTGGACTTTCATAACTCACTTAGTGAATATCAACAACATTATCTGTGATGTACACATTTAACTGTGGACTTTCATAATAGTGGACATCAACCATTATTACTGTGGACATCAACCAATACCAAGGTTCACATCAAGTAAAATAGAACGACATATACACCCATCACGAATTTTCCTAATGTCCACTTTCGTTGACCTTAACATCCACTATGGTCTCACTTGATGTCCACACTGAATTCAGATTTCTCAAAAAAAGACACCCATTTTCTCCAGCGCCTGAAACGACTCAGAAAACCGCCACGAAACCAACAGGGGACATTTTTTTTCAATGAAAAACTAAAAAAAATGAGGAAAAACAACATATATACATATGGATTGGAAAAAATTTTGTATTTGACGAACTAACAACGACAAACCTTTATTTTTCAAAGGACATGCACCCAAAAAAAGAAAAAGAAAAAAGAAAACAGTCCCAATGTCTCCTTCGCCGGAACCCGACAACCACCTCGAATTGAATTCGAACATCACTGCCATGGGCAGATATCAAATTGGAAGTGGAAGAGTTTGAGTGTGGGAGTTGGGAAGGAGAAGAAATCGTTGCTAGCTGCAATGGAGGGAGACTTAACTTTTTTTTTTGGGTTTGTTCATGGCTGCCATGAATATGATGATGTACATCATTTTTGGGAAATCAAGTCCCAGTTATCAAGAATGGGTGCTTCATTCAAAGCAAAAAAGAAAAAGGAAAAGGACTTATTTTCTACTAAAGTCACGTGAGGCTGCCAAAAAAAAAGCTAAACTCTACTTTTTTTCTCATCCATAGATTGAAGATCCAAGGGTCCATATCCCTAATGCTCACATAAACACAATGCTCATATGATCACTTCCCTATATATATATATATATATATATATATATATATATATATATATATATATATATATATATATATATATTGGGAATGGATCATGTAAGCATGCTCTTATGGTGAGCATGTATGTATGAGTCATCTCAACCCTTGGATGGCCATCAGATGATTGATGTTTTTTAGGGAATTTTAATTAATTTAGGAGGACATCACGCGACTTTTCCCCCACCCTAATCTTTCCTAATTGCTCTAATTTTGCCATGCGTTAATTACGACAGTAAATCAACCAAAAACACAGACAGAATAACCAGAATTCTGGCCAATTTTGGAGAGTTCGTTGGAAGAGAAAAACCAGCCACCACTGTTCATCGCTGCCGCCGTCCGCCGGCCGGAGAAGGCCAATGTTACACTACCGGACTGAGACGACGCCGCAGAAGTGATCATCAATCCTATATTAGCAACACTGATCAACACTGGTCGCTGTCATCGCTGTTCACCGGTGAAGGTTGACGATGCATTACCAACTAAGACGACGCAGTCGAACCGGACATCAATCGTATATTGGCCATGGACGAGGTTGAGACGAGGTATTCTATGATTTCAATTTAATCACGCACAATACCTCTGTGATTTGCTAATGGCGATTATCATGATATAAATGGGATATCAATCTTATGTTAGCAATTGTTCATCAATCCTATATTAGCGATGAACGATCAAAAGTGCTTGATGATGAGCTGGTTGTGATGAGAATGAACGAGGAAAACAGAGCGCGTTACTGCAGCGGAAAAAAAGCGTTTGATACTCAGATTATTAGGTTTGGTAGTCTATGTCTATGTGTAAATGTCCGTGCAACAGTCATCGAATGACGTCCATGGGGCGTACAACATGTGGGGTACATGAAAACATAACATTCCTATTGCCCCTTGTACTTGATCGATCTCCACCGAGGTATGAGAGATTGTATATACTTGATGCACACCTCAATGACACCAAATGCACATGGAGTTTTGTTTGATTATTAATCTAAAGGGCATAATCTGATTATTGGACAATGTCCATTACACAAACGGTGAATATCTTTTTATGTGATATGTATTGTCCATGGTGCCACAGAGTGTATGTCCAGCGTGGACCTCATTTGCGTTAATAGTTGTGTTTGTGCTAGGCTGTTATTGTGGTGTTGGCCCAAGAGTTTCCCATTTTGGTATTGGTCCTAACACATCAATGTGTTTTGTTTCGTGGTGTGTGTTGTGCAACGTTACGTTGGGGCACACCGAAAAAGGCATTAGTTACGACGTGTTCAAACGGAGACGCAAGAGGAGCGTGACGATAGCAATAGTGGTGAGCTGACCACTCCAAAAAATAATCAGAGGTGTCGGGTGTGTCGAAACGAGGGAGGGGTGCGAAGCAAAGCTAACTCTAAGGACAAACGAGAAGGGGGGCTTTTGTAGTTCTCAAGTTTCATGTCGGGCATACCCACGAGGTGACAAGCCCAAGCAAACGACATCAGGAGCGATCCGCGCAAAAAGTGAGCAAGATTCACATTAACCTCATGAACAAGTTTTCAAGAGCCAATGTCAGGTCGTCTAAGGCGTTAAAAACACCAATGGACAACACATTTAGTGAGAATGGTCATCAGCATTCAATGAAATGGACATATGATGCAAACATATGTGATTTATAATGTTTCAACAATGGGCTATAAGAATTTCTTTTATTAGTTGTTAAAAACACCAATGGACAAGACATTTAGTGAGAATGGTCATTAACATTCAATGAAATGGACATCTGATGCAAGCATAGATGATTCATAATGTCGCAACGATAGATAAATTTCTTTTGTTAGTTGTTAAAACACCAATGGACAACGCATTTAGTGAGAATGGCCATCATCATTCGATCAAATGGACATCTGATGCAAGCATATGTGATTCATAATGTAGTAACGATGGGCTATATGAATTTCTTTTATTAGTTGTTAAAAACACTAATGGACAACACATTTAGTTAGATTGGTCATCAACATTCAATGAAATGGACATCTGATGCAAGCATAGGTGATTCATAATGTTGCAACGATGGATGAATTTCTTTTGTTAGTTATTAAAACACCAATGGACAACACATTTAGTGAGAATGGTCATCAACACTCAATGAAATGGACATCTGATGCAAGCATATGTGATTCATATTGTTGCAACGATGGGTTATATGAATTTCTTTTATTAGTTACTAAAAATACCAATGGACAACACATTTAGTGAGAATGGTCATCAACATTCAATGAAATGGGCATCTGATGCAAGCATAGGTGATTCATAATGTTAGAACGATGAATGAGTTTCTTTTGTTAGTTGTTAACACACCAATGGACAACACATTTAGTGAGAATGGCCATTGGCATTCAATGAAATGGACATCTGATGCAAGCACAGGTGATTCATAATGTTGGAACTCTAAAAAAGGCTCAATTGGACAACATGATGTGTAAAGTTATCAACTGCGCATAATCCTCCACATTGCCTAATATGCGCTCTGGATTGGGTTATCATTATTATGACAGATTTGTTATGTACACTAACACAATGTTAAAATGGGGAAATCAATATTTTGTAGAATGGACATCAAAGTAAAATTGGAATGGACATCAGTGAGATAAGAAAAGCACAACATTAGGTTCATACTGGACATTACGTTTTCTGAGGTGCTCATTAAATGGATGTAAATATCGACATCAATTATGCCTAGCATGGACATCAGATTCAACATGCACTCACCACCATCGAACATTATCTTTGTTCAAGTTGGTAACTTTATTATGGACATCAACGGACATAGAGTGCAGATCAGTGCTTCCTAAATTGGACATCCAATTGACCAAACGATGACTTCATTGCGTATAATGTTCAAACACCGTATGTGTTCATAATAAACACAAATACTTATGTCTCGTTCTTGGTTTCATTACACCTTAATGACAAAATAGTGTCTACATAATGTGGGAACACATCTCAATTTTTTTCCAGGAAAAAAAAAACAAAAAAAAAAGATATAGGAAAACAAAAGCAATGCTTCTATTCCCGCTTGCATTTCATCTAAGGCTCACGCCGGGGTGAAAACGGGCGTGTTTATGCAACTACATCGCCATCTTCATAAATTGGTCCTTCACTCAGTTGCCTTCGTACGCAACCATGTCATAACATAAGCGTCTTCTCAACGCCAACAACCCCTCAGCCTATAGAAAATTGAAAACGTGCTTGTAGTCATGACCAAGCGATGTGAAGCATCAAGTACAAGTGGAAGAGGGCTACATGGTCTGTCGCACGCATTCACCATGTCAACTTGTAATATTGCATTTAGCATTGTGCTAACAGAATCCATCACATGTTGAGCATTGCTTAGTTCCTTCAATAGCGACCTGAAAGAGACGATAAATTCATGAGTTACATTTTGATGCCCCTTTCAAAAACAATTCATGCCCATTGTGTACATGCTTGATGTCCCCCCTCTCTGCACCCTGTACACATAGTCACACTAAATCGTCATATCTAATCATATATACTCAGTCACATACTCAGCCAACCTTTCAAAAGCCATATTACACCATATTTACCGCAACATATCATCTTATCTGGATAATTCTCACTGAAGAATTGATTTTCCATTGATAATTAATACCACAACTCATCAAACTAATTTATCAAACAAATTCGTTAGTTACAGGTTAATGCCCATTTCAAAATCAATTTATGCCCATTTTCAGACTCAATTTATAATTCATGCCCATTTTCATAGTCGATTTATGCACATTACATATGTGCCTAATGTCCAGTTTGTCCACTGAGTTTTTGCTACCATGAACAGCTGAATTTTGAAATTTAGTCTCCTCCCTCCTCTCAGTTACCTTGATACAGTTAAGCCTAGCTAATCACACATCCCCCCCCCCCACAACTTAAGAATCAAAATACTCACAAAATCCAAACAAAATCATCAGATGAGCCCGAAAAATCATTAAACTTTCTATCTAAAATTCCAACACAATCTGATATCAAGGATACCAACAAAAAACGAATACAAGCACTAATGTCAACTGATTTTACCACCATGGACATCTGAATTTTGCAATTCACCAAAAGCAATCACAAAAACGACAAACATAATACTAACCTTCGGATTTCTTTATGGCAGTCGTTCTCTTCGTCGCCTATTCCAAACATCCCATTCGATTCTTCCATGCCTAACCCTAAAACATAACTTCGAGTTAGAAACTTGAAAAACAGAGCATGAGCATAACAAAAAAGTCTGGTGTCGAGCCGCACTAGCCGACCGGAGTTGTCGACGACCGGCGAGACTATCACCTTGTTTGAGTTCAAAATCCTTCATCGCGGTTATGGGAGACGAACAGCCAAGCAGAATCTCCCGAGGATATCGCGTGGGTTATGTTTATGGAAGTTGTTTTGGGCTACTCTGTTTAATTCTTTATCCTCCCCCAAATTTTGCGTCGTATTGAATACTCTAAGAAATTAGAAAGGCGCGTGATATGCTCCAAAATTAATCTAAATTCTCCAAAAAAAAAAGAGCCATCCGATGAGCATCCAACGGTTGGGATGGGTCATGCTTACATGCTCACCATAAGAGCATGCTTACATGATCCATTTATATATATATATATATATATATATATATATATATATATATATATATATATAGATATAGATATATACATATACCTATACATATATATATATATATATACATACATATATACATATATATATATATATATATATATATATATATATATATATATATAATATATCTATATATGTATATATATATGTATATATGTATATATATATGTGTGTGTGTGTATATATATATATATATATATGGGAATGGATCCAGTGAGAAGAAAATTCAGGTGAGAAGATGAGAAGGATTGATCCTGGCCCTCCATTATAATCTAACGTCCAAGATTAAAACCACCATTCATTCATTAAATCAGCCACACGTGTGCCATTTTATTTTTAAAAAAAAATTGAAAACTAGTGCGTGTTTAACGGGATTGTGGAGGCGCCAGTTTTCAATTCTTTCCAAAAAACACTTGATTGCTGCTGCAGAGCATCCAAGACAGAAGATATGGAGAGAGAGAAAATGAATTGAGTGTAGTGCCGTCATCATCCATAGAATTTTTAGGGTTTTCTTCAACATTGCTACGGGAGCACGAACTGGGGATTTTGAAGCAGGAAATCGACAGAGGTTTCTCGCATAATCTACACATTAGACTGCAGAGATGAGTGATGTAAGTGCGAAAAAAACTCTTTTGATTGAATAACGAAGCAATTCTTTGTTGACATTCGAAAACTTGATGAATGTGGGTTTAATTTCGTGTATTCTGGAATGATTGATGTCAGTTAAAAAGTACAGAGCAAGACAATTTTGGCGATGTAGTCGATGGATGTCCACTTAACAAGTAAGTACTCAGACAATTTTGTAGTTCATAATTTTTTTTTTGTGTGTGAGTGGGGCATACTTGTTTGTTATTTCCTTTTATGTGGGGGCTGTGTATGTATGACAGACTAAGAAGTGCAATCTTGCCATATGATGACATGATTATGAGTGCCGGGTAGTGATGGGTAGTGTTGGGATTTGACTGCTAATGTGGTATATCCATATGTTGTGGTGGGGTAGGAGGGTGATGCGTATCGAGTAAATGTATGTGCATGTGGTTGTCCCACAAGAGATCACGAGTGTGATTGTGTTACAATTGACTGTGGTCATTTGGTGTCTTGACCACGGTATAAAGTAGTGTGATTCACTGGTATGACCACAGACAATATAAATGTGATTATATTGCAACTGCATGTGGTCATTGAATGGCTTGAACACAGAATAATATATGTGATCATTTGATTTGTTAGTCATAGGGAATTATAGTTTGGTCTTTAAATTTATATTTATTTATATGACCACCCGACAATCGATGTGTGTAATGAGATGGTTGCAGATGTGTTGAGGTCACTGAACAACAGCCACGATATTGATAAGTAAGCCTCAATGCACAATTCATGTGATATGGGAACCAAACCTGAGTGAATTACTGACTTGTTTTTTTTCTGATTTTTGCAAGTGAACATGTAAAAGTAGATGACGTCAAGGATGTTCGCAAAAAGAGACGGGTCAAAATGTTTGGACGCAAATGTTCAAGATCGGCCAATCCCGAAGACTTCTCTGATGACAAACATAACATATGGGAAATGATGGACAATGCCAAAACTGAGTCAATGGTTGAGGTAGAGCGAACAAAGGGGGTTAGTTTGATTACACAAACATACCAGCGGAGGCGTCGTGGTGATTGTGGGAAACCACGTGAAGCCCGTGCAGTAATGGCAGGTGTTGCATCGGATAAAACGCAACCAAAAGGAAAGTCCAAAACTGGTGGGAAAATTGACGCGAACGTTACCGATGCCATAGGTACCAACGAGGCAATGCCATGTGGTGAAACTATTTGCAAAAGTTCATTGGTTGGGGCTGCAGTAGCGCCGTCAGGTGTTATTGGCGCGACCGACATGATTGAAAACAACACAAAAACTATGATCAAATCAGCATCGGGCACCGCGTGCTGCGATCGCAATAAAGGGGATGTTACTCAACGTGTAGACGACGTACGTGTAGTAGTGGAGAAGACGACCGCAGCAGACAATAATGCATCACGCCAGTATGTTGGGCTGACTCCAATTGGGTGTAAGTCAAGCACCGTCGATGCGGGAGTTGTTCATGGTGTCGGAACCAGGACTCGAAGCAAAATCGGTGGAGTCAAACCGATTGACCTGATTCAGTCGATGCGATCGGCGACCATAAAGCGATATTGATAGAGGACTCACGAGTAACAACACTAGGGCGAAAGTGCGCGATCGATATGTTCACATTGCCGACAACGACGAGTTGAAGTTATGAAGCCAATGGTAGGGACAAAAAGAGGCGTGACGATTCACTGGTCGGTAGAGGAGACATCTAAAAAGGTTTGCCTAACGTTATATTCCATATTTCGTATTAATTGTACAAGTATTGTGCGTGTCAAACTCATCGATCAGACTGTGATCATGCTTGAATTCATGAATTTATATTTGTTAACATGTTTATATGCGTGTGCCATGATAAGCAATGTACCATAATTATGTATAGACTGACAGTACGTACTTTCGTTTTGTGCAATATACTTGTGGTTAACTAATAACAATTTATCTTTTTAACACGTATGTGCAATAATTGTTTATGGAATAGGCCAAGACGGATGATGACCACGATGAACAAGCTGATCAGGGTGTTGACCGTGTGTTCCCAACGAGGATGACACCAAAACCACTGATATACCTCCTCGATCACATTTCCCCCGAGCACGTGTCAGTCATAAAGGATTTGGGGTTTGGTGGGTTTTCGAACTTGCGGATGAAGTTGCTTCCGGGTGATTTGTGCAAGTGGCTCGTAGATCGATTCGTCTGAGCATGAGGCTTCATTTAGGCAATGGTAGATACATTGAAATGGCGAGGAGGACATTTTTTGACTACGGGCTTACCCGTGGAACGATTCCAATTGTGAGACAGAGCCGTTGTTCGGATGAAAGGAAGTTGCGCATTACTTGCAAAGTGGCGTGGCGAGTACAACATCAAAAGCGGCACGCCGAATGTTGCGAAGATGCCAGCTCATATTGCGTCATTGCGGCCAGACAGTAAGAAGTTTAAGAGAAACTTTGTGCTATTCATGGTTGCTTCGTTCATACACCGAAACACACAGCGGTATTGCACTGCTGATTTCTTACCGTATGTTGTTGACGTTGATAACATACCCAACCTGAAATGGTGTAAGTATGTTTTGAGCAGTGAAATAAATCGGTATTGAGGCCAAGCAAGCAAACCCAGCTAGTTACTTCACGGGGCCCCTCGTACCCCTCATGGTATGCTTGACAAGAAGAATGCTTTTTTGTTTTGTTTTGTTTGGACTTAGTTTGGACGAGTACACTTATATCATATCATTTGTTGTGTTAGATGTTATACTTTGGATGCAGTGCGTGAGAACGCCCAGAATCGGTGGCCAACAATGTATGCATGGACCTGTGACAATGTTGAGAAGCGGATGGTACATGAGACAGGCCCAGGGGCGTTTGGTGTCGGTGACCTTCTGCCACGACCAGTAGCTGCCGAAATGCGACCTCTTATTCGAGGGGTTGCATTGAAAAGTCAATTGGACACGTTGTTACAGGTGCATAATGTTTAAAATGCGATTTATTATTTTTGTACCTTTATTGGGCAAATACCTACAAGATTGGACAACTGCGAAGTTCAATGTCGAGCGACAGGTTCAACACATTTCGGGTTTTTACCGTGACCATGGCGACATCACCGAAGTAAGAAGTCAGGTTGAGTCACTTGTGGCTCGCGTGTTTGAGAGGGGTGCATCGCATAATACAAAACAGACAGAGGGTAATACACGTTTTGCGCCTGACACAATACATGACGTGAATGCTCAAAATGAAGATCCGCAACATGACAGAATAGTGCAGTCGAATCAGAATGACAGAGGTGATGCCACATCCCATTTGAATTACATGTTAATATATTGTATGGCCACAGCATAAAATATGATGTTTGACCACAACGTAAGGCAGTGTGATTAAAGTACCAATAATAGTGGTCATTTGGTGTATTGACCACAATATAAAACAGTATGATTAACTGGTATGGCCACAGTAAAATATATGTGTGACCGCATTGCAAATGAATGTAGTCAATTAATGGCTTGACCACAGCATAATACATGTGGTTATTGTATGATCACATTATAAACTATAATGTGTGACCACAATGTAATGACTGTGGTCATTTGGTGTATTAACCACAATATAAAACAGTATGATTAACTGGTATGCCCACAGTTAAATATATGTGTGACCGTATTGCAAATGAATGCGGTCAATTAATGGCTTCACCACAGTATAATATATGTGGTTATTGTATGATCACATTATAAACTATAATGTGTGACCACAATGTGATGACTGTGGTCATTTGGTGTATTGACCACAATATAAAACATTATGATTAACTGGTTTGCCAACAGTAAAATATATGTGTGACAGTATTGCAAATTAATGTGGTCAATTAGTGGCTTGACCACAGTATAATATATATGATTATTGTATGATCACGTTATAAACTATAATGTTTGACCACAATGTAATACAGTGTGATTGAAAGGTCAATGTTTTTAAAGCAAAATTGACTATATTTTATTACAACATAATGTGACCATTTTTTTGTTTTCTGTATTATCAGAGAAGAACGATGGTCATTGTGATAACACCGACCCTTGTAGCAGCCAGTTTTGGTTGTCGTCGCAAGTGGGCGATATATTGCAGGCCGTGGAGGCGGTCGAGGCCAATGTGCGTGCACAATCAATCCCCATGCCATCTTTCAGGTTGTTGAGTGAATCAGATGACAGCCCAGCACATACAGATGATGACGCTGTGGAGGGGGAGTTCGAGTTGCGCCCACGTCGACTTTTTCGAGGCAGGGAAGCCAAGTCGACAACGGCCAGAACACCACATAAGCCAAGATGCGATGTTGGGTCATCTATGCCACCCATCCCCAGTTGCAAAACCAGATCCAAATGTGGTGGTGCAGTACCATCAGCGGGGCCAGGAGGAGATAATGTAACTCGTTGTGCAGAGCCCCAAAAGGATGTTGGCTCGTCATGCCAATCAAGATCAAATTGGCAATCACACAGTACACCGACACGCATGGTCGGACATACAAATAAAACAGCTGATCCTACGTCGCGGTCTGAGGGGGCACGAGGTGTTGCCAATAAGCCATACCAGACATCACGGAGCGGCGGAGCAATACGGTCTGCCGATGATGGTTCCATACCTAGTCATGTTGATAACCCAGCATCTATAATTGGGATTCATACAAATCAAATGCGAACACAAGGGGACGCAATGAACGGACAAATCGGTCATAAAGCTCAGTCTGCCCAACGTTCCGGTGGTGAACGAGAAGTTGCCACCACTCTTTACCAAACAGAATAGCGGCGACCATGGCGGTCGGCGATGGTCGATCATCATCGCGACATGGGGGGCTAACATCCAAAAACATACGTGTCGAAGAAACCCCACTGCGAAGACCCGGAAAGTTTGTGTCGGTTCGATCTGTTTCACATTCTTATTCAACACATTGCAGTTCGTCATCACGAGGTGCCAGTCGTGATTCTACGGGTGGTACTTCTGGCAGCACTACCCCATCGTGCGGACCTATTTCTATGGTTACACCTGAAGGGCAGCGCATTATTGGCCCGAACAGAACACCCAGTTGCAGTGTGCCGCCCCCCGACGGACCAAACATGAGAATCATTCTTGATACACATGTGGGAACGATGTCGAGATGGATCCCCGCCTATTGTACCGGAAGTCCGCGGAACCCACGGAGAAAACACTCGTCCGCTCGACCTTATGTTCGCCTTTTTGTGTCAGACCAACATCGATGGACATTGTTCCAAAAAAAGGGCCGAAAATCGTCAGCACATATCTGTTCTTGAGTACAACTGAGGCGCCGAACCAAAACCCAAGGTTAGTGTGTGCCACACATTTTGTAACGTTCGTCTATATACAACATGCACTTTTATTGGAATGTCATATTTATGGAAAAATAACAAGTTACCTTTACATGCTTTTTGGTACAAACAAATATTAGGGAGTTAGTGTACGATCGGGACGGTGTTGTGGCAACGAGGTTGCATTTAGTCATCGCCCTGTGCAACCAGTGTCGCCGAGGATAATAGATATATATGCATCGATGTTGAGCGACTACGAAATGTTGAAATCACGGATGCCCGCTTGATTTTCATTCCGATAAGCTGTTTTGTAAGTGGCTAATTTCATTCATTATTATCTAAAATGTAAATATATGTTTGACAAACTAACATATTGATATCCTTCTGATGTTATAAGGGTGATATGTTCGACATTGCTTTTGATGGAGATCCTTTAGATGACCGTTCAGTTGCACTTTTCATTGAAAAAACATCTAGAGAGTTGAGGCGGTGTCCCTGGATAGACATCAAGAAAATTGATCTGGTACGTATGAACTATTGTTTTCATAAACATGTTATTAATTTTTCAAGTTCATTATACGTGGATTGCATCGAAGGATGTTTTCACCACTGACTGGGCCACACTCATGTCATTTGTGGTCACAATATACATACATATATATTGTGTCTGAAATTAAGTGGATATAATGGAGGTGAATATAGACTACACTTTCTTTTGTTTACATATACGAATGTGTCAATTTGAGTTGTGAAACAAATTCATATTTTATTTTACAATGTGAAGTTATTTGCCGGCACGCATGGACGGTCGATATTTCTTGTGGTGCGCTGATTTGCATAACGGGTGCATCTATATTATCGACAACCACTACACACGTGTGTCGGTGGAAGGCAGTGCGGCCTATCGGCCAGTAGTGGTAAGCGCCGATGAACTAATGATATGTTTGGCACTGACTCGATTTGTAGACCAAATGTTTACTCCAAGTCGTTTTTTGTAGCGCACTCTTGTTCGTAGATTCCTAAGTCACGCTCGTAACCCACTTGCTGACGTGGTCGTCGAGGGCCGTGAACTAAAGAGGCCAGGCATGGGATGGAGGTTCAACGACCAAGGTAACGGATGGTGTGTATTGTATCGACACATGGAGACCTTCTTGGTCGAGCCGCAGGCGGCTCACGGGTTTTCGGTGACTCGATCGATGCGTACATGTCGTCACTTTATATTTTGTTGGCATACTGTCTTTATAATGTCATTAATGCATGTCATTGTCATTTTGATTGACAAATACATTATGTAGTTGTATATGATGTTTACTATTTGTTATACAACAGATTAGAGAGGCGAGAGTGCGTTCCCTTCGTATCCATTATTGCTATAGTTTGGCGATGTACAAGGAAAACCAAAAGAGGGAAGAAGTGTACATAAATGTGGATCACTGGGAGACTCATCGAACAATCAAGCCGGACGCAGCAAGCCTATGAGTCATCCATTTCAAACATTGTTTTTTTTTAGTATGTTGGGATGTCGTACAATATCGTGCAACTTTAGTACTCTTAGTTAGTTAAGGGGTGGGTGTGTGGATGTTTGAGTGGGATGGATGGTTTTGTTGGTTGTTTGTCACCATTTAGTACTTGAAGTTATGCGCGGTGCAGCGTTTTGACACTTGTTGGGTTTTGTAACTGATATGAACACGTTGAATGACGTCACTTGTTTTTGTAATCTACATGACATTATCTTTAATTTGGTCAGGCACCAGTACTTTGATGAAATGACTCTGCTTGATACATATGATCACATCAACCCGTAATGTGTTCATATTAAATATTTTTCTTTTGACAAACTATCTTTATTCACATGTCCATGTTATGTGACATACACGATGTTTTTGATCACAGTCCATCGTAATTTGTTAATATAATACATTACATTGCTGAAATGATCATACAGGATATATATGATCACATTCACACATGATGTGTTCATGTTATGTATCTTTTGTTGTGACAACATGTATATGATCACATGTTCTGTGACATAAAATATGTGTGTGTTCACAATCCATCATAATGTGTTCATATAACAATACATGACATGTATGATCACATTCAACCATAATGTGATCATGTTACATTGGTTGTTGTTGTCAATAACCGGTGTGAACACAAGCCAGTTTTTGTTATATGATTACACTCTTCCATAATGTGATAATGTAATACAGTACATTTTTTCAAAGATATCCATACATGGTGTGTATGATCACACTTAATCGTAATGTAATCATATAACACGATTTATTTCGACAAAATTGGTATGATCACATGTCGATTAATCGATGATTTATATGATGTTTATGATTAGACTCAACCATAATGTGATCATGTATTACATTATATTTTTTACAAAATGTGTATGGGCACATGTCGCGATAATGTGGTCTAGCGGATTGAGTAGTATTTGTAATGACTCACTTTGACATTAATTTGGGGGCATACAAAAAATCAGTTTGGATCCACTGTAAATTTTTAATTGTGACCATACTGACACAATATGAGGTCAAAAATAGATTCGTCCAAAAAAATATTATAATGCTACGGCCACACTAATCGAAAGTGTGGTCAATGTGTTATTGTTAAACAAACATCAAGTTCTGAGACATTTCACGACACAGTATAAAACATTTATAACAAAACAAAAAAAACAAAGGCTAGCAAACCTGGCCAAATGCATAAACTGCATACTAAATTAAACGACTAGCTTACTATAAAATGAAAACCATTTCACGACTCAATAAAAACGTTAGGCATGTTAATGTCATGGTTGGCAATCTGGTCACAAAAATGGCACTTCCTAGCGGAAGCTTTCTTTTGCACTGCAGCCTCCAAACCACTCTTCTTCCTCTTAGCACGTCCTTTTGGGTTCGACGCCGGTGGAGTTTTTATTACTGTCAGTTCACGGACAGGCACACCAAAACAAGCTTCGACATCAGTCGTCACCCTACCGTCACCATTGCTACTTTGGTCAGCAACCATTTTGGTCAGCACATCGTCAAGCATCACACCTAACATGGTCAACAATTCAGGATCGTTGCCAGCTGAATCCATGCACATATACACCTTTGCCCACGTGTCTGCCTTTCGTGCTCGCACATCATCGACTTTGGACTTTGCCGCATCTAGCTCTGGATCAACATTGAAATACGGTCGTGTCTTTGACATCTATATGGACAAACTGTTCCGGAATTTCAAGCAGAAATCTCATTACCGATATCATGTGGCGACACAAGATTCCTTGGACATCATAAAACGGGCATTCACATGTCGTGTCATATGTGATTGGATCAAACACAACCAACCTGACCCTATTTGATTTAATATCACGCACTTCATATATGGCACAATCACCAGACTGACTGGGACCCCGTTGATCCGTTTCGTATAAAGCAAGCTTCAGATTCTCCTGAAAGACATAGAAATTTGCATGAGTATATATCTACCTAGCGTGGCGCTCGATTGCCAGCTCTGATTTCAGAACAGGGAGCGACGTCAAAGTCTTGTTCGTCATGTCCTTCTCTCTGTGACGTTGTGCATCAACTGCGTGTTCATAACGCAATAAGAACTCAACGAAACTCAGTGTTGGGCACGTAAGTGACGCAAAAACTGCATTCTGACTCTCAAACGCTGAAGTCGTCCGTAGCATACCACCCAAGTGTTGATCACGAAAGTACGCCTGCACCCACTCTTCGCGTATGTCCCATAAATCAGCCATGTGTGAATTGTCTTCGAGACCATACTTTCTCATCAACTCAGTCCACTTCTCCTCGAACTTGTCACCATCTTCAGAAGCCCAAACACACAACTTCAGCTCTTCCTGAAACTCATCACAATGATTCGATTCGCCCCAACTTTTCAGGGATCTTCCGCATTATGTGCCACATGCAGTACCTGCGCATGAAAAAAAAAAATAAAACATAACGTAAACACTATTAAATATACCATACAATATGTTGACTACTTCGGCAGGATAACTTTATTGTGTTCATGATCACACTTTCGTTGTGTGTGATCTTGAATGATCAGCACTTCAATATTGTCGTGAATTAAATACTGACAATACATAAAAAAAAAATAAAAAAAACTCAAAAATGTGTGTACATATTGATGCAAAAAAAACTCAAACACATGTGTGTACATATTGATGCACCTGTGTCTCGAATCTACGAATTTTTCTCGGACCGCAGCCTTTATTGCGTGGTCTTGGTCCGTTGTCACTGTCTTGGGATGGTTCCCATGCATTGCTTCCAAAAACCTCTCAAACAACCATTCAAATGATTCAATTTTTTCGTTAGTAATCAATCCGACACCGAAACACACCAATTTCCGGTGACTGTTCAAACCAGTAAAAGGGCAAAAGACCATTTTGTACTTGTTGGTTTGCTGTTTTGTGTCAAATGATAGGAGATCCCCATAGCACATATAATCTCTTCTGGACGTTGAATCACACCAGAAAACATGTGTCAACTGCTGATGTTCGTCAGACTCATATGCATAAAAGAAACCCGCATCCTCCCCCTTACGTTTTGCAAGTGCATCTACCAACATCTGTGCGTCGTTGTCCTTCAGAGCTGCTTTTAGTGTGCGCCGGTAGTTTTTCATGTCTTGTTGGGTGCACCCTATGTTGTCGTACCCCCCCCCCCACACACTCTTTCAATACATGATAAACCTTTGACGCACCTATGTTGGCACGGTTGAACTGGTTAACAAGATCCTTTGTAATGATGAAACGCGCCTATTGTCTTGTTGAACTGGCTTCTGCTCGGTGTCATCAATGGGTGGTTGTGTGCCAATGTGAGCCTATGCACTTCGTAACCAATCCCATTTTTCGGGGTCCTCACAGCCATAAGTGCGTCACACCCAACTCTTGTTTCCGCAACCCTACGTCGCGTTGATTGCGGTTTGTCCGTTGTTGCATCAACACTGCCGGCAATACCCTTCCCCTTGTCAGAGTGTGTATCGGGGCTGTTTGAGTCAACACTCTCAAATGCGTCAACCTTGGTCCGCCTAAAACCCTGGCGTGAACATAAAAAATACTTCCACTCCCCTTTCGGTCCTCTCTCTATGCGACCAGCTGCGCATCGAACCCATTGCTATCGCATATTTTTCGTAACACTTTTTGGCATCTTCCAAAGTTGGAAACCACATACCCATTTTTGGACATATTGACTCGTCATCACACGTTGGCCAGTATAACCTAATGCTCGTGCCGTCATCATCCGATACCGTTGGTGGCACCACATAACTGTTCTTGGTACAATTAGCTTCACTGCATTTTCAAGTATAAACATTAGTTAATTTACACTATAAATCATCCGATGTAATGAATTGAATGATAAGTGTTACACATATACATGTTTCATATATAAATGAAAACACACGTAGCGGTTGTCGTGAAACAATATTCATATTTGTGATCATTGGTTTACGTAATCTGATCACAAATAAGGCAATCGTGTTCAGCAATAGATATGCGGTTATAGACTGATGTTTGTTGTGCACAGCTGATACGCAGGTGACTAATGTGATCACAAATGAGAAAAATGATCACTATGTGTGATGACAGTGTGTTAACAACTACATAACCTCACGTAGTCCACATTTGTTACATAAATGATCAATATGTGTCTTCTACGTGTCCAAATGAAGAAACACCACTCAGGTAATACCCATTCCATATAAGCGATCATTTTATACAAACATATTTTAAAGTGATCACATTACAATTAGTGTGGACATACTTCAAACAATACACAACATCACGTAGTCCACATTTGTTACATAAATGATCAATATGTGTGTTCTACGTGTCCAAATGAAGAAACACCACTCAAGTAATACACATTCCATATAAGTGATCATTTTATACAAACATATTTTAAAATGATCACATTACAATTAGTGTGGACATACTTCAAACAATACACAACCAATTGTATATGTGTTTTCTTGATTTACAGTGTTCACTAAATTGTAATTATACAGAACACACATACTAAATTTTAATGTCACTATGCACAAATGCCCACGATAACATTAAAAATCATTACCGGTGTTTTTTGATAACAAATTCTATGAAATCCACTCCAAAAACTCTTCGAAAAACAGAATGCTCACTATTGAATGATGAATCAGTACAAAAAAAAAACGCAATGAAAAATGAACATACCTGTTAGAAGCCATTGATTCAACTCAAGGTTAATGTGTTCACGTTTGATGAATTAGAGTGTATTGTGTTGAACGTGATTGTATTAAGCTATGGGAAAAATATTGAGATACTGTTGACTGTTATTTTAGGATATACTAAATCAGATTTATTAATCATAATAATTGTTTCCTTAATTCTAGCTAACAATCAGATTTTTATTTTTTTAATTGATTTTCAGATTTTATATTGAAACCACTAGCTGTTTTATCCTTAATTAAACAGTGGTTTCTGGTTTTAGCTAACATGTGTGAATTTTCAATCTTGGACGTTAGATTATAATGGAGGGCCAGGATCAATCCTTCTCATCTTCTCACCTGAATTTTCTTCTCACTGGATCCATTCCATATATATATATATACATATATATACATATACATATACATATATATATATATGTATATGTATATGTATATATATATATATGTTTGTGTCTATATATATATATATATGTATGTGTGTGTGTATATATATATATATATATATATATATATATATATATATATATATATATATATATATATATATATATATATATATATATATATATTTCGTTTAAAATTTTTTTTTTACACAAAATCAACTTGAATACATTAAAAAAAATATATTGAATAATGGCTAACTGACACTGTGTGGGCATTAGTGCATTACCGTATTTGGGCTTCGAAAAACCGGAACCGAGCCCACTTTTTTTTGGGTTGATAGAATGATGATTTTTTAAAATTTTGATGGAAATAAAGGCGATTCCAATTAACTGGTGATACCGAATCGTTAATCCGGTGCACTGATTTAAAGAAAATCGGGTGTTCCGGTTTACGATTTTGGAAAATCGTTTCATCCGGTGCACCATTTCGTGAAGGCGGAACTGCCCTAAACCATAACCACACTGTGAACACCCCTAACTATCAGAGGATTACAACAGTGTTTCAAAGATTCTTAGACCTCCATTGTCTCTCACAACCTTCCTAGAGTTACAACTAGGATGGCAATGGGTCCTGGACCCACCACAGACACGCTCAGACCCGCCCCATTTAGGCGAGTCTGAGTCCCAAAAAAAATTCGACCTATTTGGTCCGGATCGGGTCTGGGTCCAATAAAACAAAATTGGCGGGTCCAGTCCCATGGACGTCAATTATATATATATATATATATATATATATATATATATATATATATATATATATATATATATATATAGGATAATTGGATTCTAATAATCCCTACTTTCACCAATTGGACAATGGTGGACCGTACTTTCACTTTGTATTCTGGTGGTCCAAAAAAAATAAAATTGGATCGTAGTGGGATATTTTCAAGGGAATCATAGATTTTGTGTTGCATTTGATTCAAAACTTAGTATAACACTTTACAATGATTTTTAATGAATTTACAGCATTTCTCCCAATTTTTTTCATTTTTTTACTATTTTTTACAATTTTTTCACTTTTATTATTTTTAAAAAATCATAATAATTATTCGGAGTCTCAAAAAAATAATTTAAAAAATGTTTTAGAAACTACAATTCATCAACTTTCTAGGGGCAGGAACGAAAAAAACAAAAACAATATAGTGTAGGAATGAAAAAATTAAGAAGAATATGGAGGTGGATTTAGTACCACTACAATCTAATTTTATTTTTTTTGGACCACCAGAATAGAAAGTGAAAGTACGGTCCACTATTGTCCAATTGGTGAAAGTAGGGATTATTAGAATCCAATTATCCTATATATATATATATATATATATATATATATATATATATATATATATATATATATATATATATATATTAAATGAAAACCCTAGTGTATTTGTATTCTTAGAGTTCTATAGTGCTATAATCATGAACTTTGTCATTTTTATTTTTTTTTGTGCATTTTAAGTTGTATAGTTGCATTCTTAGAGTTAATGTGTTGATGATTTTTGTAATGTTTTTATGTTGAATTTTGCTCATAACCTTGTACAATGAACTAGATGTTTTTATTGTGTTGAAAATTTGTGTATTTAAATAGAATAGTCATTATAATACAATTGCGGACGTATAAAATTAACCCGAAAAATTGATAAATCTAGTAAAAAAAATACATAAGAGTGTTGGACCTAATAAGGACCCACTATGGACCCGTGGACCCACATACCCGGTGAGTCTGTTCTAGGTCCAAGTTTTTGGGACCCACCAGGTCTCGAGGCGAGTCTGGGTCCAAAAAAAATGGCGAATCCGGGTCCAGCTAGACCTGCCCCAGGCCCTGCCCATTGTTATCCCTAGTTACAACCTAAGAACCCAACACTCACAGTTGAGTCCCACATAACTCCCCCCAGGAATATAGAGATTATAGGTCAATCTCTTGCCGTTAGATGAAACACTGCTACCTTGCTCCCCAAGCCACAAAGACCAACCCAAAGTTGATCTCCACATTCAACCCAACACATTGGAACTTAATATTGAAATGAACGATTTTTTTCGATGTTGTTATAAAATTTATATTATATTGTCTTTGGCAAATGAATAACTTGTAAATTTATATGTTTTGAATATGTTTTGAATATGTGTTATTTTTTCCAGCTATTATAGGTAATTAATGAATAAATAAATATTTATTCAACCCAACACATTGGAACTTAATATTGAAATGAACGATTTTTTTCGGTGTTGTTATAAAATTTATATTATATTGTCTTTGGCAAATGAATAACTTGTAAATTTATATGTTTTGAATATGTTTTGAATATGTGCTATTTTTTCCAGCTATTATAGGTAATTAATGAATAAATAAATATTTCAGATTAATCGTAAAAAGTATGTAAGTGTATTCCACTTTTGTCTCTTGGTTTTCTCTATTTTTCTTTTTTTTTATTTAAAATTTCATGATGGTGACACATGACATGGAACTCCCATTATGGGTTGCGTTTTAATATATTATAGATATGGATTCATCAAATATATTTTGTAAAATTCATGCTAAATTTACTAGTATTATTGTGGAATTTATCAACATATGATAATCTTTCATTTATGAACAAAATTTACAGTTAATGGAAAGGCTTTGTTGAAAGTTAAATAGAGGATGATAATAGAAACAACTCAAAAGAATGAATCAATTTTAAATTATGTTCCTAAAAAAGTAAAAAAGATTGAAACAACTCAAAAGAATGAATCAATCTTAAATTATGCTCCTAAAAAAGCCAAAAAAGAAAAGGAACATCGATGCAGAGGTTGCACACAAGGTAATGATCAAGTTTCCGCAATAGATCACTTCAAGAGAGATGGTAAGAAGAAAAGAAGGCACAATAATTGATCCATTTTAGAATGGGAAATTGGATTCTAATAATATGAACTTTTGGCCGTATAAGACTTAATAATACGAACTTTCGATTTGGTGATGAATAATATGAACTTTGTGCCATTTGCGATAACATGCGCGAGTTAAGATTTCTTAACTCCGGTGGCGATCTAAGCGGTAGTGGGATGAGTTTAGTCAATTTTGACTTGCCTAATCAGCATTATTTTTGTCCACGTCAGCCCTTTCTTTCTCTTTCTCTCTCTTTCTCTCTCTCTCTCTCTCTTCGTTGCAGATTTCCCAGCCCCCCCAACTTCCTCTTCTTCTTCCTCCTTCTTCCTTCTTCTTCCATCATCACCATCATCCATCTCCACCACTACAACACTTTCAAACCACCATTACTACCACCACACTTCACTATCGTAGCCACCAAAAAACCACCCAACCACCTTCACTTCCATCACCATCCGCCCCAAAACACCATTATTGAAATTTGTTTTCTCTTCTTTACTATCACTATAATAATTTTTTAAAAAGAATCTCACAGTTAAAAGATGATAATCTAACTACAGATGGAAATCGGGACTCCCTCTTCTCTCTCTTTAATTCCTCAACAACCAAATTATTGGGTTTGATATATTTCAACTACCAAAACACTGGCTCTATTTGGGGGCGAGCGAACAATAGCAAACATGGCTTCAAATCTCGACTGGGGTCGAAAAGAACTAACAAAAGCACGGGAATTATGGCACTTTTTCACCCAAATTTGAAGCCTTCAGTATGTTCGGGATGGTTTTAGTGCGTTTGGTGTGTGTGGGGAGTCTTCAGAGCAGTCGGGAGTAGATCTGTTCAACGTTCCACCGGCGAAGGGGTGCTGCTGTGCCTCCGGGGGCCGATCTGTTCTTCGGTTCTGGTGAGTCCGGGTCGGCGGCTTTACGACGAAGTTCGGATTTGCATTTTAGGGGCTGCAATGGTGGTATGGCATTCTCAGGGTTTGTTCCAATAGTGTTGGTTGTTTTTTCGCTCTGAATCCAGGCTTTTGGCGAAGTTACTGGGGGGTCTGAAGTGAGCATTTCTCTTCTATTATGGTGGACTCTCTGGAGTTAACATCAGTATGGTTCTTCAAATGTCTTTGGTTGGGATTTTTTCGAGTTTTTGGATTGAAGTTTCAGTTGATCTAGGGGGTTGGTTTATGGCGTTGGAATTGAAGGGTGTCTTCTGGCTTGGGATTTCCTGACATTCTGCTGTACATTAGCCATGATTTTTTCTTCTTTTTCTTTCTTCGTTCATAATTTCTTCTCAGCCAACGTGGGTTTTTCTTGGCTTTGTTTTCTGATGGCTTGGGTGGTTAGCCATGTTAGTGATATCTGAAATCAATTTGCAAGAGGAGTGAGAAAAATTTCAACAATTGTCTTTTGAGGTGGAGATGGTGAAGTGTGGTGATAGTAATGGTGGTTTGAAAATTTTGTAGTGATGGAGATGGATGAGGGTGATGATGGAAGAAGAAGTTGGGGGGCTGGAAATCTGCAATGAAGAGAGAGAGAGAGAGAGAGAGAGGGAGAAAGAGGAGAGAGAAAGAGAAAGAAAGGGCTGACGTGGACAATAATCTTTGATTGGTAGTCAAATTAAAGCTAAACTGCACTGGCATAGTAGGATCGCCACCGATTTTAGTAAATATTAACTCGGTGGCGTGTCAAGCGATAGATAAAGTTCATATTATTCATCACCAAATCGAAAGTTCGTATTATTAAGTCTTATATGGCCAAAAATTCATATTATTAGAATCCAATTTCCCTTTTAGAATTCCTTCTAGGTTTTGGTTTATGTTAATATCTTATGTCATTTAATAGCTTACTGTCTATCTCTAGCGATTTCTACAAATCTTTGTATCATCTTTTAATAGCTTTCAATAAAAATAAATAAAATTGAAGTGAAGTGAAGTGAAGTGAACTATAATGAAGGCAATTCATGATATGTGCAAGATTTAAGTAAGCTTTCCTGACAATGTCACAATATCAAACAGCTGTACTTGCTGCTGTACCGATGGAAGCGAATTTAGAATTGCAAAGTCTGATAATCCAACTCACGTCTCCAACTCTCCAAAGCATCATCTAATCAAGAATTTGCATTTCAATATGGCATCTGATACAAACTCTCTTGTTTAAGTACAAGGTCCCAAATTACAGCACTGCTGGAGAGTGATGGTTCCCCATAAGTTCACTACGAGGGGCCAAGGGGGATGGGATTGCAATGCGGAAAAAAGGAAAAAGAGGGAATCCCCCTCCTGAAGCCGCGTCCTACTGGCCCTTAAACGACAGCCCGTGTTGGAAAGTTGAAAGTCGACACCACATTAGACTAGAAGAAGCAGAGAGACTTTGTGATATTACAAGAATAAAGATGGGTTAACCACAATGTGCCTCAATGGATTCTCGACATCTCCCCCACCGGCATGCTTGATGAACTCAGCCGGAGTGAGGAAACTTCCATGACAAATACACACTATACGCACTTCCTCTCCTTTCCTATACCTGTAGAGAAATCCTTCTATCCTTCTCCCATTGGGACCTTCTCCTTTAGTAGAGACACACGGCATATCTGCTAGCATGTTCTTTACAATACTGCTAGTCTCTGAGTTGCAGCTTGATGGGTTTAAGTGGGTATGTATCGTCATCTCTACTGAGCCTGTCTTTCTCAGCCTTTTTGGTTCATTCTGGTCGGAGAAGGATTGAACACTCTGAGGGCTTTTTGCTTCTGGGCTTTTGTTCATCCCTGCACTTCAGCCACAACACTGTCAGAAAATGCATTTCAGGCTGCTAAATGTGTCCAATTCATCACCAATGTATTAAGCTCCATCGGTATTACAGCCGAACCTCAAAAAGAAAAGAAAAGAAATGGAAGGATGATTACTCATTATGCCAGTTAAGGGCATCAAGGGCAGTTCCCTCCCTCTTAGGGTAAATGGAGCTAGTCACCTACAATATGACAGCTTCCAATTTGAACTCAAAAAACTTGTGGCTGTTCACATGAAAGGCGTCAGCCAATTCTGGAAAACAATACTGGCCGGGAAAGACATGTATCCGGTATTCCAGTCTGATATTACATCCATGTTTGCCATTTGCATAAGATGCAAGCATTTATTCCTCCCTTACATGGAAAACTTGTAACGTGAGATAAAAGAAGATGACAATTTCCCTATGTATTAAGTCTCACAATATTCAGGTCAACTACAGTCTGAACAAACCAAACAAACTATTAGCCCAAATACACAAGAATATTTCTATAAATAAACCTATCATTCCACAGTAAAAGTTGCAATGTACTCTATTTGACATGGATTCCATGCCGACACAAATGGATTGCGACTGTCAAAGTGGTATTCCAATGCATGATCTATAACAAAGATACATGAAGCATCACCCCATGCGCCTTTTCATCTCCCTATGTTGGCAAAAACCTGAATGTAACTTTCACCAGGTGTGGCTTTGAGAAAAGGAGTGCAACTGCTACACGACAATCTCACACCATGCAACATTCTTCGTAAGAGTACTAAATGTCAAGACATACCATACCCATCTTTCCCCCACATGTAACACTCAGATAATTGGGTTAAAACAAACATTATTCATGAACCGGATGTCAAGGCATACCATACTGGCATACCCAGCTCTCGCCCACGTGTAACACAGATAATTGGGCAAACCGACAATCTCAAAACATTCTACATTATTCGTGGACAAGGTGTCAAGCCATACCATACTAGCATACCGAGCTCCCCCCCACGTGTAGCACCCTGCTAATTGGGCTAAACGACAATCTCGAGGCATTCAACATTACTCGTGTAGGAGTACTGAATGTCAAGAGATACCATACCCAGAGCTCCCTCCACACGCGTAAAACTCGGATAATTGGGGAAATATGTTAAATCTCAAAACGTTCAAAATCATTCATGAACTGGAGGACAAGACATACCATACCGGCATACCCAGCTCTCCCCCACGTGTCACACTCTGATGATTCAGCTAAACTACAACCTCAAGACATTCAACGATACTGGGTACAAGTACTGAAGGTCAAGACGTGCCATACCCAGCTCTTTGCCCACGTGTAACACTCTGATCAGCGGGCTAATCGAATATTCTGTGCTCAAACCTCCCATAACCATCTATAACCTTATAAACCGGCTCTTCTCTCACATGTAACATTCTTACAAGTGGGTCAATCCGGTATTCCAAGCTCCCAAACCCATTTATCACCTTAAAATTTCCTGAAGCGTTGGAACTTGGCAAACTCAATTTTGGCAGAACTCTAGTTCGACCAAGTGGCAGAAAACTATGAAATACCACCAGCACAGCTTGCACAAGAGAAGCCCGAGAGAATATGCATGAAAACTGAGACTGGTATCCCATTGCGAACATTTCCAGGACATCCCACAGTATTTGACAGACACAAAAGAGAGCTACTTGCATAAATGTAACATGAAGAACTCTGTCACAGATTACCCGAATGTTCAACACCCCCCAACCCTCCCTCAATCTTTTTCTCAAATATTTTTGCAATTTTGCGCAGGTTTAGTTTAAATTTGTGTATCTCCGCATCTAGCTTTGACAGGATCACAGCTAGATCAACATTAAAAGTGTTGTTAAAATGCCAATGTGATCAGGTTCTAAGGGTGCGACCTGAGCTTTATAAGAAGCGCTCCATGTTTCTTTGTGACCAACTACTGTGAGAGACATATCTGGCAAGTGGCAGCTCTCAGCAATAGAAGCAGTCTACCACTTCCTGTAAAATTCATGGGTAGGTTCATTTTACCAAAATTTACAGGTTTGGGCCTAAATTTACAAAAAAATTACCAAAACTTACCAAAGTTAAAAAATTAAAAAAAAATTTAATTTTAATATATTAACGTAAATGTGACAAAAGTTACCAAAATTTAACTTTTACCCCACTGTTTTTTATTTTATTGATGAATCTGACACACCCACAGTCCTAAAAAGGGAAGAAAAATCACTGATTAGAACTTAAATATTCAGAATAAGAACATGAACAATACCTTGCCGCCAAATCAAACAATACATATAACCTGAAATCAAGTCAATTCCCCAGAATTCATTCCAAAACCCCACTAGGATCTCAGTCATTCTATAGCCTTTCCAGACCAACATCTCGGGTCGTCGCACTAAAACTTCACAGTATTCTTTCTTACATAAAATGAAAACATCATTCACACGGCACGTAACCAAACAAAGTGCACATATGCATAATTTCACACCCCAAAAAATTGTATTTAAGCACATCTTCAGCAAAATTCTTTTTTATAAAAAAAATAAATAAATAAATAAATAAGATAGACATAGAAATAGAATTATGAATTACCTGGAGGGGGAGGGGTTTGGCTGTCAAAATCTGAAGTGGCCGATGAAGAAGCCGAAGAACCCTGCGACAAAGGGGGAGGGTAAGTCCCTGAGAATGAGCCGGAGCCATGAGTATGACTCGAAAAGCCTACCCCATTAACCAAGAAATCCAACTTCCCATCATTGTTTGCCAACTTCATCTCCCCATTACTACTAATCTCCCTCCTCTGCTTTTCACTCCGCTTCCTTTTCGCCTCCATACGACGCATCATCTGCATCTCTTTCCTCTTCCTCGTCTCCTCCTCTGCTTCAACAGGCAACGAGCATGTTCTTGTCAATGGCTTCAAACTCCCCGTAATCTCCACAAAATTTGACACCGATGACGATGCTGACCTCGCTAGATTCATTTTACGCTCCACCCCGAATCGTCCATTCAATGATAGCCCCAGACTCAGCTCGATTTCTTCCGTTGGTTTCTCCGCCATTTTTTTAGCTACCAACAAGATTTTAGTCTAAATTAAACCCCAGAATTTTGAATCATGATTTGAACAAATCCAAGTTCCGGATATTAAAACGGAACTTCGGTTTCATTTTTATGAGCCTGAACATGCAGAAAAGAGGGGAGGAAACGTTGAAGCTTTGCCCAGAAGCAATTAACAAGCAGGAAAGCAAAAAATCAGGTAGCAGAGAGAAAATTAAAAAGAAACAGGGAGATGAAGGTAGAGAAAGGGAGAAGGGAAGAAAAGAGGGAGAGGGGACTTTTGTGGTTTGCTGGGTACATCATTCACCTGTGATTTTGATTTTGGCTATGGAGGTCATAGCGGAAAGACAAAAACGCCCCTAGGATGAGCAACGGAAATGTGGTGGGCAGTTGACACGTGGAGGTCATGTGGAGTCAAAAAGGGTTGTCCACGTGGGGGTTTTGGCGGAGGAGACTTTAAGGTGACGCCAAACCAAAATGTTAGGATTACCCGTCAGTCACTCACCAAACTAAATTCCACGAAAGGGAGAGCAGAGGACAAAGGTGGATAGGTAGGACATGATAGATCAATTCTGCATTTAATTTAATCTTTCTTACGCGTTAAAGCAAGTGTTCTCTGGAGACATTATTTTCATTCTTCATAAAAGTCTTACATAATAATCATCCGTTTACTGAACATCTAATACTGTAATAGTCCACAACAAATATCAAATTTATATAAGTTCTCATAAATGTGGATAGTACGGATAAATTTTACTTTATTGTGGAAAAGAACAATTAAAGCCAATGCTTAGACTTGGTTCTGTTTGTGGGGATCGGATGATTTGAGGGAAAATAGGGTAGGAAATGTAAGTAAGGTTATATAAGTATTAGTAGGCAGGATAATGTTTATGAATTAAGGTAAGTCACATTATTTAATTTAAACATATAGATTTTTAAATATGTATATAGTTCTTAATAATGCATAGTAAACAAAGCAAGTCATATCAACCACATCAATAACCATTTTTTGTGCATTAACGTAACTAACCGCAACGCAAATTACCGCAACTTACCACAAATTATCATTATCTTTTTACTATTTCTACCGCAAGTTAACGCAATCTACCGCAACTTAACGCAACGCAAATTAACGCACAAAAGAACGGTGCTTATATATATATATATATATATAACAATAATGTAAGATACGTAAGGTAGTTTGAGAACAAATAAGATAGGAAAGATTATCTAGGAGTGAGTTGGATAAGATAAATTTACCCTTACACTAAAAAAGAACATGGTCTTATTAATTGATAATTTTTTACCTTTATTAAAAGGGGTGTCTTTATCCTTAAATTAATACTTAACAAAAATAATTTGCTTAATTCTTTTTCCAAAAGTCTAAAATGACACTTATTATGAAATTAAGGATATAGATTGATGAAATATTAGATGGTGGTGTACTATACTTTAAGGGATTGTAGTAAGTCGAACTTTAAAATTATATCTCAATAAACGAAATTGTGAAACTATTGAATTACTGTGCACCATCACTGAGTTGGATGAAACAAAAGTATGATATATTGGTTTCAGTAGCTAACATTCCATTAATTGGAGTTTAGTACGCCATAATCTGGCAGATTCGATTTCAATAGGCCAAACATTTCAATTATTGGATTGTGGTACAAAAAATTATGACAATCCACCGAATTGGGTAAACAGTGCACTAGAGTACAATAATTTCATCAGTTGACTTATCGTGGTGCATTTTTGAAGTTTGTTTACCACAATCATAAGGCTTAAAATATGGTGTCATTAATAGATGCTATATAAGTTTTCAATTAAAAAATTACAATATTATATTGAGTATAAGTATAACATTTAATTTTATATAATAGAATATTATATGCATTAAAATTAATGGTTAAAATTATTTTCTTAAAATTTGAGTAACTTATAAATCCATAAAATACTCTATTCATCTCAAATATTTGTCCTTATTTGACTATTGTGGTGAAACTTTGTAAAATTTGACTACAGTACTAATTTATTAAATTATACCTTAAATTATTATATAAAATCATCATTATTAAATTTATTATGAGAAACACTTTTACTCTTAACATAATATTAAAAATTTTATTAAGATAAAATATGAAAAATAATTATCAAAATATTACTGTACATTGAAAGCCAGGTATTGGTAAATGGTAATAATAAATGATATTGAAATAAGAGTAGTATAGCAGTCAGTACTCAGTAGACGAAGATGAGTTCAAATCGAAAAGGAAAAAAATAACGTGGTCATATCATATCAATGAAATAAGTGGAAATGTGGAATAATATCACACAGGATTGTTTAGACATCTGACACGTGCCACCACTCAGGGCAAATCCTCACTGGCTATGACGGCGACACGTAATCCTATAGAAAAGGCAAAAGTTACATACTTTACATATATTACTCCCTCCAATTTTTTTAAGGGCATTGTTTTTCGTCGCCCCCCTTTTTATTATTGTTGTTCATCCAAAAGACATTTTTACCCCTCATATATTTGAACTCTCTTCCCTCTCCTCTCACTCTCCCCTCACTCTCCCTAACATTATCTCTCTAAATTTTTGATATATTGTTGAAATTTAACCTAAAATATCAATAGAAGATGGTAATTCAAGTGAGGTTAGTTTGTAAATTTAAATTTAAAAAAAAATAAAAACAAAAAATTTTCCGGAAAACTGCCGGTTGCCGCGCCCAGATCCCGGCGGCGCGCGTGCCAGCATAAGCGTCACGCAGCTGCGCGCGTCCGCACATTTTGCCAGCGGCCATTGACAGCGCGAATCTGCGGCAACGGCCATTTTCCGGAAAATTTTTTGTTTTTATTTTTTTTAAAAGATTTTTATAAAATGTTAATATTATTGTTTATGTAAAAAATATTATTTATTTATTTATATTAAAATTATTAAGGTAATCAATGTCGTTAATTATAATTGTTATGTTAATTATGTTAAAATTTTGTCAAAACATATTATTATAAATAAGTTGTTCAGAAGTGTTAATTATGCTAATTATTATTGTTAATATTATTATTTATTTATTTATAATATTATTATTAATATAATTAATGTTGTTAATTATAATTATTATGTTAATTATTAACAATAATAATATTAATAAAAATAAAAATATTATTATTAATAACCATAATAATATTAATAAAAATAATATTTTTACAAAAAGCATAAAAACAAAAAAAATTCGGGGACCAATTTTTTTTTGTTTTTTCTTCATTTTTCAAAACTAAAAAAAACAAAATCACAAATTATCCAATACGTGTATTTTTAGAGAGATAAAGTAGAGAGAGTGAAGTTATGAGGTTCAAGGGCGTGAGTTGGAAATATTATGCGAAAGGTGGGCGACAATAGTAATATCTTAATTGTCACATTGTTAATTGTCTAAAAAATTTTGATCGCTAATATCTTAATTTGTACAATGATTCATCATACAAAAGTAATATTGTTAGATTCGTTATAAAAAATACTATTAGAAAAGTAGAATATCGTAGATCGTTACAAAAGTATTATGTGTGAAATTGTTGATTAAAGAAGGACTTCAAAAAACGTGAAAGACAAATAAAAAACGGAGGGAGTACTGTACTACATCCGTCTTATTATATTTGTAATTTACCTAATTTGAAAAGACTAATATATATTGAAAATTGAGATAAAAAATTTGTAACTTACCCAAATTATTTCTACTTCAATTGAAAATAAGGATAATGATTGTTGGAATTGTAAAAAGTAATAAACAAATTTGTTAATCAAGAATTAAAAAAAAACAAATACTTTGGGACAGACGTCGTACTATTTTTTATTATGTGTAATAATAAGCTATTTTACATATTACAAATTAAATTTAACAGTTGAAAAGAATTGGATAGTAACGGTTCACATTCTTCTCATAAATCATTCCTATTAATGTACCATTGTACCTATCAAGATGTTAACCCTATTTTCGAAGAAAGAAACAATTTGACAGAACTCCATAAACAATAACGCCATATTCTATTGTATGTTTGTAGAATGTAGAAATTCTGTTGTGTAGTACAATTATAGAAAGTGAAATCTATACACTTATAAAAGCATGAATGAGTAACTAATAAAGTGTGGAATGATATAGTAAAATCTGTAGAAAGTATGGTTGATGTGGTAAATAAGGTGAGAGAATGTGAAAAGTAGAGAAAAGGTGAAGAGAAAGAGAAATGATGAGATATTGATAATGATTGTGATAAAGTGTGGTATGGTATGGTAAAGTGTAGAAGAGTATTGAGGCCATGTTCTTTGGTTAAGTTGGATATAATTCTCTCAACTTATCCAAACTTTTCTAAACCTAACACAATTCTCCAAAAAAACATCTACTCTAAAAATAAAATCTCTCCAAAAAACATTATAACTTATCATAACTTATCTTAACTTATGTCAACTTATCTCAACTTATCCTAACTTATCCATCCAAACCTGAAAATAATCTAACCAGAGAACAGGGTCATATCAATAAAAAGTGAAATTCGTTCAAGCTGACTATCAAGTCAAAACTTAAGTTAGAGTCAAATCGACTATCAAGTCAAGATCCAAGTGACTACCAAATCAATGTCAAATGAATTGTCAAGTCAACCCAAACCCAAGGCCCGGTCAAAGTCAAATGAATTTGGTGGGCGAATGTTACTTTAAGGGATTTGGTATCCCGCCCGCATAATAAAATGAATTGGTTGGGTTAAGGAAAACAGTTAGAAGGGTTAAAGGTTTGTGAAATTGTTTGATTTGTTCCCTTTCCCCTCAAATGAATTGAAATGAACTTAATTTGTTTTAACAATTAGGGGTAGACATTATTGAGTTTCCCCCCTCATTTTTTTGTAATGTTTTGTTTTCAGGTGAATACCTACATGTTGTGGACGGGAATTAGAAGTGAGAACGACGTATTTAGAAGTTGTTACTTATGTTGCGTTTCTTTTCTGAAAGACTGGAAGTTAGTTTTGAGTTTTATTTCTTAGTTTAAGTTTGTTTAGATTGGATTAAGGTTGTCGAACAATTGTAGTTTTCCTTCTCACCTTATATTCTTTCGAGGATACGGCAGTGACGCCCAAATAAAGTTGAGATTGCCGTTGAATTTTTCCGTTAACGTTAGTTTGACTTTGACTTCTTCATAAGTGAATTTTCAGGGCGTTACACCCATGAAGTGGAAAATATGGCTACTGATCATCATTGTCACCGCCATAACTATTGATTGAGGAATGACTCGGGGTTAAACGATGACGTCAATTCTTTAAATGCAGTTGATTATAATACCCCAAGTATTGTTAAAGTGTGACTTAAAGGGATTAAAATGACTTTTACATCACCAAGGTGCACCTTTTTTTTAGGGAACCCATATGTTGAGAACTCCATATTTAAGCATGTCTGGCTTAGAGTAATATTAGGATGGATGACCTATAGGGAAGTTTCCCTCGACAGTGTGTGAGCAAGGACAAGCATGCTAAAGAGAGTCGTAGTGATTTGTAGGGTCAGTCTTCGATCCTTAAAAATAATTACCGGTAATGCATGTGACCCTAGATGGGCTGGGGCGCTGCAATTTTGGGTACATAGAATCCAAGGAGATTTACATATATACGTGTTGGGATTAGCCCATGCGTTTGAAGTCCCATCGTAAGATTAAGGTGAAAGGGCATGATATATAAGTCAAGTGAGTTACTGCTCTTAATACCAATTGGTTTTAAGATGGAATCTTACTTAACTTGTTACCATAGGTTTTGGTTGAAGTGGGCTCTCGCATTGGATCTCCCCAACAAGTGCTATCAGAGCCAATGGTTCATTCGCCGGGTGCAAGGTGCGAGAGGGTGATCTCGTAAAAGTATCATGGATAGGAGCATGGACCACATGGCGCCCGCGCGGCTAAGACTCCTGAAGCATAGTGGTGTCATGAAACGCTGGTGGAGTAGAATGCAACTCTATAGAGTAAGGTACATCTATGGTGGGTTCTTGATAGTGACTTGAAACTTGAGCAAAAAAAGAATAGGCTTCCGATCAAGGAGGAGCGCATGTGGATGAGGGTCGTAAGAAACTCATGAGTGAAAGGCAAGATTGTTGGGATTCACCCATGAATTTGAAGATCCACATCAGAAGACTAAGGTGAAAGGGCATTGTATATAAGTCAAGTAGGTTCTTCCTCTTAACACCAATTGGTTTTAAAATGAAATCTCTCTTTATTTGTTACCATGGACCTTGGTTGAAATGGACTCCCACCCTGGATCTCCCCAACAATACTATTCGTTTGTTATATAATGCAAATCCATAATAGGACGGGAAATAAAGATGCCTTTATGAATTTTCAACTTTCTTATTTATCACGTGATAAATAATAATTTAAATGGGAATAAGTTAGAGTGATATTTGAAATAATTACACATTTGTTTAAATACTATTGACTAATTTATGAGTATTTTAATAAGTGAGACGGAGCAATATTAATAATCTTAATTAAACATATATAATATTAATATTTAATTAACTAATGAATTCTCAGTATTAATTACCACCCTCTCTCTCATAATAAATAAGTGATAACTGGATACTTTTATTCTCATTCTCATTCCGTATATTTTTATAATTACAACAGAATAAACAAAAGGGAAATTGGAAAAAATATAATCCATAATTTAGGGATATTGGAAAAAAATAATCTGAACTTACAACTTTGTTATGGATGAGTTGAACTTTAAGCCCTATTGTTTTTAGCATTCAATACCTGGTTAAACTCGTCCGAAAAGTTACGTGGTAGTGATGATATTACACACGGAGCATATTTTTAACTTGTTTTTAAGTTGCAAAAAGTTCCACGTATAATATCATCACCACCACATTACTTTTCGGACGAGTTCAATTAGGTGGTAGATATTAAAAATAATAAGTATTAAAGTTCAGCTCATCCATAACAAAATTTTAAATTGAGATTATTTTTTTCGAATACCCCAAAAGTTTGAACGACTTTTTTTGATTTTCCTAAACAAAAAACCTTGTGTTACCAATATTTGCATTCTCATTTCATTTAACTCCATTACAAGTATATTGATATAGTCCTGTCTAGACCTGTCAATATGGGCGGGAGGGCGGGTTACGAGTCAGTCGTATATCGGGTTCGGGTCAATACTGGTCGGGTGTATTTCGGGCTTGGGTAAATATGGGCGGTGATTTCGGTTTTGGGTCAACCCAACGGATTATGATTGCGACCTCTTTCCACTTTTTCTTTTAAAATATTTGTCTCTAAATATTATTCTTGGTACAATATACATAATAAAATACGATTATCTTCTAGTACCGATAGATTATTGTAAACGTTTCAACTTAAGTTAGGGAAATAATATATGAATGAGTTGCGGTTATAGTTTAATAGTCATATATTCCAATGAAAAAGTCACAAATTCTAATAGATTTGAACGTAAAAAATAAAGTTTCTGGGTCAAACAGGCGGGTCGGGTTTGACTCTACTAATTTGCGGGTTCTTCGGGTTCGGTACATTTCGTGTTCAGGTCAAGAAAATTATGTTCAGGACCTAGAATTTTTGTGTAGGTTCGGGTTGAGTTTCAGGTCGGACCAAAGATTGACAGGTGTAGTCCGGTCCTAGTCATGACATAAAACCCACGGAGTACAAGCTAAATTATTATATTTAAAAAAATAAACTTATTAGAATTTACTTATTTTGTTGGATGGATTATAAAAATATTACATGTAAGCATCAGCCAAGTTGGCCACTTTTCTATGCAAGTTGCAGCTCCAAGTTGTTAAATAATTAATTTGAAAAGAATTATATTTTTGTGATTTTCTTGGCAGGTCATATCAAGCAAGTGGATGAATTCGATTTATTTAGATAAGATTTGCTAGACAACTTTTATGAGAGATTTATATGTTTCTTTGTCCCTACTTTTGTTGAGAAAAATTGAAAATTAGCATGCAAGAACATAGGACTGAGATTTTTATTAAATTGAAATTCAAAAATGCATAGTAGTAAGTTGAATTATTAATTTTTTAGTTCTTAGGCGATGTCAAATTCACGAGTAAGTCCAATTTATCTAAATTTACCAGTTTTTACCTAAATTTACCAAAACTTATCAAAATTTACCAAAAATTATCGAACATAAAAAAATAAAAAAATTAATTTTGATATATTGACATCATTTTGCCAAAAGTTACCTAAATTTACCAAAAATTACCAAAAGTTACCAAAATTTAACTTTTACCCAACTATTTTTTACCCATGAATTTGACATGACCTTAGTGTACTACTACCGAGTTGATTTAGTGGTTTGGATGATTTTCCTACCTTGCACGTATATTGTAGTAGTGTCAAATTTTGATATCTTGTATTGTAGTAATCCAAACTAATATATATATTTAATTGTAATAATCTAAACTATTGATGTGATAGTCCAAAATATCGTTTAATTTGGAGCAACTTGCTGTTTGTATGAATCTAATGGTTTAATAATTCAACTAAGTATAATGTATTATTTCTAAAGTTTAACGTGTCATTGTCACAATTTCTATTTGACTCCTTTTGTAAATATGATATTATTTGGTTATCAAGGGATACACCAATCATTCCACCATCAAATGGGTTTGTATGCTCACAGGAATACAATTGTTCAAGATTGTGCTTTTGTAAATATGATATACTTTGACCTTGGTTTTTAGAGAGATAAATAAGACATGAGTAAAGTATGAAAAAGAAATATGATTGTGTAAGTTTTGATAAGTAACGTAGTGTAAATAAGGTAAGTCATGTTTCTTAGATACACGATATTTTTAAAGTATATATTTTACAATTTTTAGTAAGGTAGCGTGAGTAAAATAAGTCATATCAGTTATATTACTTATTAAATTTATGAATTTTTAAATATACGTAAGGTATTAAAGGTAGTGTAAGGCCTCTTTTTTTTATTTTATTTTTATATACACGGCTGGGTGCGGTGTGGTGTGGAGGAAATGTGGTGGATTGTGGTGGATTGTGGTAGGTTGGGTAAAGTTGTGGTGGGTTGTGGTGGAATATGGAAAGTTTAACTTTTAATAAAAAGATAAATTAAATTAGAAAAAGTGGGTTGTGGTGGGTTGTGGTGGAATATGGAAAGTTGTGGTGCAGTGTGGCACCGCAGCCTGCAGATGAGAGAATATATTGACTTAGTTTTTTGAGCATTTTGATAGTGAAATTGGGGATTAATGCGCTTAATTGATCTTTTATGATCTTACTTTGTTTTCTTAACTGAGTTCTGTGTGTTTTGTTCAATTTGTGTAGATTAGTAATATGAACTCCACATATCACATCCATGTCATGATTCATCATTGAAAGAGCTTTCCGATGATATATTACAAGCTCAATTACGAGTTAAGATGAAGTTATGAGCAAGATAGCAGAAAGTGTGCGAAATCTGATACATGTCCACTCTTTTTGTCACCATCTTTTCTACAAGTATGCTATAACATTAGAGCTTATTCCAATGAAAAGTAGACTCCTATAGCTTTCTGAAATGTCAAGAACCAAGTCGATTGGATGTCGAACGAAGGAGATATGGCCAAAATAAGATGATCTAGAATTTTCCAGACACAACACGACCCATGTTGAAAACAACACGTTCCGTGTTGGCCTCCAGAGACTTAATTTCCCTAGAAACCATCAACACGGCCCGTGTTGAGGTAAATACGGGTCGTGGCCACTATGATACGGTCCGTGTTGGTCCATGCCGAGCCTGACTATTGGAATTTTGTCGTTTCTCGCCCATTATTGATATATAATCAATGGATTCAGTTGTTTCATTCATCATCCACCTTCACACAGAATCATTCATGACCATCCATTCCTTCCATACTATCCCCCTCCATCTCTACCATCATCCATCTCCCATAATCCAACAATAATCAAGAGTTTGAGAGCAAATTGAAGATTACTCAAAATCGATGCCCCGTTGGAGGAGCAAAAGTCCACAATTGCCAAATTCTTTCAAGGGTTTCCTACACATCTTTGGTTATTTCTTCATTCTCTTTATATTTCTATGCTTTCTAGATAGAATTTATATGTTTTTGTGGTTTAGACATGATTAGTGAGTAGTTCTCCTTCTGATTGGGGAATAAACCCTAGTTGTGTTTGATGGATTGAATATTGTTGGATTGAACATGTTTTAAATCTAATTTGGATGCATTTTTTTTTTCAACCTATGAGTATGTATGTCATTGGTTTTTCTCGATCACCATTAGCATGGTTGTAAATTCTTGAATGAAGCACCGAAAGGAGAAATTTAAGAATTAGAAAGCCTAGGTTGAACTGAATATAAAATGAACTAGACATAGAGGATTTTGTAATTAAGGGTCTGTTCGGTCTCGTTTCGAGCCGAATTTATATCATTTTATAAGGTGTTTTGCTTGTTTTAGCCCCTGGATTATATATTAGATATGATGATTTTGTGTTTTTGTAGGATAATAAAGAGTTAGAAGGAAAAAGAGCTAAATCGAGGCTTTTGAGGGAATCCCGAGTGATTTCCCGACCCGACCCGAGCCAAGAACCGAAGCGGAACCAACTTGGAAAGCCTTTCCCCATTTTTTGTGAGAAACAGGGGCGTAGCACCCGCTACAACCCTTGTAGCAGGCACTGCAGCCCAAGGAAGGAAGAAGGGAAGGAGGCGGATGGATGTCGCGCCTACTACCCATGTTTTCCCACCCGCGACCAGAAAGCTCGTGCCCGCTACCTGTTTGTCGCACTCGTTACATTGTGTCAAGGAAGATTTAGCCAGCCTTGCCAACAGAAGCGGGTCGCACCTGCGATCAAGTCGATGCTGCCCGCGACCTCACGGAGAACAAAATCGCCTATCTGCTTTTCGCTGGGTCGCGCCCGCGAACATTCTGGTGCCGCTCGCTACCTCTCGCTAACTAAAATCGCCTGGGATGTCTTCTCGCGCTCACACCCGCGACAATGACCGTCGCACCCGCGACCAGAACCTGTTGCGCGTGAAATTAATAGCGGCTGGTGACTAATTAAGGGTTATGGGGCTCATTTTCATTCCTTCTATATATACCTACATATTTTCAGCTTTAGAATCAGCTAGTTTTATCATCTAGACTAAGAGTTAGAGATTAGGATTAGAGTAGAATTATGTTTTATTGCATCTTTCTTATCTTGCCTTTATCTTTCATTAGCTTTAATTGTTCTTCAAGATTTCTTTTCTTTCATTGTAATCAACTCTCTCTTTTAATCAATTCAAGCAATTTCCAAGTTCTTGCTCTCTTTAAAGTTTTCATTGTTGATTTGCATTCAAAGCTTTCTAGTGCTAGTTCACCACCAATCCAACTTTTAGTGAGGAGGAGGATTAAGGGTAACAAATTCTACTTTCAAGTGAGGATTTAAGGATTCTTAGTAATCCAAATCACATTCTTCATGTTTGTTTGGGGGAAAATTCGAGTGAAGGATTCAAGATGAAAAGTTAGTGAAGATTTAATGCATTGAAGGTATAATTTCTTGTTCCCAATTTCATTATTAGGTTTAGTTTTATTGTTTTCTCATTTCTTGCTTTTAATAACAATCTTAGTTTTAGTTTTCTTCCTTGTTGAATTAGATTAGTTCATCTTTTATTCATGTTTGCTTGATGATTGTTGTTATGAATTCGATGTTTAGCTAGTTCAATTATTCTTCATTATTTACTGCTTTCCGCATTGAAAACCCCCAACCAAACCAATTTCCTCATTAGCCAGACACCCGATCCTGAGGTACGACAACCCTACTCTTAGGAAACCACAAAAATACAACAACCGAACAGGGTCATTTGATAATTTGATCATAATCTAGTTAAAGTTGAAATAACCACGAAAGTAGGTGATTGGCTTTGCTAGGTAATTCGCTTCATTTCTAAAAGATCGTCGCGAAAGACTTTATGCGATTATCGACCCTAAAAGTTGTCCGAATTGGTGAAATTCTTGTTCAATCCGTTTTGTTTGTTTCATTAGCAACTTTGGTTTGTCTCCTGAGCGGTTCCATTTGTTTGATTTCATTATAGAATTATTATTTTGTATTTAGAAGTAGTTGGATGTATTCGGGAGCTTTCGATCCCAAATACATCACACTAGAGAGAAGAATAGGAGTGAGAAATTGATTCTCCCACTAATTACCCCTTAGAGTTCCTAACCCAAGCCTAATTAACCATTCACACCCTTAATTTCCCCCTAACCCATGGGGTTTTGAGCCTCTAATCATACTAATTAACATGCTAACAACATCAATAACTCCAACATTCATGATCAAAACAGTAGAAAACAACTAGCAAATGCAATAATCCAAGTATCACAAACACAAAGCAATCTAATCACAAAACAGAGATTGAAATACTATTAAAGCTAATTAAAAGAGATTAAGGGTAAGAGAATGCTTAGCCAAGTAATTGGGACCAAGGATGAACAAGAACAATGAGGAACTTCCAAGAACAATGCAGAAAATAGCTTCAATCTTTAATAGAACTTCAATCCAAACAAGAATTCCAACACAAATGCACTAATCAAGCCCTAATTACTCACTAATTACTTATAGAAAACTCTAATTCTCTCTCTAAAAAGCACTCTAATCTATCTCCCAGCTCTCACTGCTCGAATCCCCCTTAAAATCGCAACCCAAAATTATATAAACAAAGTTGGGTTGTTGAGCAAAACGCAGCGTTTGGCCGAGCAAAAACGCGTGAAGTCAGCATAGGTCGCGGGCGCGACATCCCAGTTCGCGGGCGTGACCCAGTGAAAGAAGCCCAGGCGATTTCGGAGTTCGCAAGGTCGCGGCTGGCACCCTCCATATCGCGGGCGCAGAGTCCGTCTGGCCGAAGCAGGTCATGGATGCGACCTCTAATATCGCGGGCGCGACATTCCCTTGGAGCTTTTCCCATCCAATATTGCATAGCTCATGTCGCGGCCGTCATGAATGGCGTCGCGGGTGGCACAGACATGGTCGCGGGCAGAACTGCCGTGGTGACGGGCGCGATCTCTTTCTGCTGGAACTGCTTTCCTTCAACTATAAACTGTAGCGCCCATTACCATAGCTGTAAGGGGTGCTACGATTATGTTTTTCTTCGAACTTGAGGAAAAGCTTCCCGGGTCGACTCCACCTCGGTTCTCGGCTCGGCTAGGCTCGGGGAATCACTCGGAAATCTCCAAAATACCCCTAAAAAGCCCCGAAATAACTTGTTTTCTTTGTTTTCTCGTAAAAACTCCAAAACCTGAAAAACGACTAAAAACATAGTAAAAGGCATGAAAATAAACTAGAAACGAGTCAAAAGACTAAGTAAAGAGGCATTATTTAGGCCTAAAAATGGGTCTAAACATGCTGTTGTCGGGGATTTTGTCCCTAGCAGCCATCGAACGAATACTCTAAGGTTGACTAAGTTTTTATTGTTTTTCTCAAAAAGAAAGATTCAATAATAATAATAATAATAATAATAATAATAATAATAATAATAATAATAATAGTAAATCACCATTCTCGATTTCCCCAATTTGAGTAAGAATTATTTTGGCGCTATTTTGAGCGATTACTTGCTTGTCTGTCCCATGTGGTATTGTGCCTGGGAAATCAAACATTCTTGATATTGTTGTTCATGGGGTTAATAGTGAGGCTCGCACTCTTTTAGAGCATTTGAGTTTTTATACTAAAACTGTTATGAAGCTTGGACTTTGCTTGAATGGCTTGCACATGATACATTCGATTTTCAAAATTCTTATTGTGCGCCTAGGTACTCTTACCCTAATTTTTGTGCTTCTCATGCTAACTCCTATACTTAAGCCCATTGTTTTCCTCCATGTGGTTTATGTTGTTTTTTTTTTGACTATGATGATTCTACATGCCCTAGTTATGCTAGATGAGGGCCGTACTACAGCAACAAGCTAAAACACTTGACATGATGCGAGGGTTTGGCCCATTGCATAATTTTGACCATAGTTCTAGCTCTTTCAATTTGAATGTTGGATTATGTGATGATGGTGAGTCTACCATCCTTTTAGAGGTTAGTCTAGAGGAAATATTTAACCCTTCTAAAGGATCTTTGCAAACTGTTACTCCATCTTACCCTAATGTACCTAGAGACACTATTGGTGGTACCTCTACATTTAGACCTGACAGTTTTTGACCCGACCCGAACCCGGGCACCCGAAATTTCTTGGTTTTGAACACGATTTTCTCAACCAAACCTAAAGTATACTGAACCCGAAAAATAGTGGGTCAAACCTGACCCGCCCGTTTGACCCAAAAAAATAATTTTTTAAGTTTCACTTTATTAAAATTTGTAATTTTTCTTCGTAATTTTTAACATTAAACTATAAGTGCAACTTATTTATTTGTTATTTCTCTAATTTAAGTCAAAATAGTTACAATTATCTATCGTTACTAGAAAATAATCATATTTTATTATTTGTATTGTACAAAAAGTATTATTTAGAGACCATGTTTTTAAAAGAAAAAACGAAAAAAAGGTCGCAATCGTAACCCGTTGGGGTGACTCGAACCGAGATATATCGCCTGCATTTACCCGAACCCGAAATACACATGACCTGTATTTACCCGAACCCGATATACGACCGACCCGAAACACGCCCCCCGACCGAATGGACAGGTCTATCTACATTTCATGATGCATCCTTACCTTTTTCTTAGTCGACGGGGTTTAAGGTGAGTGAGTCCTATGGGTTTGATGCTAGGTATGATGATGATTTTTCTCATGAGTCAGTTGATACTATTGATGAGGAGACTTGTGAGGGGGTTGCGGGTGGATTATATCCATCAAGCAAAGAATTTGATGATGTTGATGATGTTGTACTCCCTACTTCCCATGTTTTATTCCATGCTTCTACTCCTTGTTCACCACCTTTTCATTCCTCTAAGTGCCTAGAGGAACACACTTTTCTTAAAGAGACTATAAGTGTTCATGTTGATGTGGGCTATGCGGCTAAGTCTTGTGATATGCTTGAGGGGAACAACAATGTTCATGACCTATCCATAGGTACTTTAAGAAGGTATCATTCATCTCTTGATCCATATTGTATATACCTAGAGGACTTGCCTAGAAAACTCATATGGATAACATATTTTGATTCGTTTGATTTTTCTAAGGCCTTTGAACTATTTAAGAGAGCGATACTTACATTTTCTGCTATAAATCTTTTGTTGCTCTCTTATTTGCAAGCTTGTAAACCGTATGCTGAAGAGTTTGGCAAGCTTCTAAAGGCATTGACTGCATCTAAAGTGGTGGCCCCGATCTTGAGCTCTTGATGGAGTGGCTGATGCTCCATTCGCCCCATTCTTGATCTTTCCTTATTTCCCCTTTTGCAATTTATTTGATTTTGTCATCATTGAGGACAATGCTTTGTCCAAGCATGGGGGGATTTGTGTGAAAAAAATTGTAATCCTTGTCCATTGTTGTATATGTGTAGTGGTGTCTTGAGTTTGTTTTTGTTTGTTTTTCTTAGTTTTCTACTTTAGTTCATTTATAAATGATTGCATCCACCTAGTTGCATTAGTTAGATTCATCCTTAGTTTTTATTTTCTTCTTCTTCTTCTTCTTCTTCTTCTTCTTCTTCTTCTTAATTTTTAGTTTCATTTACTTTCCAGGTTTGCATTTAGTTTAGTTTTTGTTTTTATTTTGAAAAAAGTTCCAAAAAAAAAAAATAGAAAATTAGAAAATCAGAAAAAATTGAGGAAAAAAGTCTAGATAGGATAGGTTTAGCGAATAACTCCTCTGGTAGCTAGATAAGTTTTCTTTTAACTAGATTTAATCTTGAGTAGCCCATTTGTAAATAAGAGTCTTGAAAAGAGTTTGTGAAAATGTGGTAAGTTGAGCATTGCATTTTGGAAGTGATATTTGATTACCCTTTTTGATCTTTGGGTGCGAGTTTGGCATGTGCACGTACTTGAGCTAGGCTTGATTGTTGAGCGTTAACCCGTGATACCACTTGAGCCTTAAAAGACTAATCATTTTTGTTAGTATCATAATTTCCGTGTGACTCATTCATAGTTTTCATTCTCTAGAACTTGCTTGGCATCTCTTTGAAATTGCATTTTGCTTGTGCATTGATAATATGATAGAGGCATTCGTTGTCTCTCTCTCTCTCTCTCTCTCTCTCTCTCTCTCTCTCTCTATATATATATATATATATATATATATGACCTACATAGCCAAAAAGCCACCATTTTTATATGTGAATATCTGCCTTTAACCCTTCTTTTAGTCTTTAATCACTCATTCTTTTGATTGCCTAAATCAATAGTCAGGGCCAAATATATATAATTTTCTACCCTCAAGCCAATGCTTGGACTGTTAGAGTGTGAAGAGTTGAGTTGATTGTGGTGTTTTTGTGATTTTGTTTAGTTGGGGATGTTGTGAAAGTGAGAAATCTTGAGATTGCTCCCCATTGTAACTTGATATGGGTTGTGTTGGAAGCTTGCCTGGTATTGTATATATGTGTTTTGTGTTGCCATTCACAAAAGAAAAAAAAAATAGAAAAAATTCAAAGAAAAAATGAAAAAAAGGAGAAGTAAAGTGTTTGGCTGTTTGTTTTTTCTTAGTTTTAACTTTTGAGGCGGTTACCAATTGTTTTGGTGACGGTTTGTTTTGAATATAAGTGGTGAGAGTATTTATATGATTAATTTGGTGACGTTTGTGCTCTAAGCTTAGGCTTTTTAGCTCTATTTTCCCAAATTATTTTTCCACTTTTTACCCTTAACCTTAGCCCCATTACAACCCTTTTAAACGTCCTCTTGCTTATCATTGTGCATTGCATATAAGCGGTAGAGAATTGAGATGTTTTGTAAGCTTATGGTAGGAAGTTGCTTTGGATTGAGTATTGAGTGCACCTTTATTTATTATTCTATTTTTAAACATATGAGAGGGGTGTTTCCACATTCCCAAAAGTGAGGTTGCTCTCAGTTCACTTAGTTTCATACTTATTTATGTGCATGCTTGCTTCATTGGTTGAGAAGGGGTGATTGATTTGAACTTGAGAAGTGTAGTGCTTGTGAATCTTTCCAATGCTTCTCCTTCTCTTGTTTATGGTTTTTGATTCACTTTTGGGGTTTTCTAGATTAGATTTCTTTGATTGAATGATCCCGTGTTTTTATTTATTTCTTATCTTATCTTTTATTTTCTTTTCTTTTGTGAGTCTGGACTTGCTTGGGGACAACCAAGAACTAAGCATGGGGGAATTTGACGAGGGAATATATTGCCTTAGTTTTTGGAGCATTTTAATAGTGAAATTGGGAATTAATGCGCTTAATTTATCTTTCATGATCCTATTTCGTTATCTTAACTGAGCTTTATGTGTTTTGTTCGACTTGTATAGATTAGTGATATGAACTCCAAATCTCACATATATTTCTTGATTCATCATTGAAAGAGCTTTCCGATGATAGCATAAAAGTGTGTGAAATCTGATACATGTCCACTCTTTTGGTCACCATCTTTTCCACAAGTATGTTATAACATTGGAGCTTATTCCAATGAAAATTAGACTCCTAGCGCTTTCCTAAAAGTCAAGAACCAAATCGTTTGGACGTCGGACGAAGGAGATATGGCTAAAACAAGATGATCTAGAATTTTCCAGAGACAACTCGACCCCTGATGAAAACAATACAGTCCGTGTTGGCCTCCAGAGACTTAATTTCCCATAAACCATCAACACGACCCGTGTTGAGGTTAACACGGGTCGTGGCCACTATGACATGGTCCGTGTTGGCCGCAATATGGTCCGTGACGAACCTGACTGTTGGAATTTCGCCATTTCTCGCCCATTATTGCTATATAATCAATGAATTCGACTGTTTCATTCATCATCCACCTTCATATATCATCATTCACGGCCATCCACTCCTTTCATACCATCCCCCTTCATCTCTACCATCATCCATCTCCCATAATCCCACAATAATCAAGAGTTTGATAGCAAATTGAAGATTGAAGATTACTCAAAATCGATACCGTGTTGGAGGAGCAAAAGTCCACAATCGCCAAATTCATTTAAGGGTTTTCTGCACATCTTTAGTTTTTTTTCATTCTCTTTAGATTTCTATACTTTCTAGAGTAGAATTTATATGTTTTTGTAGTTTAGACATGGTTAGTGAGTAGTGTTCCTTTTGTTTGGGGGATAAACCCTAGTTGTTTTGATAGATTGAATATTGCACGTTGGATTGAACATGTTTTGAATCTAATTTAGATGCATTTTTATTCAACCTATGAATATGTATGTCATTTCTTTTGCTCGATCACCATTAGCATGGTTGTAATTCTTGAATGAAGCACCGAAAGGAGAAATTTGAGAATTGGAAAGCTTCGATTGAACTGACTATAAAATGAATTAGACATAGAGGATTTTGTAATTAGGGGTCATTTGATAATTTGATCATTAACCTAGTTAAAGTTGAAATAACCACGAAAGTAGGTGATTGACTTTGCTAGGTAATTCGCTTCATTTCTAAAAGATCATTGCAAAAGACTTTATGCGATTATCAACCCTAAAAGTTGTCCGAGTTGGTGAAATTCTTGTTCAATCCGTTTTGTTTGTTTCATTAACAACTTTGGTTTGTCTTCTGAACAGTTTCATTTGTTCGATTTTATCCTAGAATTATTGCTTTTCTATTTAGAAGTAGTTTTGTAAGAAAAAAATCTCAAAATCCGGTCGACTTAGCAATCAATTAGAGGGCTCGTTTGGTTTGTTGTTGAACAAGTCCTTGTGGGAACAACCTTGATATATGCTACATTCACACCCGTGCACTTGCGGCGTATCACCTGCGAGCCGTACAAAAGAACAGGGCCTAAGGCCCTGTCAAATTCATGGGTAAGTCCAACTTACCCAAATTTACTAGTTTTTACCAAAACTTACCAAAAATTACCGAACATAAAAAAAAAAAATAATTTTGATATATTGGCATCATTTTGCTAAAAGTTACCAGAATTTACCAAAAGTTACCAAAAATTACCAAAAGTTACTAAAATTTAACTTTTACCCAACTGCTTTTTATCCATGAATTTGACAGGGCCGTAAGCTAACTAAAAATAGAGTAGGTAAGTAAAAATTGTTAAGGTAAGTAACTTTTTACTTACATCTCTAAAAATTAGGCCGTGTACAGTCTCATTCTAATTTAAGCTTTAAATAAAACTTTTCTCATGCAGTATTTGATTTTAGAGTACTTTTATCGTCCATATCAACTTACTTAACAAACAAGCCAATCAATACATTAATGTTTTATATGAACTAGTAAATATTCGGACGAAAACTAAATATATCAACACATTGTTCAAAATTAACTTTTGAAAAAATATATATATACAATACATTAAAGGAAGTATTATATCAACGAATAACTTCAAAATTACATAGTCCCGAAATCTACTAAATAATTGCTTCGTGTCATGAAATATTTGATATGCCACAAGTGCACGGGTGTTTGTGTAGCAAGTATCAAGGTCGATCCCACAGGAACCTTTGCTAACTACACACCAAACTAGCTTCCAATGTGATTGCTAAATCGGTCGGGTTTTGTTTTGAATCAATCTAAAACTATTTCTAATCGCTAAAAAGATCAAAATATACAAACATTCACACAATTCACAAGATGAAATCAATATGAGAAAGACGCTCAGGGGATAAAACCTAAGTAACTCTATGAATCAAACAAGTGGATCGAACATGTAAGTCACTAACTTGGCACATTTTAGGGTCGATAATCGCATAAATTCTTCCGTAGCGAACTTTTGGCAATGAAACGGATTGCTTAATAAAATTAATCACCTACTTTCGTGGTTATTTCAATTTTATTTAAGTTAAAGATCAAATTATCAAAAGACCCCTAATTACAAAGTCTTCTATGTCTAGTTCACTTCATAAACCAGTTTAATCCTAAGGGTTCCGATTATCGAATTTCTCCGTTCGGTACTTCATTCAACAATCTAAATCCATGCTAATGGTGATCAAGCAAAAGCAATGACATACATAATAAAGGATAAATAAAATGCATTCAAATTAGATTAACAATCTTGTTCAATCCAACAAAATCCAATCCATAAAAGAAACTAATAAGGGTTTATCCCCCAAACTAAAGAAAACTACTCACTACACATGTTCAAATCACAAAACATAACAAAATCTACTCTAGAAAGCATGAAATCTAAAAGAAAGAGAAGTAAACCGAGATGAAAATCGTTCTCGCTTGAATGATGATCGGCGGGGACTTTTGCTCCTCCACTTCAATGGATTTCTTGAGAATCGATTTTCATACTCCAATAAACTTTCAATCTTCAACTAGGGATGAATGTGGATGGATTTGTGGAGGAAGGGATGGATGATGGTAGAGATGGAGATGGATGGTATGGAAGGAATGAATGAAGGTGGATGATAATGGATCAGCAATGAAACATCCGAATCTACAATTATATAGCCATTAAGAGAAGCTGAAACGGCAAAATCATCATAAACATAGCCAACACGGACCATGTTTCACCCAACACGGGTCGTGTTGAAGGTTTCTGGGATATTGAACTCTCTGGAAGCCAACACGGACTGTGTTAGTGTCAACACGAGTCGTGTTGCTCTTGGAAGTTTCTGGGCATCTTGTTTCGGCCATATCTCCTTCGTTCGACGTCCGATTGACTTGGTTCTTGACTTTTCGGAAAACTCTAGGAGTCTACTTTCCATTGGCATAATCCTTAAAGTCATATCATAAGTGTGGTATAAATGGTGACCAAAAGATTGGACATATATCAGTTTTCGCATACTTTCTGCTATCTTATTCATAACTCGTTCATCTCAACTCGCAATTGACCTTATAATATATCGTTGGAAAGCTCTTTCCAAGCCTGGTCCTGATATTTTGTGGGCCCCAGGCAGCATAATAGATCGACTTTTAGACTTGGGCCCTTTTAAAAAAATACATCTAACATTTATGTTAGACAATACCAAGAAAAAAAGTGTCAAACAATAGCAATTAACAAAGTAAATATAACAATTAAAGACAATAAATTAACTAAATCCACCGCCACTAATTGTATATTTTAGAACGAATCTATATAGTATATAAACCATGGCAAGAGAGACGCAAAAAGTTGGTAATAAACCAAATTAAGAATAACATTTAGGAAATGGTTGCTTATATGGAAGCTATGCATAATTTACATAGTAATCGAAGATCGAACCTTTGGTTGTAAGAGAAACAACAATGGCCTAAAATTAAAAATGGTGGTCAAACTGAAAATATTTCATTCCCATTATATTAGATTAGTCGTCAAAAGTAATAAGTTCCACATGCTATACATCTTCCTTTTGATAAATAAATCTCCTCAATATTCTAAGGACTAATCATTATTGTAGTTTCACCTGCTTACTCAAATTTATTGTTGAAATCAAAATTTACACTGAATCAATTAATATCATGTCTTTCACCCTTATACTTACCTAAAATTTACAATGAAAACCTTCTAAGCTACTATCTTCGTCTCATTATATTTGTCTATCTATCTAATTTGAGAGACTAATGTGTATTGGGAATTGAGGTGAAAAGTTTGCAATTTACCCGAACTACCCCTACTTTAATTGAAGATAATACTCCATTCATTCCATATTAACTGTCATCCTTGAAAATTGTGCAGTCAAATCTACAGAATTTTGACCATAAATTTTTCAATATATACAATGACTTGTTATATAAAATTACTATCGTTAGATTTGTAATGAAAAATACTATCATAAAAGTATAGCATTGCAATTGTTAATAAAATATTATGTAAGAAATTATCAATCAAAGAGTGACATTGGAGACCGTAATAGTCAACAAAATGACACTTAATATGGAACGGAGGGAGTAGTTGTTAGAATCGTAAAAAGGTGATAAATGAATTTATTAATTAAGGGTAGAAAATGAATTATAAATGGAGATCAAGCAAAAGCGATGACATACATAATCAAAGGATAAATAAAATGCATTCAAACTAGATTAACAATCTTGTTCAATCCAACAAAATTCAATCCATAAAAGAAACTAATAAGGGTTTATCCCCCAAATTAAAGAAAACTACTCACTACACATGTTCAAATCAGAAAACATAACAAAATCTACTCTAGAAAGCATGAAATCTAAAAGAAAGAGAAGTAAACCGAGATGTAAATCATTCCTCGCTTGAATGATGATCGACGGGGTCTTTTGCTCCTCCACTTCAATGGATTTCTTGAGAATCGATTTTCATACTCCAATAAACTTTCAATCTTCAACTAGGGATGAATTTTGATGGATTTGTGGAGGAAGGGATGGATGATGGTAGAGATGGAGATGGATGGTATGGAAGAAATGAATGAAGGTGGATGATGATGGATGATAATGGATCAACAATGAAACAGCCGAATCTACAATTATATAGCCATTAAGAGAAGCTGAAACGGAAAAATCGTCATAAACATGGCCAACACGGACCGTGTTTCACCCAACACGGGTCGTGTTAAAGGTCTCTGGGATATTGAACTCTCTGGAAGCCAACACGGACTGTGTTAGTGTCAACACGGGTCGTGTTGCTCTTGGAAATTTCTGGGTCATCTTGTTTCGGCCATGTCTCCTTCGTTCGACGTCCGATTGACTTGGTTCTTGACTTTTCGGAAAGCTCTAGGAGTCTACTTTCCATTGGCATAAGCCTCAAAGTCATATCATAAGTGTGGTATAAATGGTGACCAAAAGATTGGACATATATCAGTTTTCACACGCTTTTTGCTATCTTACTCATAACTCCTTCATCTCAACTCGGAATTGACCTTATAATATATCGTCGGAAAGCTCTTTCAGTGATGAATCAAGTAATGTATGTGCACTTTGGAGTTCATATAACTAATCTGCACAAATTGAACAAAACACTCAGAACTCAGTCAAGATAGCGAAATAAAATCATAATAGATGAATTAAGCACATTATTTCCCAAATTTCACTATCAAAATGCTCCCAATATTTAGTCACTATATGCCCTCATCAATATTCTAGAAGCATCTAAAATGTTCCAGACCATTCTAGGACTATACCAGAATACTTTATATTTGTAACATCCCGAGATTTTTAGGTCGAATAATTAATTTAATCACATTTTAATGGGGCGTATACCGCATGCCTTAGAGACATGCAAAACCAATACAATATTAGTAATCAGAAACTAACCCATTTTATTGAAAATTGGTCAACTAAATTATTCGACAAATAAAAGTGGAAAATAAAGTCTCTCACAAACACAACAGCTTAATTATAGTCGGATCATATTTATTTCTTTTCTAACGCTAAATATGAGATTCTAGGCGAGCGTCCCATACGGCTACACCCCAATCATTGTCACAACCTGAAAACATAAAGTAATTTGAAAAGTGAGAACGAAGTCTCAGTACAGAAAACTGAATCACGTCAAATACGTTTAAGCAATTCATTTTGGTATTAAAATGAGGGGGAGCGAACAGTAATATCTACGGATTTACCTATGAACGATGTGAGGCTCCCGAAGGAGAGTAATGATGGCGCGCGTAAGAGTAACGGATGATCACCGAACAAGAATGATAGAATGAGCGATATGAATGGGTATTCGACAGACAGTGTAATAATTTTATAAAAAAATATTTTTATAGGAAAGGGTTGACAGTTACTGTACCTTGTCTTGAAATCACGACAATACTTGCCTCTGAGTTATCAAAATTTATAATGTCTCCATTAATTAGCTTGTCTCCTTGCTTGATTTTAAGTGTATATGTTAGTAAAAAGAAGAATTTTAGTGGGTGAGTAGAAGGGGAGGAGGTGCTCGCTAGTTAGTGTCTCCCATAAAATTATAGTGTGCCTTTATTTATAATTGGATGAGGGATGATGTAGGTGAGAATATAAGGAAATTCCAGTACGTGAGTAGCTAAACATTGGGGATCATATACCAATTGTTGTTGTTGTTGTTGTTGTTGTGGACACTTGTATTACTGTAACTATCATAATTTCTATTAACCCAAAACTATTAAAGGATGCTACAGTCCATCCCCTTTAAAAGAAGTTTCATCCTCGAAACTTAGGAATCGAAAATATACTTTAGGTAAATAGGTATGTTATGAGGCCCTCATGCGAATCTTAGTCCCCTAAGTAGCCTCTTAGGTAAAGATTTAATTATGAGACCCTCCCATTAGATGTGAAGGAATGAAAATCTCCATTAAATAAGATAGAGATTTAGTTAAGGTGAAGGGTTTCGAGTGATAATCGTAACCCGAAGTGTTTTCATCCTGGCGGGTCTTGGCATAGACTTTCTCACTAGTGTCAACCATGGTCGTATCTCCCGGTTGTAACCCGATAGCACCCTTATTCCGTGGTCTTGGCTTCTCCTTCGGGCAATTGGCAATAGTGTGTGTGGCACTTCCACAACATAAGCATAACCCCAACTTCTTTTGACTCTTTTCCACAGGATGGTTTTTAAGCCCACAATAGCCACAGGGTAGCCCATTATCGGTGGGTATATTCCTCGGGGTGTGCCCTTTTATTCTTATTGTTGTGTTGTACGGGTCGAGAGTCCTCCTTTTCTGGTCGCCATTTCACCTGGAAGTCGTCTGGATCCGAATTCTATTTCGCTTTTAACAGCCGGTCCACACTTTCTATGCGAGCCTCCCGGTTGTACAACTCTTGGAATGAGTCAGCAAGGGGGATGTTCACTTGTGTGTGGATCTTTGGGTTGAGTCCTCCTCGAACTATAGCTGGCAAAAGTTTATCCGACCCGGAAAAAACCGGGTTTGGACATAGATTTTTCGTCCGAATTTTGATATTGTCCGAATTGACCGAATATTCGAACATAAAATTTCTCTTTTTTCTATTGTCCGAACCCGATTTTAGCTTAGTCCGAATTGTTCGACCCGGTTTGACCCGAAATAAAACCGGGTCCGGACATGAATTTCTCGTCCGAATTTTGACATTGTCCGAATTTGTCCGACCCGAATTTACCCTGACCCGAATTTTTGCCAGCACTGCCTCGAACCATTCCATCAATTTCTTATCGTTAGGGATTAAGTTCGATGTGGGTCTAGCTAGCTCCATGAACTTAGTCGCATATTCCACCACCGACATATTACCTTGCTCTAAGTTTATAACTTCTCATTCTTTCTCCTTCCTCAAGAAGTCGGGGTAGAATTTTTCCCTTATAAGCTCCCTTAGCTTTTCCCATGAGAACCCTTCTTCATCCAACTGGTGTTTTTGTTTGTCCCACCATAGGCCGGCTTGCCCGATTAGGTAGTAGCTAGCAATTTCGGCCTGCTGTTTGGGAGGACACTTGACAACACTAAACAACTTATCAATTGCCTTGATCCAATCTTCGAGTATGATTGGATCTACCGTTCAATCATAAGTTGGGGGCTGATGCGCAATGATCCTTTGGAACACTTTGGAACAGTTTATCTTTGAAGCTTTCTTAGTCTTTCATAAGTCTAAGTTAAGCTTGTAAAAGGCTTATTAGCAAGCTTAAAAGGAATGAATTTCCTAGTCACAATCATCGAGTTACCACACGAGTTTCTGTGATTTGATTTGAGACCCATTCTATAATCTTACTGATTCATCTTCTGTAGGTTTAGGATTTGAATTTTCTACTAGGTCTTTTGTTGCATCATTTTCTAAACTAAGATTGTTATTGTGGAGTCATGAAGCCAAAAAACACACTCAACCCTAAAAATACTTTGAAGACAAGTAGTAGACATCGAAATTTTTACTTAGATTAATATGTATTTTGATGTACTCTTGTAATGCTTCATATTTTAAGAAATAGGAAAAATAAAGGACCAAAAAAGCCAACCCATACCTACTAGCTGCGTACCAAAACCCTTAAAAACCATAGAAACCCATGCAAAACCCTAGCCATGCAAATAAGCCACATAAACTCCATACAACATCTAATGGTCGCGAGGCCTACAAAAAAGTCATGAGGTCAAACCTCATCCCTTACATCACAGTCCAAGACCATCGTCAAGTCAGTCAATGCACCACGTGCTATTGACCGCGCGACCTTTCACTGTCTAGATGCATCTCCCTCAGCCACACCGTCCAAGAAAAAACACGTGTTCCTCCCCATTGAGCGCGCGGTCAACCCATCGTCCATGACTTCGGGGACTCTTATTCTAACTTGGGCATCCAAGTTGGCTGAATACATGTATGCGTCTACCTATAAATACTAGGGATGGCAACGGGGCGGATCGGGGATGGGGGAGTATATCCCCGTCCCCATCCCCGCTCCCAAAATTCATCCCCATCCCCGTCCCTATCCCCGCTTCGGGGAATGATTCTTGTCCCATCCCCAACGGGTATTTTTAAAGCTATCCAAAATCTAACCAAATTTTAATCGAACCCGATTTTTAATCAGACCTGGTTTTTAACCTGTTCAAAATACAACGTATTTAACTTGCTCAAGAAAATAATACATCAAAATCAAACAATAATACATCAACAAGTGTTATTCGGAGAAAAAAAATACAATAATACATATATATATTGAATTAGAATAACTTGCTACAATAATACATATATATAGCTTGCTCAAGTATTTAACTTTAGGTTAGGGTTTCTGACTTAAGATTCGAAAATTACTACTTTATCCTTGCTATTAATATATATATTGAATTAGAATAAATGTTATTTGGTAATTTTAAAATTTTCGGGGACGGGGATTCGGGGATGGGGACGGGGAATTTTCCCGGGGGGGAAAGTGGGGACGGGGATGGGGAAAATTTTGTCCCCATCCCCGCCCCGTCCCCGAGCGGATTTTGAAAAATCGTCCCCGTCCCCATCCCCAATGGGGGTGGGGATTTTTCCCCAGAGTGAGGCGGGGCCCCAGCGGGTTCGGGGATTCCCCGCCCCATTGTCATCCCTAATAAATACCGTCCTTTTCCTTGCTCAAATGACTAACATTTATCAACTCATTCTCACTTCATTCTCTTACCATCTCATTTTTTACTTCACAAAATCATCCCCTTATTCTTGCATCTCATTACTCTCTTGTCATCATAATCCTCACTCATTCACTCATTGAGTCATCCTCTTATCATACACTTCTTATTCTCTCATTCTATCCTTCCCACATTTACACATTCTCATCATCTAAACACTTCCACTTAATCCTTATTTTCCTTCATCTTATATCCTTTTTCATAAACCAAAGAAAAATATATAAGCCGCAAAAAAAAAAAAATCATAAATCATCCCAAAACCACTAGACATCCATACTTGTCACTTGGTACTTGAAGACAAAAGGCATTTGAGGCTAGGCAAAGGTTCCCAGTCCCTCATTATTTAGGTATAACTCTTTGCATTCTTTCAATAATATGATATGTTCATTCTTCCTTCATTTTAAATTTTTAATGCATGATTGAATGATTTTAAGAGGTAACATTTCATTTTATCTCCTTTCCAAATTTTACAAAAACACACTTTTAAACTTTGGGCAGAGTCTTTCCTTAAGTGATAGGTGGGTTCAAAGGTCTTTACCTTTCGAGTCTGTAACCTTACCCCCAAACTTGGTAATTTGGTTCGCATGCAAAATATTTTTCTTAGGTTTTCTCGACTTTTCCCCTTAAAAAAGTTCAGTGGCGACTCTTTCAAAATAAAAGCATTATTCTTGTTGCATAGAGCATGGTTTTCAATAGGGGTGTGCATTATTCGGTTTTGAACTGAATAAACCGAGAACCAAATCGAACCGATTTTTATTCTGTTCGGTTTTCGTTTTGGACTTTAGGCCTTATTCGGTTCCGATGAAAACCCATATAAATGTGTGCATTATTCGGGTATAAATCGAATAAATGGAGAACCGAACCGATTTTATTTGGTTCGATTTTCGGTTTGGACTTTACCTCTTTTTTGTTTTCGGTTTACTCAATTCGATTCGGTTTTGATCTGATGAACATCCCTAGTTTTCAAGACCTAATAACTTGTTTTGTGTGAGTAATAATGTTACAACGAGTTTAATGCAATTATAGGAATGTGATGGATGTTTTTAAATAGTTGAAATTTCCAATATTGCCTTTTTCCGAGCCCCCACACTTTGAAAATAGGATAATCAAATTTGACGCAGAAAGAGCAAGTGGTAGTTATCTCTTTTTGGATTTTGTTCAAATACTTTCAAAAGCGTCCATGGTAAAGGAATGATGATTTTACAATTAAACTATTCATAAAACGTGCAAAACAATCCCTAAATATCTTTTAAAAAGTAAAGCACTAGCAAAGTACCAAAATTCCAACCATACAACAAAACAGAGAACCAAACAAAAGCGTCAGGATCGCCACGACTCGTTTTGCACAAAGGGTGAGGGGTGGGAAGCCCCGGGGAGGTCGGTGACTAGTTATCATTAGGGCATCCATAGAATTTTTTAACAGAAAGGTCACAGTGTGATAGGGTTGGATCTCAATCTTCTTAGTAATGGCGGGGTCCAACCCGTTCAAGAACCTCACCATGGTTTTCTCTTGGGGTTCTTCAACGTCAGTCTTGATGAGGATTTGTTCGAACTTATGGATGTAGTCACTCACACTTCTCTTCCCATTGCGTAAGTGCGAAGAGCTTCCTCATGATGTCTTGCTTGTATGTGTGCAGAAAAAATCATTGGTTCATCAGTTGTTTCAACCTCGCCCACGAGGTGCTTTTTGTTTTGCTCTCTTTAGCCTGTTGTGCCTTTACATTCTCAAACCAAAGATATGCGACCTTGGTGAGCTTCAAGCTAGTAATTTTAAAGGCCTTTTCATCACTATACTCCTTGGTTCCAAAGATTCTCTCCATGATTTATACCCACTCAAGATAATCGTTGAGGTCAGTAGAGCCATTGAACCCCATAATTTCAATTTTTAAATCATGGAATTCATCCTGTGGAGGTCTCTTGCCCGTCTCCCGTCAACGATATCGCTAAGGGGAGCCTCTATCATTGTCGCTCGACTCAAAAGTGGGAGGAGGACGGATAGGGCTACGAATCGACCACCTTCATCTTTTACGAGGTTGGACCTGGAGGTGGGCAGCGATGTTGCTCATTTGAATCATAAGGTTTTCAAGAGTTTGCTCGATGGAAGAGATGCGGTTCTCCATAACCGGGTCTAGGGAACTCCGTCGGTGGCTTGACTCCTCTTGATTTGAATTAGCTTCATCCATGTCAATGGAGGGGTATGAGACATATTGTGTTTGGGGAAATTATGGTAGAACTTGGTTCTTTGAAGTTGGCTTGTGTTTGGGGTTTTGGGATTTCGGTTTTCCTTAACAACACTAACAAGGAACAACAACAATAATGGTTATTCCCACAACTCCAACAAGAACTCATATTGCTTCACTACATAATTTTAACAACAAGAACAAAAATAACACAAATCCAACAACAACATTAATTTCTCCAATACACTTGGAGGGAACAGAGGATGGGGGTTCCCAATTTTCAGCAGCAACAACTCCAACACACTTGGAGATTCACAAAAGATGGGGGTGCCCACATTTCTCAACAATAACAACAAATTCAACAATGCGTACGAACCCTAACTTGGAATTTGAAGAATAAGAACTCAAGCCAAAACCCTAACATTGGCTCTGATACCAAATGGAGTATAGCATGGTGGGATGATTGCTTGAGTTGATGAAGATTAAGAACTTGAACCCTGAATTCACCAAGACCCTTAAACACAAAGATATGAACTTCGGGAGAAACCACTAATCCACTAAGATTAGATAACGAATAATCACCACTAATCTATACAGGATTTGACTTGCTAACACCATCACAAATAGTTTGAGGCTAAAGTAAGAATAATATTTGAGAGAGAATTTTGGGAGAAACCCTTACTTTGCATTAATGACCAAATTTAATGCCTCTGCCTCCCAAATGTTAACATTTATAAACATTGGAGTGAAAGTGGGATTGGGGAATTACAAAAGTTCTCATAAAGGTAAACATTACATATGTATGAGGTGGGATGTAACACCCCCATAATTTTTTCTTATTATAAACTTTGATTATACGCATTAGTCATCATCGGGAAAATTTCTATGAGATTACCTATGAAAACCCTGGCCCATGAAATAACGTGAAAGATTGGTACTATATGACAAGGGTCAAATAAGGTTACCTTTTAGTAATATTTAATCATACCACATGACAATTATCCCAAGACATACATGCCTTTGTGGTTCAAAAATTATGAAGCATATAAATTATGAAAATGGAATTTTGGGGAAATTTTCTCTACCAAAGAAAATGGTTTTTTTACTTAGCAAAATTCTTTGTAGTAATCCCCTAGTGTGATGCTACCCATGGGAAAAAAGAACACAAGAAAATTCAGCTTATTACCCATTAAAATGATTAAAGGAAATGAGTTTTTGTTAGTAGAGTTGTAAGGGAGCATCTAGGTGTAGAAAATGAATTAAAAACATAACTAAAACCACTCATCCTCACCACTACCCACAAGATTCCAGCCCACAATTTTAGTTTCTATGAGAATGCAACTTGCAAGGAAGGTCATCATTGCTCTACACTTAGCCCCCTACTTTGCCTACTAACTAAATCTTCACTATATTTTGCTTACTCATACACTCAAAAGCCACTCAAATCTTCCACTTTCTCTCTCCAGCAACTGAATCCCCCTCCTCACCACTAATATATTAAGCTTCATCCACTTCAAATTAGTCCAAGACATCTCTACCCCAACATCCTCAAACTCCAAAAAGAGCCCCATTAAAATAGAGGAAAGAAGTTAAAAATGAGGTTTTTGTTCTCAAGCATCCAAGGAATCTCTTCCGCCCACTCTATTCACTCTCAAAGGTGTCTTTTTCTTTCAAAGTTTTCAGCCTTCATGATAGATTACATAAACAAGAACAAGAGTTGATCTAAAAACCGGTAAATGGCTAAAAACCCATTTAAAATGACACCCTTTTTCTCTAAATACGAATTTCATGTTTTTACCCTTGTTTTAGGTGTTAAAATGGTCTTAAAAACTTGAAAAAAATGTTCATTAAAAGCCTCGTGAGATTCAGCCACCATGGATGTTCATTAGATGAGTTTTTCTTGCTTAAACAACCAAGTTTCCGGGTTTTTCGAACTCAAAATAACACCAAGATAAAATCATATTTTGGAAGAACTTTCATTTCTTGCTTAAACAACCAAGTTTCCGGGTTTTTTGAACTCAAAATAACACCAAGATAAAATCATATTTTGGAAGAACTTTCAACATGAAAGTTGTAGATTTAGATGTCTAGAAACCCACTGAAAAATTTATTTTGCAGAAAAAAAAATAAGGGCAGTGAGTTATAGAGCAAAAATCAGACCCTTTCCAGATTCGCGTCTATTCTGACGTAGGTTCGGATTTTGTAAAAACTGTATTAATTGGTAACTCTTAAAAATAAAATAAAAACATGGGCCTAAACTAGACTCATAAACGGAACTGTTCCAAGTGGAATGAACTTCAAAGCCTTTGTATAGAGGGAGAACGAAAATATACAATACCGGGACAAAAACTGATTATTCTGCCCCAAAACAATTTTTGCCTCAATTGTGGAAATGGAAGGTTTAGAGCTGATGTCTTCATGTTTTAGCTAGAAAACCACTAGTAAAAGAGTTATAAGACCAAAGAATTAATTATTTGTTAAAAGTAGCTTTATTTGAAATTGAAAGTAAGTTGTCTTTTAATTACACCTTTGCTAGAAGCCAAGCAAGAGCTAGAATCATTTCTTTAAAAATTTCAGTAGCTTAAAACAAGATAAAAATGGCTCAAATGAAAAGATCATGAAAGCTTTTTATCTAGGATTATGGTTCTAATTATAGTTAAATACTCTAATTTTCAAGATACCCAAAAACACCAAGAAAGTCAAGGTATGGAGATCTAGATTTTCAGCCTCAAATGGATGCCTGCTAAGTGCCTAAGAGAAGGCCATAAGGGCTGAAAATCAATATATTTATATAATGTTTATTTGGTTGATTACTTGCACTTGATGAGATTTATGTTTTATGTGAAGTATGATATTACAAGTTGATGATACTAACTTTTGCTACCAAGTCCATGATAAAGTATTCTATGAAATCAAGTAATAATATTCCATCTTTTATGTGATAATCTTGATGCTACCATGGTTATATGACAAAGAGATATATGATTCTAAGTTTATGATACTACTTATAATGCTACTTTATAACACTTATGATTTAAGGTTATGATGTTACTTATGATGCTACTTTATGATACTTATGATTTAATTTTATGGTGCTACTTTATGATGCCACCAAAAGATGTTAAGTTATGATGACACGTTTTATGAGATACTTATGGTACTACTAACAATTAAAGTTATAATACATGTTCTATGTGTTCTTTGCATCATTTAGCATTTCATGCATTCATGGTATGTAGTAAGATGATCTTGAATAATCTTTAGTAAGTCTCATTGGGTATATGGTTCTTTAAGTTCTACAGGGCAAGAGTGATGGTCTATAAGGCACACTCATTTTATGGTCCTTCTATGGTTCTTTTATGGTCCTCTTATGAGTTCTCTATGGATCTTTAATGATCCTTTTATGATCTTTCTCTGATTCTTTTATGATCCTTCTATGGTTCCTCCATGATCTTTCTATGGTTCTTACATGATCCTCCTATGGTTCCTTCATGGACATTCTATGGTTCTTTTTTGACTCTTTAAGTCCCATGGGCAGTATGACAAAGTATGATAAGTAGTACCACTAAGTCCCGTAGGCATCATGGTTTATGATATGAGGATCCTCACTATGAAATCCCATAGAGGCTTCATGGACATCCAAGTGCTTGGCCAAGCCATTTTATGAGCATTAGACATCTAGGTCATGGAGCATATGCACACAAGGATCATGATATTGTACATATGCATGTTTATTTATGTAAATTAATTAGTATGTTTATGTATGGTTAAGTTTATGTATGCTAATATTTATGTATGGTTATATTTATGTGTATGTATGTTTATGCATGTTTAGGTATGTATATGTATGTTCATGTACGATTATGTAAATATGTATATGGTTAGGTATGTTACAATCTCCATACTTAGCTTCGGCTAATCCATGTTTATGTCCCCCTCTTAGGTACCAATCCTTCTAAGAAGGCATGATGTTGGGTGATCTTCCAAGGAAAAGGAGACATGGAGGCTAAGGGATGATGATGGGAACCAAGGGCTTACTTCAAAAAGACATGAATAAAGACTTAAGTTAATTAAAATTAAGTACATGTAATTTCTATTTCTAGTTTCTACTATGACATGACTCTAGTTTACTTTTTATTACTAAATAACCTACATGCAAAGTGACTAATGAGAAAAATATTACTTTCCCTCCCTTACTACAAATCACCTTAATAATGGACTAAGGGAGAAAGCTCAAGCTATGGGTGCATCTGCTTGAGAGTTATGTAGTGAGGACTACCCACCTTACTCCCTAGGTAAGATGAGCCCCATTTGGCCTAAGCTTAATCCATAACATGACATTATTAAGAAACCTTTAATTTGAAAATGATCATTACATACTAAGACACTTGATGATAGTATAGACTTTATGGACTCATATGGATGTTATGGACATACATGGCCTTTTGGCTTTTATGGACAATATGGACTCAAATGGACCATATGCACTCACGTTACTAAACACACTAAATTGGTAACTAAGACAACATGACACATACAAAAAAAAAAAGTACGGACGTTACATGGGGGCACAATGGTAAAAATAACACCAAAAAGGGGGTGAATGTGCATTGAAACCTGATGGGGCGAGACCAACACCCTCGTTGGTACCAGAAGCACCTTAGGTAGAGAAAAAGGCACAGAGGAAAATAGGTGAGGCGTGACCAGCGCCTATCCTGGCGAAACCAGTGCTTGTGAAAAACTATTAGGGCCTACTTTGAAGAAAGGGACGGAGGAAAAGTCGAGGCACGGCCTACGCTTACGAAGGTGTGGTCAGCGCCAATTCTTGTTTCCTTTTCTTTCCTTCCTCGAACTATTTTCTTGATCCAACCCATGATGCCAAAAGAACCACACACCCTCAAGATGACCCAGAACGGGTGTTAGGGTCCGAAAAGCCCTCAAGATTTGTGATTGTAGAAACAACCCAGCCTTTGAGGACCTTCATCATAAAGCAACCTCAAAGGAATCCACATTGAGGACCTCAAGATGCAGAAGAGCTCCTACGATAATTTTGATTGAAAGAACAAATTGATGGATAAATCAGGGAAGTACCCAAATCATATATCTTGTTCTTTTATTTGCCTATTTTCTATGTGTTCGGTCTCGTTTCGAGCCGAATTGATATCATTTTAAAGGTGTTTTGCTTGTTTTACCCCCTTGTTTATATATTAGTTATGATGATTTTGTGTTTTTTAGGATAATAAAGAGTTGGAAGGAAAATGAGCTAAATTGGGGCTTTTTAGGGAATCTCGAGCGATTTCCCGAGCCGAGAAGTGAAGCAGACCCAACCCGGAAACCCTTTCCCCATTTTCTGTGCGAAACAGGGGCGTAGCACCCGCTACATCCCTTGTAGCGATCGCTACAGCCCAAGGAACGAAGCAGAGGGGAAGGAGGCAGAATGTTGTCACATCCGTGACCAGGGTTGTCATACCTGCGACTAGGGCGGTCACACCCGTGACCAGGGTTGTCACACCTGCGACCAGGGTGGTCACACCCGCAACCCTGACTGGTAGCACCCGCGAATAACTCTGTGAAACCCATGACGGTTGTGAGCGAATGACGGAGGAAAAGGGGCAGAATGAGGTCGCACCCGCGACCTGTTTTGTCACACCCGCGACCGATCGGAATTTTGCGGAAATTAACATGCGGATGCACTGTGCTTAATCTAGGGTTTCGGCCTTATTTTCTTTCCTTCTATAAATACCAACATACTTTCAGCATTAGAAGAATCTAGTTTTTAGCATTTATCTTAGTTAGCTTAGGATTAGAGTAGAATTAGGTTTTATTGCATCTTTCTTATCTTGCCTTTATCTTTCATTAAGCTTTAATTGTTCTTCAAGTTTTCTCTAGTTTCATTGTAATCAACTCTCTCTTTTGATCAATTCAAGCAATTTCCAAGTTTTTGCTCTCTCTCTCTCTCTTTCTCTCTCTCTCCCTCTAAGTTTTCATTGTTGATTTGCATTCAAAGCTTTCTAGTGTTAGTCCACAAATCCAATCCAACTTTTAGTGAGGAGGGGGATTAAGAGTCACAAATTCTACTTTCAAGTGAGGATTTTGGGATTCTTAGTAACTCAAATCACAATTTTCTTGCTTGTTCGGGGGAAAATTCAAGTGAAGGATTCAAGATGAAGAGTTAGAGTGAAGGTTTAGTGCATCAAGGGTATGATTTCTTGTTCTTGATTTCATTATTAGGTTCAATTTTATTGCTTTCTTATTTCTTGCTTTCAATTGCACTCTTAGTTTTAGTTTTCTACTTGTTGAATTAGATTAATAATCTTTTATTCATGTTTTGCATGATCATTAATGTTATGATTTCCTTGAGTAGGATAGTTTAATATGCTTTCGTTTCAATTATTTACTGCTTTTTGCATCTTGAAAACCCCATAGCAAACCAATTTTCCTAAAATCCTAAACACCCATCCTTGTGGACCGACATCCCTACTTTAGAAAACCAAAAAAATCTACAAACCGAACACTATGATATTGTATACTAATTGTAATACTTGCCTTTTTAGATAATGAATGAAAAAGACAAAGACACAACTTCCAAATGTGGAGATCAAGAATCAAGGCAGAAAAGGTAAGAATCAACAAATAAGGAAGGCTACAAGAGAATTCCGTTGAAGCTCAAATTGCCGCCTATAAAGAGCCTTGTCTGTTCTCTTTAGAAGAAAACGATTCCAAGGAAGTGAAATAGAAGAGTAGGAAATTTTAGAAGAAAATTTCTGAGTGTAACCACTACTGTAATTAGTGGCGAGAACTTGTTACCAGAAGTGTGTTTCTGATGAGGACATCAAAAGAATGTAGGTAAAGAAAGAGTGATTCAATCTTTAGTCAGTTGTAGTATCACCAAGCTCTTTGGTGAGGCTAGCCTGCAGGAAATGATTTGAAGCTCCCGCTTTTGTAAGCAGTCTTGAGGACCTCACGGTTCCATTTCTGCCGAGTCTTCTGATCCGCTCTCCTTCTAGTGTGCTTAAAGTTTAAATCAATAAAGAAATATTATTTGTCTACTTCCATTGTGTTTTTAGTTAACGTCCTTTGTGAATTTAAAGTGCAGAAAATTCTATCAAACCCTATTTACCCCCCTCTAGGGTTCTTTCAATACTGATACGTCACGAGCCTCTAGAGAGGCCCGGACCCGATCCAAAGGATTGCCAAAACGAACTTGAAGGAGCTGAACTCAAGGGGTAATTGGACCTCCATGCTCGGGCGATTAGTTGAAACCACTCTTGGCTACGATGATGAGTGAAGAGTACGGAACCTGAGCCTCTTCAGTGTGAGAGAGAGATGGAGAGAGACATGTGTGTGTGTGTGTATGTGTGAGTATGTGTGTGTGTGTGTGTATGTGTGTGTGTGTGTGTGTGTGAGAGAGAGAGAGAGAGAGAGAGAGAGAGAAAGAGAGAGAGGAAGAGAGAGAGAGAAAGAGAGAGATAGAGAGATTTCTGTATGTGTGAGATAGAGAAAGATCTCGCAACATGATATAGAGAAATGGAGGGGTAAATTTGTCAATTTATCTATTATGTGTGTTATAATGTCATTAGTCTCTTCCTTACACCCCAAATTGAGGATAAGAGATAGTAGGAAGGGGTAAACCTCACCCTAAGGGTGGAAATGAGCCAACCTGGCACATAAGCCTTCACAAACCGGCTCGGTGGGAAGCTCGTGTAGCTCGGCTCGAGATCTGTTCGGCTTGGCATGGGCTTCAAAAAATAGAAGAGTTAAGCCAAGCTAAGAGTAGCTCGACTCACTAGGCTTGGTGATACGCCGCAAGTGCACCAATGTAGATGTAGCATGTATCAAGGTCGTTCCCACAGGGACTTGCTCAACAACACTCCAAACTAGCCCTCTAATTGATTGCTAAGTCGATCGGGTTTTGAGATGGTTCTTTTCTTACAAAACTACTTCTATCTACGAAAACAATAATTCTAGGATGAATCAAACACATGAAATCGTTAAGGAGACAAACCAAAGTTGCTAACGAAACAAATAAAGAAGATTGAACAAGAATTTTACCAATTCGAACAACCTTTAGGGTCGATAATCGCATAAAGTCTTTCGCAACGATCTTTTGAAAATGAAACGAATTGCCTAACAAAGCCAATTACCTACTTTCGTGGTTATTTCAACTTTAACTAGGTTAATAATCAAATTATCAAATGACCACTAACTAAAATCTCTATGCTTAGTTCATTTTATAGTTAGTTCAACCGAAGCTTTCCAATTCTCAAATTTCTCCTTTTGATTCTACCGCTTCATTCAAAGAATTTACAAACATGTTAATGGTGATCAAGTAAAAGCAATGACATACATACTCTTAGGTTGAAGAAAAATGCATCTAAATTAGATTAAAAACATGTTCAATCCAACAATATTTGATCCATCAAAACAATTAGGGTTTACCCCCTCTCCCTCCCCCCAAACAAAAGGAAAACTACTCACTAATCATATCTAAACTACAAAAACACGTAAATTCTACTCTAGAAAGCATAGAAATCTAAAAGAGAATGAAGAAATAACCAAATATGTGCAGAAAACCCTTGAAAGAATTTGGCAATTGTGGACTTTTGCTCCTCTAACACCGTATTGATCTTGAGTAATCTTCAATCTTCAATTCGCTCTCAAACTCTTGATTATTGTGGTATTATGGTTGATGGATGAAGGTAGAGATGGAGGTGGATAGTATGGAAAGAGGGTCATGAATGATGTTGTATGAAGGTGGATGAAGAATGAAACAGCCGAATCCATTGATTATATAACAATAATGGGTGAGAAACGACAAAATTCCAACCAATAGGCTAGCCACGAACTGTGTTAGGGTCAACACATACCGTGTTGGGGTCAACACATACTGTGTTGGTGTGGCCATGGCTCATGTCAACCTCAAAATGGGTCGTGTTGATGGTTTGTGGGAAAATTGAGCTACCTGGAGGTCAACACGAGTCGTGTTGGACCAGGAAATTTCTAAGTCCATATCTCCTTCGTCCGACGTTCAATTCACTTGGTTCTTGACTTTTAAGAAAGCTCTAGGAGTCTAATTTACGTTGGTATAAGCTCTAAATTCATAGCATATGTGTGGAAAAAATGGTGATCAAAAGAGTTGACATATACTAGTTTTCGTACACCTTTTCCTATCTTACTCATAACTCCTTCATCTCAACTCGGAATTGAGCTTATAATATATCGTCGGAAAGCTCTATCAATGATGAATCAAGAAATGTATGTGAATGTTCGGTCTTATTTCGAGCCGAACTGATGCCCTTAATTAAGTATTTTTGCTTGTGTTTCCTTCACTTGGTTTGGCGATTGGTATGTTTTGCAGGATTGAAGAAAAATCCACGTAAAACCAGGTAAATTGAAGGAAATGAAAAAAAGAAGAGAGCAACCCAGGATTGCCACGGCCCAGACCAGCAAAGAGGCACCTACACCAGGCGTCGGCCGCGCCCTACAAGCGATGACCGCGCCTCGATTAGGAAGCCACTGCGAAGACAACTCAAGCGTGTTGGCTGCTGTAGGAGATAAAAATTTGTCGACCAATTAAAAAATGACACGTAGAAATTAAATTGAATTTATTTGGCCAATTATTATACGCCACGTGTTAAATTAATTATGGCGGTCCCTTTAATTGAACTTTAAATGGGAATGCATCCCGGCCAATAATATCATGACACGTGTCAAAGATGATGCAAAAAATATTAATTATTTCTTTATTTAAAGTTAAAGGAATAATTAATTAACTTGGGCCCAAGCCCAAAGCCCAACTCAAACCCTAGGCAAGCCTATGCCTCCAGAGCTTATAAATAGAGATCATCTCCCTCATTTTCAACACACACTGCAATCTACCTCGACGGCATTCGGCATTCTGCACTCCAGAGGCTTCAGAAGATCAAACTGTCAGCAGTCTCCAGCTACCAAGCGCCAAGGATCAAAGTCTGCAAAAGTTCAAGATTGAATCTTCAAGCCTCTACCGCATCAAGATCAAGAACTGCTTCAGAGTTCTTCAGCAACACTTGCAAAGCCTTCAGAAGATCGAACTACAGACGCTCTCCAGCTACAAGCGGCAAGGACTAACGTCGGCTAGTTCAACAACTTCTGTTCTTCGCATCAAAGACTGCAGTCGTCTTCTTCGTCTGGTTCATCGATCGAGACCAAGCACTCAAGCCCTCGCATCCAAGAACTTGAAGAACTGCAACCAACAGTCAACCTGCAAACGGTCAACCCTCGAGCAGCCTCCAGCTACCAAGCACTAAGGAGATCAATGCTTAAGACCTTCTACTCAAGAACTGCTATAGAGTTTTTTCAACTATTCGAGATCGAGATCAAGCGTCCGCGCCCTCGGCTCACCCAAATTTCAGGAGATCGAATCAGAGGACTACTTTATTGTATTTAATACAGAGATTGTACCCGCACACATTTAAATATCAATACAAATTAATTTGTTTCTCATATTTCTTGTCTTTATTTATTTCAGGCTCGAAATTTGTGTTTACAAATTTGGCACGCCCGGTGGGACATCTCTGCCTCTCATCTCCTTCTCCAAGAAATCAAGTTCAACATTCGACTCAAGCGATGTGATGACACCCTAGAAAGTTGTCTCTCGACTCTCAACAAGGAGGATGACTCAAACTTCATCCCAGGGGTCAACAACTACATGTGTCACATCAAGCGGAGCAAGGACTCGAAGGATTGCAACTGTCACCGCTACTATTTTACAACGCTAGAAAAACCGGCTCCATCACGTTGGGGGCAACAACTCAAAGGGCTCCCCAGTCTTGGAAGCCAACTACGATTACCTTCGCCTCAAAGCAGACTTCACCTTGTGGACTCTTACGATTTGAGGGCTTTGAAGACCATGGCTACTCCAGTGGAGAATACTCTTCTGAAGAAGAATCTATCTTCTCGCAAGCAGAGATTGAATCTACTTATACCTTCGTTATGACGGTGATAACAATTGGAGCTGTTAACATGGAAGAAAAGACTGTCAAGCTTGAGGCTACATTGAGAATAGAAAGCAAAGAGAAAGACAAAAGAATCAAAGAGTAAAGTCAACAAATTTTGAAGACTTTCCTAGTAAAAAATTCAAGACTTCCAAGTCATCCAAAAAAAGGACTCACAAGTCAAGATTCAAGACTTCCAAGTCATCCGCATCAAGACTCACAAGTCAAAAATTCAAGACTTCCAAGTCATCCACATAAAGACTCACGAGTCAAAAATTTAAGACTTTCAAGTCATTCACAAAAAAAAAAAGACTCACAAGTCAAAAATCAAAACTTCCAAGTCATTCAAATCAAGACTCACAAGTCAAAAATTCAAGACTTCCAAGTCATCCAAAAAAAGGACTCACAAGTCAGAATTCAAGACTTCCAAATCATCCGCATCAAGACTCACAAGTCAAAAATTTAAGACTTCCAAGTCATCCACAAAAAAAAAAAAATTTCAAGTCAAAATCCAAGACTTCCAAGTCATCAACACCAAAGAATTACAAGTCCAAATCTCAAACTTTCAAGAAAAAGGCTCTCAAGTCACCAAAAGTAAAGACTCCCAAGTCAAAATCCAAGACTTCCAAGTCATCACCGCGAAAGAATCGTAAAAGTCCAAACCCAAGGCTTTCAAGTCAAACTCTCAAGTCACCAAAGTTAAAGACTCCCAAGTCGAAATTCAAAACTTTCAAGTCATAGACTCACAAGTCATCCAAATTTAAAGCAACAAAATGAAAGACTCAAAAGTCAAGAAAAAAGTAAGACAATGACTTCCAAGTGAGCAATCTACAAGATTTGCAAGTCAGCAAAAATTCAAGACTCTCAAATCAACAAATTTCAAGACTCTCAAGTCACTAAATTCATCGATTTCCAAGTTGACAAAAATTAAAGACTTCCAAGTCCACAAAAACTCGAGATTTTCAAATCAACAAACTTCAAGACTTTTAAGTCACAAAATCCATTGACTTCCAAGTCAACGACACTATAAAGACATCCAAGTCAGTCAAATCCCGTATCAACAAGTCTCCTGACTCCCAAGTCGACAAAATGAAATACTCACAAGTCAACCAAATTCAAATTAACAAAATGAAAGGGCTCACAAGTCAAGATCACGACTTCCAAATCAATAAAATTCGAGATTCCCATATCAACGATGCATACGACTCTTACGTCAGCAAATCCAAAGACTTTCAAGTCAACAAACTTCAGACTCTAAAGTTATCAAACCAATCGACTTCCAAGTCAAATAAATTGATGACTTCCAAGTCAGCCAAATTCAAGACTACCAAGTTGTCAAAATCAAATTTTGAGGTGAAGAAAAACAATTACTCCTAGGTCACCACAAAAAAGACTCACAAATCACCCTCGACAAAAGATTCACGAGTTCACGACTCCCAAGTCAAAATGAATGACTCATACGCTAGCAAAATTCAATGACTCGCAAGTCAAGAGGATGCAGAACTCCCAAGTCAAGAAAGTTAAAGGCTCATAGGTCAACGGGATGAAGGACTCCCAAGTCAAGATAGATAAAGACTCATGAATTAATTAGAGAGACTCTTAAGTCAGTAAAGTCCATAGTTCACTCGTGCCAGAGTCCAAAGTCAACAAGGTTAAAGACTTTTACGTCATCACAACAAAGACTCTCAAGTCAAAAGTGCAAAAAAAAAAAAAGGATCGACTTCCAAATCATCAAAATTTTCGGCTTTCAAGCCGTACTCTGACTTGCCAAGATCTTCATGTTAGTGGTTTGCTTCAAGTAAGCACCATCAACAGGATACTCAGGCTGGTTGACAACTTCATTCAAGCATGCAATGTGGGGGCATCCTAGTCGTGTTGGTTGAATTCTGCTTCAAGATGACATCCTCGCCCTTTAAATCAGCGGCGCACTCCATTTGGCCCAGCTGAAATTTAGGCACAATAGTATGCCCACTAAATACAAATTATATTCAAGACTTAGCCGCTTCAAATACTCAAAATTCGTGTTCGCGACCGACTCTCGAAGGGGGCATCTGTAGGAGGCAAAAATTTGTCGACCAATTAAAAAATGACACGTAGAAATTAAATTAAATTTATTTGGCCAATTATTATACGCCACGTGTTAAATTAATTACGGAGGTCCATTTAATTGAACTTTAAATGTGAATGCATCCCGACCAATAATATCATGACACGTGTCAAAGATGATGCAGAAAATATTAATTATTTCTTTATTTAAAGTTAAAAGAATAATTAATTAACTTGGGCCCAAGCCCAAAGCCCAACTCAAACCCTAGGCAAACCTATGCCTCCAGAGCTTATAAATAGAGATCATCTCCCTCATTTTCAACACACACTGCAATCTACCTCGACGGCATTCGGCATTCTGCACTCCAGAGGCTTCAGAAGATCAAACTGTCAGCAGTCTCCAGCTACCAAGCGCCAAGGATCATAGTCTGCAAAAGTTCAAGATTGAATCTTCAAGCCTCTACCGCATCAAGATCAAGAAAGCGCAGAGTTCTTCAAAGAACACTTGCAAAGCCTTGTAAGATCGAACTACGACGCCTCCATTTCTGGCGGCAAGGACTAACGTCTGCTAGTTCAACAACTTTTGTTCTTCGCATCAAAGACTGTAGTCGTCTTCTTCGTCTGGTTCATCGATCGAGACCAAACACTCAAGCCCTCGCATCCAAGAACTTGAAGAACTGCAACCAACAGTCAACCTGCAAACGGTCAACCCTCGAGCAGCCTCCAGCTACCAAGCACTAAGGAGATCAACGCTTAAGACCTTCAGCTCAAGAACTGCTATAGAGTTTTTTCAACTATTTGAGATCGAGATCAAGCGTCCGCGCCCTCGGCTCACCCAAATTTCAGGAGATCGAATCAGAGGACTACTTTATTGTATTTAATACAGAGATTGTACCCGCACACATTTAAATATCAATACAAATTAATTTGTTTCTCATATTTCTTGTCTTTATTTATTTCAGGCTCGAAATTTGTGTTTACAGCTGCGTTTAACATGACACCACCATGCCTTTTCTCGAAGGTCAAAGCGGAATCATCAGACTCCACCCGCGCCTCAGCCAAATGCAACTCATGCCTTTCCCGACGCAGCTAGCGTCCAAGGCAGAGGGCAACAAAAACGTGAGAACCAGAGACGCGGCCCGCGTCTGGATTCTTTTAGGCGCCACTGAGTGAGTTTCACGTAACATTAGGGTTTTCTTTTTATTTTGATATAAATATGCTCGTGTGTACGTTTGAGGAGAAAAGTTTTTGTTTTCAAATTTTAGCTTAGGGTTTAGTTTATATTCATTTTAGTTTTCTCTCTAGTTTTTCTTCGATGTAATTTACCTTCTTTAAAATTTTGTTCAAGTCAATTGTAGTTTTCAATCTTCTCGTTTACTTCTCGGTTCCATTCGCAATTATTTTCAGTTCTCGCTATTTCAATCTTGCCACTATTCATTTCAACCCAAAAATCAAATTTTTAGTGAAGAGGAGGATTAAGGTTCAACGAATTCCCCTTTCAAGTGAGGATTCGGGCAGTCTTAGTAATCCAAATCACACATTTCTTATTTGTTCGGGAGATTCGTGTGATTCAAGTTCAAGAAGCGAAGTGAAGAAATTCAGGTTCATGTTTTCTTTCGTTAATTTCAGTATGGATTTTTGAACGTCAATAATAGCAACTTTGGGGGAATAAGATAATAATAATAATACAAATTGTTTTCCTTTGACACTAGCAGTACCAACTATCGACATTTTTTCCACCAACAGCACACGTACCATTGATTTGGTATGGTTTTGACTCATGGAAAGATGACGTGGCTACATAATGGGTGACGTGGGAGGCAAAGCTTGTGTAGAAAATATTGACGTGAATATTAATCTGCCTTCCACATCACATATTATGTAGACACATCATCCTTTTGATGAGTTGAAACCATAACAACTTGGTAGTGTATTGCTTGAGAAAATAGGTCGATAGTTGGTACTGCTAGTGTCCAAGAAAATAGTTTGTATTTTAGTATCCAATACTCCCAAAGTTGGTATTATTGACGTCTAAAAATCCTTTTAGTATTCAATTCGTGTTTTAGTTCAATGCTAGATAATTTGCTGCAATTGATTGTTCTTTTAGATAAAATTTAGTAATAGTAATTTTCATTATAGTTTAATTTTCCAATTCATGATTAGGCTAGGTTAATTACTTTGATAATTATTTATTGCTTTCAACTCAGAAACCCGACCAAACCAATTTCCTATTCCCTGACACATCATCCCTGCAGATACGGCAACTCTACTTAACCCCAAAATTCTACAAGCAAACAATGGCGTTAGTTGGTGGAATAGGTAATAGGTTTTGTGAATAGTTTACTATTTTCTTAGGATTAGATATAAAACAAAAACGAAGAAAAAAAATAAAAATTTGAGAAACCACGAAAAAAGAATGAAGACACAACAACCTGAGGTTTGGGTTCATAATCCTCATAGTAACAAATTGATTAGGAAAGAGAAACTCTCTGTCGACCCACCTAGAAGGATGACAGAAGACGCACATAGAGTGACCCTTAATGACGAGTTATACCCTTCCTATGACCCACCACTTTCATGTTTTGTGTTACCCGCACTGCCTGAGGGAGTGACCTTTGACCCTAGATATCATCGCACCCAGAACCTACCCTTCTTCACGGGTACTGTGTTGGCCTTAATTTGGATAGCAAAGTATAAGGAATACTTGAGCATAGTGACCCCTCCCGGAGTCTCATTTGATTATGTGCTCCTCAAATATTTACCCTTTGCTCTTAAGGATGCCGCTAAGCGGTTGATGTATAGCATCAAATCTAAGTCCATCATCTTTTGGGACGGTGTAGACACCCAAAAAGTGTCATTGTAATATTGTAATTTTATTTTCTAGTATTTCTTTTAATTATTATTTTTAGCGTAGGCAAAATGCCAATTATGTTTGAAATGCAAAAATGAGAGAAAACACCACAAAGCACCACAAAAATAGCCCACAAAAAACAACCCAACAAAAGAAATAAGCCCAAAAGAAATTAGCCAAAAAATGCAGGCACACAGCCTGAGGCGCTGTCCAGAAGCCGAGCAAGGTTTGGGCGCCAGTGGCGCAACGCGGCCGATGACCGATTTTCCTATCTCGGTCATGTCTTGTGAAGCACTGGCCTTGAGAAGCGCCGCAGTCTGCATGCTGCCCATTTATCCGGTCCGGGGCACTGTGCGGGCCTGCCCGCAGCCTGTTTACCCTGATCCTCGTCCTCGGGTCGCGTGTTGCGCAAGCTGACCTCGGGAATCACGCCAGGCAGGCCTACCCAGTACCTAACTATAGTTTATTTGCTTTTTTAGAGCATTTGCTACTTTTAGCTTTCTAAACCTAATCTTCCCTCACTCACTTACCCTATAAATACCCCCTCTTCCCATTTCATTTGACATACCGAAACCACCTGGGAGTATTGACACTAGGTGAATTTCCCTTCTTCTCTCCCTCTCTCATTTGCATACATGCATTCTGACATTTTTATTTTCACATTTTTATTCTTGTTATTATTTTCTTGTAATCACCAATAACATCGTAATCTTGATATTAATATCAATTATGACTAATCTAAATCGGATTACTTAAGAAGATAACTTTAATTTGTTCTTTATTGCTTTTATTTATTTGTCGTTTTCATTTATTTATCGCATTCTTATTATTATCGCATTTATTTTCCGCATGCATTTAAATAACATCAATTAATCTAATTAATTCTCCTCTTCTACTCTTTTCTTTAATAAACTGATTTAGTAGAGTTCGTTCTTTGAAGAGCGGATTCGAAAGTTTTTACTTTCGAATTCGTAACCTTAGCCCGGATCCGAATCTCATAGTTCGCGGTTACGCAGAGTTAAAAATACGAGTTTATTAATTCTCTTAAAAATTAATTGGCGACTCCTAAAAAATAAATTTGATTCATTCGAAATGTGGTTTTTATTCGAATTTTAAAATTTATTTATTTCCCGAAATAGTTCAAATACCGGAAATCGCGAATAATAAAGACTGGTGGCCTCGGTCCAACAGCCAGCACCCTGTGCAGGCCTACACAGTTGTTGGCCCGAGCCCACTTATGTCACCCAAACGCTCGGGGAAAGTCCCGGAGTCACAGCTCGGGGCCCCAGGCAGGCCTGCATGGCGCTTGGATCAGTGACCCGGGTCATTCCCCGACTGCCTTGATTTTTGTGCCGATTATTTCTATTTTTCGGTCTTCTTATTTATTCTGGGCAAATTATAAATTTTAATGTTCATAATAAAATTCAAACATTTCATGTGAACATTTTTATGTATAAATTCAATTAAATCCCTTAAAGACTAGACACCTCTTTCGATTCGCCTAACATTGCGTAGGGCACCATTGGAAGTTTTTTCCCGGGTCCTACAAATGGCGACTCTACTGGGGACTTACTTTAAGAGGGTAAAACTTGAAAAATCGGTTTCTTAAATATTTGAGTAGATGGGAGAAATTAATTCTTTTAATTTTTGTTATTTAAATTACTTAGGCATCAAGCATACGGGCCTACATCACGATTTCTTTGATAAATCGCGATGAACTCAAGGGCATCGTTTAGGATCAACCCAATTTTCCGTTTCGGGCAAAGTTTACTTCCAACTTCATAAAGAAATGAACTCCACATTTCAAGAAGATCGCAAGTTACTTTTCCACTCATGAAGCACTCCGAAATTTTTGGGAATATGAATTTACATTTCCCTTTAATTTTGCGAGAAACACACGGGTCACATTATTATGAACTCCATAGAATTTGTGGCACGTGAGAGACATGAGTATGCTTGTCCTTTACAAACCTGACCGTAAACCATTGAATGTAGAACCATGGCTTAAGCGCATCCCTCATTTGTATGCTATGTGCATTTCTTTCTTGTTTTTTCTTTCTATCAAAAAATAAATAATAATAACGTGCTAATTATGTGCTAATTGTGCATTGCATTGTAGAATAAGTCGGTCCATACTTGCATTTCCGTCAGATATTACTTTAGTTTGGGTAATATTCAAACGAGATTAAAGTAGGTACAAAAGGTCTCTCTTAGGCCCAAGTTAGAGAGGTTTTGACTGAGCTTGAGATTCAAGTTTGACTTTACCCAACCCTAAGTAATGTTTGATCCCTAAGGCATCCCTCCGGTCATTAACTAAGTCTGAGTCCATGTTGATTCAATTTTATGATGACTTGAGGGATACCTCCCCTCTTCATGTACATAACATCATCCTAGGTTAAGAGTCCTCATGCAAACCTAATAGTGGGTGAGCCCATACAAAAAAAAAAAAGAAAAAATAAACCCATCATTTATCATGTAGGCATTATTTGCATTAGGTCATCCCATATAAGTCGCTAGGTCTTTGGATAGGTCAATGTCAGGGTTAATTTTGATGTTTATGGTTTCCATACAAGCAGAATAAGGATTCATCGATCGATCTCGAATTTGGAGTAAACAAGTCTCGAAGTTGCTCTCTTTACACCATTGTCTCTAATGGCCTTCAACGGGATACCTAGCAACGACGAGCTCATTCCCTTCATTACCCAACATTTGGCTGAAATTTCACAGCAAATGCAAGGTATAACTACTGAAAATGATAGGAAGATAGATGAAATCATCAATACATTGGCAAGGATGAATGATGAGCTGAACCTTCCTGATGAAGATGAAAATAGAAAAAGAGATCCATATGTCTGCAAATCACTATATGGGCTCGGGACTCACTTCTGTTCATAGGGTCGAACAACCACGTCAGTTCAACTTACCAAGGAAGAAGTTTAGAACTGCTCCAAGTGTTTCCCAGTCTCCTTCAACTCAGAAGGAAGACCAAATCTTGCCCTTAGCCACAAGGGGAGACCAAAAAGGAAGGTGTGGTGAATGAGAAAGTTCTTCTTTGGACCGACTCTTCACCATAATAAATCAAATACAGTTACACATGGAAGGTCTGGATCGAAAAATGGATATGATCCTTTGGATTCTACAAAACAATAGAAGGATGGCTAATATTGAACATCGCATTAGAGAAAATATAGGAGAAAGGTCTTCGTCAGCGGGAGTATATGGCACTGACGTTCATCAAAGGGCTCCTAATGCCTCTGCTAAAGATGTTGAAATGCAACCACTCTTGTCTGTCACTCCAATCTACACTACCTATACTGAGGCTCTCGATTGTCTCCTTAAGGAAGAAAAGATCAAGCTCCCCCATGTCCGATGCGAACCTGAAATCAAAGGAAAATTTTGGAACCCAAATGAGTTTTGCAGATATCATCGACTTCGAGGTCATGATATTGAAAACTGCTTCACCCTCAAGAAAAAACTTGAAGAAGTGTTCCAATTAGGAGAACTGTCGCCACCGAAATAATGCAAAAACCCTATTAGAAGTTCAAGTTGTAAGAGATCTTCCGCTGCAAGCTCTATGACTCCGGGTTACATCAGATTAGAATATATCAAGGCTCAATTAGGACATCTTCTATAATCATGTTATTCCTTTTCTTTCCAAGAAAGTTGGCATTTATTAATTGAGTCAAACAGAATTTATCTATAGTAGATTTTTAATGCATTCGTCTTGTTTATAATCAATAAGATGAACTCATTTTCATTATGACTCTTGTCTTCCCCGAACCTTCATTTGCTTCTAAATTGTTAAGGAAAGAATCTTATTGGAGCGTATCGGGCGAGGACTCGAACTTCGAATTATGTGTTTGCAAAACCTTCCCATACTACCTTTGAGAATCACGAGTGAATTCACTTCAAGGTCGGGTGTGGGTTGCATTTTAAGGTGGACCCGGGACCTTGGAGGTGTGGTTTGATCGGCATCGGGTGTGGCATCCACTTCAAATGGCACCCTGGACCATGGAGTGGAGCTACGAGTCCTCATCGAGACCTACTTCGGGCCTTTAAAAGGGTTCGGAGTCCTTCGGCAAGAATAAGCGCAAACGGGTCAGCGTGGGTTGTCGAAATGGATGCGCCTTCACGCTTTGGGTCATAACTCCTTTAATATAACTCCAATGGATCTCAAATTTTGGGAGCTTAAAGTACAAACTGAGAGCTTTCCAACGATATCATATGTGCTTAAAATGGAGTCCGGATGATGAAGTTATGCGCGTCTGAAGTCGTCAGAGAAAAGCTGCCCAGAAGACTAACTCGCCCGAGTCATCCTGTGACTCGCCCGAGTCATTGTTCTGAGCATTCACGATGGTGCGTTGGATTTGCTGGACCAGTTAGCACTCACGCCCGAGTGGATTTGTGACTCGCCCGAATCACCCCTCTGTGACGCACACGCTGTTTCGTTAATTTTGTTCTGTTTTAACCTAAATTCCTGTTTAGTATGAATATCTCGTTTTTACTCTTTTCCAGACAGCTTTTGATGATTATGAACATGCTATTGCATTGGTTAGGGTTTCCCTAAGTTTTCTCCCAAAATCTAGATTACTTTATCCAATCTTTTGGTGGTGTTTCTAGTCATTCCTTTATTGATCATTTGGTGGATGTTTCCTTTATGATGGTCATGGTGGGGTGTTAGGCTTTGGTGGTGGACTACCTTTATCCAAGGTCATATCCAATCCCATTTGATGTTCAAGGTTATTAAAATTGGTTGATTTTGGTTATTATTCTTGTTATTATTCAAGTTCAAGGCTATTGTTGAGAAGTTCAAGCATGGGTGTTTGAGATGTTCATCTTTCTCCCCTTATTCTATTGTTCATGGATTTCTCTCCTATCTTCTACAACAACAACTCAAGCTAAGTCTTCAATGTCTCCCACCGCGCCACGCTCCACTTGTGCTTGCATTCCTGATTTGAATTGAAGAGCTCATTCACCTATATGACCATTCAAGTCTGACGCATCCATCTGCTAACATCTTTCACTCTATTCACATCCCGATCACACCTTTACTCTATGTTTTTTTTTCTTTTGTGTCCTACCCCGAGTCCAAGGTTAATGGAGAGAAGAGAGGCTAACTTCACCGCCAATGCGAAGTTAGGCAAAAGGAGAGACAAATTTCATTTTTAAAAAAAACAAAATACGAGGTCGACATGAACACCTACATGTTGGGCAAAAGGAGAGGTAAATGAGTAAAAAACAAAAGGAGGGAAGCTAACCTGAACACTCACCCAACAGGTTAGGCAAAAGGAGAGAATTCAAATGAACAAGACCAACCATCTCTAAAAGTGAATCTCACTTAAATCATGCATTTCAAAAAAACATGCCTATGATAGAAGGCTTCCACTCTTTACCACCTACATCATCACCACCTTCATTTTCACCTAGTCGCTTTACTAGAGCTGGCAAAAATCCGGGTCCGGGTAAATCCGAGTCGGACAAATTCGGACAATGTCAAAATTCGGACGAGAAATTCATGTCCGGACCCAGTTTTATTTCGGGTCAAACTGGGTCGGACAATTCGGATGAAGCTAAAATCGGGTTCGGACAATAGAAAAAAGAGAAATTTTATGTCCGAATATTCGGTCAATTCGGTCAATATAAAAATTCGGACGGAAAATCTATGTCCAGACCCGGTTTTTTCCGGGTCTGACAATTCGGGTAATCCGGGTCGGACAAAATTTTGACAGCTCTACGCTTTACCTACATTATTACCTACTCGCACCATCTTCTTAATCACCACCACGAACCCGGTCATTCATTTTATAACCATCTCATCCTTAAACCCTCTAAACCAAATAATGTGTTGCGGGTAACATTCATTGATAGAAGAAGTATAAGCTGAAGGTCCGTAGTTCAAAAAAAAATCCAAAAAAAGAAAAAAGAGAAGTAGAAAAAAATCCAAAAAAAAATGGAAAAAGCAAAAAAAAAAAAAAAAGAAGAAAGAAGCAAGAATAAGAGGCAGTTGTTAGTCACCCGCACACATCCCAAAACCTTCCCCTCAAACCTTCACACCTATCCTTCCCATTAAACTTTCGACCTATCTCAAAGTCCTTCTTGAGGCATCAATCGTTGAAAGCTGCACCTGTTGAACTATGACTGGCCTGATTCCATACTGGATACGTAGGAGATCCTCTTTGAGGCCCGGCCGCTGCAATTCATTTTAGAGAAAATTTGTCATTAAATCATTTGGTCTTCGAGAGAGAGAGAATAAAGAGTGGCTAGCCCGAAAACCTCACCAGGCGGGCTAGGCAAAAGGAGAGCGAACCTTGGTCTCTAAGGACAATTAAAAACTCTTAAATTTCCTTTCACCATGCACACCCTATTTTCCCATCAGACTTGGATCACCCTTCTATCTAACCATAGCCATTTGACCACCTCTTCCCTTATGAGATAAACCCATAAGACATGGTCCTTCATCCATAGACCATCTCATCCACCTCCATCAGTTCGAACCTCTATCCATCGAACTACCCATCCATTCATCACATCGTCCATTACATATGATCACTACTTTCACCTAACCATCCATAGCCTCATCTTTCCCACCATTGGGGCCTAGCTACTCACAAACAGATTTTCTATACCACCATTCCTACCTTTCCCATAATCCATCCTCCATTGCTCCTCACCCTGTGAGCTCTTCTAATTTGGTCATTAATGTATGTATGAGATTAGTCAGTTAATCCTCGTTTTCAGAACACCTGAGTGAAGGATAATTCCTTTAGCAGAACAAGAAGCCAACTGCATCGAAATAAGGGTTACTTGAAGACAACACCCACCTAGGTCCATCGTTCTGACTCGCCTGAAGATATTTATTTGTTTGTTAGTACTTGGGGTTTAGTGTGCTTACATGTTCTTACCTAAATAAAAGAACTAGGAAAGATAGAGTAAGGGCAGTGGAAATCAAGACAGCTTGCCGCTTGATCCTTCTTAGTGATTGGGGTTCCTAACCATGACATCAAGGTCGAGCATCCCAACCATCCCATCAGGCAGTTTAAGCAGGTTGAGTCTTCCATTGATATCGTTTTCGGCATCATTCCAACTGGGAGCTTGCTCATCACTCAATATTCGCATTATGGGAGCTTAAGCGGGTCAAGCTTTTCCTTGATATCATCTTTTGTGGCATTCCAACTGGGGGCTCATTTATCACTCAATGTCCGCATCATGGCAACCTACGAGGCAGTTCGACAAGAGAGCTCATCATTTTCACTATTTTTTCCTTGTCTTGAAACCCACTTCAAAATCACCCTTGACATTCAGAGTTTTTATTTACTTTTCCTTATTCCTTTTTTTTTCCTCGAGAAAGTGGGGGGTTTCATATTGCATGCATGCACCAAATCAATGTTTTTTGTAGGTCATGTGCATTTTTTTAACGGTCATATGAGCTTCTACTTTTTTTCATTTTAAGTCATATATTAGTTTGCACTTCGAGTCACATTTTTTAAATTTAATTATGGGTCATATTATTATTTTTTTATTTTCTTCTTGAGTAATGAAAAAGAGTCACATGCATCGCAAAATAAAAAAGGGTCACATCATGCATTAGGATTAGGGTGCACAAAAATCATGCATAAAGAGTCTTATAATATAAACATGCATAATAGAGTCTTGTATTGTATATAATGGAGTCTTGTAATTCATCTAGCATAGCATACATAAGACCTCATTTGCATTCCTTTGTCCTTCGTCTAAGTCTCAAAAGAAATGAGAGGAGCCTTGAGAATTGTGACTCAAGTTCACTCACCAAGGATCTTGATCACCTCTAGACAGATATCCGCTAAGATCGCCAGAAGATCCAAATTCGCTGTCAACAAAAGGATTTTCGATCCAAGCAATTGAAGTTTACGAGAATTAATTCGGAGAATAACTCATTTTCTGATTTAAACTCTAAAATCGGAGTCGTTAAATTTTATGAGAACTAATTCGGAGAATAATACATTTTCAGAATTAAAACTCTAAAATTAATTCACAAAGACTGTACAAGAATCCATTCGAGAAACCGTTAGGGACTCGAATTTTACTCCAAGAGTCCCAGTTAGAATCAATTAAATTTCATGAGAAAAATATGTGAATAATTCACATTATTCGGATTAAACTCTAAAATTTAATTCATCCACACTATATGCATACGAGACAAACAAAATGAAGACAGATCTTGAACTCGAAATTGAACCCCAGAACCTACGGGACGGGTCTGAATGGTAGCCCGGGAACCCAATGGACGGGTTTGAATGCGGGTCTGCATGACTGGAAGCTGGACAAGTCCCGGGAATGACAAATGGCATGTCCGAACCAGTGAATCAACACAGTCAGGCGGGTCTATACGTTTGACTGGGTCCGAACGAAACACGACCCGAGACTCAAACTCAAAGTTAGGCGGGTCTGCACGGAAGAAAAACCCGAGACCCGGATTCGCAGTCGAACGGGTCTGCCAAAGTTAAAAGAACAGAGAAATAAAAAACCTGAGACTCCGAACTCACTGTCAGGCGGGTCTGCACAGTACAAGAAATCAAAACCCGAGACCCGAACTTAGTCAGGCGGGTCTGCACGGTACAAGCAATAGCCGAAAAATTGAAAACCCATGACTCGAAGTCAATCAGGAGAATCAGCACGAAATCGGAAACCCGAGACCCAGACTGGGTCAGGCGGGTCTGCACGGTTGGAAAACCCGAGAACCGAACTCACGGTCAGGCGGGTACGCACATTGCGAAAAAAAAAAACGAGATCGAAACTCGGTCAGGTGGGTCTACACGGTGCCAGAAATCAAAATCCCCAGACTCAAACTCACCTGTGCTGGTCTTCCTGTTGGTAAAATCGCGAAAACCAAACCCGAAACCCGAGCTCGATTGCGCGGATCCGCGACGGTGCCGCCGCTTCGTGCATCGCTTTCGTGCTGTCCTGCACGCCGAGAAAACCCGAGACCCGAGCGTGCTATTGTGTTCGTGCTAGTCTGCACGTTGGGAATTTGTAGAGAGAGAAAATGGTTATGCAGGTCTGCACAGAGCTTGGTTAGAGAGCATGAAATTTGTAGAGAGAGAAAATGGTTATGTTGGTATGTACAGTGATTATGGTTAGAGAGCATGACATCTGTAGAGAGAGAAAATGGTTATGTTGGTCTGCATAAAACGAGAAACCCTCAGAAACTGAACTCACCTTCGAGAAAAATTAAGCTGGCACCTTCAAGCGGGTATGCCCACAACGCCAGGTGTAGGACCCGGAAAAATTCCCCGTTCTGGGGAAATGTTCTCCTCGGTTGCGCTACATTTGTGATCGGGAGCCGACTAAGGTTTCTTAATCCTTAAATAAGGATGCTTTTATTTTCGAAATTCATTTTCGGGGTCATGAAACTTTATTTATTTACAAACTCGTTTTATATTATTTAAATTATCCGAAAATTACACAAAATAATCTCAAATAACTTAATTTCAGCCCAATTGACAAACAAGGGCCTAAGAAGCAAGCGGACCTTCAGAATTTGTCAAAGCCGGCCTAGGCTTTGACAAATTCTGGGTCGGTTCTCTTGCTTCCAGGCCTAGGGAGATAATTGGTGGAAATTATCAAAACCCTCCTAGGTTTTAATAATTTCTGGCCATTTTCTCTTTGGACCAAACCCATTTTTATCATTGAAAAAAATTAAATCATTTTCGTAAATTAATTTTGTGTAAGAAATCGAATACTTTAACTAATTAAACGAAGTTATAAAAAAAATATTTAAAGAGTCGCCTGCCGAATAAAAGAAAGACTCCACGGTCTACGAACCCGATTTCTAGATTCGGGGGTAAGGTTACGAATTCGAGAGTTATAAGAACTCTCGAATCCGCCTATTATAAAACAGACTCTACTAAAATCAACATTGAAAAGAAAGAGAGCGGGGAGAAGTTTGATTAATTTCGCGGAATTATTATTCAAATCATGCAATAAAAAAATAAATGTGGTTTTATTTTACAAAATAAATGTACAAGCACGGAATTAAATAAGGGATTATATGATTAAATACAATAATTTAAATCAAAGAAACGAACCTTGCTTTGGTTGTAGCGGCGATGAAATCGATCCCTTGAGTTGCCCCTTGATTTGAAACCCGGAGAAGGAAATGTGGATGGCTTAAGAAAAGTGTAGTGTGGATGATTGTATGGTAGTGAAGAATGTGATTATGGAGATGAAGAGAATTTGAGATAATGAAAGAAAATGAGAGTAGAATAGATGATGGTTGTTGATGATTGTTGATGAAATGAAGGTGGAATGAAGGGGGTATTTATAGGTGGAGTATGGCTTTTGGAGGGAAATGATGGGGGACATACCCCAAAAATCATGTCATTTCACTCCAAAGCCTAGGCGAGGTATGAGCAGTCAAGGGGCAAAGTCAACCACGTGGGCAAAAAAAAATCAGGGGATTGCAATTGCATGCATGCAGAAATTTTTGGCGCTAAAATCATCAAAGCCTAGGCGGGGTATAAGAATTTTCGTCACACGGATCGCTGACCTGGCATAAAACGACGTCGCGTGCAATCTCGATCAAACCCTAGGCGAGGTTTGATCATTTCCGGGCCGGATCAAACCCTAGGCGGGTTTTATTCGTTCTGGACCAAGGCGCGCGCCTGGCCTGCTTCTTCTGTGTGGGCTGTGAATAAAAATAAAACCCCTTTGGGTTTTAACAATTATTCTGGATTTATTTTGGGCTTGTATATTTTGGTGAGTCGGATTTCATACAAGTACAAATTCCGGTGTCTACAGAGAGCCCCCACTTTGATCGAGTCCGAATAGGACGAAGGTCAAAGTAGTCTGAGGATATGACTTTGGTTTGCAAAGCCTGATTTGATGCTTGGAAGCTGAGTCCTGCGTCGACGTTGCGGGCGGCATGCGCCTCCTTTGAGATGATCTCGAGCAAGAATGAGGCTTTACATGATGCCGATGGTTGATGGAAGTTCCTAGTCTTTCCGAGTGTCGGTTCATTTGGGGTCTAGTCTTTCCCGTTGTCGCTTCATATGGGGTCCAGTCTTTCCCGGTATCGCTTCATATGGGGTCCAGTCTTTCCCGGTGTCGCTTCATATGGGGTCCAGTCTTTCCCAGTGTCGCTTCCAGTCTTTCCCGGTGTCACTTCATATTGGTTGGCATTTTTGATGCCGAAGGACTTCATCAGGCGCGTTGCTGATGGCCTTGGGGGTTGAGACTTCATCGGGCACGATGCCGATGGCTCGGAGATTGGGACTACATCGAAACTCTGCCGATGGCCCGAAGGTTGGGACTGTATCGAAACTCTGCCGATGGCCCGGAATGATGATGGCAGCGACCTCCTGTACGGTAGCTGGGTGATGGCGGTCTCATTGTCGGCAACCTGAAAATTATGAGAGTAAAGATCGAACATTAGTTTTATTGAAATAAAACCAAGGAGATTCGATTTTTACCTGCGGGCCGCAAACCCGGAGTGTGGGCTCCGACTGTGGGCTGAAATCGTGGGCCTATTTGAGCCAAACCCTAGGCAGATTTTGGCTTTTCTCTTTTTTTTATTATTGGGCCCCGTCCGCGCCTGGTCCGTGCCCTCTGGGCCATGTCTTCTGGGCTGCACAAAACCTATGCGGGGTTTGTGCATTTTTCTCCTTTTCTTTCTGCCTCGTGAAGGTATCAAAGTGGGTCCGTCCCACTTGTGGTCATAAAGGGGCCACGTCACCCTGCCTCTCTTTTGGGTGACAAAAGGATAACCTCTTAGATTTTCGACCAATGAAATGCGTTTGGCATCTCGAGGCGGTTACAAAAACGAGTGGCTCACACTCACCCACCCTTTCTATAAATTCAAGGGGTTTCTTTCATCTCCTTCACATCTTCAATTCCCTCATCTCTCTAGCTCACTACTTCTCTCTCTAGAAAGAAATCTTAAAGCAAATTTTGGGTTTGAAAAGATGCAACCCCGCGGTCACCGCAATCCTCCTCTTCCACATGCGGCGGCTTGGCCTCATGAGCGGTCCTCGCGACGCAACTTTGTTCCCAGCATGGAAGTGGCTCCTTCTGATCTTATTGTTGAATCTTGGAACCACGCTTGGTTTTACCGTTCCCATGGCAATGTAATCCTTTTAACCTTCCTCTTGTACTTAGTTTAGCGTAAAAAAGAGCAAGCATGAATTAATTTTTTCATACTTTGTCGATTTTTAGCTATTTTAAGTATGCCACTTAGGATGTAGAGTAATCCATTTTGACCGAAAAGATATCCGAAAACCGCTTTTTGCCAAAATGGACCAGAAAAAAGCATGTGTTCTGGGCCCGTAAATCGAATAGCGGCCCATTAGGCGGAATTAAAGCCTAGGTGGGTTTTAATTCCAGACCTGCTAGGCCGCGGCATGCTCTAGGCCGCCTAACTGGGCTGCGCGAGGTCAAACCCTAGGTGGGTTTTGACCCGCGTTCTTTTTTTTTTTTGTCTACTGGGTCGCTGCAAGGGCCGCAACCGTGGGCCAATTTGAGTCAAACCCTAGGCGGGTTTTGGACTCAAATAATGGTAGAATTTTTTTTTATTTTATTGCTGAAACGGTTTGGGCTTGCTTGTTTGCTTCATGAGTCGTGGCTATGAGCCCAGTGTCCGTGCTAGGTCCAGCTTGGGTCCATGAAATTATACTTAGAGCCCCCATTTTAAAAATGACGCCTTGAAATTCTACCCTTAGAAGGATAATCTGAAAACTCCTGGTGCCTTAAAAGAGCCACTTAAGGCAGCGAAATCAATCCCGGGGAATTTTGTTCAAGAGACTTTGACTGCGGCGGGCTTCATGCCTTTTTGGAAATGCTTGGAGACTTGGAAGAAAAGGACGTTTCGCGCTATTGGTCGACCGATGGCGGATAGGTTGTGGGATTCCACTAACACATTCCACTTCCCGGTAGGTGAGATGACAGTCACACCTAAAGATTTTGTCATGATCACCGGTCTCCGTTGGGGTGGGCAGGACGTGGTCTTCGAAGCAGATGTTCCTCCGATAGTTCTGGATTTGCTGGCTCCAGTGTCTGCACGCTTGGGGCGCCATCAAGGTCTTTCTAACCTTACCTATAAGCACTTTGAGATGACCGTTCGCGATGCGAACTTCTAGAACCTACCTCTAGAGCAACGCCGTTTCATTTTTATGGCATATATCATCTCTGCCACGCACTTTGCCAACCATGGGGATAACATTTCTCTGTCCTGGTTTTGGAATCTCCTCAACTTTGATAATATCCGAAACCTGAACTAGCGCAAGGCGGCCTATGCCAACTTCATGCATTGGCTCCGTCGTGGCGTCCGTCTTTCATTGGATGTGGATCCCGTTTACCTCCATGCAGCCCAGGCTCGCTACCAGTACGGTCCTTCCTTGTGGAAGGTACTCGAGGTATGTGCTCGATCCTTCTTTTTAAATGTTCTTATTCATCTTTCATTCCCGGTTGGACATATTGTACATGCAGTCGTGGGCATATGAGTATATCTTGTCCCTGGGAATTCGCTCAAAGAAGACCAAGACAGTGCCAGCTGCTGAACGTTGGACTATTGAGGGCATACATGATAAGAAATACAAGTCGGGGGCTCTCAACCTCATTCGCGGCATTTTGGATAACTTGCAGCCGGTATCTTCTTACTCTTGACGCCTTTTCTATTTTCTTCAACATGCCATGTTTAAATGTATCCTTCTTCTTGCAGGATCAGATAAATTGGCGTCCTTGGGCCGATTTCGACATCAGAGGGTTACCACAACCTCTGGATCGGGTGGAACACGACACCCATATCCGCCTCTTAATTGAAGGGCCTTACAGCTATATATGGTGTTTAGGGGAGAGGGCCTCGAGGCAGATTTTGGGAGGTTACCCTGGCCTCATTCCCCTAGATCCTCCAGTACAGAGATTTGAGCCATGGCGGATTGATTGATCCGGCCATTTTGAGGGATCTAGTCCGGGGTCAAGCATTTGACGATTTCGTGCACAACGTTCCCCAGGATCAATTCGACGAAGAGTTCCTGCGTTACCTTAGTCGTTTGGCTCCTCGAGTGGTATGCATCTTCCCTCTTTATCCTTGTCATGTTTTGGTCGTTTTCTAACTGGAAAGTCTACAGCTGGGACCTTACGCTGCAGCTGCCGAAGTGGAGGCTCCTCAAGAGAGACGAAAGATCGGTGGCTTCCTGGTAGTGGAGAACAGTAGTGAGTGCTCTGCGCTCCAAGAATTCGACCACAAACCGATAAAACTTTGTTTTATATTGCCTCCTTTTACCCTTTATACCACTTGTGAATGACCCCTTGGTTTTGCTATTTTCCAGCCGCGATGGGGATTTCTCTGGCAACTGACTAAGGAGTGGAGCACCATGAGGAAGTTCATTGATCGGGACTTCACTGGTTCGGGGAGATATCAAGGTGGTGCTGCTAGACGGGCCGATATGGAGGCTGATGCTGAATTCGTTCCCAGAGAGCCGCTTCGAAGTTCCACTGCAAGCGCTCCTCGTACAGAGGCCCCACGTCGCTCTTCAGTTGGGGAATATTCCACTCGAGGTCGATCTCGGGAGGAAGTTGGAGGGTCTTCTCGTCCTCCTCTAACAGTTGTACCAGAGGAACGGGGCAAAGGCATTCTGATCGAAGGTCAACAATCCACTGGATCCCATCGTAGCAGGTCTGGTAGCAGAGGCCGTTGTCCTCTGAGCATGGAAGAGGACATGGCTCAAATGTCCTTGGAGGAACCACTTGGTCATAGAAGGTCATATCATAGCACTAGATATGGTGATGCTCAACCTCATCCTTACTGGGTGGAGGATGCTTCTGAATCGAGCGCCACCTACCGGCCTCCTCCTTCTCGTCACACCCCGGCTTCAGTGCGCTCTCCTCGTCGTGGTCGTGAAATCGTAGTGAGGGACCGCGATTCAGGTGCATCTGTAGAGTATACTGGCGGTCAGGCCCTAGCGGATGACGCTACTTCGCACCCTGCACCTTATGATGCTTCATCATTTGGTTCTGGTTCTGATGGATGGCCTATCCCTGCCCCCGAGATGGGTTCGTCGTGGCCCACAGGTTCCCAAGAGTGGACTGTGCCTCAGCACTCTTGGCTGGGCGGATCTGCTTCTTTTGGTTGGCCCGTCCCCGGCTATGGAACTAGTCCGGTATGGCCTACTCCCTCTGCTGAATGGCAGGTTCCTGATCATTCCTAGCTGGCTGCATCGCAGGAACATTCCGTGTCTTCGCCGTCGAGTGTGCATCCTTCGGAAATACCCTTGACTGGGCCATCACCTCCATTGCAGACTGCTCCTGGGTTTGATTATTACTTTTGAGATACCTACTTTGGCATGGCGGGCGCTTCCAACGCAGGAACTTCAAATGCAGGGGGCAACTTGGCGGAAGACAGCGGCGATTCAGGTTCCCTGTGGTGATCATTTTTATGCAATGCAAGACTCTTTTTTTTTTATTATTATTTTTTTATCTTCCATTTTTATATGCAATGCAAGACTCTTTTTTTTTATGCAAGACTCTTTGTAATATATTTTTTATTTTATGCAAGACTCGAACTTGGTGTATGCACAACTGGATGCTTTATTTAATGCAATTCCAAGTTATTTTCTACATGATGGGATTAATTCCAATTAATCCCGCTTCCCCAAAAAGAAAACAAAATAAAAAAAGAACAAAGACTTTAAGTGTCGGAGATAGCTCACGCAAAAATTTCAGAACCGGACATCATTAGGCCGATAACAGAACCCGGAACATCAAAAATACACAAATGGGCCAGTTTAAACCCAAACAGAGAGGCCCAAAAGAAATCCTTGCGTAGATGGGCCACGGGAGCTAAAAAAAGGGCCTGGATGGCCCAAACCCTAGGCGGGTTTTGGGCGCTGAAGGCCTGGGCTTGGGCGGACGCGCGCGCGCTTGCTGGGCTTCCAAGATTACACCTTAGGCGGGTTATAATCTTTTTTTTTCTTTTTTTTTTTTTTGCTAACCGTTGAAGAAAGGCTTGAATCATGGGATATGAAAAAATAACGGTTATGTGATTGCTTCTGGCCGATTTGCTCCATTTTGATCCTTGATGTAGGTGTATAAATACCTTACTCTTTTGTATATAGTCATCACCCATCTTCTTCTCTTGCATTCTCCATCTAAAAGTCTCCAAAAGTCATAAAAATCCTCTTGTCATGGCCTTCGAGAAGAAGCTTGCCATTTGTATGAGCACTTTGTCCAAAGACGAGAAGAAAGAGCTCGGGAGATATAGCCTGACGAAATTGCTAAGTCTCCGAAAAGCGAGAGTCAACCATGACTTTATCCGAGCGGCGAGCGCCTTTTGGGATCCGAAGATGCACGTTTTCTGATTTTCCTTGAAGGAGCTATGCCCACTTCCTGAAGAGTGGTCATCCATTCTCGGGACGAATCATTTTGCGCAACCGACATCGCCTCCAACGGTTGCTGATAACACCAAACAATACAAGGAATTGCTATGCCTTCTGAACCGGGTCATAGGAAGCGCATTATTCGGCGATAAGGTAAATTTCCAAACCATTGTTGAATTCTTTCAATCGCCTGACACATTGGAATATGGTCCCGTGATACGAGTGCGAGCACTCGTATTATGCCTTCTTGGAGAATTCTGCTTTTATCATGGTGGGCGAAGAATCGAGCCGGCGGGCCTAATTCAGATCGTGGAAGACATGGCTCGAGGTTTTAATCCGGTGCCATTGATGTTAGCGGAGAACATGATGGGCTTGGATGATCCGGATCCAGAATTCGAGCTTCGTGGGAGCCCCCTACTTCTTCAGGTACACTTCTTCTCTTTTTTTTCAAAGAAAACGCCTACTTCTTCGTGCCAGCTGCTGAATGCTGGACTATTGAGGGCATACATGATAAGAAATACAAGTCGGGGGCTCTCGACCTCATACGCGGCATTTTGGATAACTTGCAGGCGGTTTCTGCTTACTCTTGACGCCTTTTCTATTTTCTTCGCCATGTCATGTTTCAATGTATCCTTCTTCTTGCAGGATCAGGTATATTGGCGTCCTTGGGCCGATTTCGACATCAGAGGGTTACCACAACCTCTGGATCGGGTGGAACACGACACCCGTCTTCGCCTCTTAATTGAAAAGCCTTACAGCTATGTATGGTATTTAGGGGAGAGGGCCTCGAGGTAGATTTTGGGAGGTTACCCGGGCCTCATTCCCCTAGATCCTCCAGTACAGATATTTAAGCCATGGCGGATTGATTGATCCGGCCATTTTGAGGGATCTAGTCCGGGGTCAAGCATTTGACGATTTCGTGCAAAACGTTCCCCAGGATCAATTCGACGAAGAGTTCCAGCGTTACCTTAGCCGTTTGGCTCCTCGAGTGGTATGCATCTTCCTTCTTTATCCTTGTCATGTTTTGGCCGTTTTCTAACTGGAAAGTCTACATCTGGGACCTTACGCTGTAGCTGCCGAAGTGGAGGCTCCTCAAGAGAGACGAAAGATCGGTGGCTTTCTGGTAGTGGAGAACAGTAGTGAGTGCTCTGCGCTCCAAGAATTCGACCACAAACCGGTAAAACTTTGTTTTATATTGCCTCTTTTTACCATGTATACAACTTGTAAATGACCCCTTGGTTTTGCTATTTTCCAGCCGCGGTGGGGATTTCTCAGGCAACTGACTAAGGAGTGGAGCACCATGAGGAAGTTCATTGATCGGGGCTTCTTTTTTTCGGGGAGATATCAAGATGGTGCTGCTAGAGGAGCCGATTTGGAGGCTGATGCTGAATTCGTTCCCAGAGAGCCGCCTCGACGTTCCACTGCAAGCGCTCCTCGTAGAGAGCCCCCACATCGCTCTTCAGTTGGGGAATATTCCACTCGAGGTCGATCTCGGGAGGAGGTTGGAGGGTCTTCTCGTCCTCCTCTAACAGTTGTACCAGAGGAACGGGGCAAAGGCATTCTGATCGAAGGTCAACATTCCACTGGATCCCATCGTAGCAGGTCCGGTAGCAGAGGCCATCGTCCTCCGAGCATGGAAGAGGACATGGCTCTAATGTCCTTGGAGGAACCACTGGGTCATAGAGGGTCATATCACAGCACTGGATATGGTGATGCTCAACCTCATCCTTACTGGGTGGAGGATGCTTCTGAATCGAGCGCCACCTACCGGCCTCTTCCTTCTCGTCACACCCCGGCTTCAGTGCGCTCTCCTCGTCGTGGTCATGAAATGGTAGTAAGGGACCGCGATTCAGGTGCATCCGTAGGGTATACTGGCGGTCAGGCCCTAGCGGATGATGCTACTTCGCGCCCTGCACCTTATGATGCATCATCATTTGGTTCTGGTTCTGCAGGATGGCCTATCCCTGCCCCCGAGATGGGTTCGTCGTGGCCTATAGGTTCCCAAGAGTGGACTGTGCCTCAGCACTCTTGGCTGGGCGGATCTGCTTCTTCTAGTTGACATGTCCCCAGCTATGGAACTGGTCCGGTATGGCCTACTCCCTCTGCTGAATGGCAGGTTCCTGATCATTCCTAGCTGGCTGCTTCGCAGGAACATTCCGTGTCTTCGCCGTCGAGTGTGCATCCTTCGAAAATACCCTTGACTGGGCCATCACCTCCTGTGCAGACTGCTCCTGGGTTTGATTATTACTTTTGAGATACCTACTTTGGCATGGCGGGCGCTTCCAACGCAGGAACTTCAAATGCAGGGGGCAACTTGGCGGAAGACAGCAGCGATTCAGGTTCCCTGTGGTGATCATTTTTATGCAATGCAAGACTCTCTTTTTTTATTATTTTTTTATCTTCCTTTTTTATATGCAATGCAAAACTCTTTTTTTTTATGCAAGACTCTTTGTAATATATTTTTTATTTTATGCAAGACTCGAACTTGGTGTATGCACAACTGGATGCTTTATTTAATGCAATTCCAAGTTATTTTCTACATGATGGGATTAATTCCAATTAATCCCGCTTCCCCAAAAAGAAAACAAAATAAAAAAGAACAAAGACTTTAAGTGTCGGAGATAGCTCACGCAAAAATTTCAGAACCGGACATCATTAGGCCGATAACAGAACCCGGAACATCAAAAATACACAAATGGGCCAGTTTAAACCCAAACAGAGAGGCCCAAAAGAAATCCTTGCGTAGATGGGCCACGGGAGCTAAAAAAAGGGCCTGGATCGCCCAAACCCTAGGCGGGTTTTGGGCGCTGGAGGCCTGGGCTTAGGCGGACGCGCGCGCGCTTGCTGGGCTTCCAAGATTACACCTTAGGCGGGTTATAATCTTTTTTTTCTTTTTTTTTTTCTAGCCGTTGAAGAAAGGCTTGAATCATGGGATATGAAAAAATAACGGTTATGTGATTGCTTCTGGCCGATTTGCTCCATTTTAATCCTTGATGTAGGTGTATAAATACCTTACTCTTTTGTATATAGTCATCACCCATCTTCTTCTCTTGCATTCTCCATCTAAAAGTCTCCAAAAGTCATAAAAATCCTCTTGTCATGGCCTTCGAGAAGAAGCTTGCCATTTGTATGAGCACTTTGTCCAAAGACGAGAAGAAAGAGCTCGGGAGATATAGCCTGACGAAATTGCTAAGTCTCCGAAAAGCGAGAGTCAACCATGACTTTATCCGAGCGGCGAGCGCCTTTTGGGATCCGAAGATGCACGTTTTCTGATTTTCCTTGAAGGAGCTATGCCCACTTCCTGAAGAGTGGTCATCCATTCTCGGGACGAATCATTTTGCGCAACCGACATCGCCTCCAACGGTTGCTGATAACACCAAACAATACAAGGAATTGCTATGCCTTCTGAATCAGGTCATAGGAAGCGCATTATTCGGCGATAAGGTAAATTTCCAAACCATTGTTGAATTCTTTCAATCGCCTGACACATTGGAATATGGTCCCGTTATACGAGTACGAGCACTCGTATTATGCCTTCTTGGAGAATTCTGCTTTTATCATGGTGGGCGAAGAATCGAGCCGGCGAGCCTAATTCAGATCGTGGAAGACATGGCTCGAGGTTTTAATCCGGTGCCATTGATGCTAGCGGAGAACATGATGGGCTTGGATGATCCGGATCCAGAATTCGAGCTTCGTGAGAGCCCCCTACTTCTTCAGGTACACTTCTTCCTCTTTTTTTCAAAGAAAACGCCTACTTCTTCGTGCCAGCTGCTGAATGTTGGACTATTGAGGGCATACATGATAAGAAATACAAGTCGGGGGCTCTCGACCTCATTCGCGGCATTTTGGATAACTTGCAGGCGGTTTCTGCTTACTCTTGACGCCTTTTCTATTTTCTTCGACATGTCATGTTTCAATGTATCCTTCTTCTTGCAGGATCAGATATATTGGCGTCCTTGGGCCGATTTCGACATCAGAGGGTTACCACAACCTCTGGATCGGGTGGAACACGACACCCCTCTTCGCCTCTTAATTGAAGGGCCTTACAGCTATGTATGGTATTTAGGGGAGAGAGCCTCAAGGCAGATTTTGGGAGGTTACCCGGGCCTCATTCCCCTAGATCCTCCAGTACAGAGATTTGAGCCATGGCGGATTGATTGATCCGGCCATTTTGAGGGATCTAGTCCGGGGTCAAGCATTTGACGATTTCGTGCAAAACGTTCCCCAGGATCAATTCGACGAAGAGTTCCAGCGTTACCTTAGCCGTTTGGCTCCTCGAGTGGTATGCATTTCCTTCTTTATCCTTGTCATGTTTTGGCCGTTTTCTAACTGGAAAGTCTACATCTGGGACCTTACGCTGTAGCTGCCGAAGTGGAGGCTCCTCAAGAGAGACGAAAGATCGGTGGCTTTCTGGTAATGGAGAACAGTAGTGAGTGCTCTGCGCTCCAAGAATTCGACCACAAACCGGTAAAACTTTGTTTTATATTACCTCTTTTTACCATGTATACAACTTGTGAATGACCCCTTGGTTTTGGTATTTTCCAGCCGCGGTGGGGATTTCTCCGGCAACTGACTAAGGAGTGGAGCACCATGAGGAAGTTCATTGATCGGGGCTTCTTTGGTTCGGGGAGATATCAAGATGGTGCTGCTAGACGAGCCGATTTGGAGGCCGATGCTGAATTCGTTCCCAGAGAGTCGCCTCGACGTTCCACTGCAAGCGCTCCTCGTAGAGAGCCCCCACATCGCTCTTCAGTTGGGGAATATTCCACTCGAGGTCGATCTCGGGAGGAGGTTGGAGGGTCTTCTCGTCCTCCTCTAGCAGTTGTACCAGAGGAACGAGGCAAAAGCATTCTGATCGAAGGTCAACATTCCACTGGATCCCATCGTAGCAGGTCCGGTAGCAGAGGCCATCGTCCTCCGAGCATGGAAGAGGACATGGCTCAAATGTCCTTGGAGGAACCACTGGGTCATAGAGGGTCATATCACAGCACTGGATATGGTGATGCTCAACCTCATCCTTACTGGGTGGAGGATGCTTCTGAATCGAGCGCCACCTACTGGCCTCCTCCTTCTCGTCACACCCCGGCTTCAGTGCGCTCTCCTCGTCGTGGTCATGAAATGGTAGTGAGGGACCGCGATTCAGGTGCATCCGTAGGGTATACTGGCGGTCAGGCCCTAGCGGATGATGCTACTTCGCGCCCTGCACCTTATGATGCTTCATCATTTGGTTCTGGTTCTGCAGGATGGCCTATCCCTGCCCCCGAGATGGGTTCGTCGTGGCCTATAGGTTCCCAAGAGTGGACTGTGCCTCAGCACTCTTGGCTGGGCGGATCTGCTTCTTCTAGTTGGCATGTCCCCGGCTATGGAACTGGTCCGGTATGGCCTACTCCCTCTGCTGAATGGCAGGTTCCTGATCATTCCTGGCTGGCTGCTTCGCAGGAACATTCCGTGTCTTCGCCGTCGAGTGTGCATCTTTCGGAAATACCCTTGACTGGGCCATCACCTCCTGTGCATCGCCTCCGGTCCGACATTACTCGAATACCTACTTTGGCATGGCCGGCGCTTCCAACGCAGGAACTTCAAATGCAGGGGTCAACTTGGCGGAAGACAGCGGCGATTCTGGTTCCCTGTGGTGATCATTTTTATGCAATGCAAGACTCTATTTTTTTATTATTATTATTTTTTATCTTTCTTTTTTTTATGCAATGCAAGACTCTCTTTTTTTTATGCAAGACTCTTTGTAATATATTTTTGTTATTTTATGCAAGACTCGAACTTGGTGTATGCACAACTGGACGCTTTATTTAATGCAATTTCAAGTTATTTTCTACATGATGGGATTAATTCCAATTAATCCCGCTTCCCCAAAAAAAAAGAAAATAAAAAAGAACAAAGACTTTAAGTGTCGGAGATAGCTCAAGCAAAAATTTCAGAATCGGACATTCATTAGGCCGATAATAGAACCCGGAATATCAGAAATACACAAATGGGCAAGTTTAAACCCAAACAGAGAAGCCCAAAAGAAATCCTTGCGTAGATGGGCCGCGGGAGCTGAAAAAAAGGGCCTGGATCGCCCAAACCCTAGGCGGGTTTTGGGCGCTGGAGGCCAGGGATTTGGCGGACACGCGCGCGCGCATGCTGGCCTGCCAAGATTATACCCTAGGCGGGTTATAATCTTTTTTTTTCTTTTTTTTTTTGCTAGCCGTTGAAGAAAGGCTTGAATCATGGGATATGAAAAAATAACGGCTAAGTGATTGCTTCTGGCCGATTTGCTCCCTTTTGATCCTTGATGTTTGTGTATAAATACCTTACTCTTGTGTATGTAATCATCACCCATCTTCTTCTCTTGATTTCTCCATCTAAAAGTCTCCAAAAGTCATAAAAATCCTCTTGTCATGGCATTCGAGAAGAAGCTTGCCACTTGGATGAGTACTTTGTCCAAAGACGAGAAGAAAGAGCTCGGGGGATATAGCCTGACGAAATTGCTAAGTCTCCGACAAGCAAGAGTCAACCATGACTTTATCCGAGCGGCGAGCGCCTTTTGGGATCCGAAGATGCACGTTTTCCGATTTTCCTTGAAGGAGCTATGCCCACTTCCTGAAGAGTGGTCATCCATTCTCGGGATGAGTCATTTTGCGCGTCCGACATCGCCTCCAACGGTTGCCGATAACACCAAATAATACAAGGAATTGATATGCCTTCCGAACCGGGTCATAGGAAGCGCATTATTCGGTGATAAGGTACATTTCCAAACCATTGTTGAATTCTTTCAATCGCCTGACACACTGGAATATGGTCCCGTGATACGAGTGCGAGCACTCGTATTATGCCTTCTTGGAGAATTCTGCTTTTATCATGGTGGGCGAAGAACCGGGCCGGCGGGACTAATTCAGATCGTGGAACACATGGCTCGAGGTTTTAATCCGGTACCATTGATGCTAGCGGAGACCATGATGGGCTTGGATGATCCGGATCCAGAATTCGAGCTTCGTTGGAGCCCCCTACTTCTTCAGGTACACCTCTTCTCTTTTTTCTTCAAAGAAAACGCCCACTTCTTCGTGCCAGCTGCTGAACGCTGGACTATTGAGGGCATACATGATAAGAAATACAAGTCGGGGGCTCTCGACCTCATTCGCGACATTTTGGATAACTTGCAGCCGGTATCTCCTTACTCTTGACGCCTTTTCTATTTTCTTCGACATGCCATGTTTAAATGTATCCTTCTTCTTGCAAGATCAGATAAATTGGCGTCCTTGGGCCGATTTCGACATCAGAGGGTTACCTCAACCTCTGGATCGGGTTGAACACGACACCCGTCTTCGCCTCTTAATTGAAGGGCCTTACAGCTATGTATGGTATTTAGGGGAGAGGGCCTCGAGGTAAATTTTGGGAGGTTACCCTTGCCTCATTCCCCTAGATCCTCCAGTACAGAGATTTGAGCCATGGCGGATTGATCCGACCATTTTCAGGGATTTTGTCCGAGGTCAAGCATTTGACGATTTCGTGCACAACGTTCCCCAGGATCAATTCGACGAAGAGTTCCAGCGTTACCTTAGCCGTTTGGCTCCTTGGGTGGTATGCATCTTCCTTCTTTATCCTTGTCATGTTTTGGCCGTTTTCTAACTCGAAAGTCTACAGTTCGGACCTTACGCTGCAGCTGCCGAAGTAGAGGCTCCTCAAGAGAGACGAAAGATCGGTGGCTTCTTGGTAGTGGAGAACAGTAGTGAGTGCTCTGCGCTCCAAGAATTCGACCACAAACCGGTAAAACTTTGTTTTATATTGCTCCTTTTACCATGTATACCACTTGTGAATGACCCCTTGGTTTTGCTATTTTCCAGCCGCGGTGGGGATTTCTCCGGCAACTGATTAAGGAGTGGAGCACCATGAGGAAGTTCATTGATCGGGGCTTCACTGGTTCGGGGAGATATCAAGGTGGTGCTGCTAGACGGGCCGATATGGAGGTCGATGCTGAATTCGTTCCCAGAGAGCCGCCTCGACGTTCCACTGCAAGCGCTCCTCGTACAGAGCCCCCACGTCGCTCTTCAGTTGGGGAATATTCCACTCGAGGTCGATCTCGAGAGGAAGTTGGAGGGTCTTCTCGTCCTCCTCTAGCAGTTGTACCAGAGGAACGGGGCAAAGGCATTCTGATCGAAGGTCACCATTCCACTCGATCCCATCGTAGCAGGTCCGGTAGCAGAGGTCGTCGTCTTCCGAGCATGGAAGAGGACATGGCTCAAATGTCCTTGGAGGAACCACTGGGTCATAGAGGGTCATATCACAGCACTGGATATGGTGATGCTCAACCTCATCCTTACTGGGTAGAGGATGCTTCTGAATCGAGCGCCACCTACCGGCCTCCTCCTTCTCGTCACACCCCGGCTTGGTGCGCTCGTCGTGGTCATGAAATGGTAGTGAGGGACCGCGATTCAGGTGCATCCGTAGGGTATACTGGCGGTCAGGCCCTAGCGGATGACGCTACTTCGCGCCCTGCACCTTATGATGCTTCATCATTTGGTTCTGGTTCTGCAGGATGGCCTATCCCTGCTCCCGAGATGGTTTCGTCGTGGCCTATAGGTTCCCAAGAGTGGACTGTGCCTCAGCACTCTTGGCTGGGCGGATCTGCTTCTTCCGATTGGCCCGTCCCCGGCTATGGAACTGGTCCGGTATGGCCTACTCCCTCTGGATTGCAGTTCTGATCATTCTGGATGCGCCGCAGGAACATTCCGTGTCTTCGCCGTCGAGTGTGCATCCTTCGGAAATACCCTTGACTAGTCCATCACCTCCTGTGCAGACTGCTCCTGGGTTTGATTATTACTCCTGGAATACCTACTTTGGCATGGCCGGCGCTTCCAACGCAGGAACTTCAAATGCAGGGGTCAACTTGGCGGAAGACAGCGGCGATTCTGGTTCCCTGTGGTGATCATTTTTATGCAATGCAAGACTCTATTTTTTTTTATTATTATTTTTTTATCTTCCTTTTTTTTATGCATTGCAAGACTCTCTTTTTTTTATGCAAGACTCTTTGTAATATATTTTTTTTATTTTATGCAAGACTCGAACTTGGTGTATGCACAACTGGACGCTTTATTTAATGCAATTTCAAGTTATTTTCTACATGATGGGATTAATTCCAATTAATCCCGCTTCCCCAAAAAAAAAGAAAATAAAAAATAACAAAGACTTTAAGTGTCGGATATAGCTCAAGCAAAAATTTCAGAATCGGACATCATTAGGCCGATAACAGAACCCGGAACATCAAAAATACACAAATGGGCAAGTTTAAACCCAAACAGAGAGGCCCAAAAGAAATCCTTGTGTAGATGGGCCGCGGGAGCTGAAAAAAAGGGCCTGGATCGCCCAAACCCTAGGCGGGTTTTGGTATTGGAGGCCCAGGATTTAGCGGCCGCTAAGATTATACCCTAGGCGGGTTATAATCTTTTTTTTTTTTTTTTTTGCTGGCCATTGAAGAAAGGCTTGAATCATGGGATATGAAAAAATAACGGCTATGTGATTGCTTTTGGCCGATTTGCTCCATTTTGATCCTTGATGTTTGTGTATAAATACCTTACTCTTGTGTATGTAATCATCACCCATCTTCTTCTCTTGCTTTCTCCATCTAAAAGTCTCCAAAAGTCATAAAAATCCTCTTGTCATGGCATTCGAGAAGAAGCTTGCCACTTGGATGAGCACTTTGTCCAAAGACGAGAAGAAAGAGCTCGGGAGATATAGCCTGACGAAATTGCTAAGTCTCCGACAAGCAAGAGTCAACCATGACTTTATCCGAGCGGCGAGCGCCTTTTGGGATCCGAAGATGCACGTTTTCCAATTTTCCTTGAAGGAGCTATGCCCACTTCCTGAAGAGTGGTCATCCATTCTCGGGATGAGTCATTTTGCGCGGCCGACATCATCTCCAACGGTTGCCGATAACACCAAACAATACAAGGAATTGATATGCCTTCCGAACCGGGTCATAGGAAGCGCATTATTCGGTACATTTCCAAACCATTGTTGAATTCTTTCAATCGCCTGACACACTGGAATATGGTCCCGTGATACGAGTGCGAGCACTCGTATTATGCCTTCTTGGAGAATTCTGCTTTTATCATGGTGGGCGAAGAACCGGACCGGCGGGCCTAATTCAAATCGTGGAAGACATGGCTCGAGGTTTTAATCCGGTACCATTGATGCTAGCGGAGACCATGATAGGCTTGGATGATCCGGATCCAGAATTCGAGCTTCGTGGGAGCCCCCTACTTCTTCAGGTACACCTCTTCTCTTTTTTTTAAAAGAAAACGCCCACTTCTTCGTGCCAGCTGCTGAACGCTGGACTATTGAGGGCATACATGATAAGAAATACAAGTCGGGGGCTCTCGACCTCATTCGCGGCATTTTGGATAACTTGCAGCCGGTATCTCCTTACTCTTGACGCCTTTTCTATTTTCTTCGACATGCCATGTTTAAATGTATCCTTCTTCTTGCAAGATCAGATAAATTGGCGTCCTTGGGCCGATTTCGACATCAGAGGGTTACCTCAACCTCTGGATCGGGTTGAACACGACACCCGTCTTCGCCTCTTAATTGAAGGGCCTTACAGCTATGTATGGTATTTAGGGGAGAGGGCCTCGAGGCAGATTTTTGGAGGTTACCCTTGCCTCATTCCCCTACATCCTCCAGTACAAAGATTTGAGCCATGGCGGATTGATCCGGCCATTTTGAGGGATCTAGTCCGAGGTCAAGCATTTGACGATTTCGTGCACAACGTTCCCCAGGATCAATTCGACGAAGAGTTCCAGCGTTACCTTAGCCGTTCGTTCCCAGAGAGCCGCCTCGACGTTCCACTGCAAGCGCTCCTCGTACAGAGCCCCCACGTCGCTCTTCAGTTGGGGAATATTCCACTCGAGGTCGATCTCGAGAGGAAGTTGGAGGGTCTTCTCGTCCTCCTCTAGCAGAGTTGCCAGAGGAAAGGAGCAAAGGCATTCTGATCGAAGGTCAACATTCCACTGGATCCCATCGTAACAGGTCCGGTAGCAGAGGTCGTCGTCCTCCGAGCATGGAAGAGGACATGGCTCAAATGTCTTTGGAGGAACCACTGGGTCATAGAGGGTCATATCACAGCACTGGATATGGTGATGCTCAACCTCATCCTTACTGGGTGGAGGATGCTTCTGAATCGAGCGCCACCTACCGGCCTCCTCCTTCTCGTCACACCCCGGCTTCAGTGCGCTCTGCTCGTCATGGTCGTGAAATGGTAGTGAGGGACCGCGATTCAGGTGCATCCGTAGGGTATACTGGCGATCAAGCCCTAGCGGATGACGCTACTTCACGCCCTGCACCTTATGATGCTTCATCATTTGGTTCTGGTTCTGCAGGATGGCCTATCCCTGCCCTAGAGATGGGTTCGTCATGGCCCACAGGTTCCCAAGAGTGGACTGTGCCTCAGCACTCTTGGCTAGGCGGATCTGCTTCTTCTGGTTGGCCCGTCCCCGGTTATGGATCTCGGCCGGTATGGCCTACTCCCTCTGCTGAATGGCAGGTTCCTGATCATTCCTGACTGGCTGCTTCGCAGGAACATTCCGTGTCTTCGCCGTCGAGTGTGCATCCTTCGGAAATATCCTTGACTGGGCCATCACCTCCTGTGCAGACTGCTCCTGGGTCTGATTATTACTCCTGGGATACCTACTTTGGCATGGTCGGCGCTTCCAACGCAGGAACTTCAAATGCAGGGGCCAACTTGGCGGAAGACAGCGGCGATTCTGGTTCACTGTGGTGATCATTTTTATGCAATGCAAGACTCTCTTTTTTTTATTATTATTTTTTATCTTCCTTTTTCTTATGCAATGGAAGACTCTCTTTTTTTTATGCAAGACTCTTTGTAATATATTTTTTTATTTTATGCAAGACTCGAACTTGGTGTATGCACAACTGGACGCTTTATTTAATGCAATTTCAAGTTATTTTCTACATGATGGGATTAATTCCAATAAATCCTGCTTCCCCAAAAAGAAAAGAAAATAAAAAAGAACAAAGACTTTAAGTGTCGGAGATAGCTCAAGCAAAAATTTCAGAACCGGACATCATTAGGCCGATAACAGAACCCGGAACATCAAAAATACACAAATGGGCCAGTTTAAACCCAAACAGAGAGGCCCAAAAGAAATCCTTGCGTAGATGAGCCGCGGGAGCTGAAAAAAAGGGCCTGGATCTCCCAAACCTTAGACGGGTTTTGGGTGCTGGAGGCCTGGGCTTAGGCGGACGCGCGCGCGCGCATGCTGGGCTTCCAAGATTATACCCTAGGCGGGTTATAATCTTTTTTTTTTTTTTTTTTGCTAGCCGTTGAAGAAAGGCTTGAATCATGGGATATGAAAAAATAACGGCTAAGTGATTGCTTCTGGCCGATTTGCTCCATTTTGATCCTTGATGTAGGTGTATAAATACCTTACTCTTGTGTATGTAATCATCACCCATCTTCTTCTCTTGCATTCTCCATCTAAAAGTCTCCAAAAGTCATAAAAATCCTCTTGTCATGGCCTTCGAGAAGAAGCTTGCCACTTGGATGAGCACTTTGTCCAAAGACGAGAAGAAAGAGCTCGGGAGATATAGCCTGACGAAATTGCTAAGTCTCCGACAAGCGAGAGTCAAGCATGACTTTATCCGAGCGGCGAGCGCCTTTTGGGATCCGAAGATGCACGTTTTCCGATTTTCCTTGAAGGAACTATGCCCACTTCCTGAAGAGTGGTCATCCATTCTCGGGACAAGTCATTTTGCGCGGCCGACATCGCCTCCAACGGTTGCCGATAACACCAAACAATACAAGGAATTGCTATGCCTTCCGAACCGGGTCATAGGAAGCGCATTATTCGGCGATAAGGTACATTTCCAAACCATTGTTGAATTCTTTCAATCACCTGACACATTGGAATATGGTCCCGTGATACGAGTGCGAGTACTCGTATTATGCCTTCTTGGAGAACTCTGCTTTTATTATGGTGGGCGAAGAACCGGGCCGGCGGGCCTAATTCAGATCGTGGAAGACATGGCTCGAGGTTTAAATCCGGTGCCATTGATGCTAGCGGAGACCATGATGGGCTTGGATGATCCGGATCGAGAATTCGAGCTTCGTGGGAGCCCCCTACTTCTTTAGGTACACTTCTTCTCTTTTTTTTCAAAGAAAACGCCTACTGCCTGCATACCCTAGGCGGGCTTTGAGAATTTTTTTTTCTTTTTTTTCGTTAGTTTGGGAATAATTGGTATGCAATTGTAACCCGTGCTAACTGACTTGCGCAGATTTGGCTGATGGAGCATTTGGGCCTTATCGAAGTCCCTCGTAACCCTTCGGCGCTCGCGAATTACTGCCAAAGGAAGCATCAATATACCGAGCTCCGATCGGTAACTGAATGGATTGCCTTTCTGAAAGAACCTCGTGACCTCTCGTGGTGGATCGAGTGGTGGCACGCTCCTGAATATGTGACCTGTGACTATCGCAATGCTTATGTGTGTATTGTCGGCCTTTCACACATGACCTTCTACTTCCTGGAGCGGGTATTGCGACAAATGGGTCGTAAACAGACCATCCCGAGCGGCTATGTGAAGCCCCCGAGAAATTGAAGCTGCGTGGCTTGGTGATAGAGTCTTGGTTGAAATATTGGGCAAGAAGACCGACCCTCAAGGCTCCATCCAAGGCACATATATCAGAGATTACTGACGCGGAATATCACGGATGGTTAATTGCGGCTATTGAGTCTCGCCGTGCTGGAGAGGCGCTAAGAAGTCGGGCATCCATGAAGGACAAACTGGGTCCTCGCTCTACAATCAAGGATCGTCTCGGTGCGAGGATGACGGCAAAGGACCGGCTTGGTCCGAGGGTGGAAACGCGAAAGTCCTATAGGCGAGCCTATAAACCTAGAAGCAAAGAGACGGACCCAAACGAGTCTAAAGACATGGAGATTGATCATGAGACTACTGGCGACGCAGAGACGGTGAAACAGGACTAGAAGATGGACGGAAGCGAAGGAAATGAACTGCTTTGCTAGAATAATCTTTTATTTAATTACGCCTTTTTTTAAAATTTTCTTATTTACAAGCAGTGTACTTGCATTTTGATCATTAATAAAAGAAGAAGTATTGTTTACAATTATGGTGTCCTTGCAACTTTATCTTTTCTTCTTTTATGAGCATAAATCGAATATTAACCAAGTGTCTGAAAATTGGTTTTTTAGTTGCTTGGCTATATTAAGCATAATATCTCTTAAGCTGATCCAAATTTGTTGGTTGAATCACATCTTCTCCATCCATAGTGGCAAGCCGAGCCGCTCCTCCCAGTAAAATTTCCTTAGTCATATAAGGACCCTTCCAATTAGGTGCAAACTTTCCCCTTGGGTCTTGTATTGGTGCCCTCATTTCCTTAAGCACTAGATCACCTTCTTGAAGTGAACGACTTTTCACCTTCTTATTAAAGGCGCGAGTGATTCTATTCTGATATACCTGAACATTATGCAACGCCCTTAATCGCCTTTCATCCATCAACATTAACTCCTCGAACCTTACCCTAGCACATTCTGCTTCTGGCAATTGGCTTTCTGCCACTATTCGTAATGATGGGATCGCTAACTCGATTGGCAGGACTGCTTCCATCCCATACACCAATGAATATGGTGTTGCTACTGTGGTAGTTCGAATTGAAGTTCGGTATCCCCATAAGGCAAATGCTAACTTGTCAGACCAATCCTTGTAAGTGACAACCATCTTCTTAATGATTCCTGCCACCGTTTTATTGGCCGCTTCTACAGCTCCGTTGGTTTGTGGTCGGTAAGGTGAACACCGATGATGCTGAATTTTGTAATTGGTGAGCAAAACCTCTATCTCTTTTCGAAAATGGCTCCCATTATCGCTGATGATCTCATGAGGTACTCCATATCGGCATATAACGTTCTGAAGGATGAATTTGGCCACGTGCTTAGATGTGAGCTTGGCAAAGGAGGCTGCCTCTACCCACTTAGTGAAGTAATCAATAGCGACCAAAATGTATTCATGTCCTCCTGTTCCGGTTGGGTGTATTTTGCCAATGATATCAATACCTCATGGAGAGGTCAATGTTGTCAGATATTAAGGAGGTTGATGTTGCAGATTGGCATACTCCTGGCATTTGTGACATTTCCGAACGAAATTCAAGCAGTCTGCTTCCATAGTGGTCCAGTAGTAACCAACTCTTTGAATCTTCTTTGCTAGCATTCGCCCATTCATGTGAGGCCCACACTCTCCTCTGTGTTCAGTAGCCATGACTTCCTTTGCACTTTTGGCATCGATACACAACAAATTGATGCATGTAGGTGACTTCTTGTATAAACGATCTTGGATCAAGCAGTGTTGTGCTGCTAAAGCCCTAATCGCTCGTTGTCCTCGAGCATCTAACTCTGGTGGATATTCTCCCTTCCGAAGGAAATTGTATATATCAAGAAACCATTCATCAGTCTCATCATCTTGTGTTTCCATGGCACAGACATATGCGGGTTCAGACTGTCGCCCTACAATTACTGGTAGCTGGAACGTGCCCAATGGGATTGATATCATTGAAGATAACTTGGCCAAGGCATCGGCCAGTTCGTTGTGATCCCTATAAAGGTATTGAAAATTGATCTTCTCAAGTTGGTCAGCCAATCCCAAAAGCTTCTGCTGATAAGCAAAAAGGCATTCACTTCGAACTTTCCATGCGTTCTTGGCCTGGTTAATGATGAGGCTAGAGTCCCCAAAGACATTTATGTGGCGTATTCCTAAAGCCAAGGCAGCTTGTAGGCCTTTAATGCATGCTTCATATTCTGCCGCATTGTTAGTGGCATCAAAATCCAATTTTACAGATACACGGACATGTGCACCTTCTGGAGATATTAACAGTACTCCTATTCCACAATCCATTTGATTAGAAGCTCCATCAAAATACATTTCCCAAGTAACTTCATCAGTTAAGAACACGTCTTCGTCTGGGAATTCCAAGTGAGTGCTTGGAGGTTCCTGTGATGGTGAAGCAGCCAGAAAGTCTGAAACAACCCGCCCTTTAATTGATTTCTGAGGTAAGTATTGAAGATTGAACTCAGAAAGCATGACTACCCATCGAGCAATGCGGTTGTTGATGGTTGGTTGCTCCATGATGAATTTTATGGGATTGTTCTCAGCTATTACATACACTGTGTGTAAGAGCATGTAGTGCCTTAACTTCTTGGTGGCCCAAACTAATGCGAGGGCCATTTTCTCTATGTCTGCATATCGAATTTCGTAGTCTAGGAACTTCTTGCTCAAATAGTAGATGGCGCTCTCTTGACCTTTTACCTTTTGAGCTAGCATAGCCCCCATTGTTGAGCTAGTCACTGTAAGGTAAAGGAGTAGAGGCTCATCTGGTACTAGCGGCATGAGAACAGGAGGGTGTTGCAAATATTCCTTGATCTTCTCAAAAGCAGCTTGACATTGGTCGTCCCATTCTACCTTGCTTCCTTTCTTTAGCTTCTTGAACAAAGGTTCACAAGTCATGGTGAGCTTTGAGATAAACCTGCTGATATACTGGATTCGGCCCAAGAAACCTCTTATCTCCTTTTCTGTCTTAGGTGGTTGTAACTGTTGGATAGCCTTGATCTTTGAAGGATCAACTTCAATGCCCCGTTAGCTGACCACATAGCCTAGTAGCTTCCCAGAGGTGACACCGAAGGTACACTTTGATGGGTTGAGTCGCATCTTTTATTTGCGAAGTCGCAGAAAGAACTTGCGGAGGTTAGGAATATGACCCTCCCTTGTCTTGGATTTAACGATCATGTCATCGACATAAACTTCTACTTCGACGTGCATCATGTCATGAAGTAGGGTATTGGCAGTCCTCTGGTACGTGACTCCGGCATTTTTAAGATCGAAAGGTATGATAACATAACAGTACGTTCCCCATGGTGTAGTAAAGGAAGTCTTTTCTATATCCTCTTCTGCCATCTTTATTTGGTTGTAACCAGCATATCCATCCATGAAGGATAGGAGCTCATGTCTGCAGGTGTTATCCACTAATACATCGATGTGAGGTAGAGGGAAACTATCCTTGGGACTAGCCTTGTTAAGGTCTCGGAAGTCCACACACATGCGCACCTTCCCATCTTTCTTGGGTACTGGGACAATGTTAGCAATCCATTCAGGGTATTGGACTGCTTTGATAAACTTAGCGTTTAGCTGCTTGATCACCTCTTCTTCAATTTTCTTAGCCCATTCAGGTTTGATCCTCTTGGCCTTTTGTCGCACTAGTTTTGCATCGGGGAGTAAAGGTATGGTTGCTCCGCGATTTCCCTGTCAATCCCTGGCATGTCCTCGTAAGACCATGCGAATACATCCACAAACTCCTGAAGAAGCTCTGTAAATGCCACCTGTTCTTCTGCTGTGAGCGAACTACCTAACTTCAACTCCCTAGGTTGTTCTTCTGTGCCCACATTTATGGTGATGGTGTCTTCCAGCACCGCCATCTTATGCTCATGTTCATTAGAAAATTCTTTTAAGGGTTCATTAAATTCCAGATTATTATTAGCGCAGCAGTTCAGGGAAGAGGGGAAAGAAGAATCAGAGTAAGCAGAAAGGTTCACTTTATTGAATGCAGAAATGAGTACATCGCCAGCAGACTCAAGACCAAACTCACTTGACTCTAGACTCTTAGGACCAGACTCTATGTCTATAGGAACAGACTCTCCTACAGAAAAAACAAAGTTATTCTTCTCAGCGTCGACCCATGAGACCGCCTTGACTTCTTCTTCTTCAGTGATCATGAGACTTGGATCAAAGCTTGGGTTGGATAATGCAGCAATAACAGCGTCAGCTTCAGGTTCTTCCTTAGCAGCTTCTTGCCTGAACAGCATGCCAAACATGTTGCTCCCAGCAAGATGAGTCCATTCCAATGGTGGCTGTTTGTCCCGAGCGGGGATGAAAATAGTAGCCATATTAATGGTACAGTCATTGAAAACTTCTAACCCAGCAACTTGAACTCCCTTGTTCTTCAGGTAGTACGGCTCAGGGAACCCATAGTAAGGGAAGTCATCACCTTCCCTAACGAACTGCCCATTCAGAGTGAGTGGATAGGGCTTCATTTGGAACAAGGTAGGTGGATTGTCCATCCTCTTTTATTCAGCCATGGCTACCTTAGCGAGCTTAACTTCCTTTTCAGTTGGCTTGTACCCTAAGCCAAATCTTCCCTTCTTTTTAAATATCTTGAACACGGGAGGAATCTTGTTTTTCGGGTTCCTACCTAGCGGCATTCCAGGAAAGTGTCCTTGTTTCCTGAGTATTGCATGCACTTTAGGGTTTGAGTAGGGATCGAAGTCAAAGGAAGCTTCATCCTGGCTCAAAGTTGCCAAAAGCTCGAAGTTGTGAAGTTCTTCGTCCATAGAACTATGTTCTACCTCAAGGGTTGTTTGTTTGGGAGTGAAGACAACATTGATGGATTCTCCTGAGATGGTGATGACCTGTCCTTGGACCAACATCTTCACCTTCTGGTTAAGGTGGATGATATGGCATTGCACTCATGAAGCCATGGCCTCCCTAGCAACAGATTGAAGGAGGCTGGAATGTCCAGCACTACGAACTCCACATTCCGAGTGATGTTGCCTGGAGTGATGGGCAATATTATGTACCCAACCGACTTCCAAGGGGAATTGTCATAATCCCTAAGCTGTACACCGTTTTAAGCCAAGTGTTATTGTTGGACTCCCAGTTTTTGTGCCGTCCTCCAGGGGCATACATTCTCAGCTGAGCCATTGTCGACCAAAACTAGAGAGATAGTCTTGTTGGAACATCGCACTGTGAGATATAGTGCTTTATTGTGTGATTCCCCTCCTTGAGGCAGATCTTCAATTCCAAAGGTGATAGCCTCTTGCTGAGTAGTCACATGGGCAACTAAAGATTCAGGAGTTGTCGTAGGAGATACTGTTAATGCAGTAAGAGCATCCATCATCTTCTGTCTATGTGCCTGTGAGGTACAAATCAATTGCCAGATGGTAACTTCAGCCTTGGTCTTCTTGAGTTGTGTAAGGAGAGGATCTTCAGGCGGGATATGATTGTCGTTGGTAACCATTGGTGTAGGACTAGAAACAGCCACTAGGGTGGTGGTGTTCCTGTTGTTATGGCGGCCTGATCGAGTGAGAAATGCTACATCATCTGACGTTGGCTCATCTGGCTCCATCCATTCCGTCTTGGAGTATTCATGTTGCTCATCGTCGTCGCTATCCCAAATACCATGAATGGACAGGTCTTCTTGAAAGCCGAGTACCTTGGGGATGGGATGACCCGTTTCAACAATTAAAGTGGAAGGATCAAAGCTACAAACTCCCTGAAAGATAGTGTTGGTATGCTCGGGCATAGGGTTATTTTGATTGTTAGGCTTTTGAGCAGCTTTTGGCATGAGCAGTGTCCTATCCCTTATCATGTCCTCTATTTTGTTCTTGAGAGACCATCATTTCTCAGTATCATGTCTTCGGCAATGATGATACCAGCAGAATTGATCCAAGTTCTTTCCTTTTGTGGTTGATTCTTCCCTTGGCAAAGGTAGGACCAAAAAACCTTTCTTGACCAATCGATCAAGAGCTTGTGAGTAAGAGACATCCAACGGTATGTAAGTCTCGTACTTCAGTATGAAAGGCCCCTTGCGCTGGATAGAGTTAGTTTCCATGATCTTAGGAGGGTGGCTAGACACACTAGTGGCTTTCCTGTTGGAACTAGACCCTTTCCATCCAGGCGAAGCAGTCTTATCATTATGCATCGCCTCTAGTTGGACACAGATGTCTTTCAAGTAGTCAAAGTCTTTGATGACGTGGTATCCCAAGTGCTTGGATAAACTGCTTTTTAGCCCTTGCTTGAAAGTAGACAGCTGTAGGCGAAGAGGAATTGCCTCATTGATGTGAGACAGCTTGGTGTGCCATCGCTCAAAATAATCTAAGAAGGATTCGTCATCGCGTTGCTTCATGGTGGTCAAGTCATCTACCGTAGCCTGCTTCCTCTGGATGCGACTGTAGTGATTGATGAAGGCTTTGAACAGTTCATTCCAATCAGCCTTAGTTCGAGGTGGTAAAGTATGATACCACACCTTGGCTTCGCCATCTAGAGTGGATGGGAAAACAGTAGAGTATAAGATGGCGTCAATTCGGTGTAGTGGTGCTAGCCTCATGAACTCTTCAATGTGATGAATTGGGTTCTCAGAGGGTTTGAACCTGATGTTCGGTACCTCAACTTTATCAGCAACCTTCATAATTGGCTGAACAGGTAATGGCACTTCCAAATATTTGTCAGCAAAAGCCGGTACAGTGCTCATTGCTTTGGTAAGGCTTTCTAATTTTTGTTCGAGGGCCTTAACAACAGGATCTTTCATGAGTTTAGATGCCTCGGGAGTATCGACCTTGGTTTTGGATATCCCAATTCTTTCAGAATCTGAAGATGTCTTGATGATTTCCGGCTCGGACTCATATCCCTGTATTTCTTCGTCGTCTTCCTCATCATTTAACCCCAGTTTGGTATTGATCTTAGTAATGGCTTGCAGTGTGCCATCCATCACTTGTTGCTGCTCATTTAGCCTCTTGCCCACTTTCTGCTCTTGCTCTAAAGTATTGGCAAATACCAGACCTTGCATTTTGGTGTAGAGTTCATCCAAATGCTTCGTGATGTTGGCTTTGGTGCTCTGGACCGAGATCTCTTGGAATTGTTCTCCAGACATGATGCTGTCACTGGTTGCCGATGGATCGTAGCGGGGGTTCGGAATCAAACGGCCTGTTCGTGGATCTCGAATGCGGGCTCAGAGTCGATTACCAATGATGCCTGCATGGAAATTCAAAGTTAGGACACTCGATGACATTCTCCGACATGTTCTACCCGATGCATGCATGACCTAAATGACCTATATGATCCTTGACACATGTATACTGACATCGCGAACTCACCCACTTTTTGGGAGTGTATGGCCTAACTCTATATGGACCTAAAAGCAGAACACTATAATGGGCCGAATAAAGTCAACATAGCGAGCAGGTCATAAGTTGGCAGATTATAGTCAGTGTTTCTCAATTCGGATGGGCCCAATCCACAGGCCGACCGTTTTAAGGAGAATCCGTAACCTGACCCAACAACTCAGACAGCTCAAACTGTATTGGCTATTATGCGGACTAGAATAATGTTCAACAAGACCGACGACCCACCTTTTTTTTAACCTTTCTTTTTTTTTCTTTTTATACTCCTTTTTTAACTCGGGGAAAATAGATATTGTAAAGGATTGAGTAAAGCCAACAACAAGCGAGCATGATTAATTTATGGGCTTAATTGACAAATCCAATATGGTTGGGCCTAATCAACGGGTCGGCCATAAATGTGACGGATTTATTAATTAAATCGATAAATTAATTTATTCAAGCCTTGTGACTATTATGCAATCTAAGACACTATTTATTAACTTTGTTGAACTTTTTAATTATTATTTTTTGGACCTTTGTTGAGAGAATTTCATAGAGGGCCATGTAATATCATCAAAGGTGAGTCAATTTTGATTTATCAATTAAGATAATTAACTTTCAAACATAAATGGGCCCTTCCACTTGGGCTAACCAAAATGCCTTTGAGTTAATTATATTAACTAATAAATAATCATTTTCTCAACCCAATGAATTTTATATGGACTAAAACAAAACCTCAAAACTAGGGTCGACTCCTTACAAAAGACAAGAAAAGGGGAGGGATACACATAGCACATAGCATACATATGAAGGGGTACCCTAAACCAAGGCTCTAAATTCATGGACTTTTAGGGTTGGGTATATAGCCTACCGCATGCCTTCGCCCCGGTTCTGCATACCATAAGGTAAACAGTTAGGGTATTTCTCAAAGAACTTCAAGGAAGCTCTCGGAGTGTGACATCGGGAGAGGAGCGACCAAATGCTTAGAGATGTAGAGTTCATCCCCATAGTAGTGGCCTCCCGCTCTCAAGGGAAATCCTAGGTAACCTAAACCGTCGCCATTGTGCTAACGTGTCAAAAGACCCGATTAGTGGCCCGGTATGCAAGGGATGCCTAAAAGAATAATAAAAACGCGAAATAAATTAACTTCTCCCTTTTACATTTTTAAAATCAAATTGATTTTTTCAAGTTTTACCCTCTTTTTAAAGTTTAAGTCCCCAGTGGAGTCGCCAATCTGTAGGACCCGGAAAAATTCCCCATTCGGGGGAAATGTTTTCCTCGGATGCGCTACATTTGTGATCGGGAGCCGATTAAGGTTTCTTATTCCTTAAATAAGGATGCTCTTATTTTCGAAATTCATTTTCGTCGTGATGAAACTTTATTTATTTACAAACTCGTTTTATATTATTTAAATTATCCGAAAATTACACAAAATAATCTCAAATAACTTAATTTCAGCCCAATTGACAAACAAGGGCCCAAGAAGCAAGCAGACCTTCAGAATTTGTCAAAGCCCGCCTAGGCTTTGACGAATTCTGGGCCGGTTCTCTTGCTTCCAGGCCCAGGGAGATAATTGGTGGAAATTATCAAAACCTTCCTAGGTTTTAATAATTTCTGGCCATTTTCTCCTCGGACCAAACCCATTTTTGTCATTGAACAAAAATTAAATCATTTTCGTAAATTAATTTTGTGTAAGAAATCGAATACTTTAAATAATTAAACGAAGTTATAAAAAAAATATTTAAAGAGTCGCCAGCCGATTTAAGGAAATCGACGCACCATAAAATAAAAGAAAGACTCCGGTCTACGAACCCGATTTCTAGATTCGGGGGTAAGGTTACGAATTCAAGAGTTATAAGAACTCTCGAATCTGCCTGTTATAAAACAGACTCTACTAAAATCAACATTGAAAAGAAAGAGAGCGGGGAGAAGTTTGATTAATTTCGCGGAATTATTATTCAAATCATGCAATAAAAAAATAAATGTGGTTTTATTTTACAAAATAAATGTACAAGCACAGAATTAAATAAGGGATTACATGATTAAATACAATAATTTAAATCAAAGAAACGAACCTTGCTTTGGTTGTAGCGACGATGAAATCGATCCCTTGAGTTGCCCCTTGATTTGAAACTCGGATAAGGAAATGTGGATGGCTTAAGAAAAGTGTAGTGTGGATGATTGTATGGTAGTGAAGAATGTGATTATGGAGATGAAGAGAATTTGAGATAATGAAAGAAAATGAGAGTAGAATAGATGATGGTTGTTGATGATTGTTGATGAAATGAAGGTGGAATGGAGGGGGTATTTATAGGTGGAGGAGTATGGCTTTTGGAGGAAAATGGTGGGGGACATACCCCAAAAATCATGCCATTTCACTCCAAAGCCTAGGCGGGGTATGAGCAGTCAAGGGGCAAAGTCAACCACGTGGGCAAAAATCCGAGGATTGCAATTGCATGCATGCAGAAATTTTTGGCGCTAAAATCACCAAAGCCTAGGCGGGGTATAAGAATTTTCGTCACACGGGTCGCTGACCTGGCGTAAAACGACGTCGCGTGCAATCTCGATCAAACCCTAGGCGGGGTTTGATCATTTCCGGGCCGGATCAAACTCTAGGCGGGTTTTATTCGTTCTTGGCCGAGGTGCGCGCCTGGCTTGCTTCTTCTGTGTGGGTTGTGAATAAAAAATAAAACCCCTTTGGGTTTTAACAATTATTCCGGATTTATTTTGGGCTTGTATATTTTTGGTGAGTCGTGTTTCATACCGGTACAAATTCCGGTGTCTACACCAAGACCCGCGATTTGCAAGCAGCAAGGCAGGTCTACATAGTGCACGATGTTGGATCTGAGTATTTGTGCTGGTATGCACACAATATGGAGATGTGAAGTTCGAAATGAAGGAATGAAGATGGAACTTTGTAGAAAGAGAATAAGAAGCTTTGTGAAGAGGAAAGGACAAGTGTTGGTCTGCACACTTAACAAAGTTGACTATCAATTTTAATGATTAATCAATCAGTTGACCAATATTTTCAACCGGGAAGATTAATGTTGCACACTCAGGTTTTTTATTTATATTTTCAAGAGAAGTACAAAATAATTTTGTGTACTCAGAAAATAAATTAATTAAATAAAGAGAAGTGCGGTATGATGCGTTAAAAATTAAGAATTTTCAAAAGAAATATGGAGATTAAATACCCATATACTTAGAAAATTTATTAATTTTCAAAGAGTAAGAAGAGGAAGCGATAAATTCATGACATATTTTATTTTCAAGACAATTATGAATGTTCATACACTCAGAAAATAATATGAAGTCAGATACGAATTTTGATCACCACCCCCAGCTTGCACACTGGGGGCTAACGTTGTTTTTTATTCAGCCGGACATCGGGAGTTAATAGTACGATGTCAATCCAGCCGGTCATCGGGTGTTAATAGTACGATGTCAATTCAGCCGGACGTCGGGTGTTAATAGTACGATGTCAATTCAGCCAGACATCGGGCGTTAATAGTACGATGTCAATTCAGTCGGACATCGGGCGTTAACAGTACGATGTCAATTCAGTCGGACGTCGGGCGTTAACAGTACGATGTCAAGTGCAGCCGGTCGTCGGGCGTTTAAAATACGATGACAGAAGTTTGAAATACAACTACGCGCAGGACAGTTTCTTCCAAGCGTCGACAATCAACAAATACATAGGATATTGTTTCCGAATGTCAATTCAGTCGGACGTCGGGCGTTAACTGTACGATGTCAATTCAGCCGGTCGTCAAAGCATATTAAATACGATGACAGAAGTTTGAAGTATAGTTAGGCACATGATAGTTGCTTCCAAGCGTCGATAATCAACAAAGACATAGGATATCATTTCCGGATGTCGAACAGTTACCCAATCAAGAACATCCGACACAGGACATTTGCTTCCAAGTGTAACCTAGCATCAAGACATCACTACTGCAGCATCACACCCTTTTTGGTATCTTTGAATACTTTGATCTTCGTCTTACCAGACTCGATCAAAGTAGGGGCTAACTGTAGACACCCAAAAAGTGTCATTGTAATATTATAATTTTATTTTCTATTATTTCTTTTATTATTATTTTTAGCGTAGCTAAATTGTCAATTATGTTTGAAATGCAAAAATGAGTGAAAACCACCACAAAACACCACAAAAATAGCCAACATAAAGCAACCCAACAAAAGAAATTAGCCCAAAAGAAATAAGCCCAAAAATGCACTGCACATGTACCGAGGCGCGTTGCCTGCCGAGCAAGGTCTCGGCGCCAGCGGGCTCAGCGCGGTCGACCGGATTTTCCTATCTCGGTCGCGTCTTGGACAAGAATCGGGCCTTGGGAAGCGCACCGTACAGGTCTGCATGTTGCCCATTTACCCGGTTCGGGGCACTGTGTGGGTCTGCCCGCAGCCTGTTTACCCTGATCCTCGTCCTCGGGTCGTCGCGTCGCTTGACCTCGGGAATCACGCTGCTAGCAGCCCGCCCTGATGCTAATTATAGTTTATTTGTTTTTTAAGAGCATTTGCTATTTTTAGCTTTCTAACCCTAATCTCCCCTCATTCACTTACCCTATAAATACCCCCTCTTCCCATTTCATTTGACACATCGAAACCACTTGGGAGTATTGACACTAAGTAGATTTCTCTTCTTCTCTCCCTCTCTCATTTGCATACATGCATTCTGACATTTTTATTTTCACATTTTTATTCTCGTTATTATTTTCTTGTAATCACCAATAACATCGTAATCTTGATATTAATATCAATTATGACTAATCTAAATCGGATTACTTGAGAAGATAACTTTAATTTGTTTTTTATCGCTTTCATTTATTTATCGCATTCTTATTATTATCGCATTTATTTTCCGCATGCATTTAAATAACATCAATTAATCTAATTAATTCTCCTCTTCTACTCTTTTCTTTAATAAACCGATCTAGTAGAGTCCGTTCTTTGAACGGGCGGATTCGAAAGTTTTTACTTTCGAATTCGTAACCTTACCCCCGGATCTGAATCTCATGGTTCGCGGTTACGCGGAGTTAAAAATACGAGTTTATTAATTCTCTTAAAAATTAATTGGCGACTCCTAAAAAATAAATTTGAGTAAATTTGATTCATTTGAAATGTGGTTTTTATTGGAATTTTAAAATTTATTTATTTCCCGAAATAGTTCGATACCGGAAATCGCGAATAATAAAGACTGGTGGCCTCGATCCAACAGCCAGCTCCCTGTGCAGGCCTGCACAGCTGTTGGCCCGAGCCCACTTATGTCACCCAAACGCTCGGTGAAAGGCCCGGAGTCAAAGCTCGGGGCACCAGGCAGGCCTGCATGGCGCCTGGGTCAGTGACCCGGGTCATTCCCTGACTGCCTTGGTTTTCGTGCCGATTATTTCTATTTTTTCAGTTTTCTTATTTATTCTGGGCAAATTATAAATTTTAATGTTCATAATAAAATTCAAACATTTCATGTGAACATTTTTTATGTAAAAATTCAATTAAATCCCTTAAAGACTAGACACCTCTTTCGATTCGCCTAACATTGCGTAGGACACCATTGGAAGTTTTTTCCCGGGTCCTACAGACGAATTGTTAAAAATCTTCATGAAAAAGTTCCCTAACTCCTTGCCTAGCTGTGCAATTAAGGAATTCCGTCTTGAAATTTCGACATGAGGTAGGACTAGGAGAGTCATATTGGGAAGCATTTGAGAGGTTTAAAAACCTGTTATCCCAATTTAATCATCATGGTTTTGACATGCCTCGACTGTGTCAAATCGTGTACGAATATGTTGACCACTCCATTAGGGTAATGCTAGATCGATGTGACAAGGACAGTTTAGGAATAAAACTGCTGATGAAGCCTAGTACTTCCTAGAGAATATGGTTGAGAGAACCATGCAGTGTGATACAACTAGAGATGAATCATTAGGTGACCAATTGTCCAGTGCTAGGGGGTGTACATGCTATTGCTGAGAGTACGAGTTGTGAGGCTAGGTTTGCGTCTCTTGAAAACATGATAAAAACCATAGCTCAACAACAATTGCTTGCCTCACAATCCCAAACTTGTGCTTAGGATAACTCTTAGGATCAAAATGTTGCCCCGACCCCCCCAGCCTATGTGTCACGTGCCTTGTTCCAAAGTGTTGACCTTATTTATTTTGCTTGTCCAATTTATATTCAACGACTGGCTATAGATAATGAGAATGTGAATGCATTGCATCAACAACATAGGTCTGACTAGTACCAACCTTACCACCATGGGTATCGTTAAAACCCCCTACTCTCTTATGGCCCTGAGAACTAGAATGAGTTAAGACCACCCAATCGGGGTGGGGGTTTCCAAGGAAACCACCCGCCTCATGCTCGACCACCGCCCCAAGGAGCTTATCAAGCTCCTAGAGGGCCACATGTCCAACCAATTGCCAAAACCGACCCCCACCAGGGTACACTAATGAAGAGAGACATGAATGAGAGATTAGGGAGTTGAGAAACGCGAAAAAGAGGTTGAGAAAAGTATGAATAATAACCTCAAAAAGATAATGAAGAAAATGAATGAAAACTTTTCTCAATTGTTGTTGGCTAATCGAGACAAAGGTGTTTTTCCTGGTCAACCTGAGGTGAATCCCAATTGGCAAGCTTCAGGTTCGTCCTCATATGATCCTAATTAGGTTGGAGGGTTAAATCTTGTCATCACTTCGCTCTGGGAAAGAGGTTGACAATAAGGTAAAAATGAAATCTCCTAGTGTGTCTGATAAGGAGCCTGTAATTGATGTATCTACTGATGAGACAGTTCCTACTAAGAATGAGTCAGATGGAGCAAGACCAACTGCTACAATTGAGCTTCCTCGTACCAAAACTTTACCAATGACCAACCCTTTGACTTGTCCACCATGTCAAGGGGCCTGCAAACCCTCTCCACCTTATCCTCAGAGGTTAAGGGGGTAAAGACCAAAAGTTTTTGGACAAGATTACAGAAACCTTTTTCTCAGGTCAAGGTGAATATTCCTTTATTAGATGTCATCTAGCAAATCTCTTCCTATGCCCGCTTCCTTAAGGAGCTTTGTACCACAAGGAGGGCTACCTCAGTGCCCAAGAAGGCTTTTATAGCCTCAAATGTGAGTTGTATTTTGTCAAACCAAATGCCTATCAAATATAAGGACCCTGGGTGCCCCACTATTTCTATTACCATAGATGATAGTTTGATGAGTTTTTTGCCTTTTGGACCCCGAACTTTGGGGGTATTTATTTTCTGGACCCCCATATTTCAAAGTTTATATTTTGGACCCTATACTTTGTCTCCAGCAACAATATGGACCCTATACTTTGTCTCTGGTAACAATATGGACCCCCATATTTCAAAGCAATTATCAATTTTTTTTCTTTTGAAAATTTTCTTGCCGCAACTTCTTCTTCCTCTTCTTGCACGATTTCCAACCCCCATATGAGGATAAATTTGTCAAAAAAGTTACCAAAAGTTACTAAAATTTAACTTTTACCCTACTGTCTTTTACCTATGAATTTTACACACCCTTAGCTGTCAAAGTCTGGTCAATTTCAAAACAACAGTCAAAAGAAGGAAAAAAATGATAAAAGGTCATATCGGGAAGTTTAGGCGACAATTAGGTCATCGCCGGAGTCAAACATAACTTTGGGCCACATTTTTTGGGTCCACAAGTATAGGGTCCAAAATATAAACTTTGAAATATGGGGGTCTAGAAAATAAATACCCCCAAAGTTCGGGGTCCAAAAAGCAAAAAACCCCTAGTTTGATAGAGAGGGCCTTGCTTGACCTAGGTGCTAGTGTGAATATGTTGCCCTTGCATGTGTATGAGATGTTAGGACTAGGTGAACTAAAACCTACTAGAATGGCATTGCAGTTGGCCGACCGATCCACTAGGGTGCCTAAGGGTGTTGTTGAGGATGTGATGATAAAAGTTGGGGATTTTGTGTTTCTTGTTGATTTTGTGGTGCTAGGGATTGATAAAGTTCAGAGTACTAGAGATGAGATTCTAGTTATTTTAGGTCTCCCTTTCCTTGTCACCTCTAATGCTTGGATTAACTGTAAGGATGGGAGGATGAAACTAACCTTTGGGAACTTGACCATGGAATTGAACATCTTTAACCTGTAAAAATCACCCATGGGTTTTGATGAATATGAGCAGACCACCCTCAATTGGGTAAGTGATTTATATGAAAAGGGTGAAGACATTAACTATGCGGGGATGAATGTGAATGTATCTTATCCTGATGAGTTGTATGTGTTAGGAATTGACCCTTAATGTGTGAATTCTATTTATGATGTTGACATACTTGATGGTGACATGCTATATGAATCCTTGTTTACATCCCAAACCACACCTAAAAAGGTAGAGTATGAACCACCTTCATCCACCACTCTTGACATGAAACCCCTTCTTGCTGAACTGAAATATGCATTTCTTAGCCCTCATGAGACCTACCCTGTAATCATTGCTACTGAATTAGGTAGGGAACATGAAAACCAACTGATTGAGGTTCTCAAAAAGAACCAAGGGGCCTTGGGGTGGACATTGGGTGACATTAAGGGGATTAGCCCTTCCATTGTTCAGCAATGAATCTTCCTAGAGGATGAGAATGGTGCTCATAGAGACCCCCTTAGGAGACTGAACCCACAAATAAAGGAGGTAATGATGTCATCTACCCCATATCTGATAGCAAGTGGGTAAGCCCTATTCATGTAGTCCTTAAGAAAGTTTGTTTGACGGTTGTTGAGAATGATAAGGGAGAGCTAATTCCTACCTGTGTCCCTTTTGGATGGCGTGTTTGCATAGACTATAGGAAACTGAACAAAGCCACTAGGAAGGGCCATTTCCCCCTCCCTTTCATGAACCAAATGCTTAGAAACTTGTTGGGCATGAGTACTACTGTTTTCTTGATGGTTATTCTGGTTATACCAAGTCTCAATTATCCCATGTGACCAGGACAAGACCACCTTCACTTGCCCTTTTGGCACCTTTGCCTTTCAAAGGATGCCATTTGGTTTGTGTAATGCCCCTACCACCTTTCAGAGGTGTATGATATCCATCTTTTCTGACTTGGGGGAAGATTGCGTTGAGATTTTCATGGATGGCTTCTCTGTGTTCGACACTTTATTTGATGCATGCTTGGCTAACCTGAATCGCGTACTAGGACGATGTCAGGAAAAGAGTCTGACCCTTAACTCGGAGAAATGTAATTTCATGGTAAAAAGGGGTATTGTGTTAGGACATGTAATTTCTAAGGAAGGGATAGAAGTGGACAAAGCTAAAATAGACCTAATTAAGAATCTATCCCCTCTGTCCTCTGTGAAAGAAGTGCGTTCATTTCTAGGCCATGCTGATTTTTATCGACGATTCATAAAAGACTTCAGCAAGATTGCTAAACCTTTGTCCTCATTGCTAGCTAAGGATGCACTCTTCCACTTTTCTAACAACTGTATAAGGGCCTTTAATCGACTTAAGGATTCCCTAGTTTCCCCTCCCATTTTCAAGCCTCCCACCTGGGGAGAGCCTTTTGAGCTCATGTGTGATGCATCTGACTATGTTATAAGTGTTGTGCTTGGACAAAGAATTGATGAGAAACCTGTTGTGATTCACTATGCTAGTCATACCTTGAATGATCTCAACTCAATAACACTGTGACTGAGAAGGAGTTCTTAGATGTTGTTTGTGCTTTTGAAAATTTTAGACCTTACTTGCTTGGTTCTCATTTCGTAGTATATACACTGATCATTCAGCCTTGAGATATTTGATGGAAAAGAAAGATTCCTAACCTAGGTTAGTTAGGTGGGTACGTATTACAGTTGCAAGAGTTTGACTGTGAGATTAGAGACAAGAAAGGAGCTGAAAACCTTGTCGCCGACCACCTATCTAGGATTGTGCCCAATAATGTGAGTGCAACCCCTATTGATGTTCAGTTTCCTGATGAGCAACTTTTTAGTGTTGGAGTGGAACCTTGGTTTGCTGACATTGTGAACTTTAAGGTAATCGGAAAGGTGCCTAGTGATTGGAATATGCATGACAAGGACCGATTTCTTTACATTGTGAAGAACTTCGTGTGGGATGAACCTTACTTGTTTAAATATTTCCCTGACCTAATCCTTAGGAGATGTGTTCCCGATGAGTCCATTATGGATGTCCTCTCCTTTTGCCATGATCAACCTTGTGGAGGACACTATAGTGGTAAGAAAATAACTTATAAGGTCCTTTAGAGTGGGGTTCTATTGGCCCACCATCTTTAGAGATGCTCAGGATCATGCCCAACAGTGCCCTAGGTGCCAAAGTTTGGGAAAGATTACTAGGAGAGCCATGATGCGCTTACAACCTGAGATTTTTGTTGATGTTTTGATGTGTGGGGCATTGATTTCATGGGACCACTCCCTAACTCTTTTGGGAATGAATATATTCTCCTTGCTATGGATTATATGTCTAAGTAGATAGAGGTCATCCCTACCAAAAAGAATGATGCTCAGGTAGTCACTAAGTTCCTTAGGGAGTACATTTTTACACGATTTGAAGTGCCTAGAGCAAGTATTAGTGACCAGGGCACACACTTTAATAACAAATCTTTTGAGGCCTTACTGAAGAGGTACTCAGTTGTGCATAAGCTCCCCACCGCCTACCACTCACAGTCAAATGGTCAGGCGGAGGTCTCCAATAGGGTGATAAAACAGATCTTGGAAAAAACTGTATCTAGGAATAGGAAGAATTGGTCTGTTAAGCTGATTGATGCCCTGTGGGCCTACTAAACTACCTACAAGACTCCCATTAGAATGTCACCCTATAAAGTTGTGTTTGAAAAGCGCTGTCACTTATCTATAGAACTTAAGCATAGGGCTTGGTGGGCTTTAAAGACCCTTAACCTTGATCTATCAGTAGCTGGTGAGGAGAGGAAGTTAACACTTTATGAACTTGAGGAGTTGAGGAGAGAAGCCTATGAGAATGGGCGATTGAGTAAGGAGAGGTAGAAAATCTTATATGATAGGTTAATACATAAAAAGACCTTCTCCCAGGGATAAAAGACACTCCTTTATGATTCTCGGTTGCATCTGTTTGCAGGGAAATTGAGATCTAGATGGACTAGACCTTTTATTGTGACCCAAGTGTTTCCTTCAAGTGTAATTGAAATTAAAGAATCATCTAATGAGTCTGTGTGGAAGGTGAACATGCATAGGTTGAAGCCCTTCCTGGAATACCCAACAGCTGCAGACGTGGAGTGTGTTATATTTCGCAATCTACCCAATGCTTGAAGTAAAGGGAAGTTGAACTCTTTGTGTATACACTATAAACATATGAAAAAGGAATGAGTCAATTGACATGAAGCCCATCTAGGTAATATCATTCTCTTCTCTTTGTAATATGGTTAGCAAGATTGTTTTCTGTGCTTATTTGTTTGCTTTCGGTGTGTTTCTTTTGCTTTTCTTTTGAGTACATGCTTACTTCTATTTCCAGTGAGGACATTGTTGGCCTTTATGTGTGAAGTGGGGTTGGCATGCATGCCGGCTTGTGTGTTTTTCCTTTTCTTTTGTGTGATTTTTATTTTCTTCTTTGAGGTGTCACTTTATACCCAATGAGGACATTATAGAGTTTTTGTATGGGAGTGGGGTGACATACGTGCCTGACAATTTTGGGAAGCGAAAGAATTTGGGGTTACCACTAAGAAAGGGCAAATTTTATATTTTATTTTATTAGCCAGAGGTAGTTTGTATACATGGTTGTGTCAATGATTGCTAGAATAGTGTAATTGCTTAGTTAGGAATGGTTAGTGAGTGCTTGATAAGCTTCAGGCTTAGTTGTTGTCTTACCTAAACATAATAACCTCACATGTATTTGTAACCATGTGATTCCTTAGAGTTTTCACTTTTGGCTTGTTAATGTGATGGTCTTAGTTTAGGAGGGAGGTTTTGGCTTCTTGTATATTCATGCGCTAATTAAGGAAAAAAAAATGTTGGTACACCTACACAGACTGGTATGAGTGGTACGACACTCTTACCCATTAAGCACCTTGTTGCGTATGGAGTAACCTGTGTGGGAGGGTAAACCTCATTTATGGGTCGTCCTACTCTCGAAAAATACTAACACAAAAAATTTCAGAAGAAGAAAAGTTGAAAACGTTGGTTGACTGACTTAAATCGATATGAGAGGTACGTCACTCTTATCCCTTAAGCACCTTACGTGTGTATGGAAAGGATCTGTATTGGAAGAGTAGACCCCTTTTACCCCTTTTAGGGCCGTTTGATTCTCGAACAAACCAACACCAAAAAGAATTGAAAGAAATAATTGTGGAACCCTTCCTCATGTAACCTACGGCCCTCACCAAGCCAAGGGCGATACAAAATAGGGAGGGGAACCACGCATAATTCACTAAATATTCATAGATTGAGTATGGGTATGTGAGTAGTTGGGACTGACCGACTGAGCCTTGACCAAACCAAAAGTAAGCCGGAAACACTACACTTGAGCACAAGGAACCCGTCGAGCATATACACGAGTGGAGTAAAAATGTGAAGTTTGGCAACGAGCTTGCAAGTAGCCTTGAATGTTCTTAATAGCCTTTCTAAATTGAGTAAGAACGTTGTTTAAGTAATTAGATTCGCAACCTTGTGTGTAGACCTCCATCTGTGCTTCCCTTACTAAGTTTGTCTTTTTATCTCGTCACGTCATTTCTCTTCATTTTCTTGGCTTTTGTGGGTATAGCTTGTATAAACTCTTACGAGACCTTCCTCGTCCACTTGGGCTGCCAAGGGGTTTAAAGAGCTTGTTGCATACGCTAAATGCAACCTTGATTCCTACGAAAGTGAGTTAAGATAGTTTAGTTTTCTTTGTACTTTGTTTTAGTTTGCTTGGGGCGAGAAAACATTTGTGTGGGAGTGTTGTTCGGTCTCATTTTGAGCCGAATTGATACCTTTAATTAAGTATTTTTGCTTGTGTTTTCTTCACTTGGTTAGGGGATTGGTATGTTTTGCGGAATTGAAGGAAAATCCACATAAAACCAAGTAAATTGATTAAGGAAATGGAGAAAAGAAGAGAGTAACCCATGATTGTCACGGCCCAGCCCAGCGAAAATGCGCCTACACTAGGCGCCGACCGCGCCCTACAAAGCGCTGGTTGCGCCTTGGTCAGGAAGCCACTGCGAAGACAACTCAGGGTGCGCTTAACAAGACGCCACCCGCATCTTTTATCATAGGCTAAAGCGGAATCATCAGACGCCACCCGCGCCTCAGCTAAACGAAACCCACACCTTTCCCGACGCAGCCAACATCCAAGGCAGAGGGCAACAAAAGCACGAAAACCAGAGACGCGGCCAACGTCCACTGAGGCACGACTCGCATCTAGATTTTTTTAGGCGCTGCTGAGTGAGTTTCACGCGACGTTAGGGTTTTCTTTTTATTTTGATATAAATACTCTCGTATGTACGTTAAGGAGAAAAGTTTTTGCTTTCAAATGTTAGTTTAGGGTTTAGTTTATATTCCTTATATAGTTTTCTCTCCCGTTTTTCTTCGATGTAATTTACCTTCTTTAAATTTTAATTCAAGTCAATTGTAGTTTTCAATCTTCTCGTTTCCTTCTCGCTTCCATTCGCAGTTATTTTTAGTTTTCGCTATTTTAATCTTGTCACTATTCGTTTCAACCCAAAAATCAAAATTTTAGTGAAGATGAGGATTAAGGTTCCGCGAATTCTCCTTTCAAGTGAGGATTTCGGGCAGTTTTAGACTTTTAGTAATCCAAATCACACATTTCTTGTTTGCTTAGGAGATTCGTGTCATTCAAGTTCAAGAAGCGAAGTGAATAATTCAGGTTCACGTTTTCTTTCCTTAATTTCAGTATTCAATTCGTGTTTTAGTTCAATGCTAAATAATTTGCTGCAATTGATTGTTCTTTTAGATAAAGTTTAGAAATAGTAATTTTCATTATAGTTTTAATTTCCAATTCATGCTTAGGTTAGGTTAATTACTTTGATAATTATTTATTACTTTCAACTCAAAAACCCGACCGAACCAATTTCCTATTGTCTAACACACCATCCATGCGGATACGACAACCGTACTTAACCCCGAAATTCTACAACCGAACAGTGAACTATGGAAGTCATAACACTAATATGTACAAATTGAACAAAACGCCTAGAAACCTAGTTAAGATAGCGAAATAATTTCATAAAAGATCAATTAATTAAGCACATTTATCCCCAAATTTAACTATCAAATTGCTCCAAAAACTAAGTCAATAGATGCCCTCATCAAATTCTCCCATGCTTAGTCATCGCTTGTCCCCAAGCAAGTTCATACTCACAAACAAAAAGAAAAGAAAAGAAAAGAAATAAATAAAAACACGGGGACAAAAGATTCAAAAATAAAACAAAAGACTCAAAATAAAAGCAAATATTTTATTTACAATCCTCCTCATGAAAGCATCTACAAGATCAGTCAATCAATTAAATCTAATCTAGAACACCCCAAAAGTGAATCAAAGTCCATATAAAAGAGAAGGAGAAGCATTGAAAAGATTTACAAGCACTACACTTCTCAAGTTCAAATCAATTACCCCCTATTCACCAATGAAGCAAGCAGGCAGATAAATAAGTATGAAATTAGGTGAATTGAGAGCAACCTCACTTTTCGGAATGTGGAATCACTCCTCTCATGAGTTTAAATATGAATAAATCACTAAAGGTTCAATACTCAAACCAAAGCAACATCCTACCATAAGCTTGCTAAACATTTCAATTCTCCACCGCTGATATGCTATGCCCATATGACAATCAAGAGGACTTTTGAAAGGGTATAATGGGGTTAAGGTTAAGGGTAAAGAGTGAAAATATAATTTGGCAAAGTGGATCTAAAAAGCCTAAGCTTGGAGCATAAGCCTCACCAAATCAATCATGTACATACTCTCACCACTTATATTTAAAACAAAACATCCCCACAACATGTGGAAAACGCCTCAAAACAAAGAAAGCAAATACCCAAACACTTTATTCACTGTTTTTTTTTTCATTTTCTATTTGAATTTTTTCTTGTTTTTTCATTTTTCAGGTTTTTTCAATTTTTTCGATCTTTCTTTTTTTATTTTCTTGTGAATGGCAACACAACACACATATATAAAACACTTGGCAAGTTTCCAACACAACCCATATCAATGCTACACAAATGAGGAACATACTCAAAATTCTCAATTTTCTCAATATCCCTAAACAAACCAAACTACAAATACACCACAATCAACCCAACTGCACACTCTGGGAATTGCAACATGCAATGCTCTGATACCACTGTTAGTTAATTAAAGAACTAACCTTAGTTGCGGAAATTAGACCGGATTGTCGTTAGTTGTACCCGGTTGATTCAGGATCGATCTCCGGTGGCTACTAGAGTCGCCTGAATATTGCCACACCGCAAACCCGAGTCTTGTGATGGTAGAGCATGTAAAAGAACAAAGAGAGTATTTTGGAAGATATCGTATGTTATTGTATATAATTTCTCATCCACTAATCACTCCTTTATGTAATACAAAACATACTTAATTAGGAGTGTTTAATGGGATTTTATGACTATTGTAACTGTCGTAATCAAACTCATTGATTATTGTGGTCGTTACATGTATGAGGTCAAACCTCATTAAATCAATATGAATAAAGGAAAAGAAATGAGGGCACATAAGGAAGATTGAGAAGAAGACATTATACAACTGTTACACTTACCGTCTGAGTCATCACTAAGCAGACAAGCAAAGCTTCACAATGGTAACAAAATTTGTTTGCAAACTCCAAACTCTCTTTTTTTATATAGCAAGGATATTATGATATTTAAATATACATAAACTCTAAAATAGGGGGTTGCATAATTCTGGCGTATGGTATTTTTTAAAAGTTAACTTTTTATATTGTTACTCACCATTAATTATTTTTTCTGATAAAATTAATTCATAAATTATCAAGAGTCAAGTTAAGCGATACTTTTTTTTTAACTTCAAGAAACCTTTTGTCATATGCATAAATGATCTCAAATTCTTTTTATATTATAAATTCAAAAAATATTTGCTCCACAACTACTGAAAGTTAAATATCCCCATGTAACTACTACTATTATTATATTTTAAAAAAATATATAGTAACCTATATTAATAGAAATATTTATTATTTAAGATGTTATATATATTTTTTCATGAAAAAGCTTACGAAAATTCAACTGAAATATAAGAAAATTGTTGATTTCCCAATGAATCTCTTATAAATTGAAACAATCTTTTAGAATTTATTTATATTTTGTCAAGAATTTAATCAGTTCTCAAAATTTTTAGATTCTAGAAACACTAATATTTTACGTGTACAGTCAAATGTATGCTTGAGTTTGCCTTATTTGATGATAACGACAATGTTAGTGTATCCTAAATTCCTAGACATCAAACTATTTTAAGTTAGTAGATAAATCATCTGATAAAATTAGTTTATTAACAATAAAATTAAGAACAATATATATAATAAACACAATTATGTTACATTATAAATTAAATTTTATATTTTATAAAAAAATATTAGAAAATTATGCATATAATTATTTTAGGGAAATTTGATTCTAATAATCCCTATTTTTGCAAATTGGATAGCAATAATCCCTACTTTCAATTTGTATTCTGGTGGTCCAAAACAAAATAAAAATGTATTGTAGTGGTACCAAATCCATCACCACACTCTTTTTATTTTTTTCATGTCTATCCCATATTGTTTTTGTATTTTTGTTCCTACCCCCAGATAGGTAATTAAGTGTAGTTGCTAAAACATTTTTTAAATTATTTTTTTGAGATTCTGAACAATTATTATGATTTTTCGAAAAAAATAAAATTGAAAAAAAATCATAAAAAATAGAAAAAAATTTAAAAAAATTGGGAGAAGTGCTGTAAATTCATTAAAAAACGTGGTAAAGTGTCGTACAAAGTTTTGAACCAAATGCAACACAAAATCTATGATATTTAGGGTATACTCTCGATTATGTCCCACTACAATACAATATTATTTTTTTTGGACCACCATAATACAAATTTAAAGTAGAGATTATTGTCATCCAATCTGTAAAAGTAGGGATTATTAGAATATAATTTCCCATTATTTTATATATGCTCTACTTTTAACAATACATGTATTTTATCATCGCCCCTTGCAACGTACGGGTCTATGTACTAGTTGAACTTTATTACTAAGTTTAGTTAATTTTAACAACTACAAATATCGACACAAATGACGATATATGTTAAAAATGAAAATATTTGGAGTTCAAAATTCATATTTGATTTTTTTTACACCGTCATATCATATAATAAAGTTTCGATTCATACCGTTAAAATTGAATTTTTCTTTAAAGTTTCAGTTACTTTTAATAGCAAAAATTGTTGATATATATGGGGATATATGTTATCAAATGAAAATATTTTAAGCCCAACATTCATATTTGAGGCACTTTCTAAACAATTATATTATATCATATTACAAAGTTGGGAGCCCAAACGTTGAAATTGAATTTTGCTTTTAAATTTCCAATAGATTTAGCAGCATAAGTTGTTGAAATAAGTGGCGACAAATGTTACAAATGAAAATATTTGGAGCTTAAAATTCATATTTGAGTTTTTTTTAATCCATCTTATCATATCATTAAATTTCGATTTAAATCGCTCAAATTGAATTTTGCTTTAAAGCTTCAGTTAGTTTTAGCAACAAAAAATGTTGATCTATGTTGCATGTAATCATATCAAAATATTTTGGGCTAGCTCAACATTCATATCTGAGTTTTTTTCATCAATTCTATCGTATCACACACTTTCGAGCTAAAATGTGGAAATTTAACTTTGAAAAAGTCAATATAAATGACAATATATATTACAAATAAAAACATTTGGAGGTCAAATATGAATTTGATATTTTTTTTACTCCATTCTAAAAGCTTTGATTCAATTTTGGGCTCAACAAATGAAAGCTTCAGTTAGTTTTAGTGAATTTTTCCTGGGAAAATGTTTTGAATCAATTTTGGGCTCAACAAATGAAAGTATCATAAAGCTTTGATTCAATTTTAGGCTCAACAAATGAAAGTTTCAATTTTGAATCATAAAGCTAAATTGTGGTGCATTTGGTTCTTTCCCGGGCATATGCACCCATATGTGTTATCAGATAAAAGTATTTTTAGCTTGAAATTCGTATTAGAGTTTCTTTTAAATCAATTCCTTCGTATTTTTAAGTTTCGAGTCAGACCATTGAAGTTGAATTTCCCTCTTAAATTTCAATCAGATTTAATAGCGAAAAATGTGAACAATAGTCACTATATTCTATAAAATGAAAAAGATAATTGAAGTTCAAAATTCTAATTTATACTTTTATAATCAAGCCTATAATATTATAAAGCTTCTTTTAGTAATTAATCAAACAATCAAATATGGAAAATATTCTTCCTATATTGAATAAAGGAAGCCAATTTCCTTTCTTTGGAGAAAAATAATTTTCTTAAAAATATATACTTCTAAAGAGTATTTTACTTTCTACACCCTTATGATGCGTAAAATTCATGGATAAAAAACAGTTGAATAAAAGTTAAATTTTGTAATTTTTGACAAATTTACGTTAATGTATCAAAATTATTATTTTTTATTTTTTAATTTTGATAAATTTTGGTTAATTTTGATAACTTTAGGCAAAAACTGATAAATTTTAATAAATTAAAGTTATCCATAAATTTTGACAGACCATTAATCTAAATAAATAAATAAAATAAATCAAAGAATTCACCGCCGATAAAATTACCCCTCCCGTTGTTATTTTTTTTAACACTTTCCCCGCCATTAGTCTTTCCCCCTCTTCCTCCTCAATCCTCCCCATTTTCTCTGTCTAGGGCTTCTTCTTTCAATTTCAAAAACAAAAAAAAGTCCCCAAAATCTCCATGAAGCCCTAATTTGAAGTTTGAAGTGAAGTCAGGGATTGATGATCAATTGGAAGGAAATTGAATTGAAGTGTATTTCAGAATGAGCAGCAGCAGCAGCAGAAGGAGGAATCGGGGCGATTGGAGTGAGAGAGGCGTTAGCTTGTCCAACACAATTCATTCTGAGGTTGCTCCATGCTTGCCTTTGCCATCTCTTCCTCCCTTCTGTGGTGCCGTACATCAACATCTCCGACTATTCGATGACCAGCCCTCTCGCCCTTTGAATCGACCAGAAATTCTTGCTCAAGCTCCCAAGATTGCTGATCTGCTTCGCCATACTGATGTTTCTTACTTGTATGTCTCTCCTCCTTCCCTTTCAGCTTCAAATCTGTTGACTAATGACATTCTAGTGCTCTGCAGCTGAGCAATTTTAATACTATTTCCTGATTGCTGCATTTCTTCGTTTTTCTATGTTTAATTGAAACTTGGACTGATTCCTTGAGTTGAGGTGGTTTCTCAAGGAGTTGAACTAGAAAATTTAGATGAATTCTGGTGTGAGCCAGCTGAATTGCTGCTATTGTGTATTTATTTTATTCTTTTCCGTTGATGATGGAATGGAAGTCAGGGTTTGCTTCAAGTTAAGGAGATGTGATGTTATTGAAGAATAGGACATGCAATGGAGTATGTCTTTTTTGTTTAAGTGAAGACTGGGGCCTCAGAGCTTGAATTCTAGTGGTTTTGTTGAAGGAGTTGAAATAGAAAATTAAGCAACTGAAATTGTTTTCTTAGAAAACTTTGATCCAGAGTTATAGTTTCGTATTTATTATTATTATTTTTGTTGTTGTTTACAATTTTTGCTGCAAGTGAGGTTTTGTTTGGCATAGAACTGAGAATGGAGTTTATGAGGTACATTTAGAAACTTTGATTAGTTTTCTGTTAATGCGTTAAGTTGCTGGTGCTATGATTATAATTTTTTCAATGTGAAGTCTGGGATGGTAATGAGTTGGTGACTCTTGAACTTGACCTTGGGGGGAGGCTTTGCTAAAGTAGAACTATGGAATCATTGAGAATTGGGAAATGGAAGGATTGTTGCTTTATTAGTTGTACCTGTTATGCCTATAAGGTCCAATTAGTCTCACAAAGTGTTGGACAGGAATCTAAAAAATGATGCAACGTCAAGTTCTGGTTCTGGAATGGAGCGGATGGAGCTTTATGATGAGGTCCTTCGCTACAACCATGATGCTTTTGAGTGTACACCTCCAGGTAAATGTATTTAAGGTGGTCTCTTTTATGTAGTGTGAGAGCTCCAAACTTATTTCATCATTATACTTAAGTGTTCTAGTTGTTCCTATCATGGTACTGGAGGGAATATCATGTTTATATACAATCATTGCTGCCACTTATGTTCCATGGATTCTTCATTTGAACTAAATCCTTCGCTATTGTGTTGAATGCTCAATAAATGACATGTTTGTGCTCCGGTAGAGCGCCTGGAACATGTCACTGCATGGTTACTTAGTGATTCTGTGTATGGTAGATACATATAAAGCGAACCTATGCTTTGTAGAAAAGTTGTGCTGAAGGTTCCCGACAATCTCTTTGGATAACAGTTTGCATTTTTATTGATTATGTCGGCTTGTACTTTGTTGGTAATTTGTTTTTTCTGTCATCTTTTAAATACTGAATATGCTGGAAATGTTGCTGATAGTTTTCATGGATTATGATGCTAACATCTTATAGATTTTCCATATATTTTTTTTTTCAATTAGCATGCTTATAGTTTACTGTTGATCATACAATGGATTTAGATGGTTAGCCCTATGGGGTAGCTCACTTGGAGAGGAAATGAGTTGACGAGATTATTTCCTAATCGTGACAGGTTCCTGTTCCATAAGGGCCACTGGCGTTTCCTGGTCGTTGACTTCACCCTAGGTCATCAAATGAAAAGATGACTTAGATGATTACTAGTTTTGATTTGCATGCAATGCATGTGTGTCGTTAAATTAGGGTGCGTTTGGTTGATCAATAACCTCGGGGAAATGGTCAATTTTCCCGGGTTGACTTATTTTCCCCATGTTTGGATGCAGGTTGACTTCGGGAAAGTTTTCACGATGGGCCCACCATTTTCTCCATTTTCCTAGGAAAAATTTCCCTTAGGGGGGCTAAGGGAAATTTTTCCCATGGAAAACTTCCCATGGGAAATTGGGAAAAATTTCCATGGGTTACCAAACACTCCCTTAGATATTCAATTTATTAATTGCATTGTATAATAATTAGAAGACTATATATTTAAAATATGGGGTAGTTGAATGCCACTAATCCCACATCTAGGTTAGATGCCAATGGTCCCAACTTTGACGGTGTTCGTCTACACCTCTAAAGTATATCCATTATGAAGAGAAGAATTGACATAATATGATAAAATGTTAACATGTACTTGGTAGATTTTTATTGGGAATTATACTTGGGAGATTATTTTTGGGAATAATACTTGGGAGATTATTTTTGGGAATAATACTTGGGAGATTCATGATTGAAGCAGGTTGGTGCACATCAACCTGAACTATGAAGCTTGAATTCTGTTGGACTTGGCAAGAATCAATGTCCTTTTTGTAAAAGTGCAGCAAAACCTGATTAAAGTTAGAACATCACACATCTTGGACCAATGATAAGACAAGAAATCTAAAAGAACCAAAGAAAGAAAATGAAGAACTTAGAAACTATGAATTATAAAAGCCAAGGTGCCAATGGGGCCAATTACATTAGGTCTCAGGTTCAATTTTGTGCATGAATTTCTCTATTTATATGATCTACAGTAATTTTGCACCAATAGATAAAAGATGAACGGGCTTCACGGTTATAAAATTTCTGGATTGTGGCTTCGTGTAGATTAAAGTGAAGAGTACGATTCTGATAACTCACCTGTGAGCCATTATACTTAAAGTCCCAACCTGGCATTTTCTCAACTGTATCTGTGTCCATGCATGACAGTTACTGATACAAAGTCATGTCATAATCTTGAGTAATGGAGACTAGACATGCCTAGGATTTCTTGACAAAGAGAAGGGAGGAAGACGAGGAGAAGCACAATGAGAAGAGGCTCCCATGAACTAGGGTTTCCATCTTTGTTTTATTCCTCCCACTAAGAGGCATAAATAGGAGTCATGTAGCACAATTTAAGTGGACATTTGTTTTTTAAAATATTTTTTTAATTGAATCAATGGATCATGTGCACAATGGTTATTTGGTCTATGGGTGGCTTTGTTTTTCAAATCTTATGTTCACTTGGGTCCACATTGCTACCCTATTGCCCCACTGCTTCTGTTTAGGTGATCATTAATGATTTTACGATTTTTTTAATATGTGCAATAATTAAGGGTAACTTGGAATTAATAAAATACTCTCTGTTCCATATCTAAAGTCCGTCGTGGAAGTGACGGCTATGTTTTTGTGAGACATGAATATGACTCTTCAATCTAAGGTGGACTTTAGAGATGGGACGAAGGCAGTGATAACAAAACAAAAATATTAACAAGATAGTAGCGTCCCACTGCCTTTGTCCAATATTAGGACAAAGTCTTCACGGCCTACATGTTCCTGGAATGCTGTTAAATGCACACATGTATCCGTGTGAGTGCATGAAGAGGCTGATTCCGGTGGAACCAAAAACACCTTTAAAAAAAAAAACTAATTTGAAAGATAAAAACTGTTTGAAAACTTAGAAGACAAGAGAAATAAAGAGAAAATTAAATTGATACCTATTTGCTATGAAAAATGGATAGTTGACCACACGAACTAGCGTACCTGAAAAGCACAAACCATGAATAGAGCATAGGAAAGCACATAAAAAAGAGGAAACAAGGTTGTCCTGACTACTCCTATCACCCCCTCTCCGGACTACCTCAATCCTAGTTCGCCGAACACCCCTATCAAATGTCATGTCCTCCACTAAGCCTACATTCTTCAAATCATCTTTAATAACCTCGCTCATAGACTTTCTAGGCCTCCCACACCTCAAAATGGCGACATTGTAATATTTTCACATCTGCGAACAGGAGCGCATCCACACTCCTCCTGTATACATGAGAAAACCATCTTAGTTTATTTTCTCTCAGGTTGTCCTCAATAGTAGCAACCCCTAACTTGGTGCAACAAACATCGTTCCTAATCTATCCAATTTGCTGAACCCACAAATCTTTTCTCATATGTACTTATGTATGTATGTATGTATGTATGTATGTATGTATGTATGTATGTATGTATGTATATATATGGGAACGGATCCGGTAGGAAGGTGAAAAGGATCGATCTAGACCCTTAATTTTGTTTCCCACGAATGAAATTAATATCACCAATGAAATTTTAGAAACCGTCACACATGTGGCAAACTGGCAATTGGGTTGCATTATGGGAAGCAATCGATTGTGCACTGCGGGATTTTAGGAAGTTGTGGGATATTTGAGATTTTATTTATTTTTTAAAGCAAACGTAATAATGGAACGAGGGGAGGCAATAACTATATTACTTCTGTGTTAGAGGAGAGAGAATAATTTGACCAAGCTAAAAGCCCCGACGGAGTAGGGTTTTCAGGGAGAAACTCGGAAGAACGCCAATGAAGACCACTGAAAGACTCCGTTGAAGCCGCCTATTCATCACCGAACCTTCTTAGATTGAAATTTCATAGTCATGAATCACATGGCCAAGTTTAGATGGGAGAAACTCAATCAAATTTCAAGACCTGTTCGATAATTCATTGAATAGATTGGGTTGCAGACTACATTAGGTGGAGTTTCAAGTGATGGCAGTTCAAAATTGAATAGTTGATAGCTTTTTACAGGTTGGGGAGGGTCGGGGGGGGGGTGTTGTAGGTGATAGGTTCAAAGTGCGGACAAATTTGTGAAGTGTGTGCTCATGTTGGGTATATCTAAGTTGTCAGTCCACACTACCTTGTACTTAATGAATGTGACCACAATAAAATTCATGTTTGACCACACTACTCATAGTGTGGTCATGTTGGGTATATCAATTGTGGGTAAATTTATGTACTGTGTGGCCATGTTGGTTATATCAAAGTATAGACAAAAGTTTTATATAATGTGGTCAATTGTGTAAAGATTGGCATTGTCTGACCACAGTACTCAATGCATATGACCACAGTACTCAATGCATATGACCACAATACTCGATGCATATGACCACAATAACTTGTAGTAGCCAATTTAGTATTTTGAGGAAGTATTTGTACGACGTTCATTAAAGAGTTATTTAAGTATAAAAGTGTATATGACCACAATAACCTTTACCTTGTATATAAGTCCATATTGTCCTCCTTTGCATTGTCCGACTACACTACTCAGTGCATATGACCACAGTTAAATATAACTTACAACTAAGTACAAAATGTATGTCCACACTCCAGGGATATGAGAACACAATAACATTTACCTTATATTTAAGTCCATATAAGACCACACTACTCAGTGCATATGACAACGACAACATAAAACTTACATTTAAGTATAAATTATATGTCCACACTGCAAGCTGTATGTGACCACAGTAAAATTCATGTTAATGGATGGGAATGTATGTCCACACTGCAAGGGATATGTGAACACAATAACATTTACATTATATTTAAGTCCATATAAGACCTCATTACTCGGTGCATATGAGCACGACAACATAAAACTTGCATTGAGGTATAAATTATATATGTCCACACTGCAAGATGTATGTGACCCCAGTAAAATTCATGTTAATGGATGACAATGCATTGGACAATTACTCACATCAATGGTTGCTCTCTCTCTCTCTCCCCCCCCCCTAGTGTCAACGTACAATTTACGGAAATAAATCTCTACAAATTAGCATTGGATAAAATCACGTTGTTTAGCTCTCCCTATTAATCTCACAATCGACTCACTTGGAATAATATCTAAAGTGTTTGGCAAGTAGGAATAGTTTTTAAAGTGCTTGAAAACTTGGAATAATTTTTAAAGTTTTCAAAATAAGCCTACCATTTGGAATAATTTTCAAAATAAGCGTACCACTTGGAATAATTTAAAAAGTGGTTGACAACTTGGAATATGCAAAAGTTGAAGCCTTAAGAAAGGTTGAAGACCTTCTGCATATTCCCATATACAGTTTGTGGGAGTTCTCGGCAGTTTCTCATTTTTTTTGGTTTTTTTTTTTTTGGGGGGGGGGGGGGGTTTGGTTTCATTCATAGGAAAAGTTTCTGGTTATTGCTCTGTCCGTGCTTTGTCTCTCTGGTGGTCAATGAAATCTGGTCTTATTTTCAAATTCTGTACTGTGCCATTTTGGTGGTTAGATGCCTTCTGTAATGGTTGAGGGACTGTAGATTCATGTTCCAAGTGTACCTCCTCTTTTCTGTCTGCTCTGCTATCTGATAGCCTTTTCTACTATCTTCTGTCTGCAATCACACTTCTTACAGACAGACACGATGCTGGCCATTTTCGTGCCTCACTGTTACTGTTTTGTTTAAGTTTCTCAGGTCCTTTTGATGAGAGAGTCGCTAATGCTGCATCTGACAAAAACGTTGCCACAAAAAATGAACCGAACCAGCTGCAGAGAGAATATGGAGAAACATGTGATCAACAACATGCTTATGTTCTTGATGTATGTAAGCTCTTGTTTTAATTTTTTAATTTTTTTTTTAAATTTTTTTATGCAAGACTCTTCAAGACTTAGTAGCCAGTGGAATTGCAGGATGTGTCATTGTCGTCCAAGAAGCCTAGAGTCAAGAGGAAAGCAAGTCACGGAGTGTCTACTTCTGCAGTGGTTGATCCTCGTGCACATGAGGGTAAGTTTAGTACTTCCATAATGGTGGGTAAAATAAGCATATTTCATTCCTTTCTGGTGGTAATCTTAAACAAAAGGCTGACCAAGTGATGATTCTTTTCAGATGCTGTGGTTGGGCGTTTCTGTGATGTTCTGGAGGGCTTTTGTAGTAGGGCTGAAATCCCTGGGGAGGAGCAGGATGAAGCAGAGTGGTTACAGATGCCTACTTCTGACATTAGAATGATTGTGAATGAAGTATTGTCTATCCGGACGGAGAAAATGTTACATTTGGTTCCTGTAGACCATCTTGTAAGACTATTGAAGGTTCTAGACCATCAGATCCATCGCGCTGAAGGCCTTTCAATTGATGATTGCGAACATGTAAGTAATTCCATATTGTCCTCGGGGTTGGTGAATACATTGTTGCATATTTTATTTGGCAGTCCGTCCTGAGAGATTTGCTAAGGTTGCATACTTTCCTGGCTTTCTTGAGAAAAATCTTTTGAGCCTGTCCTGTGCATTCCCTCATTTAGAGTATCGTGTTGAAGATCTAGTAACCTATCATATTTAATATTTTGTTGTCTTTACTGTTAGAGTTCTGTAATGTAAGAATTGGATTTTGGTAGTAATTTGTAATACCCTTTAAGATTACGTAAAAAATATATGTGACGCACAGATGCATGAAGAATCTCTTGACTGAGGTCCTTGGCATGTTTTGTTGACCACTGAAATTGTTTGGGTTATATAATTTATTAAACTTTTGGACTAGAGATGGGATGCCACAATCGTATAGTTTTTGTTGTGACACTGAAGGGTTGTTGACTAGCGCAGGGATGTGGGTTAAAATTTGTGACTAATTTACTAGGCGAAAATATCAATTTATAAATGAAATTTAATAAAAGAAAAAAAAAAACTTAAAAATAGAGTAACAATAGGCTAAACTTTCAGTGTCCATATACCAAATCTACACATGTTAACATGTTACGCATGGAAACTCAAATGGTCCTGTGTGTGTGTGTGTGTGTGTGTGTGTGTGTGTGTTTTACCCCTTTCTTTTGTGCGGAGGGGAGGGGAGGGGAGGGAGAAATTGACTTCATGAAGAAGCAAAAATTTGCTCATAGGATTGTGTTAAATTTATAAGATTTACATGATTTGGCTTTGCGGATTGGTGATGATATTCATTGGGATTAGACTTTTGTGAGAAGTTTTAATGATTTGGAAGAAGGTAATTTTTGCAGTTTGTTGGCTTTGTTTGCTGAGAGGATGATCTTGTCTCATGGTTACAACAAGATGGTTAGGCTTCATGATCCTAAGGGTTCATTTACCAGTAGGAGTTTTTGCACTATGTCATTTTGGGATCTTAAAGGATAGGAATTCCCTACCAAGTGCATTTGGAATTCTAAGGCACCCCTAAAGCTTGTTTTGTTTCTTGAGCTGCTACCAAAGGTAAGATTCCTACAGTGAACAACTGGACATGGTTAAAAGAAGAGGTTTTAGTGGTCCTAGTAAGACTTCAATTTGTTTTGAGGAGGAAGATCAGTGATCTCCTTTTGTATTGTGTGTGGGTCTCTTTGCTTTGGCACCTAGGCCTCTTTTTGATGGGGATTAGTTGGGTCCAAACTTCTAGAGTGAAGAATGTGGTGGTGGCTGGGAGGAGAAGGATGGAGAAGTGTTGGGTCCCATGGAGTTTGGACCGTTGACTATTTAGTGAGCTACTTGAAAGGAGAGAAACCAATGAATCTTTGACAACAAAGGGTTACCCCTTGATGATTTTATGCTCTACTTTTTGAGAATGTTCTATAGATGGGACTGTTGTTCTTATGGGCGATAGTAATTTTTGTTGGATTTTTGTTGAACTATCATGATTGAGAGTTAGATAGCATACTGTTTTTGTAGTTGCCGTTCTGTGCATGAGAGACATTGCCTTGGTGTCTTTTCAATATATCTTTTGATTTCTTGTATTTTTTTTTAAAAAAAAGAACCTTGTGTTATTTGGGTCTGTCCTAAGACAGCTGATGTTCTGTTACCTGTTTATAATCTTTGCAGTCAGACTCGGATGTTTCATTGGTTTTCTGCGCTTTGGAGTCCATTCATGCTGCTTTAGCAGTGATGGCTTATAATGACATGCCAAAGCTACTGTACAAGGAAGAGGTATGTGTACTTTTACATATAGTACTGGTTCCGTAGCTCACTTTAGATAAATGCTATAATTCAGAATTGCAAAATTTAATACAATTTAGCACTAACTGGTGATACTTTTCGTGCATAGAATATAGAAAGGATACTCGAGTTCACCAGACGTCAGGTGATGGACATAATGTTAGCATGTGATCCGTCTTATCGTGCTTTGCATAGGCCTGCTGATAACGATATTGCTGAAGGTATGTGACTTTCAGAAGTTGTGTTGACCATGTTGTGTGTTTCTTCTTCTTTTTTTTAAAATTTTTTAAAATTTTTTTTAATAAGCAAGCAAAAGATATAATTAATGGATACCAAGTGGATGTGAAGCATTTACTAAAGGAGGCAATCTCTAAAACTAACTAAGCCTCGCACTCCTATGCTCTCTATAGTCGACTTATCAACAAAATCTAAGAAGGCGACTTTTGTATGATCATCAATAACTTTACACCAACTAAACAAAGTTTCTCAAAAAACTAAGCTTAAAATCATTTAAAGTTTTTAGTCTTGCCCTAAGATATCCGAGAACTTCTCAAACTACTCATGATAATGTATTTGAGGACTTATTTTTCCACTGGATTTTAACATGCTATGCACTGCTAAGTGCTGAGTTTAGCTTGATCTTTGGGATTAAAGTTGCTGCAGACGAGGCTAGCTTAAATAGTATTGTGTGGTGCTGTTAGGAGTCACTGGTGCAATTAACAAAGATTGGTCATTTGTTGTTAGTTAATGAAATTAAACTCTCAATATTCAGGGGAAGATGATCCAGATGATGATGTCGAGTATGGTTCTGCAACCAAAAGACGACGTATAGCAAAGACTGTGAAAGTGAAAAGGTCATCAAACAGGTACATCCTGATCATTGGGTCTTTTAGGATTATTGGCTTCAGAGGGGGTGGTGTTGGGATTTGGGAACCCATACCTGTTACCGTTGGTTTTGTTTTGTCTGATCATCCTAGAGATTTCAGTCCTTATATAGAGCTTCTGTTTCTGGTTTTCAAAACTTTCTAGTTATGTCTTTGAGAAGAGTCTCATTCTATGTATGATGTTGACTTTCTAGGATTTCAGCTACAGTGAACACTGCATGTGAGAAACTTTGCTCTATTCTTGGCTTCCTGAAGGATTTGCTGCTAATAGTACGCCTCTCAGACAGCTGCATCTTGCAGCTTGTGAAAACTAGCCTGTCAACATTATTGGTTGATAACGTCCAACTCTTGCAAATGAAGGCCATGAGCCTTATCAGTGGGGTATTAGATATTTTCTCTTGTTTGCTGTTTACATGAGGGTTCTATTATCTTGAGTTTTTTTAAAAATGCCTTTGTTCATAAGTTACCTATGTTGTTATCATTGGAGCTGCAGATATTCTATGCATACATGCAACATAGGAGTCATATTGTTGAAGAAGTAGTTCAACTCCTGTGGAAGTTGCCATTCTCGAAGCGAGCAGCCAGAGCTTATCATTTACCTGATGAGGAGCAGAAGCAGATTCAAATGATTACTGCTTTATTGCTCCAGTTGGTCCTTCATAGTGCTAATCTCCCTGAAACTTTTAGGCAAGCATCAAATAACAGTGGCATATTTGAAACTGCTATTGAAACAAATTACCTAATTAAATGCAATGAAGCAGCCACAGAAACTTGTGTTTCATTCTGGACTCATGTCCTTCAGCGTCTGGCTAGTGTGAAAAGCCAGGATGCGTCTGAGCTGAAAGTGATAATAGAGAATCTTGTGCTAGATCTCCTAACTACGTTGAATCTGCCCGAGTACCCTGCTTCGTCCCTCATTCTGGAAGTAAGAATTCCACTATATATCCTTATTGCTTGGTGCTTTCTTCCACATCTAACAGATAGTCGCTGGCAGGTTCTCTGTGTTTTGCTACTTCAGAATGCAGGCCCGAAATCGAAGGATGTATCTGTACGCTCTATGGCAATTGATATACTTGGTACAATCGCAGCAAGGTTAAAGCGTGATTCCGTTGTTTGCCATCAGGAGAACTTATGGGTCGTGCAAGCATTACTAGCTGGAGAAAATACAAATGAAAGTGAACCTAAGGGTACATGCTCTGTTTGTATGGATGGAGTAGCTGAAAAGTGTTTAGTGGTATGCCAAGGTTGTCAGAGGTTGTTTCATCCTACTTGTCTAGGAGTCACAGAACATGACATCTCTAATCGTGCTTGGCACTGCCCATTATGTGTTTGCGGTAAACAACTTCTAGTGTTACAATCATACTGCAAATCTGAAATGAAGGATGACATCAAAACCAATTACAGCAGGTCAAAAAAACCTTCTGAACCTTCCGAGCCTGCTTCCACAATGGAGATTGTCCAACAAATGCTTTTGAATTATCTGGAGGACATTGGTTCTTCTGATGATCTTCATCTTTTTGCTCGCTGGTATGTATTAAAATTTACTTTTACATGTTCTCGCAGCATTTAAGTTTTTCTGGTAATGGTCGTTGTTTACAAGTCTCAACATGTATAGGATCTCTGATTTCGGTAAAAACAAGGATATTTGAAAAAGCTTTTTTTTTTTTTTTAAATGTCGAGACAATGATTGCCTTGCTGGTTTCTTCAGTTGTCTCGATGGGACTCTTTTGAGGAAGTCTCTTCTGGAGATGGTTCGGTGGTATTTCTTGATGAGAAAGTTTGTATTTGAGTCAACCTTTCAAGGCCTCTTGCCTCTCTTCATCTCCCATACTCCCAGGGTCCTGTCTTAGATAAATGATTTTCTTGCAAGCTAATCTTGATGATCCCTGGTCCTATGAAGCATATTTCTTTACCTGGGAGGCACCTTTGGGCAAATTTTGATATGTCGAATTCTCTCAATGAAGGGAGAACATAGTCAAGAGGCGCCACACATCTTGGGGATTAGAAGTCAATTGATTACTTGCTACTTCACTGATGAGCTCTTTAGGAGTTTGCTTTTGCTAAATTGGAATTGCTTGTTTGTAAGAATAATTGAATAGCAAAATGCGGATTATTACTCGCAGAGAGAGAAATTGGAGATCTTTGATGGTTTTGAAACCCTTTAATGAAACAAATGGCAGGTCGATGGAAAATTTCTATTTTTACATTTTTTCATTTTTTTTTTGTGATATAAAAGCATCTTTATTCCGGCTTCATAGGTGCAACCTGTTTTGCAGGTAGCCTTTTATGATTCATGATTTGGTCTTTTTGTAGGATGCATCCCTAGCATCCAGTTCTTTTGGTTGTTCTGCCAAAAAAATTGACTTGTGGAAATTTTTTTTAATTAAATGCTAGTTTTGTGTCTCATCCCACCTATATCTTATAGCTTTTTCTTGCTAAGGATCATCAGGGACATGCAATGCTGAGGGTCCCTAAGTCACGAGCTTTGCAATGATGGTGGAACAGTGCATTTATGACTGGTCATGCCAATTATTTTGGACTAATGTAATAAGAAACTATGATAACAAATTTGATAATGACAAATTGAGGGTGAAATATTCAAGAATGCTTCGGCTAGGCTAAGGCATGTTATGGTACCATGGGGGTGTTTGGCTACCCAGCTTTTTGGCTAGCCTTTAGCTTTTTGGATAGCTTTTAGCTTTTTGACTAAGGTTAAAAAGCTACTTGAGGTGTTTGGTAAGTAGCTTTTCATATTAGCTTTTTGGATCCAAAAAGCTAGTTTTCAAAAAGCTAGTTGATGAAGCTTTTTGAGATAGCTTTTCACAAAAAGTAGATAGCTTTTCACAAAAAGCTACTTTACCAAACACTTTTCCTGCAATCAGCTAACCCAAACAGCTAAAGTCAAACAGCTAATCCAAAAAGCTATCAGCTAACAGCTACCAGCTACCAGATGGTTGCCAAACAGGGCCCATGTCTGTTTTTCTGATTTGTGGACTTTGAGTACTCAACTGTTTCCCCTGCATAATTTATTTCTTATCTGTATCACCTGTGTTGTCCTTATAGCTGTTTATACATTTACAGGTTCTATATTTGTCTCTGGTACAAAGATGAACCAAAATCTCGGCAACAGTTCAGCTATCGTCTTGCAAGATTGAAATCAAAAGCAGTAATCCGCGACTCAGGGTCCTGTTCATCACTGTTGAAAAGAGATTTCATTAGAAAGATAACTTTGTGTCTGGGGCAGCATAACTCCTTCTCCAGAGGATTTGATACAATTCTTGGGATGCTTCTGGTTAGTAATTACATAATTGTCTTTTTTAATTATTTTATTGTTTAGAGTAGTTAGTTTTGACACAGTAATTCATTTCAGGTTAGTCTCAGGGAAAACTCACCTGTGATCAGGGCCAAGGCATTGCGGGCGGTAAGTTGGATTTTGAATTGTCTGTTTTTATTTGAAATGGCTTTTACCATGTTCTCCCTGATTTTCATGCAAACTGATCATGGAGTGCTAATTTGTATCGGGGGGGATCATCTAATGGTTCAGCTGACTAGCATTGTTTTTCTTCTGACCAACTTGAGCAGGTTAGTATAATTGTCGAAGCTGATCCGGATGTTTTACGTGATAAACGGGTGCAATTAGCTGTTGAAGGCAGATTTTGTGATTCTGCAATATCTGTCAGAGAAGCTGCACTGGAACTTGTTGGAAGGCATATTGCATCACACCCTGACGTTGGATTGCAAGTGTGGATTATATGTGGCTCTTCTTTAGTTTGGCTCTTTTGGCCACCCTCTGTAGTTTTCTTAATATTGTTTCCTTTTTCTGGGCAGTATTTTGAAAAAGTTGCTGAGAGGATCAAAGATACAGGAGTTAGTGTTCGAAAACGTGCTATAAAAATTATCAGGGATATGTGTACATCTAGTGCTGATTTTCCAGAATCTACCCGTGCTTGCATAGAAATCATGTCTCGGATCAGCGACGAAGAATCAAGTATTCAGGTAGTCGATGTCCTGGGTTGAGAGGTCTTGCAGATCTAATGTGCATTCATGTGAATTACCCGTCTTCTCTTGTTTTATTAGGGCTGGATGACGTCTTTGCTGGAGTGTATGCTATTTCTTTTGTGTAATTGGTTTTAGTGACTTCTATGTTTCATTTTTCTTCTTATAAAAAAAAAGAAAAGAAAAAGAACAAGGGGAAGTGGTAAGTGCCTTTGTTGTATACATGTTTTAAGAATATAAGCTGGAAAGGATGTCTAGGCATGAGGTGAGGGTAAACATGATTTGGATGTGCCTTTCTTTTTTCCTCCAAGTAAGTAAAGTGAAAAGTAAGAATTATCATTTCATAAAAATTAGAACCAATGAAGTTTAATAGCATTCACAATGTTAAACTAGATGGTTAGATGTACTCTAATGTTTCCTCTGTGGATGGGTTAATTCTTCACTTCTATGAAAATCTTTATCATGAAGACGAGCCAATGATGCCTTTTCTAGGTGGGATCTTGTTTGACTCTGTGAATCTTGATGATGCTATGAAACTTGTTAGAGATTTTGGTGCAGGAAGTCTAGAAGGTAATCAATGATTTGGGCTACCCAAAAGCGCTTAGACAGGATGGTTTCAATATAGCTTTTGTCAGCATTGGATTAAGGGCAAACTTATGGGTCCTTTACACACTTTCACAATGAAGGCATTTTCTAGAAAAGTTGGGGTGCTACCTTTATTACCTTGGGTTGTTTGGTCAGTAGTAATACGACAATGGGAATTGGATTATATGGGAGGAGGCCAGAATTGGAAGTGTGAATTCATAAATAGTTCTTAAGTATCAATATTTGTTTAACCCTATTCTAACCCCACGTACTAAATATGGGATTTATAAGTTGTGTAATTATTCGCTCTTTATAGTCGCATATACCAAACAAGGAGGGTGGCAATTTATATTCCAAATCTCATTTCTTATTACCAAAATTTCTTATCCTTTTTAAAATTCTCCTTTGGTGGATAGCCACTATTTTGGTTGCACATAACTTTGTAGGAAGCTTTATATACATCTGATCTTTTCATCCTATTATTAATATATCTTATTTTCCTATCAAAAAAAAGTTCTTGTTGCATATATTGGCCTTGATTCCCAAAGTTGTCGCTGCTCATGACAGAGGAACTTTTGAGTCAGAATAGGAGAGGTAGGAAGATTGCTGGCTATGTGTGTTGCCAGTCATTGCCAAAGGGCTATGATTGACGACCAATAAGAACATGAGATGTTGATTGGTCTTGGAATTACATCTGAAGATTACTCCTTTCTGCTACAGACAGGCCGCAAAGAGGAGTGATAGTGAGGTAATACAGAGGCCTGGCTGGAGTACTTAGGAGAGCAACACAATGTTGCTTTGTTGCTTTGTCATATGAAGAATTTAGGCTTTGCCTTTTAAGAATCTTGCGTAGATGGAGTCTTGTTCTGAATTGTGTTCTATGAGTCCCTTAGTTGAAAAAAGTCTGACCGGGGAAAGCCCAAAAAAGCCTTGGGCCCACCCCCTTGTGCTTTTTCACATTGAAGCCCAGCCCTGTACAAAAAGCCCGGGCTGTTTGGGCTTTTTGTGCTTTACTGCGGGGCGCGAGGCCCAAACCTCATTGGGGCTTTTTGTACCTTAAGTTGCTGTTGCTTTCCATCGCCTCCAGATAAGTCTCCTTTTGTCATCTTCCGGTCTCCTCCTCCCTCTCTCTTTTTAACTTGTCTGGCTAGCTTTCTCTTCCTTTTCTACTTATTCCTCTTTCGAGTTCCTCTCTTCTTCACTTTTTCTTCTTCCTTGGTGGACTTCTTTGTTAACCACATCTCTATCTTTTTTTGGTAATTAATACTCCAGCTTCCTTCTCTATTTTTTCTGGGTTTCTAATGTTGTGCCCTACATACGAAAATCCCTCGCCTGCGCTTCAAAGCTTGTGCTCTGAGCCCCAGGAGCCTTAGCACTTTTTTGCGCTTCACACTCTTTTACTCTATGTCTATGACCCATTCCACGTTTTGTAGATACATTTATTCAAGATTGCTTGAGGACAGGATGATTTTTTATGGTCTCCCCTTTTGTTTGTAGTTGTCCACTTTCCCCTATGGGTCATGATAATGCAATTTTGATTGTTCATCTAAGAAAAAAGGGGAGCAGGGGGTCGGTATTGAAGCCTACGTTACATAAAATCATTTTACCTTTAATGCCCTTGTTGTAATTGGACACTCAACACTCGGCACTTGAGATGGTCATGGGCCCCTGAACTTTCTTTGACAAAATATGTAACAGAAACCCAAAAAATTACAGTATCTTACTTGACACCCATGTCAGACCATTCATCATGTGTATTGCTGAGTCTGAAGAATAAGATATATGTGGTCTTGCCTGTTGATTGCTGGACAAGGCACGCTTCTTACAGATCTCATGATAACTCGTGTAATGCATGCGTCTATCATGTGCCATATTAAAATAAAAGATCTCTAATCCAAATTGGATCATCTGCTTTGTGTTGTGCAACTTTTGTGTATTCATGTTCTGAGCGTTTCATCATGACACATCCGTATTTTTTGATTGGACTTCTTTCTGGAGGTCATTCCTTTTAATGGCTTCTTGTTTTGGTGCAGGATCTTGTTTGCAAAACATTTTATGAGTTCTGGTTTGAAGAACCTGCAGGGAGACAATATTTCGGGAATGATAGTTCTGTGCCATTGGAAGTAGCCAGAAAGACGGAACAGATGGTTAACATGTTGAGGAAGATGCCTAATCACCAACCTCTTGTCACTATTATTAAGCACAACTTGGCTCTTGATTTCATGCCTCAGACAAAAGGAATGGGGATAAGTCCTGTATTACTAGCAACAGTGCGCAAGCGTTGTGAGATGATGTGCAAGTTTTTACTGGAAAGAATTTTACAGGTATGATTAGGCTCCTTATTCTCTGATATGAGGACTTGAAACTGCCATTATTTACGGTCTGACTTTTAATAGGTAGAGGAAATGAATCTTGATGAAGGGGAGGTGCGGATACTTCCTTATGTGTCAGTGTTGCATGCCTTTTGTATGGTGGATCCATCACTTTGTGCACCTACATCCAATCCCTCCCAATTTGTGGTTACCCTACAGCCGTATCTCAAGAATCAGGTGATTTGTCTTGCAGATACTATTAGTATTAGTTTTCTTAGTCTTAGGTTGTGTAGTTGCTTTGCACTCCTGAATGTTGTGGCTTCTTTAGCTTTGTGCAACTCCATAGAAAGATTGCCCAGTACAGTAGATATAAATCTTAGCTCTTATACAGGCCACACAAGCATTGATTTTGACTTATAGTATTATACAGTGCTAATTTAGTAAGGTTTCTAGTCTTTATGCATATCGCATGCTTTCATATATCAGAAAAGAGAGCAATTTAATGATTGTTCACCCAAGCTTTTCTGTGGCCCTTGCTAGATCAACATTATTATTATTTTTGAATTACTACGTCCGTCCCATATTACTTGGCTCTTTAGCCAAAATTTAGAAAACCACTGAAGTGGTTTAGTTGGGTATTGTATTGCATAAAAAGTTGTGAAAGATTAGTATTAAATTAGTTTTACTTCTTTCTCTCTTTGACTTTTCTCAAATTGTGTAAGAAAACTAATAAAAAAAAGTAGTTAGTTGGAAAAAGTAGCGTTGTAATTGTAAAATGACACATATTACAGGATAAGAAAAGTTAGTTAAAGTGATTATGAGATGGAGGTAGAACCTTTTTTTTTTTTTTTTTCCTTTTTCTATGTAGCTGTGCGTCAATTAGGACATAAAAACATACCTTTTTTGGCGTTGGCTTTCTTCTAAGCTTTATTATTGATGCTTAAGCGTATCGTGAATAATTTGTTTGTTCTTGTGGGAAGGTTGATAATCGAATTAGTGCTCAGCTATTGGAAAGTGTCCTCTTCATTATTAATTCTGCCCTTCCTTTGCTCCGGAAGCTTCCTGAAAGTGTTGTTGAAGAACTTGAGCAGGATCTGAAGCAGATGATTGTTCGGCATTCGTTTTTGACAGTTGTAAATGCTTGCATCAAGTAAATATACTTACCATTGCTATATGTTCTGCTCATTTCTTCTCTTATCAATCATTCAGTAGTAGCTGCTACATCTGAGTACTTGTAAATGGTGATTTAAATCACTTAATAACTGATAGATAAGGAACATGAAGCATAATACTGACCTAGATGTTAGCAATTATGAGGCAGTAAAATCTGAGTTTAAGTAGATTTATTACAAAGCATATTTACTTGCACCAACTGAGGTATGGTAGTGCGACCTAGAAATATAAGTAGATTTGTCTTGTGCAGTACACCACGTGGCCAATTTACTTGCACTAGATGAGATATGGAGATGTGATTCAAAGTCCAGGAATGAGCACCTTTCTAAGGAGCATTCTTCAATTAAGTGCAACCCTTCGTTCAATAAGCTCGGGATATGGTGTGTGAGACTAATTTGCGTAGGGTGACTTCTAGTGTTTGTTGGGGTGACTACTTGGTAGTCTTATGATGAGCTCTTTTTTTTTTTTTTTTCGGGGAGGGAGAAGGGGGGGGGGGGGGGGAGTTGTGCCTGATGTGCAATTAAACATAAGTTGTTCCCTTCTTTTGGATATGTAGTCAAAAAATATTGAAAGGAGTCAAAGGACACCAATGGGATGTCGGCCATGTACAAAAGTGGAAAAGAAAAACTCTGTGCCCTCAAACTTGCAGCTCGCTAATCAAAAAACTGTTTGACCTGAAAATCTAATTCAGACAGGAAAAACATCGAAAGATTTTATCTGGATTTTGACATTTTCACCGATTATTATGGGTATGAACACAATGTTTTTTCTTATTTTTGTTGTCCGAACCCAATTTAGATTTGTCTGAGTTGCCCTACCTCGACCCAAAAAAATGGCAATTTGACATCAATTTTTCGTCGGTTGTCCAATTCATACGGACTCGAAATGACCGAAACCTGAATTTCAAACCTGAATTTTTACAGTCATAGCTATGATATTAATAACAAAATCAGGAAAATTCAATTTACCATCACCCATAAGCACAACACTAACTATGGGACATCCTCAAGGAATAGAGGTTGAAATCAAGGGGCAATGCTGTATGATCAAATATTCATCGGTTCATCTACTAACAAGTAGGTCTCCAAATAGCCAAAGGAACTAGATTCCAAACTCCAACAGGCCTACCATTTCTTCACCCTTCTACAAGCCACCAACACACCCTTACACTAGTTGGGGAAGGGTGAAGAAATGTTAGACCCGTTGGAGTTCGTGAAGGAGGGACCATAAATCATATCAAGACATGGCATAGAAAGGATGTGGAAGTGGAATTTGCGTGATTTTTGTAAGATTAAGGTGTATATGATTGTCCTCCAACCAAATCTGTTCGAAGCAAATCACAAGTCATATCCTTTCATCAAGGACATAAACCTAAATCTGGAAATTTTCTTACAGAAATTAGTTCTCAAATGGTATTTCACTTATAGAGGGAACCCCAGTGGTGTTTCCTGGTTGCATCCTGTCAAACCTGTGCCGTATGTTTGGTCATCACTGTCACAAATCATTGATCATTGATTTTTTGCTTTCTTCATTTTTCCTCCTAGTGCCCATCTCCTTTCACTTCAAATTTCTTAGTCCATTGGTTCTGATCTGATTCCCTTCTACTGCTCAATTCACTGCTGCCTGCCCTCTTTCTCTTTCTCCAATGCTTAGATTCAAATGGTCAAGGTGCAAAAAGATGCAAAGGCCTACTGTTTCTTCAGTCCATCAGGTCTCTGAAACTAAGTTTTGGCCGGAATTTGGTATGGGTGTATCTAGCAGAAAAACTGAAGGGGAATGAAAGTTATGTTGTAAACAATATGGGCGACTTTGTGATTATACTTAACTTCAGGGAGTATATATGTAAAAGATCCCTCTAGATTCTGGCCTGACCCTAAACATTAAATACAATGCCTGACTTGCTGCTCCCTGCAAGTAATAGCTAGCATTGTGCTTATGACTTCTATTCATTTTGTGGTTCGAAATATCTAATGAGATGCAGGCTTCCTCCCTCTTTAGTTGACTGTGGTGCTTGTTGCTTTTTTTTTTTTTTGTTGATTGATAGGAAAAGGAATGGTGCTTTTTGCTTCTTTTAGTGCATACATTGCTTTCTCAATATTTCATTTCCTTTCTGGGCTTGGCTCATGTTCTCTGATGCATGTACTTTAGCGGTAATAAATTCATTAAATTATTTGAAGTATTGACTTGTTGTTTCCCTGTTTGCTGCAGGTGCCTCTGCTCTTTGAGTAAAATTGCTGGAAAAGGAGCACGATTAATCCAGTTTCTTATTCAGGTCTTTATCAAACGTTTGGATGCGCTCAGCATCGACAACAAGCAGGTTCGTGTTGGTAATTTTTTATTGGGCTTCTCTGAGTGACTAGAATGAAATAGTGAGAAAACAATATCTGTACTAGCATGCAAACTGAATCCTGCATGAATAACATGGTGGTGATCTGCTGTTCTGTTAAAGACGCCTGTAGGAAGCTCCTATCACGTGCTTGAATCATGATTGGCTCAGCCGTTGCAAATCCTAGTTTTATCAAAAAGGATTGTGACAAGAATGCCTCATTAGAAAGTTCAGTCCTGTTTATGAATTTTGAAAGCATAGCAGTTTTTGTGTTTTGTACTTCGGTTATCAATATGACAATTGGCTTTAAATCAAGGTCTGTTTGTTTCTTTTCCCCAACCAGCAGATGTTGACCTTTCTGTCACTATGTAATGTTCACAGTGCAAGCTCCAAATTGTTTGTTTAGGTTTGTTATGTTGCCTAGTGCTGGGTCTCTATGGATGACGTGATTAGTGTTTGGGATTAAATGTCTAAATAAAAAGTTAATGCAAATAGCATGCTATTGATCCGCACTTCTGTTAAAGATGGCTTTGAAAAGCTCCTAATTAAGATGTCCATGAGTCATGATCAGCTCAGCCATCAGAAAACTCTCAGTACTCAGTAGCCTCAAAAAGGAATGTGATGTGAATACCTCAGAAGAAAATTCAATCATATTTTCTGAATTTTGAAGTCTAACAATTCTTTTTGTACATGGGCGACATCTCCTGGGTGTCCTTGCAATAGGTCTTTTGATTACTTACTGAGAAAACAGTTCTTTTGGCATTGTGTACTTCAGTTATCAATTTGACTATTGGACATAAATGGAGGTGTATTTGTTTCTGGAGAGTGTCAATTCCTTTCTCTTCATTTGATCCACTTACGGTATTTAGCTGCTATGTGCTTTCTCTGAGAAAAATGAGAGAATCTTTCTTACAATGGATCATACGTCTTGATTTCCCTCTCATTTCCTCATTACGGGTCCATATGGGATACGGCTGTATTTCTTGTATCGGTTTGGTTGTCAGCATCTGGACTTTGCTGATAGTGCAAAATTTACAGATTAATTATTTCTTAACTGCCAATTGAGTGCATGGGTCATGTACTTTGCGTAGTTGGAATTAATGTAATTTCTTTGTTTCTAAAACACAAAATGCTAAGACTACACTTCAGTACTTCACTAAAAAAGATTAGGCATGGCAATGTTGTGTTTTCAACAGTTTTAGAGGAAAATTCAGGCCATATATTGGCAGATAATTTGTAGATTTATGATGATACAGTTTTTTCAAAATATGGGCAGATTTGTAGGCTCGTAGAAAGGTAATATGAAAACGTTGACAGTATACTCCCTCCGTTCTGAATTAATTGACACTTTGACTGACTTATTTTGTTTCAAAATAATTGTCACTTTCCATTTTCCAATAACTAATTTAATTATTGCATATAATAATCAGTTACTATATTATCTTTGTACTTTTTCTTCACATAGAAACTTTTCACATCCCTCCCAGAAACTTATTTTGGTCATGGTAGGGTGCATGGCCCTTTCCAAACTACTTGTGAGCCATTGTCTGGATAGTAATGAAATGGCTGGGTAATGGCATAATGAAGATCTGTGGGTGGAAGTCTCTCGCTCTTTTTTTTTATTTTTATTTGTGGTGGGGGGGGGGGGGGGGGGGTAGGCATTTGAATCTTTAAAAAATATCAAGACTTGTAGAATGCATAAAAAATATCAATTTTGTAAAATGCATTAAATTTTTGTTTGAATTGATATGCTAGAAGAATGGATTCAGTTCCCCTAAATCCTTGTTCCAATTTCTGTCACCAATCGCATGTCGTTTTGACTAGAAGAACTTGCTAAATCTTTCATGACACCTCATTTTCATACTTATTTTGCTGCGTTTGGTTGCTTCGTTTGTTTAATGTAGTGGTTTGCTGCCCCCTTGGTGTGACTATACAGTTTTGTCTGTTGCTCTGCTTTCCTTTTCAATTTTCTTGTGCTCGCAAAGTTCATAAATTTGTGCTTGTTGCTGATATTTTTATTTTTTATTTTTTTAAATCTAGCAAATAGGCAGATCTTTATTTTGCCTTGGGGTTCTCATTCGCTATGGTAACCCACTTTTGAATGGATCCATTGGAGGTATCGACATTCCTGGCAGTCTCAGTTTGTTTAAGAAGTACCTCCTTGTAGAGGATTTTGGTATAAAAGTCAGAGCTTTGCAGGTAAGAAGTATTCCCCATGTGTCCGGTGTCCCCTTTTGACCTCTCATTTGATGTCTGTTCTCACATGGATGTAAACTTCCCAGGCATTAGGTTTTGTGTTGATTGCCAGACCTGAATGCATGTTGGATAGGGATGTTGAAAAAATTTTGATGGCAACATTATCATCTAGTTGTGATGATCGTCTGAAGGTGGGGTTTCTCTTATCTTATATTCCACTATCCAACATGTTATGCTTCACTTTCTTTGCTGAAGTAAAATGTGCTTAACAGCTCCAGGCCTTGCAAAATATGTATGACTATCTCATCGATGCTGAAAGTCAGTTGCAGTCTGACAAAGTTGAAGATAATGTAGTTGATTGCTCCGGAGGCAGGGGCTCTGCTGTGCCTGTTGCTGCAGGTGCGGGTGATACTAATATTTGCGGTGGAATAGTGCAGTTATATTGGGATCGTATCTTGGAAAGAAGTTTAGACAAAAATGAGCAAATTCGGCAGTCAGCCCTAAAGGCAAGGGTCCAAGCTTTTTTTCTTCATTTAATCCTTCTGTTGCAATTGAGCATGGTGACAGTGAATGGGCCGGAAATTGTAGGTAGTATGATCGAGTTGAAGAAGTCATTTGAAGGTGATAATTAGATAAGAAAGAAGAAAATAATTGGCATATAATGCTTTTAAAAACAATCACAAGTATTTTCAGTATTAGTAGAATCAAGTATTCAATAGAGGTATGGATGTTTTCTCTGAGATTGGCAATTAATTGGTGCATTTTGTTGCTGGAAAGTGTAGCTTGAAAGGAGTCTGAGAGTTTAATGCCTTTTCTTGACGAAAAGTACAGTCTAAGCTAATCTTGGTCTGTTTGCAGCTACAACTGGTTGCAAGTACTTATTTTGTTAAAATGTCCTGTGAATTAGTCAGAGCCTCATATCTGATTTTGTTCTGTGTAGATTGTGGAAGTTGCTTTGCGCCAAGGCCTTGTTCACCCAATTACTTGTGTGCCATACCTAATTGCATTGGAAACAGATCCTCTGGAAGCAAACTCAAAATTGGCGCATCATCTGCTAATGAATATGCATGAAAAGTACTCTGCTGATACTCTGTTGATAGTTTAATTCTTTTGGGCTGATCTCCACCCCTCTGCTCACTGTTCAATTTTTGCTTCAGATATCCAGCGTTCTTTGAAAGCCGTCTGGGCGATGGCCTCCAGTTGTCATTTAACTTCATCAGGTCAATGAGTGAAATTTCTGTAGATTCAAACACCTGTACCCAATATCGAACGGGAGTGTCTGAGGATGCATCATTTACTAATGCAAGACTTGGAGTTTCACGCATTTACAAGCTTATACGTGGAAACCGTGTTGCTAGGAACAAATTCATGTCATCAGTTATCCGCAAATTTGACAATCCTACCTGGAGTGAAACAGTTGTCCCTTTCTTGATGTAGGTGGCCCTCTATTTTGCGTTCTCTTTACTTTATGTTGAATGATGATTTACCAAAATGATGTTGCTTTGTTATTGCCTAGGTACTGCACGGATATTCTTGCCTTGCTTCCTTTCACAATACCAGATGAGCCTTTGTACTTAGTTTACACTATAAATCGAGTTATACAAGTCAGATCTGGGACACTGGAAGCAAGTTTAAAGGCTTATAGTTCCCACTTCTCCCATCGAATCTCCGAGAAGTTTCTCACGGAAAATGGAAGCATTTGGCATGGTTCACTTGTGGATGGGCAATTTTATGCTTCTGGTGTATCTTTAGAGTTAAATGGCACATTGCAGGGGCCAGCTGATCCACAATCTTATATTCATCCGACAGTGAAGCACGAAAATATGGAGAATAGCAATTTAGGAGCTCGTCCGTTGACTGAAGATGATCAACAGAGAATACAGGTAAATGTGCTCTCGAAGCAAACTTTTATATGATGCATTCCCCTGCCTACAGGTTCACCCCTGCATCCCTGCAAATGATGAATTAAGAATAAAAGAAAAAAGAAATCACGCATCCGTATCTAGATTTGCAGGCCTCAAGATTTATCAATAAGTCATTGAGTTGCAATCTCTCTTTTGCTGCATTGCTTTGTGAGAAAAAAAAGAAAGGAGAAAAAGGGGAAGGGGGGGGGGGGTCACAAAGGGTTCTGTTGTTGAACTGCTTGCTGAATGGCCTACATATGCCTTGTAGGATGTATTTTAGTTTGCTGATGGATTTGCTGTGCTCTGTGCTTTTGTTTTCCTTTTGGTGTTTGTGATCCACATTGAAATAGTACACATGGTCCCCCTCTTCCCAAATGGAGAAAAGGAAAGAAAAAGAAGTAGAAAGATGATTCACTTTGGATTTTCTTGATATTTTTCTTATTGAGAGCTTATGTGCTTGAGATTATTTTTGTGTTTGCTTCCTTTTGTACAGGGGTGTCATCTCCTAGTGTCTATTAATACATATTTTGTATTACTCAAAAAAAAAAAAAAAGTAGTTGAACATTGAAGATGTATACGATGTGTTGTATCAAGGTTTTTTATCTCTTTGCAGGCTGTCTGTGTTGCAGCTACGGCTCTCCAGCTCCTCCTAAAACTGAAGAGACACTTGAAGATTATGTACAGTTTGGATGATGTCCGATGTCAAGTAGGACTCTGTATGCTAGTGTTGGTGTTATTTCTGGTCAGTTCTTATAAATCTGATCTGAACTTTGAGGATGTGAATTGTTTGCCAGGCATTTTCTCCTTCTGAACTCCCCAAGTCCGGCGAGGTCCTTACCAGACAGAATATTCCTTTTAGCGTTGGCAGCATACACATCAGTTTGCCTTCTACGTCAGAAGAGTTGACCCAGAGATATCAGGTACATGATACAGTCCACATACTTGCTTGGAAATTCCAGAGGCAGCATACATATGAGATGTTTTAATATTTGTCCAAACTTGGTCATGCATGTTGGTTCAGCTTTCTTTCTTTTATATGAATCTAAACAATAAATCATGATTCAGTGTCTAAACTTGCGTAATGGTTAGTATTATCTTTACGGATGTGCTTGAGGTCCTGTTTTTGAATCCAAGTGTTTACTTCAAGTTGACATTAGCATTTATTTTGTCACTCACCCTTTCAAGTTTCAACTTTTATTGCTTTATTTCTTTTCTTTTTTCCATTTAAAGTATTCCTTGCACATTTTTTTACCCCTATTATTGTTGCTTCCTTGTTATTTGCTTTTATCCCCACTACCCCCAATCCCCCAGACCCAGCACAAGCCCACTGCATAAGTTCTTTTGTTCTTTTGACAAGGAAAGGAAGAAACAATATGTTAAAATCAAAATCAGGGTGTTGGGTGCAAAAATAGCATCCTATACAAGACTATCCACAAAGTGTGCACGATGACAAGAAGATTATTCACAAAAGTTCACTTCAAGCTAGAAGCAAAGCAAGTTCAAGAAAATCTCGTTGAAATGTTGTAGAAGCAACCTTCACCCTCAAAAGCTCTCCTAATTCTTCACAGTTCACACCCTATGACCCAAGAAAGGCAAAGGGGAAGCAAAACACATCATCATCTTATAAAAGATGGTTTTAAGTATAGTTACCTAATTTTGGTCCTCCCTCCTTGGATCTGCTATCCTGGATCCTTTGTCCAAATCAGAGTTTGATAGTGACCTAATTAGTTGTGGATTGTGATCCAGATCAAGAAATTGACTGATCCCGGTTCTCGCACTGACATTAGTTTCCTTTTTCTAAATGTCTTGGGAAGGTTTGGGTGAAACCGATGAAAGTCATGGATAGAAGCCTCAAGCGAAGCCATGGGAGAAACTCAAGTAAATTTGGAACAGAACTATGCAAAGAAAGATGGATGGAGAACCCACTGGGGGGGGGGGGTTGAGAGACCTGGTGTGATTTAATGACAATATATTTTCGATGCAATTTATTAGGTGCACCCGGAGCATGTGCTCCGAATGGTATGATTGTTCACCCACATATATTGGATTGTTCACCACGGATATTAGATTGTTCACTCCTATTACAATGATTGTTCACTTGTAAATATCTAGAGCACGTGCTCCGGGTGCATGCAATATAAAAAGAACGTTGTCTTGGAGGGCTGGCTGCTGGAGAGATAACATTGCCTGGAGAGAGAGAGAGAGAGAGAGAGAGAGAGAGAGAGAGAGAGAGAGAGAGAGAGGTGTGGAACAGATTCATACGATTTTAAAGTTAAAAGAATTTCCTAGAATATCTATACAGCATACAGCTGGTCATGGATGGATGTTATTATGTTACTAATTTTTATGCGACTTTTTTTTTAAAAAATTGATAGAAGGTCTAAATTAATTATGAGGCTAAGGGTTAGTCTTAGGCCAATCAGACGAATTATTAATGAACATATTTTTCATCTAATGTACTTAATTTTAGATTTAGATGGGTAATTATTACTTGCCTACTTATAATTGGACTTCTTAATTTATTGAACCAAAAAACCATTTAACAGCGAATTACAATCCGAACTAACATTCCTATTGAACCTACCCGCTCGATCCAGAATTTATCAAATTTATGATTTTGATCCTAAATTCCATCCTTGATCCAAATTGATCCCCGGTCCAGGTAACTATGGGTGTAACCAAAATGATGACTATCCACAAACTCTGCATCGGCGAAAGAGGAAGAGCTAAACGTTCCATGATTGCAAATGTGATGTGTCTCGATAAAATTGTCATCTAAGCGATGATAAGGAATTTCATCACCCTCAATAGCTCTTTGATTAGTCTCTTCAAAGACAGCAAAAGATCACGAACACTGCATGTTATTTTCTCAAAAACAAGGATAAAAAATTCATTGAACTAGCCAGCTTAAAAAAGGAAGGTCATCCATAACCTCATATAAGCTCTCAGAAGGTCTTGAAGTCAGCTAACCTCCACTGCACTTGCTGTAAAGATTGGTCTTTGGTAAAGTGTTAAGAATCAGAGAAATATTTGTCGTGGACTCTTAATGTTTGAAACTACCCCAAATATCTTAAAGAATCCAAAGAACTTTTGGCATTCAATTCTGGCAGATTTTCTGGAGAATCTTAAATCATGTATAGGTTCCAAGTCACAACAGATCCAGAAGATGACTCAATTGTTGTATCTTATGGTAGCATACAATGCATTAAGTTTTCCCACATAGTCAGCATATTGGAAGTTAGAGAACAAAAAGAGGAAATGAAAAGAAAAGGGTGAGCAGGATTGGAAAATCAATAAGGACGAAGGGAGAGTGAAACACCAGGCTAGACAATGACATAGATTGACAATGCACTAATGATTGATGACCTTTTTACCTAGATTCTGCATAGGAGCTATTTATTGAGCTGCACCTTGTCCTTCTGCCGACAGTATATTTTGTTGAACTGATAATTTGGCGAAGTGTCCTAAGTCAAGCGATATGATGATTAATAAATTTTGCGGAGTGGCCAGAACCAAGCTGGTAATCAAACTGGTTAAGATATGGGTCATGGTTGGAATTCTCATATTGGTCTGAGCTTATAAAGTTTGGCAGTTTCCCCCTTTGGTGCATTTATAATCACTACATCTTCATTTATAAAAATATGGATTAGTCCACCATTTTAAGTATTTACGTGATAATTTTTATTTTTTAAAAGTAATATTTAGTGAAAACATTATGGTTTTGTACTATTTGGAAGATCAATATTATATAGGAACATCTGGGTACCGTGTGGCACTAAATAAAGTTGGTCCAATAAGTAAAGGTAGTACTTTATCCACAGGAAAAGTAGCTCTGGAATCGTAGTCACATTAATACAAGCATCCAAAAAATCAAAGCTTCAAGGCTGTAAAAGTGTGTGATGGTAAAAAGTTAAAGCCCAGTGAAAGGAAATTAAAACAATGACTTGCACAGTTGGAACTAGAGACAGAATTTTCAAAAATTTTGCTGAGGCCATCGACTCGAAAAAGCATTAGTTCCTAATTAGTTTTCTTTGGCCAAGTGAAACTAAATATGAAATTTAAATCTGCTTGAACCAGTTCTCAGAAGCAATTGAACCCAGAAAAAGTGGCTAGCCGAACCTGTTTCTGGCCAGTTCTTGTCCGGTTCATTGCTTATCTGGTTTGAAGGCAGCTTTCGGACTAGATGATCTTCTGGTTCAGAGCGAACTGGTCAGATTACTGATAAAAAATAAAAAAAAAACCTGGTCAGACTGGTCCGTTTGACCTCAGGCGTTTTAAGGGAATAACAATGGGAGCTAGAAAGGGAAAACAACAGCATTCTAAGAGCTCTGTCGTCTTCTGCAGCTAGTAGTTCATCTGTTTTAATTGTTTAACCCATACCTTTCTTCCCGTTTAGATCCATGTCTGCAACTCTCATTTTCTGTTGCTACAATAATTGGCTTCTCTCCAAGTTTGGTAAAGGGCGATGTATAACGTTCTCTGTTATATGCTGAACTAGAAGTAAGCTGATATAAGTCAAATAACTATATAGGGCCTAGTACCTAAATTTTCTGGGACGGTAAAAGGTGATGAGCCGATGACAAGTGCCAATGGTAATAATGGCAGGAAGAGAGGGATAGGGTTGTGAAAAGAGATCCCTGATCCCCTTTAGAGATAAACGCCGTCCTAAATTTGACATTTTCCCTGCTCCTAAACTATTACTACCTTCTTGCCTCAGAGAGTTTGGGCCGAAGAACTAGCCCAAGAATTATCAATGGCGGGTGTGGGCATGGTTGACAATTAATGTCTGGTGCAAGAGTTTGCAGCCACCATTGTGAACTGATGTAGTGTCGTGTTAGTCCTGTTTGCTAGTGATCTTATTGTCATCGGATTGGGAGAATGAGGACCCTTTGATTGTGTGGACACTTCTTGAACACACTGAGGTATGCTGATCAGTACTATTTTTGGGGGCTGGAGTGGCTGAGTGTTGTCCTTCATTTGAAGTGGTTGTTAGGATTTTCAGGGCGTTGTTAGCAGACAAACAATAATAAGGGCGAAATAAATAAATAAAGATTTAACACAAGGAATTAACGTGGAAAAACCCAAACCGGGAAAAAAACCGCGAACGATGCACTATCAGAGGATTACAACAGTGTTTCAGATATTCCCAGGCCTCCACAATCTCTCACAACCTCTCTAGAATTACAACCTGAGAACTCAACACTCGCAGATGAGCCTCACACAACTCCCTCATGGACACAAAGATTACAGGTCAATCTCTTGTGGTATAAGATGAAACACTCTCGATTGTAATACAAATAAACCTAGCACCTAGGCTCTATTTATAGTACAAGGCTAACACAATTTTAGGATTAATAGAGTCCCTACAGCAAAGGAATATCAAAAAAGAAGTGGAACAAATCAACAACTTGATTCCCTCTCAAACTCTTCTACCTTGCTCCACAAGAGATAGAGACCAACCCAAAATTGGTCTCCACATTCAACCCAACAGTAGTTTGAGTTTGTTTTTAGGATACGGGATTTGATTGACTTCATTGTAGGATGCTTTCTTTGCATCCCATTCTTTGGGTTTTGCTAACTGTACCTGAAAACACAAAGATGCTACCTCAGAATCCTGCTGTAAAGGTTAACAAGGGCCGTCTAGACTCTAGATGTACACAATCTTTGAAATGCGTAGTGCTTGTTTATGTTGACTTGGACCCTAGATTTAACTGGTGTTAATTACTACTTAATCCTTAGAGAAAAAAAAAGGGTAGTAGACAGTTCAATGAAGCATCATACTTCATTCCAGTTCACTTTAAAGCTGAAAAAATTGCCCAATTTATTTATTTGGTTGCGCTGCTAAAGTAATATTTGACTGAAAAAACTGGTTATTCTTTGTTTTGTTTCTTTGTAAAATAGGAATTCAAGAATGCACTGAGGGAAGATACTGTTGACTACTCAGCCTACACCGCAAATATCAAAAGGAAACGTCCAGCCTCCAGGGGCCGGCCTAGTAGAATGATGATGAGAGGCAATGAAGATGATGAAGTCGATGATGAAGATTATACAGGAGGGCGGAGGAGTTATATGGGCCGGCAAAGCGGCAGGGGCAGAGGAAGCAGGCGGTTGTAGTCTGATGTACATAACAGGTTAGGCTAACTTTGTACATTTTGGTAGCACTCACAGAAGCAAAAAGCATAACATACAAATGCATCAAGGCAGGAGTTAGGGATTTGGAGGCAGATTGGCTGGCTGGGGCTTTACGAGGCAAGGCTTTTTCTGAAAGCCTGAGTTACCTGCAAAACCCCAGATTCGGATCTATTTGTGTTCTAGGCTTACCCCTGTTTTGTATCTAGGGGTTCGCCTTTGGTTTGCGGGTTTGGTTGAACACTGTCCCTGTGTCGGTGTGCCGTGGCTTAAATGCAAATTTAGAGGGTTACATCATGTATTGAATTGAACTATTTAGAAAGGCTTGTCTTCTTTGGTAGAATATGTATGTAAATGCTAGTGTAATTGTTTTTGTCTGGAACACTTGCTTTTTTAAAGGTGATTCTGTTAATTGTAGTTGTAGTCACTAGAGTTGTCATTGATCGAAGCCCGGATAGCACTTACAGAGATTGTCTATCAGTATCTGGAAAGTCACTTAAACTCGCACATGGTTGCAAATTAGACAACATTCAATCCTTGGGCTTTGCAAGATTCAAGATTCATTCAAGTGATCCTCTGTTTCATATATTCAGTTCACTTTTTTGCCCATTTTCTGTCAACATTGTGGTTACTCTTTATAGTTTATACCAGGTCCAAGTTTTTATTGTGTTGCCATGCTTTTGAGTATATGCATCTCAGCGTGTATCATCTATAGTCAGCATCATTAATATTTGGCACAATGTATGTAGCACCCTTTTGTAAGTAAATGTAACGTTGGGCGTAATAGCACTTCTATTCTATATACATTCAGTTTAAGTTAATATTATCTAACAAACATCGTTTGAGATATCATACACCGGCAAACTCGAGGTATCTGTACTACCATAATAATAATATTGGATGGTTCGTTTCTATTATTTGTTTTTCTTGTGTCCTTTATATCTATTGTAATAGACGATATAGTTGGATTTGGATATGCTCTTGAGAAGAGCCATCTAACATTAATCTTATTACTTAGTTATCTTAACTTTTAGGAATATTGGATTCTAACAATCCGTATTTCATCTTTTAAATGTCAGTAATCCCTATTTTGTTTTTGTATTCTGGTGGTCTGAAAAAATAAAAATTGTATTTTGATGGGATATCATCGAGTATATACCTTAAATATCATAGATTTTAACTTATATTTGATTCAAAATTTAGCGCAATACTTCTCTACTAAAAGTTAAAAACATTATCCAATAACGTCCAATACTTAAAAACATTATCTACTAACTTCCAATACTTTTGACACCAGTGCATTCTGCATATAACATTTTGTCTTGTCAATATTACTCATTGAGATTTGAGACCATTTGGCAGTGGGTTAAATTTTATGTTGATTGTTTCTTTTTTTATTTAATATAAAACTATAAAATCTATTTTTCTAATTATAATTTATTTACAAAAATTGAAAATTGAAATATTCTCCAATATATGTTTCTTTTATTAGGTTAACGTTTAGAGTTAAAGATATTTAATTTTAAAGATCTTTGTAATTAAGTTTGTAACTAATCTTTTTTAATTTTATATTGAATAAAAAATAATATTTGTCGTCATGTTCTTTTCTGCGGTAGTAAAGTGCGGAAATAGTATAGTATGGTAAATTGTGAAAAGTGTGGTATGTTGCGGTACGAGTATGATAGGTTGTGATAAAATTTGTGGCAAGAACAGTTGGTGTGTAGTAGGTGAGAAGAGAGAAAAGTGAAAAGTAGAGAGAAAAGTAAGAAGAGAGAAAATTATGATCGTTGTGGTAAAATGTGGTATGATGATATGGTTAAATGTTATAATTTGTAGATAGATTAATAAATTGTTGTAAGTGCGATATGTTACCACATAAAAGAAATGGGCTTATATATTTTGGTGCTCAGGGTCTATGATAGCTAATAATAGGGCCACACTCATGTTTCATTTGTTTTGTTGCCCAATGTAGGAGGTAAAAATGTGTTTGCAAATTAGAAAATGACACGTGGAAAATAAAATAATTTCATTTTTTGCCGATTACAAATTGCCACGTGTCAAATTGACTCCGGCGGACCCACTTAGTAAAAATTAAATGAAATTAAATTCCGACCAATCAGAGTCTGCCATGTGTCAATTTGATATAGAAAATAATTATTATTTCTTTATTTAAAATAAAGAGATAATTAATTAATTTGGGTCCAAGCCCAAAGTCGACTCAAATCCTAGGCAACCCTAGGCCTTCAAAGCCTATAAATAGGGGTCCTCTTCCTCATTTTCAACACACTCGGTAGTCTACCTTGGCGGCATTCGGCATTCTGCACTCCAGAGGCTTCAGAAGATTAAACTGCTAGCAGCCTCCAGCTACCAAGCGCCAAGGATCGAAGTCTGCAAAAGCTCAAGATCGAGTCTCCAAGCCTCTACCGCGTCAAGATCAAGAACTGCTTCAGAGTTCTTCGTCAAGACCTGCGAAGCTTTCGGAAGATTGAACTACAAGCGACATCAAACTATCAAGCGCCAAAGGCCAACGCCTGCTAGTTCAGCAACTTCTGTTCTTCACATCAAAGGCTGCAGTCATCTTCTTCATCTGGTTCATCGATCGAGACCAAGCACTCAAGCCCTTGCATCCAAGAACTTGAAGAACTGCAACCAACAATCAACCTGCAAACGATCAACCTTCGAGCAGCCTCCAGCTACCAAGCACTAAGGAAATCAACGCTCAGGACCGTCAGCTCAAGAACTACTATAGAGCTCTCCAGCTATTCGAGATCGAGATCAAGCGTCCGCGTGCTCGGCTCACCTAAATTTAAGGAGATCGAATCAGAGGACTACTTTATTGTATTCAATACAGAGATTGTACCCGCATACATTCAAATATCAATACAAATTAATTTGTTTCTCAATTTCCTGTCTTTATTTATTTTAGACTCGAAATTTGTGTTTACAAATTTGGCACGCTCGGTGGGACATCTCTGCCTCTCATCTCTTTCTCCAAGAAGTCAAATTCAACCTTCAATTCTAACGACGTAATGGCTGTCAACATAGAAAAAAAAATCTCAACTTGAGGTTATGCTAAACAAGCTCGGCAGGGAAAGTGAAGAGAAAGACAAGAAGATCAGCGAAAAAAGTGAGCGATCAGCAGATCGCAAAACTGATGAAGAAGATAGAGAAACACCCATATCAAGACTCCGACGAAGATTCAGAAAAAGAGGAATCTGACAAAGAGTCTTCCAAGGGTGATGGCGATGGGGAAGACAAGAGGAGTAATTCATCTTCAGAATCATTGACTGTGGAGCAGATTCGGCGAATGCAGTGCGGAGCCTGCGGGCTCAACTCGGAGAGGGATCAAACAAGACCTACTTTTACACAAAGCCATACACAAAGAGGATCGACGCCCTTCGAATTTCGCAAGGTTATCAACCCCCGAAGTTCTACCAATTTTACGAAAAGGGTAACCCTAAGCAACACATCGCACATTTCTTCGAGACTTGTAGCAACGCTGGACGAAAGGGGATCGACTAGTCAAGCAGTTCGCTCGCTCTTTTAGAGGAATCGCGTTTGACTGGTATACGGATTTAGAACCTGAATCTATCAACAGTTGGGAACAAATGGAGCAAGAGTTTCTCAACAGGTTTTACTGCGCTCAACAGGTCGTCGGCATGACAAAGTTGACAAACACCAAACAGTGGGAGGGCGAGCCAGTACTTGGTTATATCCATCATTGGAGGGATCTTAGTCTTGAATGCAAGGATTGCCTCACCGAAGCTTCAGCTGTCGATATGTGCGCTCAAGGTATGCACTTGGATTTACTCTACATCCTCAAGATGGTCAAGCCTAAAACCTTTCAGGAGTTGGCGACTAAGGCACATGATATGGAGATCGCCATAGCGAGTCGACGGGGAAGGAATTCATCTTCATCTGAATCAAGGAACGATGCTAGTGGGTATAAGAAGAATGGCAAGTCGCCGAAGACTTCAACAGAGGAGTCAATGGCTATTTCAATGTGTGAACCAGTGAGCATTTCTGCTAAACCTAAACCTAAAAGGGAGAAATTCACTTCCTCGTAAGATACTGAAAAGAAGCGCCCTACACTGAAGGAGCTTCAAGAAAAGAAGTACCCATTTCTAGACTCAGATTTGTTAGGAATACTCGAAAACCTATTAGAACCAGGAGTTATCGAGCTTCCACAACCAAAGAGGCCAGAAGAAGTGGGAAGAACTACCGATCCAAGATACTGTCGTTATCATAGGGTAGTCAGTCACCCTTTAGAAAAGTGTATCACACTCAAGGAGCGAATCATGAGACTAGTTGAAGATGGGCAGATCATCCTGGACTTGGATGACAACGTCGAGGCTAATTATGTTTCGGCACAGCCAATTCCGGCCGAAGGGAAGGAATTCTTGATGATTCAGTTTGGACGTCAAAAACCGATTCCCCTTCCTGTGCTAGTCCATGCCTCTCAAGATGAGCCTAAGCCTGAGCATGTATTAGAAGTTCTTGATGGAAATGAAGAATAGATCATAACCACTCTAAGGAAGGGTAGGGGGCAGAGTGAAGTCCAAACGACATCACCTTGTCAAAGTAAGCAACAAAGGAGAAGTAGCAATCCTCAACCTTCAATGGAGAGTAAGAGGCTTGGAGTCATCAAGAAACAAGGAGTGGGTTCAACTGAGTTGCCTGAGCGAGGCCCTCGTGTTCCTGTTACGTTGGAGGAATATTTTCTGAAGTACTTCTTTGGAGAAGTTAACAATGTTGCAGCTGTGAACACGGTCTCCTACTTCGAGATCGAAGAAGATGATAGCGAAGGAATGGAGTATCAGCCTAAGTCAAAGCTCTCCATGTTCGATAGGTTGGGACGGTCAGCTTCTTGCAAACAAACATCTGTCTTTGAGCGGATAAGGTGTCGAGGGGAGCGCAAAGCCTCGGTCTTCAGCAGGATCATGAATGGATCGAGATCAAATTCTTCTATATTGTCAAGGGTCAAAGAAGCTGAAGAGCTGTCAAGCTCACACCCTTTCAGGAACAGAGCTCCACATTTAGCCGCCTTAGGGTCATCAATGAAGTTCAAAGCTCCATCCCATTTCGCATGAAGCGTTGTTCACCATTGGAGGTCAAGACTGAAGGATCCCTGAGAGTGAAGAGACGCACTGTGATCTTCACCGGTCATCAAAGCAAAAACAACGTCAACGAACAGCTTGAGCGAGAGGAGACACTTTCTTTTGCCGAAGTCAAAATCTAGTAAAATGAAGATGTAGCTCCTGAACAAGAGCTTAAACTGTTCACACAAAAAAGGAGAAGATTTCATTTTCAGTTCATTGACATTTTAGTTCCTTTCAGTTTTATCATTGTAATACTCTGGGCCCGCAAGAGTATAAACTGTGTACGACTAAATTAATAAATAAAATTTTCATTTCTCCTTATGAATTTGAACTACATTTGGCTTGATCCTTATGGGTAGCGCATCTCTTAAGGTACGTAGGCAATTTGGGTCTAGACTCAGATACAACCATACTGAAAAGAAGAATAAAAAAAGAACTCCTTCTCATGTCAACAAATTTTGAAGACTTTCCCGGTTAAAAACTCAAGACTTCCAAGTCACCCACATAAAGGACTCACGAGTCAAAAATTCAAGACTTCCAAATCATCCACATCAAGACTCTTAAGTCAAAAACTCAAGACTTCCAAGTCACCAAAATTAACTACTTCTAAGTCAAAACCCAAGACTTCCAAGTCATCATCACGAAAAACTCGTAAAAGTCCAAACCCAAGGCTTTCAAGTCAAACTCTCAAGTCACCGAAGTTAAACACTCCCAAGTCGAAATTCAAAACTTTCAAGTCAAAGACTCACAAGTCATCCAAATTCAAATCAATAAAATGAAAGATTCAAAAGTCAAGAAAAAAAAAAGACAATGACTTCCAAGTCAGCAATCTTCAAGATTCGCAAGTCAGCAAAAATTCAAGATTTTCAAATCAATAACTTTCAAGATGCTTAAGTCACCAGGTCCCTTGACTGCCAAGTCAACAACAAGACAAAGACTTCCTAGTCAGTCAAACTCCCTCATCAACGAGCCTCATGACTCCCAAATCGACAAAATAAAAGACGTACAAGTCAATCAAATTTAAATCAACAAAATACAAGGACTCACAAGTCAAGATTGCGACTTCCAAGTCAATAAAATTCGAGATTCTCATGTCAACAATGCATACGACTCTTACGTCAACAAATCCAAGGACTTTCAAGTCAACAAACTTCATGATTCTTAAGTCATCAAACCCACCGACTTCCAAGTCAGCAAAAAAAATTCGAAGACTTCCAAGTCAGTCAAATTCAAGATTACCAAGTCATTAAAATCAAATTCTAAGATGAAGAGAATTAATTACTTGTAGGTCGGTCATCAAAGAAAAGACTCCCAAGTCATTCCCACACAAGATTCATGAGTTCACGACTCTCAAGTCAAAGCGCATGACTCATACGTCAATGAGTCACAAGTTAATAGGAATGCAGGTTTCCCAAGTCAAGGCAAGCAAAGACTTACAAGTCAATACAAAACTCTTAGTAAAAATTAAATGAAATTAAATTAAATTCCGACCAATCAGAGTCTGCCATGTGTCAATATGATATAGAAAATAATAATTATTTCTTTACCAATAATACCAACTTTGGGGGTATTGGATATAAATAATACAAACTATTTTCTTGGACACTAGCAGTACGAACTAATGACCTATTTTCCTCCAATAGTACACAACCGAGTTGTTATAATTTTAACTCATCGGAAAGATGGCGTGGCTCCATGATGTGTGACGTGGAAGGCGGAGGTTGGGTAAAAAATGTTGACGTGGACACTAACATGCCTTCCATGTCACATATTATGGAGCCGCATCATCTTTTTGATGAGTTAAAACCATTACAATTCGATGGTGTACTATTAGAGGAAAATAAGTCAATAGTTCATACTGCTAGTGACCAAAACAACAGTTTGTATTATTAATATCCAATACCCCCAAAGTTGGTATTATTGATGTCCAAAAACCCTTTAAAATAAAGAGATAATGAATTAATTTGGGCCCAAGCACAAAGCCGACTCAAATCCTAGGCAACCCTAGTCCTTCAGAGCCTATAAATAAGGGTTTTCTCCCTCATTTTCAACACACTCGGTAGTCTACCTTGGCGGCATTCGGCATTCTGCACTCCAGAGGCTTCAGAAGATTAAACTGCTAGCAGCCTCCAGCTACCAAGCGCCAAGGATCGAAGTCTGCAAAAGCTCAAGATCGAGTCTCCAAGCCTCTACCGCGTCAAGATCAAGAACTGCTTCAGAGTTCTTCGTCAAGACCTGCGAAGCCTTCAGAAGATTGAACTACAAGCGACATCAAACTATCAAGCGCCAAAGGCCAACGCCTGCTAGTTCAGCAACTTCTGTTCTTCACATCAAAGGCTGCAGTCATCTTCTTCATCTGGTTCATCGATCGAGACCAAGCACTCAAGCCCTCGCATCCAAGAACTTGAAGAACTGCAACCAACAATCAACCTGCAAACGATCAACCTTCGAGCAGCCTCCAGCTACCAAGCACTAAGGAAATCAACGCTCAGGACCGTCAGCTCAAGAACTACTATAGAGCTCTCCAGCTATTCGAGATCGAGATCAAGCGTCCGCGTGCTCGGCTCACCTAAATTTAAGGAGATCGAATCAGAGGACTACTTTATTGTATTCAATACAGAGATTGTACCTGCATACATTCAAATATCAATACAAATTAATTTGTTTCTCAATTTCCTGTCTTTATTTATTTTAGACTCGAAATTTGTGTTTACACCCAGTATTAGACTCTGGTCAGCTAAGCGCCAAATTTTGTACCCCTTCTTGAAGTTTGAACAGCTATTGGGCATGAATAATCAATGTTAGGCTTGGATCAAATTTGGAATTGGATTACTCAATCAGATGGTGAACAACAATGCAGTGATTGCTTCAATCTATGTACAACGTCAACATACAAAGAAAGTTCAATTACAATAAGAGTAAGAAGATGTACTTTCTTATCTCTCTCTCTCTAAACTGAACCCAACCACCATTGCAAACACCTTTTAAGTCCCCCGTCGGTGCCGTGATGGCCAGTTAACGGTCGTTGCCAGCACCACCTACTCCGATCTACTCAACCCTAGTATTTGTTTTCTGTGTTAGTCATGTTTTTTAGCTCTCCTTCAATCAAGTGGTCATCGGTGGCAGTGGGAAAGCTTCTCAAGTGGGCACCCAGTCGGGTTTGCCAAGCCAGAGATCGGGACGGTGGTCGACTTCATTTTCCAGTAAGTCTGTTTTGTTTGTTTTGGTGAACTGGGGAAGCTTAATCTCAAGACCTCCTTCTAGCTTGGATGTAGAATGGTTGGTTGCTCTAGTAAGTAGTGTGTATTGTTTGTTAAGTGTTTGTGGTGCGTAGTGGTAGGTTCATTGGACTTGTCTCTTTGTTTTGTAATCTAGGTCCTTGGTCTTTGCCTATTGTAGGGTTCTACCTTGGATGATTGAGATTTTCTTGGGTTTTAGACATGGTAGCCTTGTTATCACAATGAATTGTGATAGGTGCCATTGGCTTATACCAAATAGGTATTTCCAATAATAAGTTCCTTAACTATTCCGCTTCCTTACAAGCATCATATAATGCTACTAATTCTGAAGACATGGTGGACTCCGCTATATTAGCTTGTTTCTTAGATCCCAAGAAACCGCTCCACCTCCTAATAGGAACACCCATCCACTGGTAGAAGAGAAATCCCCTTTATTTATTCAACTCGCATCCGAGTATCCTTCTAATACCGAAGGTTCTCCCTTATAAGTGAGTTGATAACTTTTAGTACCAGCTAGATATCTTAATATACTCTCCAAATAGCACACCAGTGCATATTACTTTGATTACTTGTAAACCTACTCAACATGCCAATTGCATAAGCAATATCTGGCCTTGTACTTGTCATAGCATACATGAGACTTCCTATCAACTTAGCATATTCAAGTTGATCAACCGGAGAACCCAAATTTTTCTCTAGTTTCTTACTTGAATCATAAGGTGTTACTGCTAGATATATATTCTCACCTCCAAACTTGTTTAATACTTTCTCAATGTAATGCTCTTAATACCAAGAATTACATCCGTTTCACCCATGTCCTTCATAGAGAACTTTGAGGATAGAAATTCTTTGGTGTTATTAACTTGTTCCATGTCGGTCCCAAAGATCAACATGTCATCAACATATAGGCATATAATCACCCCTTTTTAATTCTCAAACTTATAGTATATGCACTTATCAGATTCATTGATCTTATATCCACTTGAAAGCACTACTTCATCAAACTTTTGATGCCATTGCTTAGGTGCTTGCTTAAGTCCATATAAGGACCTTATAAGTTTACAAACTTTCTTGTCTTGACCTTCAACAACAAACCCTTTGGGGTTGTTCCATATACACCTCGTCTTCTAGTTCTCCATTTAAGAATGTCGTTTTGATATCCATTTGATGGATTACAATCTTATGGATAGTAGCTAAAGCCAACAACACACGTATTGAGGTTCTTCTAGCTACCGGTGCATATGTATCAAAGTAGTCAATACCATACTTTTCAGTAAAGCCCCTTACAACCAATCGGGCTTTATATCTCTCAACGGTACCATTTACTTTTCTTTTCCTTTTTAAAAATCCATTTAGAGGTAATTAGTTTACTCCCCGGAGGAAGGTCAACCAATATCCAAACATTGTTTCCATTATAAAATCAATCTCATCTTGTACTGCTTCTTTCCACAAAGAAGCATCATGAGATTGCATAACTTCTTCAAAAGTTTTTGGATCTTTATCCATGTTGTACATACATAGGATCTCACTTTCAATTGAGTCCCTTGAACCTTCTACCAAATAAACATAGAAGTCTGAACCAAAATCCTTCGGTTTCCTTGATCTTTTACTCCTTAATTCAATACTTTCATCTTCTTCATCATGAATAACATCATGACTCAAAAGATCATCTTATATGGATGTACCCTCATGATTTTCATCTTAAGGCTCAATTAGAGGAACAATATCTTGAGTTATATCTTTAGGTCTAGGAATTGAAGAGAACCTAGTCTCATCAAAAATTGCATCTATCGATTCCATAACGGTATTCACCGATATGTTCTCATTTGGCTCAACCACCAAAAACCTATAAGCTTTGCTATCTTGAGCATAGCCTATAAAGATGCACTCAATTCCTCTTTCACCTAACTTTCTTTCTTAGGTTTCAGGACCCTTACAATGGCCCTACAACCCCAAATCTTAAAATACTTTAGATTTGGTTTCCTTTTGTTCCATAACTCATATGGGGGTACTAGAATTCCCTTTGAATGGAACTCCATTTAAAATATAACAAGTCGTTAACATGGAGTCACCCCAAAATCCATTACTTAAACCGGAGTTAGACAACATTATAGGTGGCAATTCGGTTTATTCGGGTTGATTTCGGATCGGACATTTTGGTAATTTCACTATTTCGGATTTAATCGGTTCTACTGTTCATTCACTGTTTATCAACTATTTAAATAGTGTTTTTACTGTTTGAATAGTGTTTTTACTATTTGCATTAATGAGCTGTAATAAATGCTCTTCATAAATTTCTAACAACTTTTGTCTTTACGTGGAATAATTTGTAGTAGGAAGCTTATTGCTACTTTTCTTATTTTACTGATATTCTTCGTCTGATAAATATGTTATTTGTGATTCTCTTAAATTTTTATTGGGTTCAAACCAGATTGAATATTCAAATGTTTTTTCTAGTAAAGCAATTTGATCCTTAAGTAAATTAATTGTAGTTATATGAACACTAGATGGTAAAGTTACTAAATATAAATATCTGGATTTCTTTAAATTTAACATATTCATTCTATAGCTTCTTGCAGTAAGATTAAAAGATCTCAAATATTCCCATGCTTCTTGGATAGTACAACACTTTAATTCTGGTAAATTAAATGTTTGTCCTGATATTATATCTCCTTCTTTATTTATATTAGTTGTTGATTGCATATTAATTCTTTGAACAAGACGTATATAATTCAAACAATTTTTCAGCTATGAATAGGATTTTTGTAGAGAAAAATAAACATTGTTGTTTGTTTTGAATTAAATATTTTATTAATCTTATTAATCCTTCTACATCATATATGCCAATTCCAATTTCAATTATAAATTCTTCTAAATTCATTTTCAAAGTTCGTTTATAAATATTTTTATCATGTTGTTCATTAATTTTAATGATTTTTTATACGTTCTCTTGGCTCTGATACCATCAATCTCAAGGGTCTGGCAACTTTTTGTAGAAAAAGGTTTAAAACTATTTCTTAGAGTGCAAATTAGAGAGTCTTATCAATTTCAACGTGATTTCTTTCAGCAATTTATATTGGTACTTGCAGAATAAAATAAACTGAATCTATAAATTTCAAGATAAATTTATACCTTTCTTCTTCTAAAATATGGAGAGTCTGGAAATTGTTGAGCCTGCCGCCACGCCTTCTCTTCAGGACTTACTGGTCTTACTTCGGCTTTCTAACCTCACAATCTCTCTTTTTCTCAGAATTTGAAAGTTATAAAAATATCAGAAATTTATAAAAACAGACTTATTTTATTACTGCTTTCCCAAATGGGAAGAACTTAGAACATTTTTACAACACTCAAAGATAGAACTCAAAAGAAGTACTCTTAAAGTCTTAAACACTCTCCGCTACACTCTGAGATGCACTCTCAGAGGCTTTCCTTATTTATAGAGAAGAGTTACTACGCATTACATCATTACGTACGTAATTCCTTATACACATTACATCATTGCATACGTCAAATGCTGCTAAATATCTTCTTGCTCTGATGACTCATCTGAACTCGTGTAGATAGTGCTTACAGGTGTGGGTATCCTGTAGCTTGATTTTGACTCTTCAAAAATTATTGAAATCTTGTCTTCTTCATTTGTTGAAATAATCTGCGTATTTTCTCTGTACTATGCTGCTGCTATTGAATCTTCCGGGTTCAAGATTTTGGTAGAACTTAAATATCGGGTCATCAAAATGATTTGACTTAACTCCTTTTTTGGTGATAATGATCAAATCATTCTCCTTCGTATAGTAAAGTGTCTTGTATCCGTCTCCAAAATATTTGCCGCTAAGATTTCTGACTGCGATAGCTCCGCTGATCCTTCTATATTGTATTCCTGATAAGTTGAACTTGAATGGTTTATAAGGTCTGGATAGTGTTCCTTCAAGCTGGTATCCATCTGCTATATTTCCAACTTCAATCATGGATATAATTGGAAAAAGTTCTTTCGTAGTTTCATCTTTTTCTGGTGGAATTACTGAAAATTTGACATAGATATCTCTCATGGTCATGGATCTGAAATCCATTATTTTTTCTATGATAATAGGAGGGAATTGAGAAAGTTGGGTTAAATCCTTGTCTGGATGTACAAGATCGAGATATCCATATTTGTAGAACTGGTATATGATTTCAGGGTCAGCTTTTGTGGCGATAATTCTGGGAAAATTGGATTCTCCTGTGGTATAGAATAGGTTGGGGAATTCTGAAATTTTGTTGTAGGCAATCTCATTGACTTTTTTATATTCCACATAAAATGGATCATTGATATCTATTGGGGATATTCTTTGTATAATTCTTTCGCCTGTGATTTGAATAACAGGTCTTTGAGCTAGATTTCTAGCTTGGCGTATTAACATCTCTTTCTCTTTTTTAAGAGAGGGGTTTGATGCTTTTCCCTTGATAATATCTCGTTTAATATCATTCTGGGGTTCTTTCTTGATATTTAGCACTGATGATGATGATCCTTCTTCTTTGATCTTTTGTGTTTGAGAAGAGGTTCCTTCTCCTCTGAGTTCTTTGGACACCTTGAAGATCTCTGCAACAACAGTTCTTACCTGTGCCATATCAAGTTTTATTCCCTGTATTTCGGATTCTAAACTTTGGATTCTTTCTTCTGCAATCTCGAAATATTCATTGATATCTAATCCAATATCCTCTATATGTTTTGCCAAACGATCTGGATTCATGATTGGAGATATTCTTCTTCTCTTGTGAGATAATCTGCAATAAAATTTTGATTTCCTGAAACATGCTCATAAACAGCGTTAAATTGAGATAAAAATGTCTGCCATCTATGAAGTTTTCTCATATGAGGGCCATTATCTAAACTTTGTTTTACAAAAGTAGTTGCAACTTTATTATCAGTTAAAACTTTAAATGGTTTCGCTATTAGGAACAATCTCCATTTTTTCATTCCTCTAATTATTGCTAATAATTCTTTTTCCATGGTATTATAATTTTCTTCTTGGGGTGAAAATGTGCCATTATGATATCCACATATAGCATTCAAATCTGTCTTTAAAACGGCTGCCCATGTAGTGTCTGATGCATCTGTTTGTAAGATAAGATTATCACCTGGTTCTGGTAGTTTCAGCGGTTTTAATTCTGAACATTTAGCTTTTATTTTTCGTACTTGTTCTGTGTGATATTCTGACCATTGTTTAGTATTATTTTTTCTTAAAAGTTTCTGCAAATCTCTTTTTTCTTCTGCTAATTTTTCAATATAATCTCCAGCATAATTTAACAGTCCTAAACATCCTTGGATTTGTTTTTTAGTTCGTAGCTCGTCAGGGTATTCTAATATTTTTCTAGTGATATTAGGTTGAAGCGAAATTCCATTTTTTACTAATTTAAATCCTAAAAATTCAATTTCTTCTTTTTCTATAATAGCTTTCTTTTCACTAAGGCAGATTCCTTCTTTTATTGCTGTTTCTATAAATGTTTTTAGATGTTCTCTATGTTCTTCTAATGTTGTAGAGCTAATTAATATATCGTCTACATATATTATTAAAAAGGAATTTAAATGTTTAAACGCATTGTCCATTCGTCTTTGGAATATTCTGGGTGCATTTTTTAGTCCAAAAGGCATTACTATCCATTCATAGAATCCTTGTGGGGTGCTAAAACCTGTATATTTAATGCTATCTTCTTCCATTTTTATTTGCCAAAATCCCGATTTACAGTCAAATTTTGAAAAATAGTTTTTGTTTTTAACTAAATTAATTAAAACTTGTTTATTGGGTAGAAAATAATTATCTGTTTTAGTAAATTGATTTAATTTTTTGTAATTAATAACCATTCTGGCTTTTCCTCTTCTTTTTTCTGCTTCATTCATCACCATAAAGGCGGGAGATGAATAGCTACCTTTTGCTGGTCTTATTAAGCCTTTCTCTAATAATTCTTTAATTTGTATCGAAAATTCTTTAATGTCTTCTGGAGTATATAACATTGGTTTTTCTTTAATATAAACTTCTTGGGTTAGTTCTATTTTGGCTCTGGGATGATTGGGCTTCCAGAATTGTAATGGGTTTTCAGAGTAAATTTGTTTTATTTTATCCAGTAAATCTTCTTTCCGAATTATATGAACTTGGATTTTGGGCTGCGATTGAACTTGGGCTGGTAATGTTGTTTTTTCATACCCTAGTCCACCACGCTTTGGGCGCACTCTGTATGGGCTTTTTAAAGTGGGTATTTTAAGAGTATGGCCGCATTTAGTGGTAAAATAGACCGTATATGTTGTTTGGGTAAATTTTGCAAATTGTTTTAAAAAGTCATTTCCTAATAAAATGTCATATCCTGAATTATATTGTAATACTAAAGGAATATTGATTATTTTATTACCTAATATTATTGAAACGTTTGTTTGAACATTTTCTACAAATACACTAGCTGAGTGAACACCTTGAAGTTGTATCTTTTTATTAGCTGGTAATTTCTCCCATTTTGGTAAAAGGAAATCTCGGAATACAGTTACTTCTGATCCAGTATCTATTAAGGCGGTAGTAGTTATATCTAATTCTTGAGCTGTTATTTCTATACATGTGAGAACAGGAAGTTCTAATTGTCTCATAATAATCTTTGGAGAATTATTTTTTGTCCATTGTTATTTAAAATTGTATGATGTGGTGTAATTTCATAGGAAGTATATTGGTCCAAAAAGTTCATTCCTAATAAAATATGATAATACTCATTATTAATCGTATGATCTACATAGCATTCAAATTCTAGATAATGTGAATCGTGAGTTTTCATCATAATTTTAGATTTTTGTTTTCAAGATGTATTTCTTCCATCATATGTAGAGAATGTGTATTCTTCGGCTGGAATTATAGGTAAAGATAAAATTTTACAATGACTTTGGGAAGCTCCGGTTTCTATAAGGACTTTATTTTTTATCCAAGATTGGCCGTTGAAATATTCTAAATTTACTTTATAAGTGTTATTAGTATTTGGGAAGGTTAATTGTATATTTTTAGGTCTAAATTTAGCTTGTCCTATTAATAATTCTTGAGTCATAGGTGTAGGGTTTGATATTCTAAAACCTCTTTCTGTATATGATAATCTTGGTGGTTGATAACTAGTTGAAGCATCTTCATCTACTAATTGAAAATCTGTTATTGTAGGGATGCTAGGTTCTTGTACCGATGATCCTATAACAGTACTAATACTTGAAAAGATTGGGTCGATTTTAATTTTGTCTTTTTGATTAGTTTCTTTTATTGGAAAATTAGTGTTTGAAAAGACATATAATCCTCTGTAATAAAAGGATAATGCATCATTTCCAGGTTTTAATCCTATATCTTTTAGGAGTTTAAACTGAAAATTTAATGTATCTTGCATATTCTTACTACGTATAGTTATAGAGTAATTTGGATAACAGTCAAATATTAACTTTGAGTAAATTAAATTTCCTTGTAGTGTTCCTAAATGACTATTTCTAGTATCTTTAAATCTTTGGTCGTGAAGTGATAGTATTATAGGTGAATCAATTCCTTCTTTAAAGCAAGATTTTACTGCAATTTGAATTCCATATAAATGGACATATTTTATTTGATCTCTATGTTTAGAGGGTATTTCAGATAAAAATTTGTCTACGATTTCTTGATTTAATAACATTAATCTAATATTTCCATTAAGATCTTGAACAAACACGGGTTGTTCTGTGGTATATACTTTAAAATATCTTATTAGTTTTCTAGTAAAGAAATCATCTAATTTTCTCATAAAATTTCTAGGATCTTTTAAAGATAGATCTTTGATTATAATTTTTTTCATAAATTCGTTGATCAAAGGTCATTATTATTCCCATATAATTTTCATTATTTTCTTGTTCTTCGGAAATTAAAATTTCTTCGTCTTTAGTATTCATTTTCGGATTCTGTATACTCCTCTATTTCAGATTCTATTATTTCTTCTGAGCTTATAGATTCATAACAACTAGAAATTTCATCATATTTTGCAACATCTATGGGGTAAAGTTCATATTCAATTTCTTCAAATTCTTCTGTATATAGTTTTACTAAATTAGCTCGTCTTTTAGTACAATCTATAGATTTATGTCCTATTTCTCCGCAATTCCAACACTGACAAGAGGTTGGTTTTTTATTTCTTTTATAATATCTATTTTCAGGATTTATTCTATCTTTTGTTATTTTCTCATATTTAAAATGTTTACTACTTTTTTGGGGTTTATTAATCGATTGTTCGGATTTAGTTCTTTCTGTTTTACTTCTTTTTGAATTAAAACCTTTTGATTTAGAAAATTTTCTTCTAGGGGTAGTAGGTTTTGAATTCTTTTTAATAGTTTTCTTTCTTTTATTTGAAGAATAAGGCTGACAACCATATTGTCCAGGTTCTGTTATATCATCACAACATAAAGTTACTTGTTTTATTTGTCTTCTTCTAGATTCTTGAAGGCATAACTGATTTATTTCTTTTCTAATTATTGTTTGTACTGCCGCTACTGATTTATAATATCCTGGTAAAGACATTGCTTCTTCAAATTTTTCGGTAAAATAAACATTCCATGGTGTAGGGAATTTATTTAATAATAATTGTATAAAGTAGTCTTGATTTTGCGTGGAATTATATAATTTGTAATAGTATTTATTAAATTCACAGAAAAAGTTCTTAAAATTGCAAAGGTTGCAAATTCGTAGGTTAATGATTTTCCATAAATTCGTAGGTTAATGAGTCATGAGGGACCAAGAGATGCAAATAAGAAAAACAAGAGGATTAAAAAAGATTAATGATTTTCCATAAAGCTTCTTATTTGCATCTCTTGTTAATCCTCTTGTTTTTCTTATTTGCATCTCTTGGTCCCTCATGACTCATTAACCTACGAATTTATGGAAAATCATTAACCTACGAATTTGCATCTCTTGGTCCATAAAGCTTCTTATTTGCATTTCTTTTTTAATCCTCTTGTTTTTCTTATTTGCATCTCTTGGTCCCTCATGACTCATTAACCTACGAATTTATGGAAAATCATTAACCTACGAATTTGCAACCTTTGCAATTTTAAGAACTTTTTCTGTGAATTTAATAAATACTATTACAAATTATATAATTCCACGCAAAATCAAGACTACTTTATACAATTATTATTAAATAAATTCCCTACACCATGGAATGTTTATTTTACCGAAAAATTTGAAGAAGCAATGTCTTTACCAGGATATTATAAATCAGTAGCGGCAGTACAAACAATAATTAGAAAAGAAATAAATCAGTTATGCCTTCAAGAATCTAGAAGAAGACAAATAAAACAAGTAACTTTATGTTGCGATGATATAACAGAACCTGGACAATATGGTTGTCAGCCTTATTCTTCAAATAAAAGAAAGAAAACTATTAAAAAGAATTCAAAACCTACTACCCCTAGAAGAAAATTTTCTAAATCAAAAGGTTTTAATTCAAAAAGAAGTAAAACAGAAAGAACTAAATCCGAACAATCGATTAATAAACCCCAAAAAAGTAGTAAACATTTTAAATATGAGAAAATAACAAAAGATAGAATAAATCCTGAAAATAGATATTATAAAAGAAATAAAAACCAACCTCTTGTCGATGTTGGAATTGCGGAGAAATAGGACATAAATCTATAGATTGTACTAAAAGACGAGCTAATTTAGTAAAACTATATACAGAAGAATTTGAAGAAATTGAATATGAACTTTACCCCATAGATGTTGCAAAATATGATGAAATTTCTAGTTGTTATGAATCTATAAGCTCAGAAGAAATAATAGAATCTGAAATAGAGGAGTATACAGAATCCGAAAATGAATACTAAAGACGAAGAAATTTTAATTTCCGAAGAACAAGAAAATAATGAAAATTATATGGGAATAATAATGACCTTTGATCAACGAATTTATGAAAAAAATTATAATCAAAGATCTATCTTTAAAAGATCCTAGAAATTTTATGAGAAAATTAGATGATTTCTTTACTAGAAAACTAATAAGATATTTTAAAGTATATACCACAGAACAACCCGTGTTTGTTCAAGATCTTAATGGAAATATTAGATTAAGGTTATTAAATCAAGAAATCGTAGACAAATTTTTATCTGAAATACCCTCTAAACATAGAGATCAAATAAAATATGTCCATTTATATGGAATTCAAATTGCAGTAAAATCTTGCTTTAAAGAAGGAATTGATTCACCTATAATACTATCACTTCACGACCAAAGATTTAAAGATACTAGAAATAGTCATTTAGGAACACTACAAGGAAATTTAATTTACTCAAAGTTAATATTTGACTGTTATCCAAATTACTCTATAACTATACGTAGTAAGAATATGCAAGATACATTAAATCTTCAGTTTAAACTCCTAAAAGATATAGGATTAAAACCTGGAAATGATGCATTATCCTTTTATTACAGAGGATTATATGTCTTTTCAAACACTAATTTTCCAATAAAAGAAACTAATCAAAAAGACAAAATTAAAATCGACCCAATCTTTTCAAGTATTAGTACTGTTATAGGATCATCGGTACAAGAACCTAGCATCCCTACAATAACAGATTTTCAATTAGTAGATGAAGATGCTTCAACTAGTTATCAACCACCAAGATTATCATATACAGAAAGAGGTTTTAGAATATCAAACCCTACACCTATGACTCAAGAATTATTAATAGGACAAGCTAAATTTAGACCTAAAAATATACAATTAACCTTCCCAAATACTAATAACACTTATAAAGTAAATTTAGAATATTTCAATGGCCAATCTTGGATAAAAAATAAAGTCCTTATAGAAACCGGAGCTTCCCAAAGTCATTGTAAAATTTTATCTTTACCTATAATTCCAGCCGAAGAATACACATTCTCTACATATGATGGAAGAAATACATCTTGAAAACAAAAATCTAAAATTATGATGAAAACTCACGATTCACATTATCTAGAATTTGAATGCTATGTAGATCATACGATTAATAATGAGTATTATCATATTTTATTAGGAATGAACTTTTTGGACCAATATACTTCCTATGAAATTACACCACATCATACAATTTTAAATAACAATGGACAAAAAATAATTCTCCAAAGATTATTATGAGACAATTAGAACTTCCTGTTCTCACATGTATAGAAATAATACCAAGAATTAGATATAACTACTACCGCTTTAATAGATCTTTGGATCAAGTAATCGTATTCGAGATTTCCTTTACCAAAATGGGAGAAATTACCACTAATAAAAGATACAACTTCAAGGTGTTCACTCAGCTAGTGTATTTGTAGAAAATGTTCAAACAAACGTTTCAATAATATTAGGTAATAAAATAATCAATATTCCTTTAGTATTACAATATAATTCAGGATATGACATTTTATTAGGAAATGACTTTTAAAACAATTTGCAAAATTTACCCAAACAACATATACGGTCTATTTTACCACTAAATGCGGCCATACTCTTAAAATACCCACTTTAAAAGCCAGAGTGCGCCCAAAGCGTGGTGGACTAGGTATGAAAAACAACATTACACCCAAGTTCAATCGCACCCAAAATCCAAGTTCATATAATTCGGAAAGAAGATTTAATGGATAAAATAAAACAAATTTACTCAAAACCCATTACAATTCTGAAGCCCAATCATCCAGAGCCAAAATAGAACTAACAAGAAGTTTATATTAAAGAAAAACCAATGTTATATACTCGAAGACATTAAAGAATTTTCGATACAAATTAAAGAATTATTAGAGAAAGGCTTAATAAGACCAAGAAAGGTAGCTATTCATCTCCGCCTTTATGGTGATGAATGAAGCGAAAAAGAAGAGGAAAAGCGAATGGTTATTAATTACAAAAATTAAATCAATTTACTAAAAGATAATTATTTTCTACCCAATAAACAAGTTTTAATTAATTTAGTTAAAAACAAAAACTATTTTTCAAAATTTGACTGTAAATCGGGATTTTGGCAAATAAAAATGGAAGAAGATAGCATTAAATATACAGGTTTTAGCACCCCACAAGGATTCTATGAATGGATAGTAATGCCTTTGACTAAAAATGCACCTAATATTCCAAAGACGAATGGACAATGCGTTTAAACATTTAAATTCCTTTTTAATAATATATGTAGACGATATATTAATTAGCTCTACAACATTAGAAGAACATAGAGAACATCTAAAAACATTTATAGAAACAGCAATAAAAGAAGGAATCTGCCTTAGTGAAAAGAAAGCTATTATAGAAAAAGAAGAAATTGAATTTTTAGGATTTAAATTAGTAAAAAATGGAATTTCGCTTCAACCTAATATCACTAGAAAAATATTAGAATACCCTGACGAGCTACGAACTAAAAAACAAATCCAAGGATGTTTAGGACTGTTAAATTATGCTGGAGATTATATTGAAAAATTAGCAGAAGAAAAAAGAGATTTGCAGAAACTTTTAAGAAAAAATAATACTAAACAATGGTCAGAATATCACACAGAACAAGTACGAAAAATAAAAGCTAAATGTTCAGAATTAAAACCGCTGAAACTACCAGAACCAGGTGATAATCTTATCTTACAAACAGATGCATCAGACACTACATGGGCAGCCGTTTTAAAGACAGATTTGAATGCTATATGTGGATATCATAATGGCACATTTTCACCCCAAGAAGAAAATTATAATACCATGGAAAAAGAATTATTAGCAATAATTAGAGGAATGAAAAAATGGAGATTGTTCTTAATAGCGAAACCATTTAAAGTCTTAACTGATAATAAAGCTGCAACTACTTTTGTAAAACAAAGTTTAGATAATGGCCCTCATATGAGAAAACTTCATAGATGGCAGACATTTTTATCTCAATTTAACGCTGTTTATGAGCATGTTTCAGGAAATCAAAATTTTATTGCAGATTATCTCACAAGAGAAGAAGAATATCTCCAATCATGAATCCAGATCGTTTGGCAAAACATATAGAGGATATTGGATTAGATATCAATGAATATTTCGAGATTGCAGAAGAAAGAATCCAAAGTTTAGAATCCGAAATACAGGGAATAAAACTTGATATTGCACATGTAAGAACTGTTGTTGCAGAGATCTTCAAGGTGTCCAAAGAACTCAGAGGAGAAGGAACCTCTTCTCAAACACAAAAGATCAAAGAAGAAGGATCATCATCATCAGTGCTAAATATCAAGAAAGAACCCCAGAATGATATTAAACGAGATATTATCAAGGGAAAAGCATCAAACCCCTCTCTTAAAAAAGAGAAAGAGATGTTAATACGCCAAGCTAGAAATCTAGCTCAAAGACCTGTTATTCAAATCACAAAGTAAAGAATTATACAAAGAATATCCCCAATAGATATCAATGATCCATTTTATGTGGAATATAAAAAGTCAATGAGATTGCCTACAACAAAATTTCAGAATTCAACCTATTCTATACCACAGAGAATCCAATTTTCCCGAATTATCGCCACAAAAGTCCACGAAATCATATACCGATTCTACAAATATGGATATCTCGATCTTGTACATCCGCAAGGATTTAACCCAACTTTCTCAATTCCCTCCTATTATCATAGAAAAAATAATGGATTTCAGATCCATGACCATGAGAGATATCTATGTCAAATTTTCAGTAATTCCACCAGAAAAAGATGAAACTACGAAAGAACTTTTTCCAATTATATCCATGATTGAAGTTGGAAATATAGCAGATGGATACCAGCTTGAAGGAACACTATCCAGACCTTATAAACCATTCAAGTTCAACTTATCAGGAATACAATATAGAAGGATCAGCGGAGCTATCGCAGTCAGAAATCTTAGCGGCAAATATTTTGGAGACGGATACAAGACACTTTACTATACGAAGGAGAATGATTTGATCATTATCACCAAAAAAGGAGTTAAGTCAAATCATTTTGATGACCCGATATTTAAGTTCTACCAAAATCTTGAACCCGGAAGATTCAATAGCAGCAGCATAGTACAGAGAAAATACGCAGATTATTTCAACAAATGAAGAAGACAAGATTTCAATAATTTTTGAAGAGTCAAAATCAAGCTACAGGATACCCACACCTGTAAGCACTATCTACACGAGTTCATGAGTCATCGAGCAAGAAGATATTTAGCAGATTTGGCGTATGCAATGATGTAATGTGTATAAGGAATTACGTACGTAATGATGTAATGCGTAGTAACTCTTCTCTATAAATAAGGAAAGCCTCTGAGAGTGCATCTCAGAGTGTAGCGGAGAGTGTTTAAGACTTTAAGAGTACTTCTTTTGAGTTCTATCTTTGAGTGTTGTAAAAATGTTCTAAGTTCTTCCCATTTGGGAAAGCAGTAATAAAATAAGTCTGTTTTTATAAATTTCTGATATTTTTATAACTTTCAAATTCGAGAAAAGAGAGATTGTGAGGTTAGAAAGTCAAGTAAGACCAAGAAGTCCTGAAGAGAAGGCGTGGCGGCAGGCTCAACAATTTCCAGACTCTCCATATTTCAGAAGAAGAAAGGTATAAATTTATCTTGAAATTTATAGATTCAGTTTATTTTATTCTGCAAGTACCAATATAAATTGCTGAAAGAAATCACGTTGAAATTGATAAGACTCTCTAATTTGCACTCTAAGAAATAGTTTTAAACCTTTTTCTACAAAAAGTTGCCAGACCCTTGAGATTGATGGTATCAGAGCCAAGAGAACGTATAAAAAATCATTAAAATTAATGAACAACATGATAAAAATATTTATAAACGAACTTTGAAAATGAATTTAGAAGAATTTATAATTGAAATTGGAATTGGCATATATGATGTAGAAGGATTAATAAGATTAATAAAATATTTAATTCAAAACAAACAACAATGTTTATTTTTCTACAAAAATCCTATTCATAGCTGAAAAATTGTTTGAATTATATACGTCTTGTTCAAAGAATTAATATGCAATCAACAACTAATATAAATAAAGAAGGAGATATAATATCAGGACAAACATTTAATTTACCAGAATTAAAGTGTTGTACTATCCAAGAAGCATGGGAATATTTGAGATCTTTTAATCTTACTGCAAGAAGCTATAGAATGAATATGTTAAATTTAAAGAAATCCAGATATTTATATTTAGTAACTTTACCATCTAGTGTTCATATAACTACAATTAATTTACTTAAGGATCAAATTGCTTTACTAGAAAAAACATTTGAATATTCAATCTGGTTTGAACCCAATAAAAATTTAAGAGAATCACAATTAACATATTTATCAGACGAAGAATATCAGTAAAATAAGAAAAGTAGCAATAAGCTTCCTACTACAAATTATTCCACGTAAAGACAAAAGTTGTTAGAAATTTATGAAGAGCATTTATTACAGCTCATTAATGCAAATAGTAAAAACACTATTCAAACAGTAAAAACACTATTTAAATAGTTGATAAACAGTGAATGAACAGTAGAACCGATTAAATCCGAAATAGTGAAATTACCAAAATGTCCGATCCGAAATCAACCCGAATAAACCGAATTGCCACCTATAGACAACATAGAATTCACCATTTCTTTTAAAGTTCTATTTTTCCTTTCCGCAACCCCATTTTGTTGTGGTGTATACGGGGCGGTTGTCTCATGAACTATCCCCGTTTCTTGGAAAAACTTTGGATCATAAAATTTCCCTCCCCTATCGAATCTTAAAGTCTTAATCAAGGTCTCACATTGAAGTTCACTTCTAGTTTTGTAAACTCTAAACTTTTCAAGTGTTTCATCTTTAGAACTCAAAAGATAAACTTAACAATATCTAGAATAATCATCAATGAAAGTCACATAATACTTCTTACCACCCATAGAAGGTGTACTATGAAAATCTCCTAAATCACTATGAGTCAAATCAAGCAATTTAGAAGTTCTTTTTATATTTGAGAATGAACTTTTAGTGATTTTATTAAGCATGCATGTCTTACACTTTTCTATGTCATCATTCAACTTAGGAATCAAATCAAGATTAGACAATTCCTTCAACTTTGTAAAGTTCACATGTCCTAATCTAGCATGCCATAGAAAAGACTTATTCAAACTAGACACATGCATATAAGCGGAAATCATGCCGTCTTTATTACTTTTCGCATTCAATTTAAACATCTCTCCATAAGCATATCCCTTCCCCACAAAAGTCTCTCCCTTGGAAAGTACATAGTTATCTCCAAGCTTGCTAAGAAGATAACCGGATACAAGATTCTTATAAACTTCTGGAGCTAAATACACATCATTCAAAAACAAAGATTTACTGGAAGTGAAAACAAGTTCCACTTGCCCAATGCCTTCAACTTTGACTAGATGGTTGTTGCCCATGTAAAGTTTCACACCATCATCCGTCATTTTGAGAGTCTTGAATAAACTCTTGCCAATGCAAATATGCCTTGACGCACCCGAGTCTATATACCAATCGTTACAACCAATGGAAACCATGTTAATATGATCCTTAATCATGGCTACAAAGGAATTGGATTCCTTCTCCTTACTCTTGCCCTTAGATGTATCTTTGTTCAAAAGACCATGCTTTTTGTCCATTGGTAACACTCTCTCTTTGTGTGCCTCGGTTTGCCACATTCCCAACAAACCTGCTTAGGCTTTTGAATTCCCTTGCTAGATTTGTTGTGGCTCTTGTTCTTATTCTTGTTTCCCTTATTCTCTTGCATCGCATGGACCTTAGATTGCTCTTTTGAACCATCTTGTAAGCGTAACTCTTCTTCAATCCGAAGATGGTTAGCCAAACCTTCAAGAGACATAGTCTCTTTCCGGTGCATGAGGGTCCTTTTAGTCTCATTCCAAGAAGAAGGTAACTTGTCAATAATAGAGGATACGATTATAGGTTCATCCATGTTCAAATTGTGTTGCTTGAAGTTACTCAAAATACGTTGAATCTCATGAAATTGATCTAGAATTCTCCTATTATCATCCATCTTAAACTTCATGAATTGACTAACAAGAAAATTCTTACTTGACGCATCTTGCGACATGTACTTAGCTTCAAGAATCTCCCAAACCTTCTTTGTCGTCTCCACATGTTGATAGACATCGAAGAGAGTGTCACTCATCCCGTTGAGAATGCATCCTCTACAAATGTAGTTGTCATTCTCCATCTTGAGCCTTTGCCGAGTAGCCTCCGCATCTTCCAAGGGCGTCTTGTCCTTTCCTTGTTCCTTGCCTTCCATCACCCTCGGAAATCTTGTTGGTTGCGTCCTCCTTAGGAGACTCCTCGGTCGTCACCTTCTCGGTCGAAGGGTCTTCAATCACCTTGGGAGAAATCTCAATGTTAAGCACATAGGCCACATTAAGAGTCGTTAGCAAGAAATGCATCTTGCATTGCAACCGCCGGAAATCTACTCCTTCAAATCGATCTAGCTTTTGGAAATTGCTAGGCATATCACGAAGCAAGGCCATTACTAAATACTTCTTAAGATTGTTGGAGGAAAGGGAGTAAACGGTATAAGAGACAATGGAAACTCGTTTGGATAACATTAAGAGTTGTGGCTTCGTACTCACTTTCCTTAAGAACTATTTACTATTGTTCGGTCTCGTTCCGAACTGAATTTCTTCTCTTTTATAGGGTATATTTACTTGTTTTAACCCCTATTTATATATTAGATATAATGATTTGGTGTTTTGTAGGAAAATAAGAAGTTAGAAGAAGTTTGGGCTTAATTGAAGGTTTTTAGGGAATCCCGAGCTATTTCCCGAGTCAAACCAAGTCAACCCGAGCCGAGACCCGAGTCAAACCAAGTCAACCCGAGCCGAGATCCGAGTCAAATCAAGTCAACCCGAGTCGAGAGCCGAGGCGAAACCGAAGCCGGAAATTCCATATCAAAATTGGCGCAAAACAGGGGAACGGTACAAACTCAAAGGTTTGAAATACGTGTGCCTTCACCCTTTGGGTCATAACTCCTTCGTTACAACTCCAATTGGTCTGAAATTTTGGGAGCTTAAAGTACACACCGAGAGCTTTTCATCGATATCTTACGGGCCTAAAACGGAGTTTGGATGAAGAAGTTATGCGCGTTTGAAGTCGGCAGGGAAAAGCTGCCCAGAACAGTGGCTCGCTCGAGCCAGGCTTCTGGGGCAACAAAGACAAGTCAGGAGAGTCGGACAGTAGGCTTGCTCGCCCGAGCCATCTGCTGGCTCGCCCGAGCCAGGCTTCTGGGGCAACAAAGACAAGTCAGGAGAGCCGGACAGTAGGCTTGCTCGCCCGAGCACCCCAGTGGCTCGCCCGAGCCACTCTGTCTGCAGAAAAATTGATGCGCGTGCTGCGATTTGTTTCTAGGGTTTTGGGTTGTATTTTTCCTTCTTCTATAAATACCCACTTGGATTCATCCAAGTTTTATCAATTAGCCTAGGTAGTTTTAGGAGTAGATTAGATTTAATTGCTTTCTTTAATTGTTCTTCAAGTTTTCTCCATTGTTCTTCAAGCTTTCTTTAAGTTTTCTTGCAATTGTTATTAAACTCTTCTTTCAAGCATTCTCATTGAAGTTTTACAAGCTTCCTCTCTCTCTCTTCCTCTCTCTCTCTCTCTCTCTCTCTCTCTCTCTCTCTCTCTATTCTCCATTGTTGTTGATTCCAAAAGCTTTCTAGGGTTAGCCACATCAAATCCATCTTTTAGTGGGGAGGAGGGTCAAGGAATTCCAATTCTACTTCCTAGTGAGAATTTGGGAGATCCTTGGTAATCCAATCCACAATTTCTTGTTTGTTCGGGAGAAATTGTAAAGGTAGATTGAAGGTTAGAAGATTTTGGTCATCAAAGGTATAATTTCTTGTCTCTAATTTCATTGTTCATTCTAGATTTCCATTCCTTGTTTAATTGCTTTATTTTGATTTCATGCTTTTAATTGCTTTCTTTGATTCATGTCTAGGTTAGTTTTATTGCTTTCATTTACATAATTTATTGCTTTCCGCATTGAGAAAAACCCCTTTACACAAACTGATTACCTCAATCAAGCCTCACACCCATCCCTGTGGACCCACAACCTTAACTCATAAAACCACAAAAATTACAAATGAACAATGGCGCCGAACAATGACCAAAACCCTAGAAACAAATCGCAGCACGCACAGCAATTTTTCTGCAGACAGAGTGGCTCGCCCGAGCCAGGCTTCTAGGGCAACAAAGACAAGTCAGGAGAGCCGGATAGTAGGCTTGCTCGCCCGAGCACCCCAATGGCTCGCCCGAGCCACTCTGTCTGTAGAAAAATTGTTGCACGTGCTGCGATTTGTTTCTAGGGTTTTGGGTTGTATTTTTCCTTCTTCTATAAATACCCACTTGGATTCATCCAAGTTTTATCAATTAGCCTAGGTAATTTAGGAGTAGAATTAGATTTATTGCTTTCCTTTATTTGCTTTAATCTCTCTTTAATTGTTCTTCAAATTTTCAATTGTTCTTCAAGCTTTCGTTGATTTCTAGCATTTGTATTCAACTTTCTCAAGCTTTCTCAATCTCTCTCTTGTCTTCATTGAAGTGTTTTACACGTTCTCTCTCTCTCTCTCTCTCTCCCCTCTCTAATCTCCATTGTTGACTTGTTTTCCAAGCTTTATGGTGTTAGCCACAATCAACTCCATTTTTAGTGGGGAGGAGGGTCAAAGAACTCCAATTCTACTTACTAGTAAGAATTTGGGGGATTCTTGGTAATCCAAACCACAATTTCTTGTTTGTTCGGGGGAAATTCAAGTGTAGATTGAAGGTTTATTGAAGATTAGTCATCAAAGGTATAATTTCTCGTTCCCAATTTAATTGTTCATTCATTGTCTTCATTCATGCCTTTTAATTGCTTTCATCTTTAAGTGCTTTCTTTATTGCTTTCTTTTAATTGCTTTATTTATTATTATCATGTCTAGGTTAGTTTAATGTTTTCATTTACATAATTTACCGCATTCCACAATTGAGAAAAACCCCTTTACACAAACTGATTACCTCAATCAAGCCTCACACCCATCCCTGTGGACCGACAACCTTAACTCATAAAACCACAAAAATTACAACCGAACAACTATACTGTAAATGTTCAAAGGGATAAAGCTTAGCACTTGTAACACTCAAGAATAATAGTTTCTCTCTTGAATCACTCAAGTATAGCTGCAGTCTAACCAAGAATGAGGTTGTGATTATCTTAGAATGGTGTCTCAAATGAATTGGAATGTCTCCTATTTATAGGAGACTTCTAATCCTAATTTTAGTCAAAGGATAGCCTTAATGAGGGATTATATCCTTAATATGACCTTGACCAAGTCAAGTCATATAGCTGTTGGAAATCCTTAATAATCGTACTTAGAAATGAGATCAAATACTAATTATACAAGATTATATAGCCGTTAGCATTAAAAACAAGTTCTGGGTTCCAATACGGTCCGTGTTGGGTGCAGAGCCCAGGACAGTTTTCTTTGCTCTCTGGAGACCAACACGACTCGTTGGTCTTAAACCCACCCGTGTTGATCTTATTCTTGAAGTTTCACTTATATATGATCCTTATACTTGTTACTTATGATTCCTTATATAATCAACTTATACTCTTGAAATAATTCCAACACATGCAATAGAATCAAACTATGAACAAAGGACTAGGACCAGCAGGAAGCAATGGTATTTTATTTTTTTATTTTTTTTTCAGAGCAAGGGTATTTACAAAAGTTTATTTGGTCACATGGAAATCAATGTTTTCAATTGTTATTGGATGCTTTACCTGTTAAGAATCCATCTCTTCCTCTGTAATCCTCTAAAAAGCAAAAAACATGAGGAAGAAGAAGAGCAATAAAGAATGAATTTTGAAATTAGATGGCGGATGAGTCTCTTATTTGATTTTCAAGACTTCCTAGGTAATTGTTTTTGCTTTGTTTATTTGCCTTTCATTTATCTTTTTTCATGTTTTCTCTTTTTATCATCTTTCATTCTCTTTATCGTTTATTATGAGACTTGAGTTTAATTAGATTTTATTTTGTCCCTAAACAATTGTGTGGTTGGATTAATTTTAGTATTTTGAGACAAACATTTGTGAACGTGATTTTCAAGTAGCAAATATTTTGAAAGATTTGTGTCGTAGCTGTTGTTTTTCTTCTTATTCATATTTCAAGTATACTCAGAGATGGTAGAGCAATCAAAATGGTCGAATCCAACAGTTCAAATATACATATGACTAGAAATTAATTAGAAGTGTCAATGGTGGAGATAGAAAACAATCGCTCATGCCTCGAATACCAGGTGTGTAAATTGATTTGATGACAAAGGTGGCGAAGAGAGAATATGAGACCGATGGATTTGAAGGAGGTAACTGAAGGCAGGCAGAGTTGAATGAACAAAGCAATAAGTAGTAGCAGCAAAAAGGGACAGACACTTAATGCAATCTCTTAGTAAGTACCAAGTGTGAATGCAAGTAGGCGTGTAAGCTTCATAAATGTCACCAATACTTGAAAACCCAATGTGAATGCAATGCAGTCACTCATGCAAGCTACTAAGCAATCAACAAAACAAATCAAGCTATTCAGCAAATGCTCAAATTTCAAGAAGCAACTCTCTCTTTAACTTTAGAATATATGACATGAAAACTTGTTCATTGTAGTGATTAAAAAAAAAAATCTATGATCTAGCATAAAATAACAAATAAAAATAGAAAAATAAGTACCCCTTTCATTCCATATTATTTGTCATCTTTGAAAATTGTGCTTTCAAAATTTAAACATTTTGGTTGTAAATTTCTCAATATTTACAATGACTTTTTCTATAAAATTATTATTATTAGATTCGTCCAAAAATTATAATTATAAAAATATAAAATCACAATTGTTAATAAAATATTATATTTAGAAATAATTGATCAAAGAATGATATGGAAAGATAATCAAGAGACAAATAATATGAAATGAGAGTACTTGGATTAAATTGCCACTAAACTTGTCAAAAAAATCAAAATTGTCATTGAAAAATTTTTTTGTCCTAAAATGCCACTGAACATGTTAAAATCATTAGATATGTCATTTCACCTGCTAATGCAAGTTAGTGCAGGTTAAGACCCCTTCAAAAATATAAATAAATCATTTAACTGAACTCCTCCACCTTCAACTCCCTCCCCCCATCAACTACATGCCCTCACCTCTGTCCCATGCTAGCTTCCCTGCACTTATGTTTCATTGCACTGCCATCACCGCGACCACCACCATTTCACATGACACCATGACATTCAAACCCACACCACAACGCAGATCTACCCCTGTCTCATGCCGTAATCCTTACTCCATTGTGCCCTTAGCCCTCCACCAATATCACAACCACTGTTGTGCTCACCGTCGTCCACTGTGCTCGCCATTACCACTGCCGCAAACACCCAACGCCCATCTTCGCGACTTTAGCTCTCGTCCATAGTCCTGCTAACCCAGTTTTGCGGTTGTGGTCGAAAGTTGGCGGCTTGGGATCGGTGGTTCGCACGACGTTGGAAGGGTTTGTTTTTATGTGTTTTTTTTAACGGTGAATTAAGGTGTTTTCTGGCGATAATCAGTGGTATATGATAAATTTATACCTCTAATTGGCGAATTATAATGGTGGGTGTGAAGTTTGGTTTTGATTTTGGAAGATTATTGATTGGAACCGAGATGAGTTTTAGATGGATTTTGGGTGGATGTTGGCTATGTCTAAGTGGGAAGGTGGTTGTTGGTGATCGATTGTCTGATTTTTTTTTTTTGGGTGGATATGGTGGTCGTAAGTGGAGGTGGTCGGGTGGCGATAATAGTGCCTTGCGGTGGTTCGACGGTGATAGGTGACCATGATGGTGATGCCGAGTCCAGGAGGTTATCAAAGTTAGATTGGTAGTAATTGAGCTTCGATAGTGCTAAAGTGGTGGTTTAGCTTTGATGGGGAGAAAATAATGGATGAGGAGGAGAAGATGAGGATGAAGTTGACGGAGATTGAAGGTGGTAGTCTGGTAGAAGGAGATGGTAATGATGCAATATATATTACATGCTCCTAGAGCATGTGCTCCACGTGCCATGTAATTTCCACATGGCATATAATTAATTAAAAAGAAAAAAGATTAACAACATCTCTATATTTGATGGAACGTGTTTTTTACCTAGCTATATAAATAACTGCCTCTCAAGCTTCTACTGCTCCTCCATGCTCGCCGCCCCCTATTCCTCTTCTCTCTCTAATCTCCTCCTCCCCTATCAAACATGTATGACCACCATTATTGTCTCCATCGCAGGTAACACCACCACCTCCCCACTCTTCTATCTCCATTCCCCACCACCATTGTAGCCTTCTTTTTCCACTCTACCTCCTTTTTCCCTATTGTTGGACTGCTTATACCTGTCTCTTGCAAGCCGCATTTGAAATTGGATATTCTTTCTCATCATCAAATTGATGCTTTTGACTTCATTTCTAATAGCAAACTTCACTCGGAAACTAATTCATGCTTCATAGAATGAGCATCCAGATGCAATGAGAATCAAATATTCGATCACAATGGTTTCAGTTCAACGACGATGATCGGGAATCCAAGATACCCATATTTATTTCATGAGAATTGTTCGGTTGTCACTTATTCATGGTTGTCCATTCACAAATTCTTAGTTGTTCACTCATTAATTCATGGTTGTCCATTCACAAATTCTTAGTTGTTCACTCATTAATTCATGGTTGTTCACTGCAAGAAGTATATAATTGTTCACTGATGAACTCACAGTTGTTCACTCATTGATTCAAGGTTGTTCATTCGCTAATTCATGGTTGTTCATTGGCTTCGATTTGTTCTTTTTTGTCAATATTGTGTTTGTTCACTTACTAATTGATGGTTGTTCACTTATTAATTCATGATTGTTCACTAGCCAATTTTTTTTTTGTTCACTGTAAAATTCTATTGTGTTGTGAATTGATTCAAAGTTGCTCATGTTGAAACTCTCAGGCCTACGACGATAGGAGTGAAATAGGAAGAGTTGGGAATGAAAAAAGAAATCTTTGTCCAGAAAATTGAGTTGGAATCCATTGATTCAATTATGGCTTGAAAAAGAAAACTGACTTGAAGAAGAAGAAAAAGGAACTGCCATGAATAATTCTTGGTGAACAATTGTATTATTTGTAGTGAACAATCAAGGTCCTCATTATTCAGTTAACACACTCTACTCAGTCAATAACTGCTGCTTTAACTGCCTACAATTTTGCTGAATTAAAAAAAAAAATCTGTATATATGACATGGAAAGCCACGTCAGCCCTGGAGTACATGCTCCATGAGCACAGAATAATTTGCATAATGATGGTGGTGGGGCGGCATGGTAGTGGTGGTGTGGTGGTTTTCGGTGAGAGAAAGAGAGAGAAAAAAATTGAAAAGAATCTAGTAAGTTAGTATGACACATTTGACATTTTTAATAGGTTCAATGACATTTTGGGATGAAAAAGTTTTTAGTGACAAATTTGACTTTTTTGATAAATTTAATGACAATTTAACCTAAGGGTGTTTGGTGCAAATGAAAACTATTTTCTAGGAAATTGGTGTTCCTTAGAAAATAATTTCCTTAGAAAATAAATTTTCATTTGATATTTTCTCGTGTTTGGTACACAGAAAGATGATTTTCCTGGAAAACGGTTTTCACATGTTTGACAATAAGGAGACAAAGATTACAAAGCGTGTGTAAGAGAGAGAGAGAGATGGAGAGAGAGAGAGAGAGAGAGAGAGAAATACTAAAAATGATGCATGAGAGAGAGTGGTGGATATATATATATATATATATATATATATATATATATATATATATATATATATATATATATGTATATATAGGATAATTGGATTCTAATAATCCCTACTTTCACCAATTGGACAATGGTGGACCATACTTTCACTTTGTATTCTGGTGGTTCAAAAAAAAAATTGGATTGTAGTGGTACCAAATCCACCTCCACATTCTTCTTATTTTTTTCATTCCTACACTATGTTGTTTTTGTTTTTTTCGTTCATGCCCCTAGAAAGTTAATGAATTGTAGTTTCTAAAACATTTTTTAAATTATTTTTTTGAGACTTCAAATAATTATTATGATTTTTTAAAAATAATAAAAGTGAAAAAATCGTAAAAAATAGTAAAAAATGAAAAAAATCGGGAGAAACGCTGTAAATTCATTAAAAATCATTGTAAAGTGTTATACTAAGTTTTGAATCAAATAAAATACAAAATCTATGATTCCCTCGAATATATCCCACTACAATCCAATTTTTTTTTTTTGGACCACCAGAATACAAAGTGAAAGTACAGTCCACCATTGTCCAATTGGTGAAAGTAGGGATTATTAGAATCCAATTATCCTATATATATATATATATATATATTGAAAAATTGTTAAACTTTCCATTAACAAAAACGCATACTACAAAATTACTCTAGGCATACCTAGAGGGGCTTTAGTGAGAAAGCCCAAACAAAAACACACACCACCCCTATCAAAACTACTTACATATCCAAAAATCAATCTACGCGACTATTCACATCACTAACTATGAAACCCACTATACATTCAAAATTTCTCTCCAAATTATGAAAAACCCGAAGATTTCTTTCAAACCAAATATGATAAATGGAACTGTGATCCCCAAAGCCAACTTATGACATGTTTTTATTGGTCTCCTCAAGCAATGCTGTAACCAATTCTCCCAATCCAACTGAGTATCAAAAAGCAAAATAATACTGGCAGAACCCGCCTGATGCGAGTACTGACACTTGAAGAACAAATGCTCAATAGATTAAGCTTCTGAATTGTTAATCAAAAAGCAAAGAGGGCATCTGTTTGCCAAAGAGTATCCAAAATTTTGTAGTCTATCTTGTGTTGCTAATCTCCCATGAATTGTTAACCAAGCAATAAAGGATTATTTATGTATCTTGAGGCCATTACAGATATTGAAACCAATCCACTCTTTCCCCACGTGCCTTTAAATACCCATATCCCTCCTGAATTGTGTAGCTGCGATTTTGTTCAATTAGTAACACAAACAAACTAGATAGATCATCTCTGACCTGAATGAGTGTCCTCCAATACCAGCTACTGTTCTGCTTGGTTACACAATTCCATATGTTCTATCTCTTCAAGTAGTGATGATATATATATATATATATATATATATATATATATATATATATATATATATATATATATATATATATATTAAAAAGGGTGCATGAGAAACAGTGGTGGAGAGAAAGAAAAAAATATCGAAACGGGTGCAAGAGAGAGAGTGGTCGAGAGAGAGAAATATTAAAACGGGTGCAGGAGAGAGAGTGGTGGAAGAGATAAAAATAAGAGAGAGAAGATATTAAAACGGGTGCATAAAAGAGAGAAAGGTGAGAGACAGAAATATTCAAATCGGTGCATGAGAGAGAATGGTGGAGATAGAGAAAAAGGGAGAGAGAACGAAGAGAGAGAAAGTAGGGGAGAGAGGGAGAAAATGATTTTCCTTAAGTTGGAGTCAATAAAATAATTTACAAAGGGGTGGTGACCGAAAAATAGAAAAATCATTTTCCAAAAAATGATTTTTATCTCAACAAAAGACAAGCACTTTATGAAAGTGGAGGTTGGTAAGTAGAACATCGTGTAGGGTCCGCTCTAAAACAGTTCGTTTTTGTTAGAAGGAAGGATAAAACTACGAGCTTGCAAATTGAATCATCAGAGCGTCCTCAGGCTCATCTGGCGGACATGGCGCGCAGAGTGGCTAAGTTTGATTGTGGTTTGAGCTTCATTTGTGGGGGCCCTGTCACTGTTGAGAAGCGAATTTTGGAGAATTGGCGAAGAGATCGAAAATGTTAATTTTTGTTTTTTATTTGTGCTATGTGTCTTTGGTTTGGTCGTGCAGCTTCTTATCTTTTTGTTGTCTTTTTGCTGTCTTTCTTCTGCGTTTTTCGCAGTGCTGTTGCTGTCTCTTTAACCTCTTTTGGCTTTCAATAAAAAAAGAAAATGGATGGAGTAATTTTCCCAAAAATTGCTAGGGGGTGCTACACATCTTTTTTAACTGACTCGCGGGTCACAACTTTTTTTATATGCATTCCCAGGTCACATTAAACTTACTTAAGTAACTGGGGGGTGACATTCGGGTTATTTTGACTGAAATCCGGCTAAATATGTTGAAAATGACAAATATACTCTTAGTTTTCTCTTTAATTTAACTTAATCTACTATTATCTCTCTTCCCCTCTTTTCTTCATCCTCTTCTTCCATAATTCTCTTTCCCTCTTTTCTATGCTCTATCCCAATCAGGCCGCCCTGCACCAAGGCGTCCGCCACCCCCGCCACGCATTCAAGAATCAACCTCACCATCCTAATTCTCATCACCCAATACTATCACCATCACCATCACCATCACCACCATTACCACCATTTGTTACAACTGAAGTGAGGTGAGTCATCGCTGTCACCGGCCTCTTCGTCGGCGAAATAGCGACGGAGCAGCTCATCTTCCACGTCAAACCTAAAGTACAAACTTTTTGGGTACAAATCATCAAGCCAATCACCAAACCTAAAGCAGCGTCAGCAAGATACATTCACCCAAACCATCAAGCCAATTACAAATTTGTGCATTCATGCGGGTCAAATTCTTGGTACAAACCATCCAACTCAAATCCCAAAGTACAAACTTTCTCAGAGACATTTCATCAAACAGTTACCACCCACGCACTTAACACAAAACAAATCCCACAAAAACTTACCTATTGAGGGTATCAATCAGCTCATCCACCACTGACCCATCAACATCCGCTGCTTCCGGCTCCCCGAACTTCCTGACGTCATTCGTGAGCAAGCCCTGCAGGAACTTGACGGAGTCTGGGGCGATGACCCGGATGACGGCCCGGGATTTGAGCCGGGATGCTATGAGACCCACCTCCTGCAGATGGGTCGAGAAGGATTTGCGGCGAAAAAGTGAGATTGAGGGTTTGAATCTGGACATTGTTGGTTGTTTGGTAGTTGCAGAGGAGGAGAGGAGAGAGAAAGGTGGGTGATTGGAGGGAGGAGAGAGAAAAAGTGGCAGGATTGAGAGGTAGCTTGGGTCGTTGGTGATTAAGAGGGAGGGTGGTGGAGGAGAAAGGTGGTGGGAGGAGGAGCTCATGAGGATGGAGGAATTTGAGGAGGAGAAGTTTTGAGCCGGTAAATCAAGGGCAAATCAGACACTTCACTCATTTTTTGAAGGGCAAATAAGACTTTTCAATGATTTCGGCCAAAACACGGCAGAATGTCACCCCCAGTTACTTAAGTAAGTTTGATGTCACATGAGAATGTATTAAAAAAAAGTTGTGACCCGCGAGTCAGTTAAAAAAGATGTGTGACACCCCAACAATTTTTTTTGGCAATTTTCTTCGTATATATAAAAAAAAATGATGAATGGAGGGAGTAAATAAAATAACAGGATGTGCATTAAGCATCCAATAAAAGGGGATCATTTCCGACCCTCTTCTCTCTCCCCGTCTTTCAGACTTTCACAGTCGATCTTCGGAGGTTCTTCTAGGGTTTAAACAAAACTCATTCGATTTCTTGCTATTCTTCACCTTCGATTGCGCTCTTCTGTTCTTCAACCTCTGCTACAATTCACTCCAAAACCCTAGTTACTGAATTCCTCAATTCACGCTTACTTTCATGATCCCGCCCCCTCTTTTTTGAATTTCGTCCTCCGATTTGGTTCTGTTCACTCGTCAGATTGCAGCTGTCCAGGGTTCAAACTCTACAATTTCCTACTTATGGTCGAGGAACAATGAGTGATTTGTGATAACGTATGAGGAATTCGAGGTGAATGAATGTTGCTATGAATGCGGTGCTGTTGAAATGAGCGATGGAGGTAAAGAAAATGGAAGAGATTCAACGAAGAAACTATCCGGAGGTGAAGATTTTGTTCGCGCGATTTCCAAGATTTCAGTAGCACAGATTTGCGAGAGTGAAGGGTTTCAGGGTTTCCAGCAATCTGCACTTGAAGTTCTAGCTGACATTGCTGTTCGATATGTTACGGAGATTGGTAAGACTGCAAATCTTTATGCCAATTTAGCTGGTAGGTCGGAATGTAATGTTTTGGATGTGATTCAAGGATTGGAGGATTTAGGGTCAATTCAGGGGTTTCCTGGGGCTTCTGATGTGCATCATTCACTTGCTAGTTCAGGGGTAGTTAGGGAGATCAAACAGTACGTGAGTTTGAATGAGGAAATCCCTTTTGCTTATTTCCTTCCTGAATTTCCTGCGTCCAAAGAACCAAAGCTCCTGCCTAGTTTTTTAAGGGCGGGACAGGATCCCCCTGGCGAGCATATTCCTGCATGGTTGCCTGTTTTTCCGAATCAGGAAAGCAATACAATCGTTCCCACTTGTAATGGCGAAGCGAATGTTGTTGGTAGTGGTTTGGGAGAGGAGCAACTTAACGTGGAGGACAAGGGTGAGCCATCCTCAGTGATGAGTATGCAGCAGAGATTGACTGCTAATAATGCCCCAGAACTGGTTTTTGCTCCTGGGGATTTATCCAAGGCAAAAAGGGTGGTTGATATTAATCCGTTTCTTGCTCCCCCTTTGTTGTATGGGGAGAAAGAAGTGTCTACCATTCCCCCTCCTAGGTTTCTAGGAGGAGCTGCCATGACAAATCATGTTGTTGGGAACATGATGGAGGGATTTGGCCCGCCCGTTGAGACTTTACAGAGCAAGTTGATTGAAGACGAGGAGAGAAACAAAACCATGGAGTTGGATGGGAGGCCCATTGTACGGTTCAAGTTAAGGAGTGTGAGAAACTCGTTGCGTGCATCCAAATGTGTTATTGCTCCTAACGATGGAGATGAAGAGCTTGCTGGTTCTATTGACATGAGGGATGATGAGAAGGATGAAATGAAAAGAAGAGCAGAACAAATTCTCAAGGAGTCTATGGAGAATCCATCGGATCCTGCTCAGTTGTAGATTAGGTTCATCCATTAGAGTTTGTCTACTTTCCTAGGCAACTAGTCAGTAGGGCTGGTTATGCAGTAACAGTTCTAAAGAGAGATTCTTATTTGCCCATTGTGAGTTAGCCCATTGGGCATGACTTTTTCACAAGTTATGGAGGTATGTATGTGTTAGCAATCCTTGTAAACTCAGTCACTGTTTGATTCTTTTCTGATTCAATTCACGTTCTTTATGGGTTAGCTTCTAGTAGAATTTTGGTTCTTGACATCTTTGTTTCTGTGTCAGTTGTATTGCTGCTTTCTGAGTGCTTAAAAAAAAAAATTCTCTAATTTTTGTTTTAAGAGAGGTTTAAATCTGATGAAAAAAGCATTACTCTAAGCTGACTTGTGAATGTCCTGTTGTCCTACTACTTGAGGCAAACATAAGTTGGTACCTATATCTTTGATTTAGAAGGAGCTTTGATAACTACTCCCCTCTTCCCAGTTTATCCATCATCTCAAATTTATAAGTAGTCAAACTTTAAAACTTTGACTATTAGTCTATCAACGTATACAACAGTCTATGATATGAAACCACTATCATTAGATTCATTATTGAAATACTATCATGTGAATATAATGTTGTAAATTTTTGGTGAATATTACGTGAGAAATTGTCTCTCAAAGAACATTGGAGGCCGTGAATTAAAATGAGGGAGTATGTCTCTCAATTCATCATGACACTGCAAACTTTTTATCTGAATTGGATTTTCTGATGCACCGGTGGGTTGGATTGCAATCTGATGTGGATGTTGAGTTATGTAATTAAGTCTGTCCTTATCATTGAGTGAAGCAGTTTTGGATTGCTGTTAATGAAAATTTTGAGTCAACTTCAGCTTTGCAGGAAGCAAAGGGGTGTAACGTGACATAATGGGGGAGTATAAAATGATCTTTGTTGAAATGGAAGCCAGAAACCAAAATTTTGTTGGGCATTGTTTAATGAGTACATGACTATGTGCTTAATTTTTGACTCATGGGCCATGGGCCATGGGATGTTAGAGTCAACTTTCTGGGATCCATGATCAATTGATCATTTCAATGAGTTCTGTTTGATTATGTATGAAATGGGTGAGAATCAGATACATCAGGTTAAAACTAGTAGAGGGAGGCAGTGCTCAATGAATGTGCTGAATTCTATTGAGCAATGTTTCTCTTTGATGAAATGACTAAGAACAATGGTAGCATAGTTAATGAAACATTAAAACCTCCATTTGGGTGAGTTGCTATCCGATGCACAAGCTGAAGTTAGAGCAGATTAGTGTAACTAATAATTGATTCATGTTACTGGGGTGGGGGCATGTATGCTTGCGCACCAGATATTGTGTGGTGAAAAGTTGATGAGAAAATTTTTCGCATTGCTTATTAATTAGAATTAGGAGATAGGATGAGAGATGAGAAATCGTCTTGTTTTGGCTGCTGAATTTCTATGAAAAATGAGATTAAGCCGCTTTATTTGAAATCCCTCTTTGTCCACTAGCCTCATTTACGAGGTATCCCATTTGTGTAGTTGCTGTCTTATAGGCTCCCTGCTTTTATGGCCTATTGCCTCTGTTGTCCCGTTTGCTAAATTCTGCTATCTACTTTTCCGTCGGCTCCCTTTACTGTTATCAAATTGCTTTGCAAACCTTCCTTGATCTTTCTTCATTCTCTCGCACGCATGGCAAACCTCGCCGATCATCCCTTCTACTTTGAAGTGAGTGTTTTTTTTTTTTTTTGGTTGATGGTGAAACGATTTTGATAAGCTTTGGCCTCTCTGTGGCTCCAGCAGTGTCCGACAAATGCCTGCCCACTCTATTTGTCGCTTTTCTTCCCATCTTCTACCCGATGTCTAAACTTACTATCTTCGGAAGGCTGCACTGTTGAGAATATGGGTCGATTGTGGAGATGGTGGATTGCAGGTTTTGGGGAATTAAAATGCAAAGGTGGTTTGGAGTGTGTGTGAACCAGTTCAAGATGACCTATATCAAGGTCAAATTTCCAAGCAACAACAGTCAACCTGGCAACCCTTGCATTGCATAATCGAGCCCAGGAAAGCTTGATCAGATCCCTTAAGGATTAGTTGAGATTGATTGTTAAGCTGCAGGTAGGAATCCAGACTAACAGAGTGTTATCAATTGAGCTCCAATGTTTCACATTGCTTCATTAGGACCCTCCGTGGTGCCTAAATGATTAAAGTAGCTGAAGAAGTAATTAGTGAGCTGACCAAGGCCTCTTAGTGGTCACTGCAATAAAAGTACAGGTCTTGTGCAAATTATACAAGTTTCAGCCAGTTTACAAGCAGCAATGGCATTTTGGTCCTTTTCAATGACCCTAGAGGTGGCAAGGAAGCTTCCTAGATGGGATTGATTATCAAGGAGTTTGGGAATTATCAATGGTCCCCTTCTAAGTTAGGAAAATCAGAATTAAGGCCTCCTCCACTAAAAGTGCACCCAATAGCACTGTTTTTTCTGCTGTCCATTTTGTACTGACCACCCAGCATAATGGTGGCTGCATTTCAGCTCATGTGTCTCTCTCCAAATGTGTACAGGTTGGCTAGGGTTACAAGCCCCTTCCCCAACCCCAAGCATTTTAACTCCTAGAAATAGGCTTCTATGGGCCTCATTTGAACAACTTCTGTTGATGAATGGAAATCAAGCCGTTTCCCCTTTACTCTTTCTAAAATCTTGTATCAATCTGTGTTGGTGGTGCTTGTGAGTAGCTCCTTTAAACATTTGAAAGGGTGGCATTGCCTTTAATTCAAGAGTTGCTGGGGCTTATGCTCAGTTTGTCTGCCTTCATATAACTTTTTGTTGTTTTGAGTGTATGTTGGATTTGCGAGCTTCACAACTCCTAGACCCTGAGTCGTCAGTATAGAGGGCCCATGCTCAGTTTGTTTCGTCATCATATTTCATTCTAAGACAACGGCGTGTTTCAGTTGGGTTAGACTAGAATTACTACATGCTATCATATATATGCCTTTAGCATTTCATTTGTCACCCAATGCATGATACAGCCATGGTGGCGAGTATCTATTGCAGCACTGAACAGATGATTATTGTGGGTTCTTCCTGAAGTTACTAGCTAGATGAAACAAGGGTCTTGAACTCACCTTTGATTAAACTACTAGTGAAGGACGTTTTCGACTTGTCCAGATGTCCTAGAACTTTGGTTATGCAGAATGCATTCTTGCTTATTGTTTTCTACAGCATTCCACTATGACACTATGACAGCTCTTTTCTGTCAATGATGAAAGCAGCAGGGTTGAGGTTCTCCATGTTAGGGTCCATGAGTACCCACTGATGTACATTGTACAGTTTTTCTTTTCTTTTTTTTTTTTTGTACAGTTTGTACAGTTTGTATTTTGCGTTATGATTCATTATCAACATTTTTTTTTGTTAGTATCAGTTTGGAAATGAATTTATGATGATTTTAAAGGAGCCGCTATAATCAAATATGAATGGTGTATATTTCTGTTATACACGTATATGTTAGGATTAGATACCTACTATTGTGTTTTTTTGGTGATCTTGGAACTGACTTCAAATTCCTGTGGCTTTTTCTTGTATATGTTGCTATTTCTTGGTGATCAATTTCTCTTTAGGGGACTGGAACTTTACTATATTTCTCCTGCTTTTGGTAACCATCTGGCTTTTTACTGTTTCCAATGTCTCTTTAGGGGGGGACTGAAACTTTACTATGTTTCTCCTGCTTTTGGTAATGGTAATCATCTGGCCTTTTACTGGTTCCTCAGTATATAGCATGAAGTGTTCAATTATGGGAATCAACATTTATTTGCAGTGTAATTGGCATTGTTACTGGTAATCCTGTGTTAACAGATTTATTATTGACAAAGCTAGGAGTCGCTTACAGAAATGAAATGTTCTGCTCTTTTTACTGATTGGTATTTTTCAGGTAATATTCATCCAATCGGAATGTAGTGTTCATGTCACTGATCCACTGGTAAATATTTCAATGAAATTGAGGGACTTTTACATTTTCTGTTGGAATGCAAAACTTCCATATTGTTCAAAAATTGAGCGATTTATGCTGACTTTTATTTGGAAGGTTTTGTTGTGACTGAATTGATCACGTTGGTTACTGCAACTGGGGTTCTGTGTCAATGAAACTATTTGTCAAGTGCTTGGTTCACGTGGATGCAGAGAGTTGTATGGATGAGATGGGTGTGCCTGATGCTGTTTTGAGGCAGGGAGGGGGAGCTATTGTTCTACTTCATTGGGAATTGTTGAAGACTGCTCTGGAGGAATCCCTTAGTGATTCTGCTTATAACAGGACCGATGGAGATGCTGTTTGGACCGTTAATCGTGCTAATCCGGGAGTTAATTACATTTACCCTACCTGACATATGCGGTAATAATTTTTGCACACCCGACATTTGAGAAATAATTTTCACCCTACCTGACGTTTTGTGAAAGTGATTTTTAGTGTTAGAATCCGGTAACTTGTCATCGAAAATGGAAAAATACAATAATACCCATATATCACTATGTGAAATTACGATACTGACCTTTAATTTGAGAAGGAAAAGACTATGTTGGAGAGTAGAAGACAGACATGGTGGTTTGGGAGGGGTTATGTTTTCATTTTCTATATGGGAGGGGGGACCGGGGAGAGGAATTAGTGGAGTGGTTGGATTTTAAAATGTCATAACAATTAATACTAAGGGTACAAAAGTCATTTCACATTTAATTGAAAGTCAAAGGAAATAATAACAAGGGTATAAATGTCACTTCATATTTATTTTTTTACAGTTCACCGGAAAAGTCAATAAAAAATCAATTATAACATACCTGAGGGGCTTTAAATTTATGACCACTTAAATGTCAGGTAGGGTGAAATTATTTCTCAAATGTCGGGTGTGCAAAAATTATTACCACATAAGTCAGGTAGGGTAAATGTAATTAACTCAATTATCTTATACCAACACCCTGGCCAGTGATACAAATGAGATGAAGGTTTGGAGAATGAGAAGGGTGTTGTTAAATCACTGAAATCAGTCTCTGCTCTGGTAGGTGGTGGTAATTTCAGGTTTGATTTGCTACCCTTGACTTATTACTTTCTGTCTCCTGATGAATGGGCTTATTATGCTTGGTCAGGTTTATCCCCCAAGAAGGCGTGTACCTTGAGACGAGATTTGCAGTATAGACTTGAGAGCTACTGTAAGTCCGTAATTCTTCATTTGGTGTAAATGGTGATGTTGATGTCTGATGCCAGCCTAGTCTGATGATTACAATGATCATCTGTGGGTTATTTAAGATCCTAATGCTGATTGCCAATCCATGCAACTGTCGTGTCATTTCAGCTCACCGAGGTTGGCCAATTTCTTCACCTGTGGGACATAATGTTTTTAGATGCCTGATAGAGAACTTGCTCTGATACCAAGTTGATAGAGAACTAGAAATAAATAGAACCTAAAGAGACGAATTCATCACTCTGTGTTGGATTCAAGAGAAGAATTCAACATCCCTGTGTTGAATTCAGGAAAAGATTAGCATCCGTGTGCGTAAGTAATTAATAAGAATTCATAGTAATCAATATTCAATAATCAAATGTAGTGTCCCTTCTAAAGGCTAGCAAAACCCTTATTTATTGGTAAATATCATGCCTAATACTAAACCTATCAGAAATAGGAAACTAACATAATATTTCTAATCAAACTGGGAAACTATAATATTCCTAACAAGAATAGGAGACAATATATAGTAAAATCACATATCTGCTAAATGCTATTGTTGAAGACAGGGTACAGCTATTATTCCTAAATATTCTAATTCTAGTTTCCATCATTCTCCCTGGCTTGAAAAAACTCACCTCCGGAGAGTTTGCCTGAAGATATGCAGCCAGAAAATCAACGCCATTGATATCCCCGTTGCGAAATAACACGGCCTTTGGTTTTGTAGAAGTGTAGAAACAAGAAAATCCAACAAAGGAAGAGAAGAATCACTTTGTCACACATAAGAAACTAGTGCACAACTTTGTGCTTCTCCAGAAAAAGTAGTAATTGAATGATGGCATGTAGCTTCTTACGAGGAAAACATTCTTCCGGGAGAAAGAAAGCAATATACTCTATCATTGCTGTTGAATTCTCCATATCTTTAACTGGATGACTAAACAGAAAATTCACATCACTAGGCACTTCAATAGCTTCTGGATACTCCTCCTCGGTGGTACCACTTTCAATTTCAGTGATGTGAGGACATTCAGAGCCTATAATCTGAATAGCAAGCACTTCAAGAGGTTGTTGATTTTTACTCACAAATGGTGGAAATCGTATAATATGTGATGCACAATTGTCCAACACACCCTTGCATAAACTTTGTGCAATATGTGATTCTCTAGCATTCTGTGCATCATATAGCATGGAAACTAGGAACTCTACTAGAAAATCCTTTGCATCTTGAAGAAGACCACAAAGAGTGGACTTCATGTGTGAGAGAATTATAGGTGGATGGTAGTCCCTAATGGATGGAAGAAAGTAATGAAAATTATCTAAGACAAGAGCATCACATTCAAGATCTAACATCACAGCATAAGATCTTACTTTGGCCATAGTCTTAAGCACCTGGAGGCTGGAGCCTTTTATGGTATGATGGGCTAGTTGTATCCTGTAAGTTTTGAAAAGATCTCACAATCAGAGCACAAATTTTCTTCACAGACTCATCATAAATTAGAGGATATAGAGCAGTGATTTGAATAAGCTCGGATAGGCATGAGAAGTTTGTGATAAGTTGGTCTTCTGTCATTGGGCCCTGGTACCTTTTTGTTGCTTTCTTTCTTTCTTTATTCTTTATTTTTTTTTTTTTGGATTAAGTGGCTTGGTACTTGGTAGTAGGTTCAGGTTTACCACCACTTTGATTTTGGAGGAATAATATGTTGCAGTATGTTTTGCTTATGCAGAATCTTGTATGCATTTGTTTTAGCTCTTAAGGCATTGTGCTCTGAAATTTCTTGGTTTACATGGTAAATGCGATGAAAGTGGCTAATACATGTGTACATCTAACCTTGATAACCCAATTAGATAGGACTCTTGGTATCTAGATTTGGATTTGAACATGTTAGAATGTGGACTAAGATAATAAACGGGTGTGGTTTCATGGCTTGGTGATGCGATGCCCAATTGCTGCCTTGCTGCATTTATAAGGTTGGCTCATCAGTGAGGGTGAATCATGTAAAAGCAGATTTTTTTAGCTGTCTGTTAAAGTTAGATGTCCTTATGGGTAGACCCAGTGTCCTTTAAGAAGCCTGGACTTCAATAACATGATATTGACAAGATGAGGTGGGTTTGTCACAGTTGAGCTCCCTCACAAACTCCCTCTCCATGTAAGATTGTGGGTATGAACTTTGATTTGGTCCCCTCTCCCCTACATAGCACAAACAGAAGGCTGACTCAGGCATATTTAAATTTGCTAGCCAATGTATATATTGTTTCTATGTAATACTAATAGCCAGACTCAAAATGTATAATATGAAGCCATGAAAAAGGGAGGGAGCTGGCAAAGCTGGAAAATGCTGTAACTTGTGGACATTTCATTATGAAGGATACAACGCAGTGCAATATAGTGCACTTAATTTGTGAAGGTATAATAAAAAGCTAATTAGGTATAAGCCATATAAAGCAAATGCTGGTGCTACTCATTCATGCATACAAAACATAAGACGCTAAGCTAGGCATCAGGTCGTGTATGTTGAGTGGAAAATTTAGATAATCCTTTGTATGTTTATATTTTATTTATTTATTTATTTTTTGCAAGATCCTTTTTCTAATTATTTGACATGAGTAAGACATGTTGAAACGTCTCCTATCCAGCATAGGTGGGAAAATGTGGACTGCTTGAGCCGAGATACTTACAAATGGTATGATTTTATGATCCTGTTTTCCTTAAGAATGTTTGGTTGTACGTTAGTGCACAGAAGGAAGGTTGTATAGTTTGTACTGGAGGCAACAACAGTGACACGACACATGGTCATGACAATACACATAAATGAAATACATTTATCTAACTGCTTTTGTGTTTAGAATTTGTTCTACATTTTTGTGTTGGGATATGGTTGTTTGGTCAACTAAAAATAAGAAAATTCTGATTTCTTTACTTTGACCACGTATTCAACTATTTGATTGTCCAAGGAATATCGAGTGTTGGACAACATAGCATGCACCCACATGCACCCAAAAAACCACCTGCCACAGAGCGATTTGTGTGGGCCTTGCATGAATCCTATCCTGAGATTGTCGATTCTACAAAGAACTATAACAAAAATGTGTTGAATAACTGAAGATTGGTAAATTTTACATGAACATGATGACTACTCTACTAAGGCTATTATGTGGACATGCCTGCCAACTGCTTCAAAGTGCTTAGGTGCTTCATTAACTAGAATAACATTTCTGTGGTTCATTTCTAGACTTTCACCGAAATACTGCTGGATCATGTCAAAGTTTTCTATAGGGAGAGGAATTTCTTTTGTCTTTCTACTGTATATTTGGGCTGAATTGCTTGTTCATCCAACAGTCCTTTCTGCTGATGTCCTTTATACTAATCGGAAAGCTCTTTTATTGAATCATTGTTGTTTATTGCAATTACTGTGGTCGGGGGTACACTCATGCAGATAAGAATCTCTAGTGTTCTTCGTGTTATTTACTCATTAACAGTGTGTTGGACCAGAGTGTGCAAACAGCTTTCTGTTGTTTTATATATTGCGGGCTTTGGACATTCTGAGAGAAGTCCTCGTTTTCTTCAAGCTGTTGGTAGTTGTGACTTTCGTCTTTAAATACTTGTCATTCTCTAGGTTCACTCTGTTAACACGTCTTAACCTTAATATAAATACACATACACACAGGGGTGTGTGTATATATAGATAGACACACAGACACCCACTCACAAATGTACTCTGAAAGTCACTTTGAAGAGATGTGGAAGTTCCATACATTTGATCGTAACATGAAAAAAAAGGGGGGGGGGGGGTTGTTGAAAATTTTACAGCACACTGGAGTGTATTACACTATTACTCACTGCCAAATACCGTGCTTTCCTAGCAGCAAATTTATTTAAAAAAGAAAAAGATGTTATAGAGCAACTTGGAGGATGGAACAGTTACTTTGCGAGGTCACTGCTGCATTGTTTGTGGTTTCTGGGCTTGTGCACGTGAGGCCTCATCATGAATAAGTTCAACAATCAAATCCTTGAAAATTAGTCGTTCAATGTCTAAAACTAATCCTGATGTTTCTCTACTGGTGTCAGTCCAGTTGCCCGATCTATGTGTCAGATCCTTCTCTATGATGGTTGTAAGAAAGTCATCTTCATCATCTAAACTCTGATTCGAGCTGTTCAGTTGGAGCTGGTTTATTTCTTTGCAAATCTCCTGTAAGAGCTGCTGGCCATTATTTATCCCTGTTGGTCTTTTCAAGAATGGCCGTGGGTGGGATCCAAAGCCTGTGCAAGCTAACTTCTGTGACACAAATTCATTAACCGCATCGAACAAGAGCTTTCTTTGAGGTATTCCATGAGTTCTTGTGTTTGTATCACTGTTGGGTTTACTATCTGAAATAAGTTTGCTTGTTGAGGTTCGCTCCAGGATAAAGAACAAGTTGGGGTTGATTGCTTCTTTTAGGTGGAGGGCATGATGATTGGTGCTGATGAAGTCGAGGTTGTTCAGGAATCCTGAAACTAGGAGTATCTCTGCCAGATATGCATTGTCGAGGTTCGTTTCTTTGTGTAGAGGTCTGATCATACAGTTGGTTTTCTCAGTTTTCAGTTCAGTAGGTATCTGACCCGACTGCTTCAAACTCCCTTGTTCCTCGTGAGTGCCATGGCTGAAACTTGGTGTCATGCTGTAAGGAGAATATCTGAATTCAGTGTCCTTCCCCTCTGTCTCATTTGATGCTTCAGTGCTGTTGTCATCTTCATAAAACCCTGTAAAGTATAATTACACTGGATCAGAATCCTTTTTTTTTTTTTTGGGGGGGGGGGGGGGGGGGGGGTTTGGCTGTGACATGGTATTATTTATCGTCTTGTTTCAAAGAAATCTAACCGTTTTGCATGGATTTGATGTTTTATCTAACTAGTCTTTTGGGCATATTTCTTGACGGTGAAAGTACTCGGCATTAACTCTACAAAGCAATGCTAGTTACCTTGAAAAGTTGTTGGTCTCTTTCTAACTGGAGAGGGGGATTCATCTTCATAGAATGTCGAATCAAGAACGGACACTGGGCTTGGTTGCTCCCTTACAGCTATTGCAGGTTCTGCGGATGACCCGTCACTTGGAATTCCTACTGGATGCTGAAAATAAAATGTCAGTTTGTGAGGCTAAAATCATGATGACCGCAGTGTGCTAATGAGATGTTCAGTACTACGAAAACAAGATAAATCGTACATACTTTATTGTGACTAACTTGCTGCAGTGGGTCATGTTTCAGGGGTGATTGATGACTGCTTGTAATTATAGCATTGATCTTTGAGAAGCAGGTGTTGCTTTCAGGTAACCAGGAACCTGGATTTCGTTGTTGCTTCCTGCATGTTGTCTCTGTGCTGAATTCAGTAGAGCTTCGAGATAGTTCCCTCTCTTGAGAGTGTGACCCTATTGTTTGCTGGTTGTGTTTGGTTCGGGAACCCGTTATTGTTTTGGTGGTCAGAGACTCTGAGTTCTTGGCTGGGTTTGTCTTGCTTACGTCGGCAATGTGTAGAGGCACTTTTGAAGATTTTAGTGGCTTTGCTGATGTTGCTGCTGAGTACTGGCATCTGTTGGCTTTAAGTGTTGGATCCTTTGCTACTCTGTTCTCTACTGAACACCTACTTGTATTCATAGGCTGAGCAGCTGCGAGCCCAAGCATTCTTTGCGAAGGTTCGTTCCTTACATTAAGGCGGCCTGGTGCATCTCTCAAACCTTTGACAGGTTTATCCTGCTTTAATGATCTTGGTGACTTGATACCTTCAGGAAGCCTTGCTCTTTCACTTGTCTGTGGTATACTGCGGGTAGTATGTATACGCTGCCGGTTTTCTTTTTCAGGAGCTTGTTTTTGGCTGGTGCTAGTGGAGTTGTGAGAAGCAGAACTCGAGCACTGACTTTCATTTGTTCTCTCCAACATGGATTTCTTCTCCCTGTGCATAGCTTCCAGTATTTGCTTGAGAGCTCTGAGATCCTTGCCAGATTTTTTGAAATCAATATCAGCAAGCCTTTTCTCAATTTCCCCATACACTGTGATAAAATGGTTTCCTGGTTCTGAATCAACTTCCTGATGCACATTCTGCAGCTTGGACTCTCTGACCAGTCCAGCTTTCTGTGTTGACTGTGGAGTTCTCAAATCCTTGTATTTACTTCTGGGGGAATCTAGAACTCTGTTCAGTTTGGTTTCATCTATGCTTCTTGATGATCTTGACAAGGAATCGAGCGTCCTGCAAATCTGGCTGTGGTTGCTAGAACTGCAATCAGAGACGGTGTCGAGCCCCATCAACTTTGCCACTACATTAGATGGTGACCTGTAACTTGCTGGCTCTTCTGGGAGGTTGTGATTTCTGTTGGATTTGTTGATGGTTCTTTGGCGGCTGTCCAATGAGAGTCTTGGGAGGTCCCGAACCTTAAAGCCAGAAGAAACAAAGGCTTCTCTTGTCTCAGTTCCATCATAAGACATGCGTGGGCTATCTTTTCTCCTGAGAGGGCTGTGGTCGGTACTAACAGAACGAAACGACTCATTCATAACAGCAAATCTGGGGCTATCCAGTTTGGATGGCTGCATAAGTCTGGGGGAGTCGATATGGTTGGTGGCATGCCGCCTAACAACTTCAACTTGATCTCTTTTTGGGGTTCTGATTGGTGATGCACAGCTGCTAAGTGAGTCTACAACAACATTTTTCATCTGGAAGCGACGACTTGTGTTTGGTGTTGAATGAGTACGGTTGGACCTGCACTCCTGGGAATGGACGTCAGCGAAGATGTTTTCAACAATTGGAGGTTGTTGAGCCTTGGTGGCCTGCTCATTCTCCACTATTGACAATGTTGAACCGGTCGAAGATGAAACAGACAATCTGGATCCCTCCACAGCCATCTCTGCCACAATCTTCTCATGCTTTTCCTGCAAACAGGAAGTCAGTCTCAGTCTCAGTCTCAGGGATACATCTAGGCCTCCTAAGTTGGCCAACAGGTATGTGCTCAACATCTCACCTTTGATCTTCTGGTACCCCCATGACCCTCTCTTCCTTGACCACTGTTTTCACCTGTTGAACATGAAAATTTCAGGCATCAGGTCCGCATAGACGAACAGTAGCACGTTCTGCCACTCAACTAACTTCATCCCTACTCCCCTAATAGGAATGTCCTAGAATGGCATCACTTCACAACATCACACATGACAGTCATGTCATGTTTTATATTGCTTGACAAAGACATATATCTGCACTTCATGACACTGACCCAATGCTTAGATGATGATGACCTACACCAACACGACATACAACATGCTACTTTTTTTTTTTTTCTTTTTAATATGCCTAATTTGGGTTAATCCGCCAACATTAAACTGCCTTGATTACATATCATAGCTTGCATTTTCTCAATAAACTTGATGGATAGACAGCTTCATCATACCCAAATTAACCTTAGGCCCTAAATGACTGAATTTATATGTCATTTCCTAATTTGGAGAGAGGAGAAGCGTAAAAGGACTAATGAATCATGTACTGAGAGCAAATAATGAAGGAAGTTAGGACTGCGCGTAAGCACATCCATAAATGCAATGAAACAAACATGCATGTACTTGAGCTTTCATATTAAATGAGACAAAGGAACAATCATCATCTAAAGAAACAAATCTCATACAACTTAAAGTATGTTAGACTGTTAATTTGTCCTCGTATGAATGCTGCTACTTGACTTTTTTTATGTCGTAAAGTGGTTCATATATGCTAAGAATCAAGTATGAGGACAAAACAAAGCAAGTATGAGGGAACAGGGAATGTATAGAAAATTAAGACTGATTTACTGTCTAATATCGATGTAATCAAATGGATGAATTGTTACCTTGAGTAACTGTTGTGTTGCGATTGCTGATCAAATGACGCCGCTCGAAGAACTGAAGGAAGCCGTTCATACACCCAAGCTGCTTCTGTAGATTTTGATTGTCGTCGGACAAAGAATACAGAAGCTTGGCTGACATTTTTTTGTTTTTTTTTTTTTGTTTTTGGGTTCTTTCAGGAAAACAGAGTAGGCTGCTGAGACATCACAAAAGACAAGGGGCTGCTAAGAAAACTACAAAGGAAGTTGATTTTAGTGTGTGGTCAATGATGATGGAAACCATAAACAAACAATCTCTGTTTGAGTCTGTTGTGCATGAATGAAGATCAAAATGTAGGCATTGATTGTTGATATTCAGTGATTAAAAAAAGGAGGGGAATGTAGGGAGAGACAAAAGGGGAAATTAATGAGAAGAAAGATGGAAAAGGTTGCAGAGGCCAAAGAAGGTATGTATGTGTGTGTGTAATGTATACTGGGTTTGTTTCTGGGTTTTCCCACAAACTGACTGTATGGTTTGTCTGGTGGCTCTCTCTTGGAAAGGCAACCAACCCAACTGCATCTGCATATGAGGGTGAGGCTCCTCAATGTGCTTCCTTAATTATATATACTCTTACATCACCTTTGCTCTGCATATGTATTCTTTTTTATTATTTTTTTTTTGTAAAAGAAAAAAGAATTATTCTCTTTGTGAGACTTATCTATTTGATTAATAATTTTTAGTGTTCTAGTTAAGATTCAGAGAGAGAGGTGGGTCAGATCTATCTATCTATCCATCAGTCTATCCATGTTGAGTTATTTGAATTGGAAGCTTTGTGTCATGTGGAGAAAATAATGAAGGGGGTGTGTGGGGTGTAGCTTGTAAAAGGGTGGACCAGTCTAATACTCTAATCACACTCATGTGCTCCTTGTCAGAAACAGTAGACTTAGGAAAGAGTTTAGGAAGCCCTTATTATTATTATTATTATTACACTCATAAATCATTACCCTTTTTTTAAAAAAAACTTTATAATCTACTAAGCCTTGCCCTCCATTCCAACTTGCCATTCTTCATCTCCAGTTGTGAGTTTTGTGACTCTTGACTTGAGTTGCATAATTATGTCAATTCCCCCATTTCTATGCTTTCTTTCTTCTCTGCTTTCCAGGATGCTTCATCCACAGTTTCCCACCCATGACTTGCATTATATCATATCTGTATAATTTTAAGACTTTAATATAATTCCTTATTTCAACATTCTTCTCTTTTTCATTTTAGAATGTTTGTTACCTTCTTTTCATCATATACTATACAACCCTGTTCTTTTATACGGCCGGCGGGCGTGCGGTGTGGTAGAATTGTAGTGAGTTGTAGTGGGTTTGAAAAAGTTGTGGTGGATTGTGGTGGATTGTGGAAAGTTGTGGTGGGTTTTGGTTTTAATAATTGTAAATGTGTTGGAAAATGTGAAATTGTGGTGGGTTGTAGAAAGTTTAACTTTTAATAAAAAGATAAATTAAATTAGAAAAAGTAGATTGTAGTAGATTGTGGTAGATTGTGTGGGTTGTGGTGGAATATGACAAGTTACAGTGAAGTGTGGCTCTGCAGTCAACCAACCGCATAAAAAAAACAGGGCCTTAGTTTCTTATTTCCCAACAAGTTTTATTTATTTATTTTTTTTAATATCTTCAAATATCACAGTGGTGCTTGTTTTTTTAGGAAAATTGAGTGATAGGCTACCGTCAAATATTTTTTAGAGGTATGAACATAAATAAATATAATTCAAATTATACATATGAATGTGTCTATATTACACACACATAAATATATATAATTCATCCTCTTCCGTCGAATACCCATAAGGTTGTTAAGTCTCCTTATAAAGATGCCCTCTTGAGGGACTTGACTGTTGGTGGTAATGGTGGTGCTTCTATGGTGGTTTTTTCTAATAGTGAGCACACTGTTAGCGACCCCACTGACAATGCAGTTAATGAGGTGGTTTGTTCTTCTCCTCTTGATGTGGAGGACTCATGTCTTAAGGCTTTCAAAATCAAGTGCCGACAAATTAAAAGAAGAATGTGAATTTATCGTGGGACTTTAAGTGGAGGTTGGTTAGTCGTGCTTCGTGTACGGTCCGATTTAAGTCAGCTAGGTCTGATGGACGTGTCAAAAGGAAGGGAAAATGTGAGCTTGCAAATTGAATCGTCAGAGCGTCCTCAGGTACTTTTGGCGGACATGGCGTGTAGAGCTGCTAAGTTTGGATGTGGTTCGGGTTTCATTCGTGGGGACCCTGTGACTGTGGCGAAGCGGCTTGAGGAGACTTGGCGAAAGTGTTAATTTTTTTGTCTTATTTGTGCTGTTTGTTCGAGTTTTATTTGTGTGACTTCTTGTTGGTTGTTGTCCTTTCGCTGTACTTTTCTCTGCGGCTTTCACAGTGCTGTTGCTGTTTGTTTAGCCTCTTTTGGCTTTCAATAATAAATATATATATATATATATATATATATATATATAATTCATATAAGTTATTTGGGAAACATACAAATTGTTAGTAAGCAATAAGTAGAGGGAGATTGACTGTTTTTTATTTTTTAATTTAAAACTCTCCAAATTAAAATAAAAAATCAAATACATTTCTAAATATTTATATTTATTAAATTTAACTAGAAAATACCATGTCTTTTACAATCAAGGTATAATCAAGTATGGTTTAATCATCAATGGTGGAAATTACGGAGCTTAACTAAAAAAACTAAAGAAAAACAACAAATTTATACTCTAATATTAAATTTTGAATATCCAAATTAATATATAATTTACCAATATTCGTAGAGCATCACCAATTCCTACTTAAAATAGTTAAGCGAGTCTAACCGAGTTGAGCCCAAGCCAAGCACCCCCTGGCCCTGGCTCAGCTCGGTGTGCATTTGAATCGAGCCAAACTATGGTCAACCGAGCTCTAGCCGAGCTTTGACTGAGTCGAACTCGAGTTACTGGCAAATTGACTCGACTCAGTTACAACCCTAGTTGTGACACACTTGGGATGCCCCTTGGAATGGGAGGGAAGTGGATGGAAGACACAGAAAGGAAGGGAAGGACAACAACAACAACAACAACAAAAAAAAAAAAGAGAGAAGATTGGTGCCTACATTATAGTGCAATCTATCTTTTTTTCGATAATTTGAAGCAAAAAATGCTAAAAAATCATCAAAGATGCTACAAAAACTGCAAAACATAAAGAGTCCAGCAAAACAAGAAACAATAGAACTTGTTACAATGATAACAAAACACACACAAAACAACTAGCTGTCTAACAAGACTCTTCTTTTGTTCCAGCATATCGTCTCTGAAAGCCTTAGTTACAGACTTACAGTCTCATGAACATCACAAGACATTTTCAACAACCGCACAACCTTCGCCGCTCTGTGAGCCTTCTCGTTCAGTCTATCCAAGGATATATCCACATCGGTCAAAGATGTTACAGTCCAATCTATCTTACACGATATAATTTTGAGAGGGAAGTTGAAAGTAGACAAGTAGGATTTGGGTATTTGGTAGGGAGTAGGGAGCCCACCCCAATGTCGAATGAATGGCGTGTGGAAGAATTCAATTAATAATAGGAAAGGAAAGGAAAGGAAAGGGTATAATATAAGGAAGCAAATGAAAATGAAAATGTTGGCAACCTGCAAAGCAAAGCCTGACCACAACATTCATCATCTGTCTCCCTCTCTTCTTTTCTAATCTTTCTCCATCATCCATCCATCCATCCATCCATCCATCCATTCACAAAATACCAATCTTTCTTGGCTAAACAATTCAGTAATCACTCCTGTTGCTATTAATCATTTTTCCCATCAAAACAAACAGTGCTATAATTTGCCAACTGCATTTTCATTTGTCTAACATTTCAATTTCTTTAATTCTAACCTAAATTTGTCTTTATTCCAGTGATTAATGTCATGTTTCCAGCTCCTTTTTTTTTTTTTTTGTATTTTGGAATTTGGACCATGAGTTTTGCATAAACATTAATTTTTTTTGGACGTTTTAGGGTCAAGAATAATGACGGCCTAGGCACAAACTCAACACCGGGTTTTCTTGACATAAGGACTCAAGCCTTACACTACAATACTGATAAGAATGATGAACGAGGAAAATCATCAATTTACAAACAAAATTTACAAACATCACTACCGATCGCCTTAGGGCAAAAAAGATCGAAGTTAGGCCTAAGTTTAGGCCATCGTTATGAATCACATTAACTTTAGCATCTAAAAAATTAATATTGGAACAGCAGGATCCAGTTAATTATTTACGATCTAAAATGCAAAAAGCTCGTCCTTTAGTAGCAGACAATTATTAATTCAAATAGCAATATAACTTATTTACCTTAGCTGTTAGTAAATAATTGTTTGAAGAAAATATTTTAGACTAAAATTAAATTAGTTATTAATTAGATTAACTAATTAATATAAATTCACATAAATATCAAATTAATAAAGTATATTTTGATCATGACACTATTTTTTAAAGCTAGAAGCTATTATTATTAGTTTTTCAAAAAATACTACTTAAAACATTATCTCAAAATAGGGTTTTTTGCATTTTGGACCTCAAACTTTAGGGGTATTTATTTTCTGAACCCTTTGCTTTCAACTTTAATTTTTGGACCCTAAAGTTTGTAGGTTGAAAAAAGGACCCTAAAGTTTGTGAGCTGAAAAAAAGCTCGTTTCCCGTTTTTCTTTTTCTTTCCATGCTTGAATTTTTCTCCCAATCGGCATCAAACTTCAAGACTAAGGTTAGAACTGATATTAAAGTTATAATAAACCTCTCTTATTCATGTTGGAGTTACTTAAACCCCTGTACTCAGGGGTCTAAGAAGTCCCGACATAAATAAGAGAGGTGTATTATAGCTTCAATATCAGTTTTAACCATAGTCATGACGTTTGACGTCAATCGGGAGATGAATCCAAACATGGGAAAAAAACAAAGAAGGAGACAGAGGTCTTTTTTTTCATCCCACAAACTTTAGGGTCCTTTTTTCAGCCTACAAACTTTAGGGTCCAAAAAATTAAAATTGAAGTCAAATGGTTCAGAAAATAAATACCCCTAAATTCCGGGATCCAAAATGCAAAAATACTGTCTTACAAAAATTGCAGTAATATTGCACTACTATTGTACTAAATAATATTTTCACTTCAAAAGCCACTGCATAATACATTATGTCAAAATACCGTCTTACAAAAATGGCAGTAATATTGCACTAAATAATATTTTCACTAATTCTTTCAAACGCTAAAGATTTATTTGAATGTTATCGTGTACTAATGAGATTAAATGTAAATTTCCACTCCTTACACGTTGTATGTTTAGTGTCATTTTCCACTCCTTACACGTTGTATATTTAGTGTCATTTTGGTTGTGTGTATATAGTGTAATCATGCTTTGGAGCTTTGGGCATGCATTATAAGATACAGTCTAACGTAACGATTGACTTGAACATTTTTTCTCCTGAACGTCTGTTTATTGTTAGATTATGTGATTTTGACTAAGATGAATATGTAGGAGTATTTCAAGAGTTAAGAGGCATAAGGGAATAAGTTATAAGCTTATGATTGATCGAGAAGGGCAAAATCAAGCTTAATTAACAAGAAATTAAAAGAGACCCAACACGGACCGTGTCAGGTGTGACTCGGGTCGTGTTGTCATCCAAAAAGTAAGGAAAGGAGGCACTGGGTCACCACGGACAGTGCTGAGGTCCAATTCAGTCTCTTTTCGAAATACCTTGAATTCAGCCTCAGGTATAATTAATGATGTGGCAACTTTAGGGATTATTCTTGACTGATATTCTCAGTCAAGATCAATCCCTTAATGATGATTGATATCCCATAGACAATGCCCTAGAATCATGTTATATTTGGGTTTGGAGAGTTTGTTAATTAGAATGTTTGAATTGTTCTACCTGAATTGACCCGATGTAGAATTTTTTGCCACCGCTAGTAGGGATGGTTGATGCATGACTATCACCTCTTTGATCTCACCTTTATTACATACAAAAATACTATTTTATCAAAAAATTTCAAAGTAAAGTTATTATGAGATTAATATATACCATACGAGGTTAATGATAGATAATAAATGATAAAACTTTAATATATTTTTATTTAACAAATATAGTTTCAAACCTATTTCTCAATATATATATATAATATAAATATATTTTATTTTTTCTAAGTGATGATTACAAAAAAGGAAATTGAAAGCTATGTAGATATTTTTTTAAATTAGTATGTTTTTTGAACTGTATAATCCAAATTAGTATTAAAGTATATTTCTATTACGAAATTATATAAAAAGTGAGAGTAAAACTTTTGCCAATGATATCAATCACTAAATATAGGTTGATAGTCATTATAATTTAGTTCTAAAAAATGGTTTTTGATAAATTAATAAAACTTAAAAAATAAACTGTATATTGCACATGTGATAAAAGACTAGTTACCTCATGCAAACGTAATATTTACTATTTATTAGTGTGTTAAAAGAATAGTTATTTATAGACTATTTTTTGAACATAGTCGAACGGAAATTAAGTTGGATAACATTTTGAATGTGACATCTTTTCCTTACAAATGATTGAACTAGCTAAAGTATCTTCTCTTAAAATGAAAGAAAAAACTGAAAAGTAGACTCACTCAGACCGTATTGAAAAAATATTTTTCAACTGCTCTAAAAATAAATTTTAGATAGCTTTAATAAAAATTATAAAATATATAAAAAAATATTTATATTACACATTAGCGAAAGTGTCAAACCTTTTTGAAAATTACCCATTTTCAATAGTTTATCCGTTAATATTTATAAAAAATTTGTGAAATTTAAATTTATCTCTGAAAAAACACACCCTAGCTGACAAATTAAAAGATGTTGGTTATTACTTATATTAGTCTTAAACCTGTGCGATGCACGGTATATGATAAAATAAATATTACTTTTAACAAAAAAAACCTAAATTATTATTATTGTACATATAAATTAAAACGACCACAACATAAATTATATAATTAAATTAAAAATATGAAAAATTGTCAAATAAAAATATATAAAATTAAAAATACATGTAGATTAAGAGTTTAAGTAAGAAAAGTACAATAACAATCAAGATTCTAACTACACCAATCAAAATACATGTAGATCAAGAATTTAAGTAAAATATATCGATGAATTTTAAAATAATATCAACAAATTTACATTGAATTTTATAATAATTATTGATGAATTTATTAAGAAAACTTTAACATTTTGGTAGACATAAGTAGGTATTACATGGTGTATCATATAATAATCAATGCTCTAATTGTGGGATGTTGGCGGAATGCTCTTTGTTATTATATAGATTATTATTATTATTATTATTATTATTATTAATATTATTATTATTATTATTATTATTATTATTATTATTATAGGCAACACCAAAATAATTACTGTTATTTGCACAAAAATAATTTAATTCAGAATCCAAAGCAGTTAAGGATTAGTGATATTTTCTGGGGTTTTTTAAACTTTAAAATAAAATCCGAATTGAAAATAAAAAAAATTGAAAATAGAAAATAGAAAAAAAAATTAATTTACTACGTTGTGATTGGCCAGTTCTTCTACAGTCACTCTCGTGGCTCTATTTCGTGGGACCCACAATTATTTTTATTATAAAATATAGATTATTATTATTATTATTATTATTATTTTAAACTAACTCAGAGTCCAAAGCAGTCAATGATTGTTGATACTTTATGATTTTTTTAATTTTAAAATAAAAAAAGTTGAAAATAGAAAAAAAAATATAATTTTCTACGTTGTGTTGGTCAATTCCCCTACAATCACTCCTGTGGCTCCATCTTATGAGACGCACAATGATTTCTAAAGATTTGTATATGTAAACTTGCAGGGTTAAGAATGGATTAGGTGTGGCACGTGACACGAGTAAGACCGGAAAGCTAGGCCAAAAAAGAGAATGGAGGAAGCAATCATACATACATACATACATTCATTCATATTATTATGATTCATTTGGAATCAATCAACGTTAGCTTACGTTGCATGTGAGTTGTGACAAATGCAAGTTTTCATGTGCATTATTTATCTATACGTGGTAAGTACACAACTAGTACTACTTGATAATTATATGTTTGCTTCCAAATTGTAATCATATGTATCCATTTTCATTTAATTCTTCGTTTCTTCGTCACATCATACCACTCGTAATGGGCCGTGGAGTATCATTCCCATCATGACAAGCAATATTCCTTGGAAATGGAATATACTTGTTCAAAGTATTTTAATTCATTATTTGACTTTGCTAGATTTTTTTTATTTTTTTTTTACTATGGTTCAAAATCAAGAAACTAAAAAAAACACCACCTCACCCAAGACCAAAGCACCTAAATAGAAGGACCGTATAACAATATTGAAAGAGGAATATAAACGAAACAACAACGTAACAAATCAAAATGAAAAAAAAAACCGTAAAAAATGTAAAAAATATGGATCAAATTACAATAAAGATTACTTAAAAAAACATTGAACAAAACTAAACAAGCATCAAAGTTTTGGCGCAATTTTAGTGCATTGTATTCTTAACTTTTTAGAAAGTGAACATCGCTTTCGGTACACCCAAATACTGTTAAGGATAAATACAGGAAAATATTTTAGATTGATGGAGTCATTTTACAAAATGTTGTAAAACAGTTCCATAATATGACTTCTATTAGTCATTAAAAAGTGAAATTATTAAGAATTTAATATATGCTATACGAGGGTTAATAATAGATAAATGATAAAACTTTAATATATTCTATCACAAAAAATTTAATACACATAATTATCGATAGTTTAATAATTGACAATCTTTCCATCCATTCACAAAATATATACCATTAATTTAGCAATAGTAACAATTTTTCATTTAAGTCCTAATTAATTTTATAACATAAGAAGAGATTTCAGTATAAACGAAATTGCTTTGACTAATGTTCTTACATACACAAAAACTAATTCTCACTTAATTGACCATCAATCTATAAGAATAAAAAAAAATTCAAACGTTGAAATAAAGACAGCCAACCTTATCATCACATATAGTGCAATTTATTAGGTGCTCCTGGAGCATGTGCTCCAGATTCTACAATTGTTCACCCGTATGTGTTAGGTTGTTCTCTCTGATTATTATGATTGTTCACTCTGATTCACATGGTTGTTCACTCGCAAATATTTGGAGCACATGCTCCGGGTGGATCTAATATATATTGCACATATAAATATAATCCTTGGCTAGTTTTGGTAGATAGCATCTGGATTTTGGGTATAGCTAGGTTGTACTTGTACCACTAGAGTTGGTTGCAGTGAATGCAAGGAACAATTGTCAATTAAGTTATCAACTTAATTAGTTGATTATCAACTAACGTTTTTTTTTTTTTTAAAAAAAAAAAACTATACTCTGGATACAATCAACTTTTTGAACTGCTAGTGATTATATTTATATATAGTAGACTTGTAGGTTTGGCTTGGTAGGTATTGAGATACTCCTTAGTCTTCCTACCATTTCGGAATTAATTAATTTGAACATAAGAAGGTCTCACTCCAAAGGTTTTTTTAACAATTATGTAATTTTCTATACTGAGATTAACTAGATTTAATTCCCACTTGATCTCAACTTAACATGCGTGCATCTATACAATGTTCATCACTTTGCAAAATATATGAATAATAAATAAAATTCAAAAGATAACTCAATGAAATAATTAATGTTTACCATTAATTTCTTGTATTCTTCTTGTGTGAAGGTTTCATGTGATTTTGCTTCGTTAAATAAAACATAGGAGACTAAGGCACCGTTCTTTTGTGCGTTAATGCAACTAACCGCAACGCAATTTACCGCAACTTACCGTAACCTACCGCAACTCACCACAAATTACCATCACATCTTTTACTATTTCTACTGCAAGTTAACACAATCTACTGCAACTTACCGAACCGCAACGCAAATTAGCGAACAAAAGAACAGTATCTAAGGTAATTCCCATTTAAGGGTTTGTTCTTATGGAGAAGTTTTGAAAGTACACTTATTTTATGCTAATGTTACTTTTTATTTCGAATAATAAACTAAAACAATTATTCAAAATTCATGAAAAGTTCATAATTGTGATATTTAACATAAGTGTTACTTGATTGTTATTTGCCTATGAAGTTAGAACTCTAAATTTTCATTAATTTTAGGATTGTTGGAGGATAATACACTGAACTTTAGGGGTATTGGACAATAATGCACTGAATTTTTTTCTTGGACTCTAATACACTGAACTTTTAGGGTATTGGACAATAACGCACTCAGACCAATTCAGCTGGTGGTTGACGCGGTTGTTGTCCAACTTTGAGATGTCGTTTTCCTATTTTTTTCAGAAAAAACTTTTGTCGTGTAAGAAAGTACACAAGCATGATGACTAATATATTTTTTTTGAAAAAAACTGAAAAACGATATTTCAAAGAATTGGTCTGAGTGTATTATTGTCCAATACCCTCAAAGTTCAGTGTATTAGAGTCCAAGAAAAAAGTTCAGTGCATTATTGTCCAATACCTCTAAAGTTCAGTGTATTATCATCCAATAATCCTTAATTTTACTATGTTTTAATCTAGCGAATAATAACAATTTACTTGTTATCTTGTAAGACTAGCCTTTCCTTGCTTGCATCATTTAAGCGCACCCATCGGAAGTATATACCTACAAAGACATAATTTTCATTTTCATATTCATTTTTTTAGTAATTGCTTCACATATTTTAATTTAGACAATATAAGTTTACATAGGGTAATTTAGGACACTTTATTTATGAATACTTAGTTCATCCCACATATATATTATTTAACATATTATTCAGATTAATTGCCTTAAAGTATTCTAATGTGTTTTTATGTTTAAAGTATTGATAGTAGTTCGTACCCGCAGGTGTTGTCGATCAACAGGTCTATGTGGGATAATGGAAAGCTATCCTTCGGGCTGGCTATGTTGAGGTATCTGAAGTTAACACATACCTGAATCTGCCCATTCTTCTTTGGTACTAACAAAATGTTGGCTATCTAGTTTGGGTATTCGATTGACCGAATGAATCCTGCCTTGAGCTGCTTCTGAACTTCTTGGAAAATGGCCTATGTCCATTCCTTCTTCATTCCCCTAGACTTCTTCCTAATGGGTTTAGCTTCTGGATAGAGGGGTATTTTGTGCTCAACTATTTCTTAGTCTATTCCGGGCATATCTTCATAGGACCATGTGAAAACATCCACAAATTCGATCAGTAGCTGCCTGAAGCCTTCCTGTTCTTCAAAGGTTAAGGACTTTCCCAACTTTAATTCTCGGGGCTTGTCAGAGGTTCCCACATTGATGGTTACAGTTTCTTGGATCATCGCACTCTTATTATCGTGTTCTTCCATTGCTTGTGTTAATTTATTAAAGTCCTTTTAGTGGTTCAACATTAAATTCTTTATTATTGGAACAACAAGAAATAGAAGGAAAAGAAGACTCATAACAAGTAGAACATACTCATCTTATTGAATTTGGAAATAGGTAGGGTTGTTCATAATCCAGTCTGGGCCGAATAAAGGACTAGACCGAACTGGACCGAAAGGACCGAAGATAGTTTGGTCCAGTCCTCAGTCCAAGAAATACTAAGTTTCGATCTTCAGTCCAGGGACTGAACCAAATTAGAGGACCAAGGACCGAACTACAGACTAACTATTTTTCTATTGTTTTCAACTTTTCATCACTATTCACTAATGTTTCTGAGTTTATCAATCTCAAACCCTCAACGTCCCCTAGTCCCCACTCCACCCTCCGCCCTTCCTCCGGTCTCCAACACCCGCCCTCACTGGGCGCCACCGCTAGCGCTGTTAAGGTCGTAAGAGCCACCAACCTCCCTCCGCACTCAACCGCTTCACCGACGCTCCCCACTCCCCATTCCCCAAATCCGTTGTTTTCTCCCCTTCAGCTGGCCACCACACGATCTACGCCTAGTCGCCCACCGTCCAGTAAGCCATCATGCACAGTCAATCGCTTCAATGGCTCAGGTAAAATTTAATCGCATATCTTCCCCATAATTTGGTCCATTCGGTTGGTCCAGTCCTTGACCAAATTTTTTTCGGTCGTTCCAGTCCAAGATTGAAAAAAGTTCGGTCCAGTCCTTGGTCCAGGCCAATCCCCTTGTTCGGCGTTTGGTCCAGCCCAGTTCGGTCTTATTCGATCCAGTCCTAGACTGATGAAGAACCCTAGGTACATCCTCCATTGACTTATTATTAAGAGAAATGACACTAGGACCTACGACAGACTCACATCCTAAGGGCTTCACTACGGACAAAGTAAACCTAGACTCAGAAGCATCAATCCAAGAAACCTTGCAATCATTTTGATCCTCTGTTATCATTTGGCTGGGGTCGAAGGATGGATTGGATAGTGCTGCTACCACAGGGTCAACTTCTTCCTTCGGGTATGTCTCTTGACCGAAAAACATTCCGAAGACGCGTACACTTGGATGCTGAGCCCGGGAGCACAATGCTCCGTGCACCCGGCTCCCCCTCCCCTTTTTTTCACCATAATGCACATAGGTCAGTGTATGAATGCTTATAAACCTAAACTACAATGCTCATAAACCAATATGTGAATGCTTATAAACCAGTAGTGAATGTTCATAACCATTAAAAATCTTGCCCATAAAGGTTCATGCTTTCTATTTAAGAAACTTGAAGGCTCATAACATATTCCACCAATGTTCATAACCCCTAATAGTCTTGCTTATAACATACCCCATAAATGTTCATAATTTATAACATGGATGCTCATAAATATATACTAGAATGTTCATAAACTTTAATGACAATGCTCATCAAATCCCATACTAGTATCCTCATAATATACAATAAGCCTAATAAGAGTCCTCATAAACCTATATAAGAATGCTCATACACTTATGAACAAAATGCTCATAGCGCCTAATAGTCATGCTCATAACATATCCCATATAATGGTCATAAATTTGTGATGTGGATGCTCATAATCTATACTACAATGCTCATAAACTTTAACCAATACTTAAACTCTACTCCAATGTCCATAAACTCCATAAAAATATTCAAAAAAATATACCACGGTTCTCGTAAAAAAATACTATAGAGTCAAAATATGCTAATAATAACAATAAAAAGATTTTAAAAATATGGTTCTATAACAATGCTCATAAATTAAAATATATATTAAATATTAAAAATAATTAATATTAAATACTCAATATAAATCAAAATATTAAAAAGAAAATAAAAAAAATGCAATGAAAATTATCAAAAATCTAAAATAATAATAAATAAATAAAAAGATCAATGGATTGAACTAGAAATTCAAAATAAACTTGAATTAAATATAGAAAGAATCCTATTGAAAACAAGAAAAGAAAAAAAAAAGAAAAAAATGAAAAGAGATGTGACTCGGGCGCACAAAAGCATCGAGAACTTAGGCGCACAATCGTATTTTCGTCGAAGACGCTGCTTCCAAGAAAATGGGTCCATTCGAGAGGGAGTGCCTTTTCCCGACTGGGGATCATGGGCGGATACACATGGAGATCAAAGGTGTCCATGGACACTCCTAACCCAAGAAAAAATTGTGATTCTCTAATATGATTGGAAGAAAATTTTCTTAGTTGAACCAAGTGGACATCATAAAAAAAGTTCTGAAAAATATAAATTGGGATCTCCAATTTAGCATCAGCCCAAAGCCCCAAAACACAACAAATTATTTTTAAAAAATTTGGTCAATGAATTGGGTATGTATATGTTAACATCCATTGTCAATTTTTTTTTCTCTCAGGCTCCTCATCTTTGTGGAAACATGTTAATCTATTTGTCATTATTCAAGCACATGACTTACATGTTGCCGAAATATCAAGTGTTTAAACTGGCATCTAATTCATGTCTTAGCCCCAACTCTTTCAATTAGTGTATAAGTTTAACTTATAAATATCAAATTAGTTTTACATTTGAATTTATTTGGTTGACATGTTATATGATGATGTGAAATTTTGTTAAGCTTGTGAATTATCATTAAATATTTATTTTTATTTTTATTTATTTAAGTTCTATTTTCTAATTTTTTGAAAACATTTATGTATAAACAAGTATACTGGACACCCCTAAATTATATGTCTAGATTCGCTACTGCTGGGGGTAAAGTTGTTTCTCATTGCAAGTTGCAGTCATTGAAGATCTCCAGGCCAACTACCTATATGCCCTAGCTTTTGATGTAATGTGGCTTAGGGAAACCATAGAAGGGAAAGTCGATGCCTTCTCGGAGATACTGTCCATTGAATGTTAATGGACAAGGCCTGACTTGGTGGAGAGTGAGTTGATCCTTCATCCTTTTTTGTTCCCCCAAGGCCAGCTTAGTCAGGCAGATTTTTCTTTTTGTGAGCCGATACCCCAACCCGAAATGGCAGGTATGCTTGAAGGTCTTCATTCTCGGCGCCTACCTATTTTTAGTGTTGCGTCCTATAGGCATGCCGGGGAAATGACCTTGCTTCCTTAAGATAGAGTGTATCTTGGTGTTGGGGGTAGGGGTTGAAGTTAAAATGTGCTTCATCTCACTCGAGTAGGGCTACCATCTCAAAGTTGCGCAGTTCTTCGTCAGTAATGATGTGTTCTACCTCCAGTGTGGGCTTTTTAGGAGTAATAGTTGCACTGATAGGTTTGCCAGAGAGAGTCACTACGTGGCCCTGTACGGTCATTTAAACTTTTTGGTGGAGAGGTTAAAGCGATGACATTGCATTGGTGGAGCTACGTGCGCTCTAGAAACAAGTTGAATGATACAGTAATGTCTAGTACCACAAACTCCACATTCCTTGCTATGTGGTCGAAGGTTAACGGCAATGATATCGATCCCAAATTCTTCCTAGGTGTGTTATCATAGGCCCTTAATTTCACAACGTTGTGTGTCAAATGGTGTTGTTGGATACCCAGATTTTGGGCGGTCCTCTAGAGACATATATTCACTGCAAATCCATTGTCGACCAGGACCAAGGGAATGACCTTGTTAGAATACAAAGCGGTCAGGCACAAGGCTTTGTTATGTGAGGTTCCTGGTTCAGGCAAGTCATCATCTCCGAAGGTGATAATGTTCTTCAAAGGTCAGAGTATTTGTGTGACTATACCCTCGGGGGGCAGTGTAGGCGACACAATTGTACTCTGCAAGGCATTTAACAGTGTTGGCCTATAGGTCTGAGATATGCATATCAACTGCCATATAGTGATGTCAACTTTGGCTCTTTTCAATTGCTTCAGTATAGGGTACTCATGAGTTTCATGTGTTGCTGAAGTTGTCGTAGTACCGGTGGGAGCGGTTGTGGTGCCTCGATTGTGTCTACCCGACCTAGTGAGGAAGGCAGTCACGTCATCTTGAGGGTTAGGCTCGTAGGGTATTGGGATGATAGTTGGAATCTGTATCATCTTTTGACTTGACGCCCTTAGAGACGGTTATAGATCTTCTGAGTCGCATAAAGTGATATTGCAAGGTCATCGTATGAATAATGTTTATGTTATAGATCTAAGTGAGTCCACAAAGGACCTCTCCTACCACACGGCTGGAACTGAGGAAGCTTGGTCGTGGCATCATCATCTAGGTCATGTTAGTATGAAAACACTGCACAAATTGCATAAGTCCTAGTTAGAGGTCTCCTTCCTCACAACTTTGAGAAAGATAGAGTTTGTGATGCATGTATCCAAGGAAAACAGATCAGATCCTCCATTAAACCTCTCAAAACTCTAACCGCCACAAAATGCCTTAACCTCCTACACATGGACCTATGTGGACCCATCCCATACAAAAGCCTTGGAGGTAGCTCATATATCTTTGTTATTATAGATGACTTTTCCAGATTCACCTAGGTTTTCTTCTTGAAAAGCAAAACAGATGCATTTGTGGAATTCTCAAAACTCTACAAGCAACTTAAGGTCCTCACAGGAGATTCTGTCAAGTCCATAAAGACTTATCATGGAAGGGAGTTCGATAATAAAGACATGTTTTGATCATTCTGCGCTGAAATGGGGATAACTCATAACTTCTCTGCACCAAGAACCCCTTAAAAAATGGAGTTGTTGAAAGGAAGAACAGAACTTTGGAAGATATGGCAAGAACCATCATCTGTGTAAACAATCTCCCTAAGTTCCTCTGGGAAGAAATCATCAACGCATTAAAATACATCTTGAGCAGGTGCAACATCAGATCCATACTGAAAAAGACACCCTACGAACTGTTCAAAGGAAATGCGCCAAATATCAGTCACCTTAAGGTCCTTGGGTACAAGTGCTTTGTGTACAACAATGGGAAGAAACCCATCAGTAACTCGTAGTGAAGAAGAAACGTTTGTTGGATACTCCACCACCAGTAAAGCCTACATAATCTATATGAAATCATCCAAGACTGTAGAAGAAAGTATCCACGTCATCTTTGATGAAGACAAGGGACCCCATTCTCTACTACCTCAAAATGTTGGCAAAACTATCCTTCCTGCTGCTACCAGTGATAGTGACGAAGAACCTCCTCCAAGACTACCTCCCGTCACTCATAACCAGGAAGACTCAACTGCCTTACCCCCACCTCAGACTCTTTACGCTGAGGCCTCACCTCCTGCCTCTCAAGAACCTGATGTCACCTACAAGTTCAAGCCTGCTCACCCTGTTGATAATCTCCTCTTGGACATCAACATAGGTATCCGCACAAGGTCCTCATTAAGAAACTTTTGTGCTTTTAATGTTTTTGTCTCGCGGGTTGATCCAAAACATCAGAATGATGCCTTACTAGATCCAAGCTGGATCAACATCATGTAAGAAGAACTACATCAATTTGATAGAAGCAAAGTCTGGACCTTGGTACCCAGACTTCCTCACCATCCAGTTATCGGTGTCAAATGGGTATTCAAAAACAAGCTGGACGAAAATGGATCCATCACAAGAAACAAAGCCAGACTAGTGGCCAAGGGCTACAATCAAGAAGAAGGCATTGACTACGAGGAGACATTTGCCCTTGTTTCTCGTCTTGAGGCCATCAGAATCCTCCTCGCTTATACATCCGCCAAGCACATCAAGCTCCACCAAATGGATGTTAAAAGTGCCTTCCTCAATGGCGACTTGGCTGAGGAAGTCGACGTTAAGCAACCATCTGGTTTTGAGGGCATTACTACCCTGGATCATGTTTTCCGCCTTCATAAGGCCTTCTATGGATTGAAGCAGGCCCCAAGAGCCTAGTATGAACGCCTCAGCAAATTCCTTCTTCAAAATGGCTTCACAAGAGGAAAAATTGATAAAACCCTTTTCATCAAAACCAAAAACGGGGAGTTCATCATCACCCAGATATATGTCGATGACATCATATTTTGGTGCCTCTCGCTCCTCCCTTGTTGATGAATTCTCTCACCTCATGAGCAAAGTAATGTGTGTTGTTAGTTATATAATGATTTCCATATTGTATAATTGTTTAACAATGTGTGAAACTAATTTTCTTTATTATGATCGATAATGACCAATGACATTTGTATATAATTTATAACTAGGTTTCATTTATTAGTTTAATATGACAAAAATGTCAATTTTCTAATGGACCTAAGCGAAACATATGCAATGTGCTAGCCCAATTGAGATATCATTAAAGGGTTATTCACCTTAAAGGATAGCCTAAGAACACAATTGACTATTAAGAAACTAGAAGACTATGAAGGGCTAATTTGTAAGAAAGCAGTGGACCCATGAAGAGCTCACTTGACATGCCATGTGGACATTTAATTTATTTTGTTTTTTTTTCTTTTTGTTTTAATGGCTTGCCTCAACACCCCGTTGCCCATCAACACATCTCCGCCCACCACCCCGCCGCCAGAAACCCCCTCTGACCACTCTCAACACCCACGATTGACGCCCAGATTACCCATTTCTCTCTTCTCGTGCCACCTAAAACCTCTCAAACTCCAGTCGCGTCTTTTCGGGATCTCTGCAAAGGGGTACCATGGTTCGCCTTTGAAGTTTTTTCTGCAGGATGTTTACAGGTACTATCAGGTCCGGATATCTCAGGATTATGTTTTTTTTTAATCTAATTATTAACAATCCACCAGCGGTTATGGGATAAAGCTGATGCAAGATCTACGTCTTTCTTCATTGACTAGAGAAAGTATTGCCTACTGTTATACCATATGCAAGGTGGCAAAAAATTTTCCAGTAACCATGCAAATCAGGAAAGACTTCAGGCCAACAAGCTAAATGAAAATATCCATAAATAAATAAAGAAGCGATTTCCAGTTAATCTCAAGAAGCCTATGATTAAGAGCTTGAATTTGCGATTAAATTCAATACCTCCCACCAAATCAGGTAACTCAATCGCTTGCTAAAGCTCTTAATTATCCACGCGATACATGCTTATAATCAGATTCACTTACTCAAGTCTCCAGTGAAAGATATGACGGAGTCGACGGTGGCACTGGCGCCAGAGTTCGATGCAAGTTTTTGTTGATTTTGAAATCTGAAGTTGAGTACACGAATTGAATGAGGGAGGCTAAGGATTTTGTTTTGAATAAAATTGAAAAAGCAAGAGATGGATAAACGAAGGAAAATTTCTGTTAGGGTTGTGGAATCCCAGTGGTCGACAACTCATTTGCTTATCAGCACCCTAAGTCTTTTTGGGATATCTGCATAGGGGGAACCATGGCTCACTTTTGTAGATATCCAAGGATATCTATAAAGGCGAGTTATGGTTCCCTTTTGTAGACATCTCAAAATAGGGTTCAAATCAACAAACAGACACACAACACTTGAAATCCGAGACCTCACAGCTGATAATCGAATGCAATCAGCTCAAAATAGGGTTCAAATCAACAAGGATCAGATGGATGAAATGGGTGAGGTGTGAAATATGATCGGATGAGTGAAAACAACACAAATAACTTCCTCCAAGATAGAACCCAATTCACCACGCACCAAATAACATTACATGGATTGAAATAGATAATGAGGGATGGAAAAACAGAAAAGGAAAGATAGACTTGAACTCAAGCTGATACAGGCACACCACAGCTAGAACACAAGGGCAATGGACTCGATTACCTCAATGGATACAGGCGCACCACCATTGAAGCTACCAAGCTCTACACCCACCACAAGGATTGCCAAATCCTTGATACTGTAGTAGAATTAACCAAATTTTAGAGTTTAACGTCACCCACCACAAGAATGTCCTTGGACGTCCACATTCTCAACAGACTCAATATGGAGGTCCTCATGGGCATATTCAGATTGCATAAAAGATTAATGTCCTCCAATAAGTAGAAGATGACGCATCCCAAGTGAAAAGACCAAAAGGACCTTGCTGAAACGCCAAAAGACAAGTTGATCCCGAATGAGGTCCTCATGCACGTACCCAGATTGCAATAGTTGTGCAGAATGCAAACGACCTCCAAATGGATCAACCTTTGGCATTTAGAATGTCTTAGTAACACACTTCCTTGACATCCAAAGAGAAGAGAAACACAAACCAAGTTGAAAAGAACAATCAGCTCCAGATAAATGTCCTCAATATCCAGATAAACGTCCTCAATGCATGCCCAGGTTGAAATAGTTCTGTGGAACCCAAATAACCTTCGGACCATGTAAGCTTGGTCATTATGAATGACCTCCAAGGGACCAAATGTGAGTGAGGCCTCAATTATGAAGTGTTGAGACAATAAGGATGGCCTCACATCAAGTGGATGACCTTTGATATAGACAAGGACCTTCTGGGATTCATGGATGGCCTCAAAGTATGATGACACCAAATGAGGTTGTGAGGGCTGATCTCCATCATTCCCCCCAAGTTGAGAAAAGTTTGTCCTCAAACTTGGAAAGTCCTCTGCCACCGAATAATATAGCCTCAAAGATATACACCAAGAATAGTATGGCCTCAAAGCAGCTACATGGAAGGTTGCTCTTGGAACCAACCTCCCTTTCCTTTTGGATCGAAATCCGTCCTTCTTTAGGTAGATCCAAACAAGATCTCCCGGCAGAAAACCCAACTTCTTCTTTTTCTTGTGAGCAAAATCATGAAACTTAGCTGCCTTCTTCCGTTCATGGTGAAACTCATATTCAGGAGGCAAACCAGGGGGTTTTTCTTCCGGAAACACATACGGATAATGTTCCAAAGGATGAGTAAGGAGGGGATGGCTATTTGAGGAGTTTGGGTTTGTGTTTTGGTTTAGGAGAATAAGGTCCTCAGTCGTATCAAGGAACTTCAAAAACCAGGGCCTTAAGGACAAAAGCATAAGTTGGTGGATTCTGGGAATTAGCTCATTTATGGAGGGTGATGATGTGGGGATAAAGAAACATGGAAGGTAGGTTTCGGGACTTCCCTTGTTGAATAGGAAGTTATTTGGTATGAGGGGTTTTTGTGGGGCTTTTGGGGCTGTTTTGTGGGCTAAGGATAGTGGTGGTTTGAGTGGAGGGGTGATAGTAAGATCAATGACGAACCAAGGTTGGTAAGGAATGTGCAAATTAGTGCTTGAATGTCTGGAGGGCCTCAAAACAGAACAACTGTCAATTTGAGCAAAAGGATGTGCGATATAGATGCTTCTCTTGCTAAACATGGTGAAGGTATGACACGACAATATGCCTCATAGCACAACTTCCACAGTAAACATCCAAGGCATACTCCCCAATATAGAACATACGATCAAGGCCTTAACAACATTCCACACTAATCCATAACAAACATCATCATAGCTCACAAAATCAAGATAATATGACATCACCTCTTTTCTACTTTCTTGACTCAACCAAAGTTGTATAATCATGATAACCTTCTCAACACAACACCAAAGCACATGAAATTTCACAAAACACGCATTCATGAAACTCCAAAATATTCGCAAGTATGCTTCATTCATGCCCAACAAAATAATGTAGTAAGGAAATTCTTGAGATCCCATACCTTGACCAAAATATTGGACACCAATTAACTCGAAAAGGATCGAGGTCGGAAAATCAACATCACCAGTAAAAACAATGAGCTCCTCCACTGAGTTTGTTGGGGGCTTGATACTCCATTCATCATACTTTGACCTCCTTCGCTTCCACCTCTTTCGCTTTGGTCTTCTTATCACCTCCAAGTTCACCCATAGAAGTGACCTTTGTTGGAAATCAACCAACTCAACATTGAAGCCACTGGAAGCTTCATCCTCCATTCTCATCCTTGTAGCACCCAAAGATGACATGTCGTTCATCATCACAAATTGAGGTTCAGATTCTGCCAAGGTCATTGGCTGACAGAACCCTAAGGTCATTGGTTGTGTCAAGGACAGGCAGTCCTCAACCTCCTCATCATAGACAGGATCCTCCAAAGGTTCATTTACACACTCTTCTTCATCAAGATCCTCTACTTCCTCATCATATGTAGGAATGAGATCTAGATTGACTTATTCTTTCTCCTCTAACTCCTTATAATCTTTTTCATCTTCATACACATAAAAAATAGAAGGGCGATTAAAATCGACCTTGTGTTCATCCTCTTGAGATTGCACCTCAAAAGAAAAAAGGGCCTCTACAACTTCTGCCGCATCATGAATCTCTGATTCCTCTAGAATTTGATGTCCTTCCTCTTGAATCAAAGGTGGTTCACATGACTTCATGGGATTATAAATAAATTCATACCAAAATAAATCCATCTCCACTTGTAACATATTGATCCCACGCCTCAATCTCCTTTCCTCCTTCAAAATCCGCTCACTCTTTCGAGATGAAGACTAGCTTGTTGAAGGTCATGACTGCTTTTTTTGTGGCCATGTGTTTGGGATGATTTGGGATGTGTTTAGGCTCCAAGAAATCAGAAACGAATCACCAAAATAAAAGCTACCTCTGCAACCTCCTAAGGTAATATACTACTGCCCAACATCACAAACAACACAAATGGCTTCCTCCAAAACTCAGCTCCTCCAAGATGAAACTCAGCTCTGATACCAAGTTGATGTATGCAAGGTCGCTAAGATTAGAGTGATGACCTCACAAACACCAAACGGACACACAACACTTGAAATCCGAGACCTCACAACTGATAACCGAATGCAATCAGCTCAAAATAGGGTTCAAATCAACAAGGATCAGATGGATGAAATGGGTGAGGTGTGAAATATGATCAGATGGGTGAGAACAACACAAATAACTTCCTCCAAAATAGAACCCAATTCACCACGCACCAAATAACATTACATGGATTGAAATGGATAATGAGGGATGGAAAAACAGAAAAGGAAAGATAGACTTGAACTCAAGCTGATACAGGCACACCACAGCTAGAACACAAGGGCAATGGACTCGATTACCTCAATGGATACAGGCGCACCACCATTGAAGCTACCAAGCTCTACACCCACCACAAGGATTGCCAAATCCTTGATACTGTAGTAGAATTAACCAAATTTTAGAGTTTAACGTCACTCACAAACAAGAGGCTCAATAAGGCACTCAAATCTCATATTTCATATTTCAAGTTGTTGATTACAATGACCTCACAGTGGGTATATATAAGCCCAGCTGAAATATCTAATTAAGAGTTTCTTGAGCAAAAAGAAAACACCCTAATCTTGCTTAATTAACTAATTACATCAAAATAAGATAATATGTAACTAACTTATGAAGCTTCTAGAACAATAAAAATGAGGACTAATAAAAGCGTCACACATGGCATCTTCATGAAGCTTCTAGAGTAATTGGAAGGCTCTAGAAACATCACACATGACGCTTTCTTGTTGGAGCAGCATTCCTCACGTGGGCAAGGCTGGATAATCACCTTACCAGCTCGAAAGTGATGTCTTTATAGAGGGCCTCAATGACAAACACCTCACTGAATTGGAAAGATCTCAACAACTCAGGAAGTGAAGTCAATAAGGTGCAAATAGTCTTCCTCCAGTAAAGAATGTCCTTGGACGTCCACATTCTCAACAGACTCAATATGGAGGTCCTCATGGGCATATTCAGATTGCATAAAAGATTAATGTCCTCCAATAAGTAGAAGATGACGCATCCCAAGTGAAAAGACCAAAAGGACCTTGCTGAAACGCCAAAAGACAAGTTGATCCCGAATGAGGTCCTCATGCACGTACCCAGATTGCAATAGTTGTGCAGAATGCAAACGACCTCCAAATGGATCAACCTTTGGCATTTAGAATGTCTTAGTAACACACTTCCTTGACATCCAAAGAGAAGAGAAACACAAACCAAGTTGAAAAGAACAATCAGCTCCAGATAAATGTCCTCAATATCCAGATAAACGTCCTCAATGCATGCCCAGGTTGAAATAGTTTTGTGGAATCCAAATAACCTTCGGACCATGTAAGCTTGGACATTATGAATGACCTTCAAGAGACCAAATGTGAGTGAGGCCTCAATTATGAAGTGTTGAGACAATAAGGATAGCCTCACATCAGGTGGATGACCTTTGATATAGTCAAGGATCTTCTGGGATTCATGGATGGCTTCAACGTATGCTGACACCAAATGAGGTTGTGAGGGCTGATCTCCATCACATCATGAAAAGATGAACTCGGAGTTTAAAAGGGTTTGGGGGTTTGAAAAGAGAGAAATGGGTGGCCTGGGACTCGATCGTTAGTGCTGAGAGTGGTCGGAGGTGGTTTCTGACGCCAGGATGGTGGTAGTGGTGGTGGGGTGGTGGCACCGGTGGTGGGCGGAGAGATGGTGGGGGAAAGGGTTTTTGAGGCAAGCAATTAATAAATGATTATTGGACGATAATACATTGAACTTTAGGAGCATTGGACAATAATGCATTGAACTTTTTTTCTGAACTCTAATACACTGAACTTTGAGGGTATTGGAAAATAATGCACTCAGACAAATTCAGCTGGAAGTTGACGTGGTGGTTATCCTACTTTAGGGTATCGTTTTTCTATTTTTTTTCCAAAAAAAAAATATTAATCATCCTGCTTATGTGTACTTTCTTACATGACAAAAGTTTTTTTTGAAAAAAAATAGAAAAACGACACCTCAGAGTAGGACAACCACCGCATAAACCACCAGCTGAATTGGTCCAAGTGCATTATTGTCCAATACCCTCAAAGTTCAGTGTATTAGAGTAAAAATAAAAATAAAAAGTTCAGTGCATTATTGTCCAACACCCCTAAAGTTCAGTGTATTATCATCCAATAATCCATTAATAAAAATTAAAAATTGAATGTCCACATGACATGTTCACTAAGTTGTTCACAGGTCTCCTCCTTTGACACAAATTAGGCCTTCATGGTCTTTTGGTTCATTCATAGTCAGTTGCATTCTAGGGCATCCTTTAAGGTCAATAACCCATCATTAAAACCAATTGACAATAGGTGTCATAATGCACTGAACGTTATATACTATAGTTATGTTTGGTTGAACTTAAACATTTTGGGTATCTATGCCCATTCTTTCTCAATGCTCCCCATGTCCCCCATCCTTATAAATGAGACATTACAACATCCTCCATAATATGGATTTCTGAATTTCTGTTTGAGGTTTTGGTGATTTACCTATTGAAAAGAAGTTGCTCGACTTTAACCTCCATGTAGGCTAATGATTTGTATATTTGTTCCCTTTTTTGTCATAGATGATGGTGTAGGAGCTTTGTTTGATACAATACCATGTTAAAATTACAATGGACTTATCACCTCCACTAGGTCTATTTACATATCGAGGAAGGATAGATTATATCATAGCTTCATTACAACCTGTTAGACAAATTGGCAACAACAAGTTCATTGTACTTGGACGTCAGTTTAACTTCCACACGTGTATTTGTTTGAGCATCATACCTCAAATTTGGCTTTTGTAGTCTTGATTAGAAGTCTAGTACAAGCACTGAATACTATAAATAGTTACTATACTTGGTTTGAGTTGTGAATGAACTGTTTGTTTTGGAGTTGTGAATGAACTGTTTGTTTTGGAGTTGTGAATAACGAAGTGATGATGATCCAAGTCAATTCTATATACGTCAGATATTCCTAATATGCTTCTCTTTTAACAATTTGGGGATCATTATTTGGTTAGACAACTTATTTGATGATTCTAAATTATAATGGTAATTTTCACACTATCATGGTTGACGGTCTCCTCACCTAATGAGGATGTTGTTGTGTTATTAGCAATAATCTGAATGTCTAAGTAGGAAAGTTCACATGAGATGCAAACAAATAAAGTGAGACAGTAGTTGTTTGTTGATTCCTTCTGTACACATGTTGGGCTGACTTGCATAGGCCAACTCTCTCACGCTTGATACAACCCTTACACTAACATCATTAAATAGCAACCTATAGCCTCATATCAGCTGATTTTGTTAATAAGCAAGAAGCTATCACACATACTAGCATGTGCTTGGGAAAATTGCGCTCAACACTGCACTTGAAACATTCTTTAAGTTACAGCAATGGTGTGGTTCTCATTTACTATACCATCAAGTTCTCCTCCAATAACACATGTGTATGATATGCTTGGGGTCTTATATATATCGTTTAAGTTATTTCCCAAATCATATAATTGTTCACAATATATATATTATCAAAAAGTTTCGGGAACCGTCAATGTTAGGAAATATGCAGAAATTCGATATAGGATCGAGTCTCAAGGAAACAATGAAAGCTAAAAATAAAGGAGAAACAATTTATGTGAGAAATCGAAGAATTTGGAGAAAAGCCCACGGACGGCGACAACCAAATTCCACTATGAGAAAATGAGTACAAAGGTGATCACAATCACAATGTGTGATTTGATCAAGATTAAAGGACAAACACTCTCTTAACCTCTCTCTATGAGAATACAAAGATGGAATAGTTAGGGATGAGATCCCAACAGATCTCTCGAGAGAAATACAAATAGCTCTTACACAATTGCACAAATAAATGATAAACTTTCTATTTGAAGCGTGATGCGTTGATAATTGAAACCCATGGTAGTTACCTCTATTTATACTCAAAGGTTGTTGAAGAATATGAAAAGAATTATTGACGGACTAATATAAAAAATCTTAGTGAACGATTCTATTGGTTTGGATAAGTTACCTCTATTTATACTCAAAGGTTGTTGAAGAATATGAAAAGAATTACAGATCTCTCGAGAGAAATACAAATAGCTTTTAGAAAGAAGGCCCTGTTTTTTGGTTTGGTTAAAATCAGGTTTGGATGAATTGTATTGGTTTGGATAAGTTATCTTTTTTAGGAATTGTGTTTTTAGAGATGACGTTTTTTGGGGAATTATGTTTTTAGAGAAAATGTTTTTTTTTTCTTGGGAAATTATGCAAGGATTGAATAAGTTTGTATTGGATTGGATAGTCGAACCAATCTAAAGAACATGACCCTAGACAATAATTTAAAACAATGGAGCAATATGAAAAGAATGCAATGAAACATATTCCCAAGGGTAAGTCATTCAAGCTACCTACATTGTTACGCTCGTATGGAATGCAAGAGGTCTCGCATGTACTTTTGCTACTATAAGGGTAAAAAAGCTTATACAAATTTCATTACGGTGAAAACGTGGTCTTAATCTCAAGTTCTCTCCTTTGTGCTTTCGTTGTTACTGTGTGGCTGATGAAATTGCGAGTGCAATTGCTGAACTGGTTTCCCTTTCTCTGTGAAAATGCTACTGATAAACCACAGCCAAAATCTCCTGCAAACATCAAAGCTTGCAGAATGCTTGCCTCATCTCCAATGCAGTCATTTCACAAATTTTCCATCTGTGGCATTTACAAATCCCAGAAAATTCAAGGCCCAAAAGGCGACGTCTAAAGTCTTGCTCATGGATAAAGAGCGAAGGCAGCAGACTAGGGCACAAATTTTGGATGCAGAATTTGAGGAAGTGGGTGATGACATGCCAGATGAAGATGAACTTGATGGTCCTCAGAGAAGATTCAGGGAAAGAGAAGAAGACAGAGATTATGATAGAGATCCAGAATTTGCTGAAATTCTTGGAAGTTGTCTTGATGACCCACAAAAGGCTCAGTCTAAAGTGAGCTCCTTTTGAATTTGATAAGATTTGCCCATATTTGGCTTCTATATTGTGTTTGTACTACTTACTTCATTTGGTTACGGGGTTTCATATATGGTGAATTCGCAGTTTGGTAAACTAGTTGATGATAAAAACGTTTGAATTGAATTGCTTGTCTTACAGTTGGGTCTTGGATGAGTTTCTCTAAGTTATGTTATCCATGCTTCCAGATGGAGGACAGGTTGAGGAAGAAAAGGAACAAGATATTGCACACAAAAACTGGATCAGGGTCTCCCATGAAAGTTACATTCAACAAGTGAGTAAACTTCCTTGTTCACTGTTTCTATGCTATTCTGTCATTTACATAATTACATTGTGAAAAGTGAACTACCTGGTCTGTGCTACAATTTGATTCCCTGTATGCTACATGTAAATATCTTGGGAGAATTAGGCCTTAGAAGCTACAACAGTTTCTTGAAGTGGGTTGAGGTTATAATCTTCTAAATGTGGCTAGTTTTACTGCACTACACCTGTCTAATTTGCTTTTTAGTTATGAGAGAGCATTGAGGCTCCGTTCTTTTATATGGTGCAATGCGGTGTGGTAATGGTGCGGTGCAGTGAAATTTGAAAAAGTGTGGTGGGTTGTGATGAGTTGTGGTGAGAGTTGTGGTAAACGGGGGAGGTAAGGAGAGATAATGTAAAAGTAGAGGAGAAAAGTGAGGAGAGAAAAAAGTTAGGAGATATTGGTAATGATTGTGGTAAAGTGTGGTGGAGTGTGGTAAAGTGTGGTAGAATATTGAGTAGTGCGGTGTGGTGCGGTACCGCACCGCAAGTTACCGCATAAAAGAACGGGGCCTCAGAAATAGAAATTAAGAACCACCAGACATAATATCAGTTAGTGTGTTTATGTTATGCCTTATTCTATGCAGTAATTTTGGGATGCAGTTGTGGTAATGTATTAATATGCTTTAAATTTATTATGCAGGACAATTTCCTGCAAACTTTGCTTTTTCTTTCTTAATTCTGTTTTTCTTCTTTATCAAACCTAATATTGCTGAGTCCATCAGCTGAACTCTCATCACTGCAGGTTTCCGTATCGTGGTTGTTGCTGTTTCTATGTGTTTGTCTTTTGTCTCGCATCCTTTCCGTTTTGACCCTAATTTTGCTGCTTGCAGATTTGATTTCTCAAATTCTTATATATGGTTCGAATTTTACAACGCACCTCTGCAGAAAGATATTTCTTTGCTTTGTGATGTAAGTCTGCTTCTTCCTGTGATATATAATTCATCATGCTTTTGATTCTTGTAGAGAGTTCAATGGCATTGTCATTGCTTCCTTGTGTACATGGGTGATATCTTTGGTGTCTTCTTAATACAATCTTTTTTATTACACTTCGGAAATATAGTTTTATCATTATTAGATACTGAAACAAACCTTTTGTTTTGGCTTGCTCACAGACAATTCGATCATGGCACATCCTTGGGCGTCTTGGAGGATGCAATTCAATGAATATGCAGGTATTAATATTTTTGAACCTTGTTTTTCCTAGTAATACAGCTAGAAAAAGGGGAAAAAAAGCAGGGGGAAAGAAGGAAGAGGCAAATGTTCTGTAAAATCTCTGAGCATATGGGGATGTATATTGTTTTACTTCCTGGGTAAAGTAACCCTATTTTAGGCAGGACGCCTTGTAACATCCGAGTTCTGAAAAGCTTGATCAGGGTGTTAATCTGTTTGTAACTTTTGATTTCTTACTGTTCTTGACTACGTGACTTGTATTAACATCAGCTAAGAATGGATGGCTGTATTGAATTTAGGATATCCATGTATCTTGTGGATGCTAATGAATGAATGTAGACATTAAAACTTGTGATGACTAATAGACAGTTAACAAACATTACATTTGGGATATTGAATGCTTTCGTCTTCTCAATTTTAAGAATGCTTTCTGTTGTTTATGGGTTGCCTGACATTCTGATTTGGTCGTTAGTTGCCATTCTATTTTCAAAGCTGAGTTTTTCTGCTGGTTAATGTAGCTGTCACAATCTCCTTTGGATAAGAGGCTCAGCTATGATGCTATTCAGGGTGCAAATGTTGAACCAGCTACATTCTACAACATAGGGGATCTTGAGATTCAAGACAATTTAGCTCGAATATGGTATGGGTAGTTAAATTTGAAGCACCATATTGCCTGAGCCTGGCTTGGTTTCCATGAATGATTTGAACAGAATCCATGAATTTATTATTTTCAATGTTATCTGGCAATTTAATGCATCATCTTTTGCTTTATTTGAAATGAATGACAGGGTGGATATTGGGACTAGCGAACCTCTACTTTTGGATGTCCTGTTGAATGCTTTGACACAGATTAGCTCTGAGTAAGTGTGTTTGTTTCTATATCCTTTCTAGATCCTGGGTGGAAATCAATATCCTATTGCATGCTCTTAACTATTTAAGTTCTAAGTGGCTGTAATGGGTTGTGTAATGTGCTAGATTCAATTCAAGATTATCATTTCTTGAACCCCCTCTCTCCCAAACTCATATATCAATTAGTCGCTTTAACCTCTATTCCCCTTGATCTCTCACAAATTAGGGGTTCTTTGGTAAGAATTTGACCACTGAATAATGACATGCAAATGATTCTGCATTGAGTATTATTTTATCCGTTTTATATGATAGGCTCATGCCATGCTGTTGGGAACCTCCTCTCCTTATGGGTGATAGGAGTATTTGGGGTTTTCAAAACTTTTTCCTTGTGTTTAGGGTGTTGGGTTTTTTTTTGTGAGTTTGTGCATGTGTGTTGAGGGGCGGTACAGTATGGGTTGATTTATGTTGTTATTATTGCTGTTCTCGTTAGGGCCTAAAATACCTGTTGTCAAATATCCATATATGTCAAAATCCCCTTCTCTCAAGTAATTGGATATATAATATACTAATTTTAAATTGTTTTTGGGCTATTATTCCTCTCTGGTTCAGAGTTCAGAGGGTTAAGTTTGCATGTATCTTGGATAGTCAATTCCACGGACCCAACTTTTATGGGTTCCATAAGGATATTCTTCTTATTGATATTGCTTCATTATCCATAGAAAACTCACCTCATCCGCACGATCTTTCAATTTGGGCAGTTTTGTTGGCATAAAGAAAGTGGTTTTTGGCGGGTCTGAATTTGAGAATTGGAAAGAGAGCTGGACCTCAGATGATGTTGGTTGTAGTGTTCACAAGATTTGATAATATCCAAAAGTTACCAGATCAGAAAAGTAGCTGAGGGTAGCATTGGAACGAAGGCTGACAGTGTCTTGTGAATGATCAACAACTTCCAAAGAGTAAATGGGTGCTGCCTGACTTGGATTGCTGCTTACAGATGTTCCCCGACGTTAAACCAAACCAATAGGAAATGCAGCAGCATGTGTTGTGTGTATGTTACATGAGATGTCAGGGTGTGCACATCCGCCTGAGTTGTGTGCTCTAAATGACAGAATGTAAATGCATATTTCAGTAGCTGCTAATAATGCTACGTTGTGTGTACTTTGACAGCTTTGCCTCAGTTTCGCTTTCATTCTCGAAACGAATCATCCGAGTCACAATCTACATTAACTTGGATTACTGACCAAGTTTTGTGACAGGCAAGTCAATCTTCCGTACCATTCTCCTTGGACCATACTTACCAAACTTTTCAAGTCGTTTGTTCCGGAACTCAGATGGCTAACTTTTGGTCAAGTATGGATTTGCCCGGCATTGTGATATAAGGTTTGCTAAGAATCGAACAGGAGATATTTTGCTATGAAGGCATTTGATAGCATGCTTGAGAACTATATTAACCTAAAACTAACCTTAAACCTGTACGATGCAACATGTATAGTAAAACAATTTTTTTAATTGATAAAAAGGAAAATTAAACCGTAAACATACATATAAATTAGAAAGAAGAAAACATGAATCATATTGCCAAGAGAAAACATGTAATAATAAATTCTTCAAATGAAAAATACACAAAACTGAATTTTAATTTTAAAATTTTAAAAAAAAGCTAATTCGAAATTCGAAAGAGAAAAATGAGTAAATTACATTTACCTTACCTGACATTTGTGGTAATAATTTTTGTATGCCTGACATTTGTGAAATAATTTTCACTTCACCTAACATTAAGTGTTCATAAATTTCAATCTCTTAAGATATTTTATAATTGATTTTTGTTGGATTTTCCGGCATAACATTAAAAAGATAAATGTGAATTGACTTTTTTACCCTTAATATTAATTCATATGACTTTCAATTAAATATGAATTAACGTTTTTACCCTTAATATTAATTCATATGGCAATTACAGGGGAGTGTTGAAGAAGAGTGTTAGAGAAATCGATTATTGGTGTTTTCTATTTGGAGTTTCGACACACATTTTTCCATACAAAATAATGAAAGGGTCATTTAAGTCATTTCCTTCTCAATATTATGGGCAACATGATACATTCACATAGTTATATAGAGGCATTATTGTATTTTCTCATTTCCGATGAGAAGTAACCGGATTTTGTCACTAAAAATCACTTTCACTTAATGTCAGGTAAGGTGAAAATTATTTTACAAATGTCGGGTGTGCAAAAATTATTATCACAAATGTCTGGTAGGGTAAATGTAATTTACTCAGAAAAATATATATGATTATATCAAATGAATTGATACCATGATAAGTACCATGATAAGTTGTTCAAATAATAATACACACAAATTATAAAAAATAAAAACATGCAAACAGAGCAATTCAAGTGGAAAATCAACCACCAAATTATATAAGGGGATAAGTTCATTCAAAGTAATAGGTAGCTATCTTTTATATAAGATGATAAATTTCTAACTTTGACAGTAGGACAATTGTCTTCTAAAATAGCGTTTGATGAGTGGCAATTTTGGACTTGCAAGAAGGATTTGTCGCATTTTCTCAAAATTTGTTTGTTCTTCGTCATAAACACCCTCCTCTCACCTTACAACAATTTGAATAAACATTGTGAATGTTAATGCTGTAACTTGATTGATGACACGGTAGGTATAGTTTCTATTTATTTTGCAATCAATATCAAATTCGAAAACTCTAATAACTTTAGATATGAATATTCATGAAAACTACGTAAAAAAAATACTATAGTATATTTTATGTTACCTATCGAAACGAATGATACATTAAGAAATTTTAGTTTAGTGTGCCCATTTTGAAGAACTTGTGGTTGTAAATAAGCTTGCATTATAGTATGGAGAATATAATCATTGATATAATAATCTAATTTAATTTTAATAGTTTGCCATGCTAAAATATTTTGATCAAATTATACTTTTATATAAATTTAAATATTTAGAAGAATACTTTATTGTCTTATCTTATTCTCATTTGAAACCTAACATTCATAAAATATAAAAGGTTTTTTTTTTTTGAGAAAACATTAAAAATTGTGAGAAGAACCCAAAAAATAATAGAAAAAAAGATTTCATATAACAACCCAACCCAAAGCAAATATTATTATCCCCTTATATAAAACTATTTAAATACAAATACTAAAGTTTTTTCTTCTTTAGTATTTTCTTTTTGGGAAATTAAAAAAAAAATTATACTTTAGGTTTGGGGGTATTGGAAAAAAATAATCCTAACTTACAACTTTGTTATGGACGAGCTGAACTTTAACCCCTATTATTTTTATTTTTTAGCATCCATCATCTAATTAAACTCATACGAAAAGTGCCGTGGTGGTGACAATATTACACGCGGAACATACCTTTAACTTGTTTTTTAGTTTTAGGATTTTTGGATGCTAATATACTGAACTTTTGGGGTATTGGACAATAATGCACTGAACTTTGACCTTGGACTATAATACACTGTACTTTGGGGGGTGTTGAACAATAATGCACTCAGTATAATTTTGGCAATCGCTAACTTGGTGGCAATTCTCCGTAGCGGGTGGAGGAGATGAATTGGTCCAAAAATATTTATCTTCTCGGTCTGTCACGTAAGATTGTCACCAAGTTCGCCACCGTCGAAATTGTCTCGAGTGCATTATTGCCCAACACCCCCCAAAGTTCAGTGCACTATTGTCCAAGGTCAAAGTTCAGTGCATTATTGTCCAATACCCCAAAAGTTCAGTATATTAGCGTCCAAAATTCCTTAGTTTTAAAAAGTTTAACATACACTATCGTCACCATTACGTCACTTTTCGAACGAGTTTAACTAGGTGGTGGATGCTAAAAATAATAGGGGTTAAAGTTCAGTTTATCCATAACAAAGTTCTAAATTCAGATTATTTTTTCCCATGCCCCCAAAGTTTGGATTATTTTTTCTAATTTTCCTTTTTTTTAATCTCAAGGTTTTCAGAATATGGAAAGCATGTCTTCCAATTTGAACCATCTCAAGTCTCTATTTCAACATGTCATCAACTCAAATTGGTGAGTTGATTAGATTGGGTAATTTTAGGTTGTTTACTTAATTATGTACTACCTCCGTCCCATTTTGTTTGTCCATCCAACTATATTTAAAAGTCCAATGGTCATGGGAAATGGGGTGAAAAATGTGTAATGTACCAAAATTGCCCTTACTTTTCTCATGTGAAGAAAAATAAAAAAGAAATATAAGAGTATTTATTAGGGGTATAATTGGAATTACAATCATTGGAACTATAAAATGGACAAACATTTTGGGACAAGGGAGTTAGGTAGATGGACAAACAATTTGGGACGGAGGTAGTATGTTTTTAAATCTTGGGGATTAGACTGGGTAACATTTGATTGAACTAATGCAATTTGGACAGATGATTTATATTTTGGGGCTTGGGGTAGGTTGGCTGCATAGTAATGCAATTTATTAGGTGCACCTGGAGCATGTGCTCCAGATATTACGATTGTTCAGTTTGGTTACACTGATTGTTCACTCACAATATTACAGTTATCCACTCTTGTTACTTTAACTGTTCACTCACAATATCTTGGAGCACCTGCTTCAAGTACATATAATATATATTGGCATAGTAAGGAGTTTAGTGCAGCAAAGATCGAATGGGGTGCCCCACTTCAAGGCTCCATATGGGTACTTCATTCCCTTCTTTTTCCTCATTTAGATGTCGATGAAATCACATTAAACCCTTGCAAATATGATGTATATTAGCACCTTTAATTTTAATCATGATAGATAATAATCAAAATAGGTCGATTTTAATCATATTGCGCACAAGAAATTGACTAAGGATGCGTTTGGTTGGTCAATAACCTCAGGGAAATGGACAATTTTCCCGGATTGTCTTATTTTCACCATGTTTGAATGCAGGTTGACTTCGGGAAAGTTTTCACGATGGGTCCACCATTTTCTCCATTTTCCTAAGGAAAATCTTTCCCATGGAAAACTTCCCATAAGAAATCTTCCCCGGAAATTTTTTTTTTGGGTTCCTACCAAACACTCCCTAGGGAACATGCCTACTATACTATCTATTCAATTGTTGCAGTAATGTGGTAGTTCCTCAGAGTTATGAAACATATAAATATAAATCAGAAAGCCTTTCATATATTTGTCACATGCACTGATAAACTTTTCAGGATAACTAAAGAGTAATAGTAGGAGTAGTGATTGCTTGTGAATTCAAAAGAACTTATTTGTAGAGATATTACCGGTATTAGGATTAAAATAAAAAGCCTAGTATTAGCAGTGTAAGAAAACTTTTCAGGATGTATAAATTAAGGAAAATATGATAAGATCAGTACTTAAAATAGAAGTATAACGACACGATTTACGTGGAGTCGTGGAGACCCAAAGCGGGAAAAAACCACGAACGACAACGGAGCAATAATCACTTAATATAAGTAGATCTGGCAATCGGATGTGTCAGATCGGGTTCGAATCAAGCGACTTTGAGTTCGGGTTTTTTTGGATCAGCCATGCTCCGGTTCCGATCAGATTTTGTTCGAACGAGGTTCTGGTTCGGTTTAACTTTGGGTGGACCTTGAACTGTTTGGATAGGGTTAGAGTCGCTTGACCAAATCATAATCTTCGGGTTAGAGTCAACTGAAATTTTTTCGGGTTAGGTTGAGTCTGGTCAGGTCAACTTCGGATCGGATTGATTTGGTTGCTTATTGTTCGGGTGAATCCAAGGTCGAATTGCTTTCGGGTAGAGTTGCATTCAGATGGAGTTGCTATAGTATTATTGTAAACCCCGAAAAATTCTATTATTTGTACCGTTAAAATTCTTGACGTGCGTTATTTTCCGTTTTTTTGTATGAGCTGTTATCACGTGAAGCTTATAGAACCGCGAGTGAGTCTCTTAGAATTTTTATCGGTTAAATAATATCAGTTAGAGACATTTTGGGTATCGATTAAAATTAATTGGGATTAGTTTGTCAAAACTATTTAAGTAAGGGTGTTGTTTTAGGAAAATAATAATTTGGGAAGGTGTTCGGTTGCGGTATTTTTGTGGTTTTTGAGAGGTAAGGGTTGTCGAATCCACGAGGATGGGTATTTAGGCTTGACAAGGGAATCGGTTTGTGTTGAGGATTTTCAATGCGGAAAGGGGTAAATTATGTAAATAAAGCCATTAAACTAATCTAGACAAAGATTAAGAATAACAATCAACACTAAGAAAGCATGAAAGATGAAAGCAATTAGGAAACAATAAATGAGAAAACTAGAATGAACAAGGAAATTAGGAACAAGTAATTATACCTTCGATGAACTAAGCTTCTAATCTTCAATCTTCACTTGGATTTTCCCTCGAACAAACAAGAAAATGCGAATTGGATTACCAAGGATCCCCAAATCCTCACTATGAAGTAAAATTTGTGACCCTTGATCCTCTTCCTCACTAAAAGTTGGATTGGGTGTGATTAGAACTAGAAATCTTTGAAATCAAACAATCAATGAAAACTTAGAGAGAGAGAGAGAGAGAAAGAAAGCTTTGTAAAACACTTCAATGGAGAATGCTTGAAAGAGATTGAGTACGAATTGCAAGAGAAATGAAGAAAACTTGAAGAACAATTAAAGGATTAAAGCAAGATAAAGAAAGCAATTAAATCTAATTCTACTCTAATCCTAGTCCTAAACTATGAAAAACAATTAAAAACTTGGTTGCCCTAATGCTGAATTACATAAGGTATTTATAGAAGGAAAGAAAATATCCCAAAACCCCATAATTATAACCCAGCAGCCGCGCAATTTCGCACAGGTCGTCGACAGGTCGCGGGCGCAACCCTACCTGTCGCGGGCGCGACGTGGTTCTGCACCGTGTTGTCCGTTAGTTTCTCAGCATGTGTCGCGGGCGTTACTCGACTCGTCGCGGGCGCGACCTTCGCCTGTCGCGGGTGCTAAATGTCTTGAAACGGGCGCGAACCGTCTCTGTCCGCACGCCTCTCTTTCTCTCAGCAGCATGTAGCGGGCGCGAAGGTCACCGTAGCGGGCGCGAACTCCGCCTGATGCGTTGCTAGGCTTGCTGTATTGACGCGACAAAAGGTTGTCACGAGTGCGACCCTCAGTGACTCGCGTGCAACGCCCGGCTGCCTACTTTCCCCTGTTTTGTGCCAAAACTTGACAAGGGTTTCCCGGAATGGTTTCGCCTCGGTTCTCGGTCTGGGTTGACTCAGGTCTTGTTCGAAAAATCACTCGGAACTCCCTAAAGTGCCTCAATTAAGCTCAATTTCCTTCTAACTCATTATTTCCCTACAAAACACAAAATCATCATATCTAATATATAATTACGAGGTTAGAACAAACAAAAATACCCTATAAAAGAGAAGAATTCGGCTTAGAACGAGACCGAACAATACTCCCACACAAGGGTTTGCTCGCCCCGAGTAAACTAAAATAAAAAATAAAGACAGAGAAAAGGAAACTAAAAACCCTAACTTACTTTCGCAGGAATCACGGATGCATTTAGCACATGCATCAAGCCCTTTAAACCCCTTGGTAGCCCAAGTGGACCAGGAAGGTCTTGTGAGGGTTTATAGAAGCTATACCCATAAAAGCCAAAGAAAAGGAGAGAGGGAAAGTGAAAAACAAAACAAGTTTTTGAAAAGAAAGAAAAAAAAAGCTGCTTTGCTCAAAGAATCATGCAATCTCCACTAAGAAAACAATATTAATCAGCCAAAAGGAACCGTTATGAGCACCTCAAATCACCTAACTCAAGATATTGCCAATCTTTAAGATTTTCGATTCCTAGCATCTCCTCTTCACAATTATTACGATTCTCTTTGGTGTTGGGTTTTAGAAATTAACGGCCCAACATTTTCAATTTAACTCAACGAGATTTGGTGTTAGTTTTTTTTCGGGATTTGAACGACCCATAACGGGGTTTGCCCTCCCAGGATGGGTTACTCCATATACTACTCCATACGAAATGAAGTGCTTAAGGGGTAAGAGCGCCGCGTCGCTCATACCAACCCATGTAGGTATACTAACTTAACATTACAGTTTCAAGGTCAATGTCGGGTTTTTCGGGATACCGAACAACCCATTACGGGGTCTACCCTCCCAACAAGAGCTACTCCATACGCAACGAAGGCTTAAGGGATGTAAGTGACGCCCACTCACATCGGCCCTTTTTGGTTTAGCCGGCAATTAACCAATTAATTCAATTTAATTAAACTTCACTTTTTCAACAAGCTCGGATATGATCTACTAAAGTATCACAGTTTCAAGAAGAACGTGAAAGAATCAAGGATCTTATTAAGCATTAAACGAAGGGAATCTACATAAGTATGTCATGACAATATGTGAACTAAGTACGATAATGCTCATACGGGTTGCTTTCAAGGAGATTAAGAAAGTCTTCTAAGCATTGACTACACTTATCCTAAAAACAAAGCAAAAACTAAAGAAAAACGAAAACTTTAAAAGTTTTTCACTCCCTTTTTTCTCCTTTTACACACAAAGTTTTCAAATTTTAGATAAAAACTACGAAAAAAAGAAGCAAAAGACTCAAAACTAGGTGATCTACCCACGAACATGGAAAATATCACCCCCACTCCAACACAAAACATCACAATGTCTCCATCGTGAAAAGGGTGTCACAAGTAAGGTAGAAAACCTAAGAAAAGCATATATACAAAAAACTTATCACATAAAAAGCGATGGCGACCCGAGCCCACACGGCTCTAACAACAAGATAATCCCAACAATCACACTCAAGGGGTTCGCCATCCAAAGAAAAATTAATCAAGCAACATGGATCAAGAATATATACACTCAAAGAGAGGATGGAAGGAGGTTACCTCAAAATCTTCAATTAAATACAACTCGATCCGCGATCGAAAAGCACCAAGCATAAGGTTAGGATATACAATTTAAACTCATCTAAATGCTTAGAACTTGGCATGCTAGACTAAAAGAAACAAAATAAAAACATATACAAGACTCTACTAACTAAAGAACTAAAGAAAAACCAAAATATTGACAAAATGAATCTTACTCTTTTTTTCTTTTCTTAGACTCTAAAGCCGGAATGCATACTACCCTCCCACTCCTACACAAAGAGGTTGCCATGTCCTCAATGGAAACAAAAGTAAGGTACGCAAGCACTCCAAAAGGAAAGAAAAAGAAATACACCAAAAGAAAATAAAAGAAGAAAAGGAAGAATACTTACTAACTGTACAAGAAAGGTGAGGAAGGATATTACCTGGAAGGCTTCTTATCAATAGACTCACTCCTTCTTACGTCAAGATATCGGGCACCAAGTCAGAACCATTCAACGCTCGGAGTAACAAGTCATGCATTCTCTCATACATCTCAGAATGGTGCAGGTAAGAGCACACTCTCAAAATTACATCATCAAATATTAGTGCTCTTAACAATTTATCAAATGCCTTAGAAAAGTCAGTAAAATGATGGATTGCAGGAATATTCAAGACTTTCCTAGGCACGGTGAAGTAAGACATGACAAATGGATCCCCCCATTGACTCGTAAATGGATATTGGGTATACAAATTGACGAGAGGGGGCAATACAACACATTCCTGAACCTTCTCATACACAGACTTGGATGCAAACAACGACTCATAAAGCATATCCCCATCAAAAATATCATTGTCACAAACCAAGTTCAAACACTTATGATCAATCCCCAAAGACTCAAGCTGATCATCACAAGATTTCATATCAATGGATTCATGTAAGGGTAGCTAATGCCTCACTAATGCAATGATTCTCAATGAAAGTGAATAAGTCATTTTCTAGCACACATTCAATCACAAAAGATTCAATTTCACTCTCAACAAGATCATGCTCAATTACATCACAAGCTTCATGTCATTCATTAGACTCAACCTTCTCTTCACATAAAAGCACGGATAATGGTGTGGACAATGGTTCATCATCTAACATGTTTTTATCAAGTTTTTCATCGTCACACACAAAATCATCATGTTCCTCATGCTAACTAGGTGCAGCTAGAGCTAAGGAATCGCTAATTCCAAGGCATGGTCTGTTATAGTAGTCATCATCCTCATCATAATCATACAAAGAAGAATCAACACACAATTCAGGGCTCAAAGATGATGAATGATCTACTTCAACTCTCGAATCAACCACTTGTAAAAGAAAAGTTTCTACTCTAGTTTTAAGCACTTGTTCAAATTCTTGCATGCATTCATTCAGTTTCACACGCATCTCAATTTGCAAATAACCCATTTCAACTTTCAAACAAGAAGCAGAACTATGGCACGGTGAATCACAAAATAAGCACGAAGGATGAGACTCAATAACATCACATTGGGGAGGATCATAAGAGTTCTCTACATAATCCCTACCATAAGATTAATCATCAAAATGCATGGGGTAATCACATGACTGTTCATGCAAAGTCTCACAAAAATTTTCCATATACTCCCCACCACTAGATTGATCATAAAGATTTTGGGGGTATTCTGGATATTGTATGGCTAAAGTTTCAAAGGGTGGTGCATAATAATAAGGTTGGAAGCTAGGACTAACATTTTTTTGCTCAAATTCATAAGAGTCCCTAGACAACCATTCAATAAATTCCCAAGCAACGTCTTCACCTAAATTAGAAAACCCATAAAAATTTAAGAGATTACGAGTTTCATAATTTATACCCTCATAAACAATTCCCAACATATCCAATGTATCATAAAAGATACCATACAATTCACATTGAGCACGGTAATCATGTAATCTAGCAAAATATTTCCAAAATGCTTCATGCTCAAATTGGGGGATGAACTAATCTTCTAATCTTCAATCTTCACTTGGATTTTCCCGCGAACAAACAAGAAAATGTGAATTGGATTACCAAGGATCCCCAAATCCTCACTAGGAAGTAGAATTTGTTACCCTTGATCCTCCTCCTCACTAAAAGTTGGATTGGGAGTAATTAGAACTAGAAAGGTTTGAAATCAAACAATCAATGAAAACTTAAAGAGATAGATAGAGAGAGAGAGAGAGAGAGAGAGAGAGAGAAAGCTTTGTAAAACACTTCAATGGAGAATGCTTGAAAGAGATTGAGTACAAATTGCAAGAGAAATGAAGAAAATTTTATTAACAATTAAAGGATTAAAGCAAGATAAAGAAAGCAATTAAATCTAATTATACTCTAATCCTAGTTCTAAACTATGAAAAACAATTAAAAACTTGGTTCACCTAAAGCTGAATTACATGGGGTATTTATAGAAGGAAAGAAAATATCCCAAAACCCCATTATTATAACCCAGCAGCCGCGCAATTTCCTGCAGGTTGTCGACAGGTCGATGGCACAACCCTACACGTCGTGGGCGCGACGTGGTTCTGCCCCGTGTTGTCCGTTAGTTTCTCAACATGTGTCGCAGGTGTTACTCGACTCGTCGCGGGCGCGACCTTCGCCTATCGCGGGTGCTAAATGTCTTGAAACGGGCGCGAGCCGTCTCTGTCCGCACGCCTCTCTTTCTCTCAGCAGCATGTAGCGGGCGCGAAGGTCACCGTAGCGGGCGTGACCTTCGCCTGATGCGCTGCTAGGCTTGCTGTATTGACGCGACAGAAGGTTGCCACGAGTGCGACCCTCAGTGACTCGGGTGCAACGCCCGGCTGCCTACTTTCTCCTGTTTTGCGCCAAAACTTGACAAGGGTTTTCCGGAATGGTCTCGCCTCGGTTCTCGACCTGGGTTGACTCGGGTTGGTTCGAAAAATCACTCGGAATTCCCTAAAAAGCCTCAATTAAGCTCAATTTCCTTCTAACTCATTATTTCCCTACAAAACATAAAATCATCATATCTAATATATAATTACGGGGTTAGAACAAGCAAAAATACCCTATAAAAGAGAAGAATTCGGCTGAGAACGAGACCGAACAACACTCTCACACAAGGGTTTGCTCGCCCCGACCAAACTAAAATAAAAAATAAAGACAGAGAAAAAAAAACCAAAACCCTTAACTCACTTTCGCAGGAATCGCGGATGCATTTAGCACATGCATCAAGCCCTTTAAACCCTTGGACGCCCAAGTGGACGAGGAAGGTCTTGTGAGGGTTTATAGAAGCTATACCCACAAAAGCCAAAGAAAAGGAGAGAGGGAAAGTGAAAAACAAAACAAGTTTTTGAAAAGAAAGAAAAAAAAAAGCTGCTTTGCTCAAAAAATCATGCAATCGCCACTAAGAAAACAATATTAATCAGCCAAAAGGAACCATTATGAGCACGTCAAATCACCTAACTCAAGATATTGCCAATCTTTAAGGTTTTCGATTCCCAGCATCTCCTACAAAACAAGATCCTATGTGCTCGAGTGCAAGTGTTATTCTAATCGAATTCGATCGGTCTAAAGCAAACCAAAATCCAAGCTTGTTTTAAAGCAAAAGATTATTTAATTGTCGTCCTCCCTCGCTTGTGTCGCCCTTGGCTTGGTGATGGCCGCAGGAGACACAAGGAAAGACTTCACAATTATTACGATTCTCTTTGGTGTTGGGTTTTAGAAATTAACGGCCCAACATTTTCAATTTAACTCAACGAGATTTGGTGTTAGTTTTTTTTCGGGATTTGAACAGCCCATAACGGGGTTTTCCCTCCCAACATGGGTTACTCCATATACTACTCCATACGAAATGAAGTGCTTAAGAGATAAGAGCGCCGCATCGCTCATACCAACACTGTAGGTATACTAACTTAACATTACAGTTTCAAGGTCAATGCCGGGTTTTTCGGAATACCGAACAGCCCATTACGGGGTCTACCCTCCCAACAAGAGCTACTCCATACGCAACGAAGGCTTAAGGGATGTAAGTGATGCCCACTCACATCGACCCTTGTTGGTTTAGCCGGCAATTAACCAATTAATTCAATTTAATTAAACTTCACTTTTTCAACAAGCTCGGATATGATCTACTAAAGTCTCATAGTTTCAAAAAAAATGTGAAAGAATCAAGGAACTTATTAAGCATTTAACGAAGAGAATCTACATAAGTAAGTCATGACAATACTTGAACTAAGGACGATAATGCTCATACGGGTTGCTTTCAAGGAGATTAAGAAAGTCTTCTAAGCATAGACTACACTTATCCTAAAAACAAAGCAAAAACTAAAGAAAAATGAAAACTTTAAAAGTTTTTCACTCCCTTTTTTCTCCTTTTTCACACAAAATTTTCAAATTTTAGACAAAAACTACGAAAAACAAAAACCAAAAGACTCAAAACTAGGTGATCTATCCACGAACATGGAAAATATCACCCCCCCCTCCAACACAAAACATCACAATGTCTCCATCGTGAGAAGGGTGTCACAAGTATGGTAGAAAACCTAAGAAAAGCATATATACAAAACACTTATCACATAAAAAACGATGGCGACCCGAGCCCACATGGCTCTAACAACAAGATAATCCCAACATTCACACTCAAGGGGTTCGCCATCCAAAGAAAAATTAATCAAGCAACATGGATCAAGAATATATACACTCAAAGAGAGGATGGAAGGAGGTACCTCAAAATCTTCAATTAAATACAACTCCATCCGCGATCGAAAAGCACCAAGCATAAGGTTAGGATATACAATTTAAATTCATCTAAATGCTTAGAACTTGGCATGCAGGACTAAAAGAAACAAAACAAAAATATATACAAGACTCTACTAACTAAAGAAAAACTAAAATATTTACAAAATGAATCATACTTTTTTTTTCTTAGACTTTAAAGCCGGAATGCATACTACCCTCCCACTCCCACACAAAGAGGTTGCCATGTCCGCAATGGAAAAAGAAGTAAGGTACGCAAGCACTCCAAAAGGAAAGAAAAAGAACCACACCAAAAGAAAATAAAAGAAGAAAAGGAAGAATACTTACTAATTGTACAAGAAAGGTGAGGAAGGATATTACCTAGAAGGCTTCTCATCAATAGACTTACTCCTTCTCAACTCAAGATATCGGGCACCAAGTCAGAACCATTCAACGCTCGGAGTAACAAGTCATGCATTCTCTCATGCATCTTAGAATGTTGAAGGTAGGAGCACACTCTCAAAATTACATCAACAAATATTAGTGCTCTTAACAGTTTATCAAATGCCTTAAAAAAGTCAGTAAAATGATGGATTGCAGGAATATTCAAGACTTTCTTAGGCACGGTGAAGTAAGACATGACAAATGGCTCCCCCCATTGACTCGTAAATGGAGATTGGGTATACAAATTGACGGGAGGGGGCAATACAACACATTCCTGAACCTTCTCATGCACAGACTTGGATGAAAACTACGACTCATAAAGCATATCACCATCAAAAACATCATTGTCACAAACCAAGTTCAAGCACTTAGGATCAATCCCCAAAGACTCAAGCTGATTATCACAAGATTTCATATCAATGGATTCATGTAAGGGTAGCTAATGCCTCACTAATGCAATGATTCTCAATGAAAGTGAATAAGTCATTATCTAGCACACATTCAATCACAAAAGATTCAATTTCACTCTCAACAAGATCATGCTCAATTACATCACAAGCTTCATGTCATTCATTAGACTCAACCTTCTCTTCACATAAAAGCACGGATAATGGTGTGGACAATGGTTCATCATCTAACATGTTTTTATCAAGTTTTTCATCGTCACACACAAAATCATCATGTTCCTCATGCTAACTAGGTGCAGCTAGAGCTAAGGAATCGCTAATTCCAAGGCATGGTCTGTTATAGTAGTCATCATCCTCATCATAATCATACAAAGAAGAATCAACACACAATTCAGGGCTCAAAGATGATGAATGATCTACTTCAACTCTCGAATCAACCACTTGTAAAAGAAAAGTTTCTACTCTAGTTTTAAGCACTTGTTCAAATTCTTGCATGCATTCATTCAGTTTCACACGCATCTCAATTTGCAAATAACCCATTTCAACTTTCAAACAAGAAGCAGAACTATGGCACGGTGAATCACAAAATAAGCACGAAGGATGAGACTCAATAACATCACATTGGGGAGGATCATAAGAGTTCTCTACATAATCCCTACCATAAGATTAATCATCAAAATGCATGGGGTAATCACATGACTGTTCATGCAAAGTCTCACAAAAATTTTCCATATACTCCCCACCACTAGATTGATCATAAAGATTTTGGGGGTATTCTGGATATTGTATGGCTAAAGTTTCAAAGGGTGGTGCATAATAAGAAGGTTGGAAGCTAGGACTAACATTTTTTTGCTCAAATTCATAAGAGTCCCTAGACAACCATTCAATAAATTCCCAAGCAACGTCTTCACCTAAATTAGAAAACCCATAAAAATTTAAGAGATTACGAGTTTCATAATTTATACCCTCATAAACAATTCCCAACATATCCAATGTATCATAAAAGATACCATACAATTCACATTGAGCACGGTAATCATGTAATCTAGCAAAATATTTCCAAAATGCTTCATGCTCAAATTGGGGGAATCAGGGACTAATCATAACTCATTATCTCTTTTTTTCCCTCTTTTTTTTTAATTTTTTTTTTCGATATTCAATTCTTTTTACTACATTTTCATAGAAGAATCAAGAAAGCAATAAACTATATACACACAAACTAATAACCTAATCTACCAAATAACGCCATCCCCGTCAACGACGCCATTGTTCGGTTGCGGTATTTTTGTGGTTTTTGAGAGGTAAGGGTTGTCGAATCCACGTGGATGGGTGTTTAGGCTTGACAAGGGAATCAGTTTGTGTTGGGGATTTTCAATGCGGAAAGCGGTAAATCATGTAAATAAAGCGATTAAACTAATCTAGATAAGGATTAAGAATAACAATCAACACTAAGAAAGCGTGAAAGATGAAATCACTTAGAAATCAATAAATGAGAAAACTAGAATGAACAAGGAAATTAGGAACAAGTAATTATACCTTCGATGAACTAATCTTCTAATCTTCAATCTCCACTTGGATTTTCCCGCGAACAAACAAGAAAATGTGAATTGGATTACCAAGGATCCCCAAATCCTCACTAGGAAGTAAAATTTGTGACCCTTGATCCTCCTCCTCACTAAAAGTTGGATTGGGTGTGATTAGAACTAGAAAGCTTTGAAATCAAACAATCAATGAAAGCTTAGAGAGAGAGAGAGAGAGAGAGAGAGAGAGAGAGAGAGAGAGAGGGAAAGCTTTGTAAAACACTTCAATGGAGAATGCTTGAAAGAGATTGAGTACAAATTGCAAGAGAAATGAAGAAAAATTGAAGAACAATGAAGAAAACTTGAAGAACAACTAAATGATTAAAGCAAGATAAAGAAAGCAATAAAATCTAATTCTACTCTAATCCTAGTCTTAAACTATGAAAAACAATTAAAAACTTGGTTCCCCTAATGTTGAATTACATGGGGTATTTATAGAAGGAAAGAAAATATCCCAAAACCCCTAAATTATAACCCAGCAGCCGCGCAATTTTCTGCAGGTTGTCGATAGGTCCCGGGCGTGACCCTACCCGTCGCGGGCGCGACGTGGTTCTGCCCCGTGTTGTCCGTCAGTTTCTCAACATGTGTCGCGGGCGTTACTCGACTTGTCGCGAACACAACCTTCGCCTGTCGCGGGTGCTAAATGTCTTGTAACGGGCGCGAGTCGTCTCTATCCGCACGCCTCTCCTCTCAGCAGCATGTAGCGGGCGCGAAGATCATCGTAGCGGGCGCGACCTCCGCCTGATGCGCTGCTAGGCTTGCTGTATTGGCGCGACAGAAGGCTGTCACGGGTGCGACCCTCAGTAATTCGGGTGCGACGCCCGACTGCCTACTTTCCCCTATTTTGCGCCAAAACTTGACAAGGGTTTCTCGAAATGGTCTCGCCCCAGTTCTCGGCCCGGGTTGACTCGGGTCGGCTCGGGAAATCTCTCGGAATTCCCTAAAAAGCCTCAATTAAGCTCAATTTCCTTCTAACTCATTATTTCCCTACAAAACATAAAATCATCATATCTAATATATAATTACGGGGTTAGAACAAGCAAAAATACCCTATAACAGAGAAGAATTTGGCTTGGAAAGAGACCGAACAGAAGGGTGTTACTAACACCTAGGTTTAATTTGTACAAATTTTACCCAAATTTCTCCCTCTATAAATACCCCCTTAGTATTATAATACCCTAATTCTTTCTCTCTCCCTCCTCCCTCTGTTCTACGTATGGTCACTGCCCCACGACATTCCAACCACTGCGCCGCTGCACCGTCGACCGTCTCGCCGCTAGAACGCCACCAAGAACCCCCTAGAACACCACCGAACCCCCCTCTTTTCTGACCCCGAGCTGCTGCAAAGTTGCTGCCACCAAGCCAACCGTCGAGCTGCTGTCGACCATTCTGACGTCCACCGGCGACACCCCCATCTCCGGAGACCGACCCAAGATCGTCCACAACTCCGGCGAACCTTTGAGCCTCGGTTTCACGCAGCTGCTACTCAAACTTCGACCACAGCTGCCCGTCGACGAAGCCTCACGTTCCACCACCTCCGAGCAGTCGCCTCCACCCTCCGTCGACCGAGAACCACCGCTTGCGCCACCACTCTCTGGTTATCCCCTCCCTCTTCCAGTATAAAACCCTCCAACCCTTCCTCTCTTTTTCTTGTTTTGGTTATTCTGCTTTCTTTTTGTGTGAGTTTAGTTGCATGTTTTTGGTTTTGATTCAAGTGCTAGGTTTGGTGTGACTGGGGGCAATAGACTCACTTGGGTATTAGTTGGGTTATGCATGCTTGAACCCTAAAGGCTTGTTCTTGCTTAGGTTTGAAGTAAGTTTGAACTAGGGTTTTGTTAGAATTTATTAGGGTTTAATATGTTTTAAGTGATGTTTAAGTGTTCAATGTCTTGTTTTTTTTATGCAAGGAGTGTTTGTTTTAAGAGTTGTAGAAACATGATAGGAGTAGGAAATCCATGTTAAGGCATGTCCTTGATATTTCATAATTTTTATTAAGTTTTCATATTATTACTACTTACTACTAGTGAATTTCATATTATTAATATTAAGTTCATGATTATTAAGTTTTCATAAGTTATTATTAAGTTTCATATTATTATTATTATTAAGTTTCAAGTTATTATTAAGTTGTCATATTATTATCATGTTTTTGTATTATTATTAAGTTTTCATGATATTATTAGGTTTCCATATTATTATAAAGTTTCATGTTATTAGTATTAAGGTTTCATGTTATTAGTATTAAAGTTTCATGTTATTAGTATTATAAGGTTTCATATTATTAGTATTAAAGTTTCATATTATTAGTATTATGTTTCATGTTGTTATTAAGTTTTCCTTGTTGTTATTAAGTTTTCATGTTATTCGGTTAGATTGAATAAGTCTTGACTAGAGCTGGGCATTGGGCTGGGTCCCCTATGGGCTGTAAGGGTCAAGACCTGATTTTAAGGGTCAAAGCCCATTCAAAAACTAAAAAGGGTCGGGTCATCCCAGGGTCAGCATAATTAGGGCCAATCGCGAGTCATTTGCGGGTCAGTCGCGGGTCAGCAGAATTAGGGCTTGCACTTCACCGTCTTCACATTTTCGTCCCTCACTCCCTCTCTTCTCAGTTCTCACAACTTGTAGTCCCTCTCTTCTCACTTTCCCGTCGACCGTCGCCACTCCCTCTACTTGCCGTCGCCGTCGCCATCGATTGAGCAGGTATGCAGCGTACGCTCGATCTAGGGTTTGATTCGCTCGTCCTTTTCGATAGTTATAAATTTCTATAAGTATAAATTTATGATATGGAGTTAGAGGAGTTACATAGAAATTTATGCATTCGTCTATGTCTTGTATCTAGGGTTTGGGTTTGATTCGCTCGATCTAAGGTTTGACTCTATTCTCTATTCTCTATTCTCTAACTTTCTGGTATGGGTTTGATTCGCTCGATCTAGGGTTTGACTCTAAGTATAAATTTCTGGGATTTGGACAATGTATGACTTACTGAATGCAAAATTCAAACAAAACAAACAAGTTAGAGTGAGATTAAGCAAAAGTACAAAACCCATTTCACCAATATTAGTTTCCTACTTTCCTCTCTTCTTCTGATTAAGTAAGAAATTTAAAAGGGGAGTACGAAATTTAAGTAAGAAATCTAGACTTTTTGATGAGATGACTTTGTTGTATAGATATTTGTTGGAGACTTGGAGGGCTTGATCCTAGTGTGACAGATGAGGAGCTCAGGCAGCCCTTTTCACAGTATGGTGAAATAGTTTATGTGAAAATCCCAGTAGGAAAAGGTTGTGGATTCGTGCAATTTGCAAACAGATGAGCTCTATATAGAGGAAATGTGGTGAATGTGATGCATTATTTTCAAGTTTCTTCTAGTGTTCTCAATTTGAATTAAATAATTTACTCTGAAATGTTTACAAATTACAATACAGAGGAAATGCAGAAGAGGCATTAGGTAAGTTGAATGGGACTGTAATAGGCAAGCAAACTGTTTGTCTATCCTGGGGCCGCAATCTGGCTAATAAGCAGGTATTCTTTGCTCTTCCTTCTCTGTTATCTCTATTATCTTCCCTGGTTTGGTCCTAGACTCCTAGTTGTTATGAGTAGACCAACCAAAGTTGTTGTTGCTTCAACCATTGATTGATAACCACACCCAAGCTTATGCAATTTGACACAAGCCTGAGTTGGATGAACTTGTCCCAAAATTTGCTGTGTTTCAAACCGGAAGAAGTAAGAAATTTAAATGGTGGGGTAGTTGAATGGAGTTGAGTTGAGTCATTGAGTAGTGCCATGAATGCAGATTGCACAAGAATGGAGGCCTGGAGGGTGTATCTGTGTATGTGTTTGTAGGAGTATGGGGTTCTGTTGGGTCTTGGGTGGTTTGATTTCCTTGGGAGGATGATGAATTGATGATGATGAGTTGATGATGCTGCTTTCATGGTAGAAAGAATAGAGATAAGTGTTATAATTGTATTGTAATGATGAATTGATGATGAATTGCTTAGGATTTGGTATTTATTTGAGTTATCTGTCATATATACATAATACAACCTAACTAAGACAAGAAGTCAACATCAATTAGAGCAACAATCAATTCATTTTGTATAGCTAACTTTTTCTCGGTCAATCAATATAATATATTCATTATAAAAGATTGAGTTTTTGGTCCTATTCGATGTTTGAAGTCTTTGATCACACAATGTTTATCTTTTTTAATGCTTCATTCAAAGTTTTTGTATTTTGGGTTGAATTGCCTAGTAATCGCTTATAATATGTGTAAAAATTGTTCTCCAGGTTTTATTCTGCCAGTTCATGAAGTTCTCAAGAATATGAATCAAGTTTATCAAGAATATACAATTAGCTATTTCGGATGTAATTATGTCATTTTGGATGTAATTTTGGTCCTACTATTTGGGATATAATTATGTAATTTTGGTCCTACTATTTTGGATATAATTATGTGTATATTAAAAAAAGGGGGGGCAGAAAGTCCAAGCAGCAGGAAAAAAATCAGATTTTAATATCATGAAAAAAATCAGATTTTAATAGTTGGAAAAAAAACATATTATAATAGTAGGAAAGTAACTGATTTTAATAATAAGAAAAATAAAATCATCCAATAAAAAAAAATCAGTTTTAATAACAAACAGCAGCAGAAAAAAAAATCAAATGTAAATGGGTGGGTCATGGATGGGTCAGGGCTAGCTGGCCCATGATTGACCCTACTCCTTGTCTCAAAAGTGTTGACCCGACCCTAGCCCATAAGGGTAAAGAGTCGGCCCTAACCCGGCCCATTGCCCACCTCTAGTCTTGACCCTAGGAACATGCTAAGAACCCTAAAGTGTGGTTTTGAATAAGATTGTACTACCTCCGTCCCAAATTGTTTGTCCATCTACCTAACTCCCTTGTCCCAAAATGTTTGTTCATTTTATAATTCCAATGATTGTAATTCCTATTATACCCCTAATAAATACTCTTTTGTTTCTTTTTTATTTTTCTTCACATGAGAAAAGTAAGGGTAATTCTGATACATTACACATTTTTCACCCCATTTCCCATGACCATTGGACTTTTAAATATAGTTAGATGGACAAACAATATAGGACGGAGGTAGTATGATTATGTGACCTAGCATGCTCTTTAAATGGTATAATGGCACACTTGTAATTTTTGTGAATAGTGTCATGCAAGTTTACATGTTTAGGGTCACACTAGTTTAGTTTTATTCGAATTTTTATTTACATGATTTTATATAAGTATGTATTTGTATGGTACGTTTGGAGTGCATTATGCTTGATTTCAATGAACTAGCTTGGTTGTGATATCGTTACCTTAATGCGCTCTTTGAATGACTAACTCTTTGGGAAAGGTTAAGATAGGATGGGAAGTGATTAGCTTTTGATAGAAATATTGATTTTAGGTCGTTTTTAATCTAGGATCGAGCGAGCTATCCGATTAGAAGCTCTTGTGAATTTCAACGTGAAGTGTATCCCATATTCAGGTATGTCTATGCCCTAATCCCCTTTGGATGCTCTTTACTAGCTTTATTGATTTCTATATTGATTTCAGAACTTGCATCCCGTAGGGAATTTTATCTGAAACTTGACTGTCTATTTTGTTAAGAAGGTTGAGTTCTTTGATTTATAAAATATCGGACAGTCCTTTGGTTTTGTGTTCAAAAAAATTTGGTTTTGGGAAATGTTGTGTGCTACTGGATTGAATTGGAGATGTAAGCCTGAATAAATTAAAGGATATGAGTATAAAGCGGGTTCGGGCAGTCTCCCCAAGACCAGGTCGTTACCTGTGAGAGATACTGTCAAGAGACTAGGTTACGCCTGATAGTTTGATTTGTGAAGTGCGATGGCCATCCGGATTTTGAATAGTGATTGTGGATTGTTGAAAATGAGAATGATGTGGAAAGTTGTTGGAAAGAAATATGTATGATTGGCAAGTCTTTTGACTCTGAGGGGCAATACGGAAGCCCCGCCCGCTCTAAAGATGGAAATGGTAAGGTTGTCTGGTGGAAGTGTTTTGAAATGTTTGAACTGTTATCCCCTCTCTTAAAATGTGTTGAAATGAATTACATAATGTTTTGACTGTTAGGGGTAGACATTATTGAGGTTCCCCCCTCATGTTTGTAAATGTTTTGTTTTCAGGTGATGATCCTTATGCTGGGGACGGGAACTAGCAGTGAGGCTTGGCCTGTTAGTTTAGTTCTTAAGTTGTATTAAGAGTTGAAAGATTTGAAGTTGTTAATGTTTAGTTAGAACTCTAAGGTCATTTAACTGTTTTCTTTTTCCGTTGTCAAACAGTTATAGCTTCCCTTTTTGCCTTGTATTCCATCGGGGATACGGCAGTGACGTCTGTTTTAAAATGAAGACTTCCGCAAATTTTTCATTATCGTTACCCTTGACTTTGACCTTTTTATATATGATTTTCCGGGGGGTTACAATTATGTTAAAATTTATTTATTACTAAAATGCCAATTTTCAAATTTAGAGCAAATCTTAATTGCATAATTAAATAATTTATAGTGTATGATTCATTAGTTTGTACTATACTGGATGGAAATCACTCGATAAAATATTAACTTCTACATCGGTTGATCATCTAAATAAATAACGTTAACATATGAGCTATTGAGTATGACAATTGACAAAAAACCCACATGCGTATAACTTATTTATTATTTCTATTAATTTTTTTTTTGAAAGTGAAAGTGAAAGTCAAAGCATATAAAATTTAAGTCGGTTTAGATTATCTTGGATCGGGTAAAATTCGGTTCAGGTGTGCCTTCGGTTGGGGAAAATTCGATTTGGGCCATTTTGGAGCCGGGTTTAATCGGGTTTAGGATGACTCGATTCAGGTTCAGGTCAGTTCGGATTATTTCGGTTGCGTTCCTTGTTCGTTTAACTTTCAGATTGCAGTTCGATAAGTTTCGACTCAGTTTGATCCGGGTTTCGGGTGAAGAGCGAGTCCCCACATTTGGGTGCAGTTCAGATTCGAGATAAGCTTTGTCAGGTCTAAGTATAAGGGGAGAAATTACTTGAGAGATCCCAAATGGTGTATAGCACAACGGGAATAATATGAATGCAAAATAATAACTCTCAAAAAGGTTAATGAATTTGTCAATTTCAAAATTTTCATCATGAATCTCTCCATGCGATAGACAATGTTTAATGAATTTGTGCCATTGAAGTTACTTGTCATTGCAACAACTTGTTTTGCTTCCACTCTTGTGATGATGAAAAGGTTAAAACTCATAAAGGGAGGCCTTCAAGCTTTAGTCATAAGCGAGCAATGGGCAAACTATAGAGATGATGATGTTGGAAAAACGAAGTTGGTAAAAGAGAAAGTGTTGGATGATATATGGTGGCAAATTGACTATATTCTCTCTTTTACCACTCCCATATATGACATGATTAGAGCTTGTGACACGGATAAGCCTTGTCTTCACTTGGTATATGACATGTGGGACACCATGATCGAAAAGTTAAAGATTGCCATATACAAGGAAGAAAAGAAAAGGCTTGAAGATAATTCTACTTTCTATAGTGTTGTTTACAAGATTCTAATTGATCGGTGGACAAAAAACAATACTCATCTTCATTGCATGGCTCATTCTCAAAATCCAAGGTAACCTCATGAAATTATGTAACTTTGTTAAATTTGAATCGTAAAGTACACAAAATCTCATCCTCTTTATTTTTTATCATCCAAGGTATTATAGTGATCATTGGCCTGATGAACAATCAAACCGAGCACCTCCGCACAAGGATGCAGAAGTTTCTCAAGAAAGAGCAAAATGTATGAGAAAATACTTCCCGAATCCGGAAGATCGTTCCAAAGCCAACACGGAGTATGCCAACTTTTCAACTCAATCTCAAGCCTTCTCAGATAGTGATTCTATCCATGATCGGTATACCATGGATCCTAAAAGTTGGTGGGTAGTTTATGGAACAAGTGCTCCGCTGCTACAAAATTTGGCCCTTAAACTTCTTGAGCAACCATCTTCTTCCTCATGTTCTGAAAGAAATTGGAGCACTTACTCTTTTATCCATTCGTTGAAGAGAAACAAGATGGCTCCTAAATGTGCGGAAGATTTGGTTTTTATTCATAGTAATCTCCGTCTACTTTCAAGAAAAACACCACAATATGCAAAAGGGGAAAGTAAAATGTGGGACATTTGTCGAGATTCATTTGATTCACTTGGAGATGTGGGAGATCTAGAAATCGCACAACTTTCTCTAGATGAGCCGGAATGGGAAAGAGTTGTTTTTGTTGATGTTGTTGAAGAATATGCCAATGACGTGGAAGATGGCAATGGTGAAGAGGCAAATACCATTGAAATTGCGTGAAAATGTTTATCTTATTCTAGCTAACTCTTTTGCTTCACTAGTTATTAATAGCCTAGTGGATAGGACATTTTCACTCAATTCTAATGAAATTGCCTATTTATATTTGCATGTTTTGTATAGACTTATCTTTATAACCCAAAACATTGGATCTTGTTATCATACTTTCTAAGCCTATTGTTAAAATGAAACTGGATGGTTGGAGGTTTTTGGGAAAATATAATGTCATCGAGTCAATATTACTCTTGTAATCTCTCTTTTTCGATAGTTTCATTCTTGAATTACTTCCATATTATGAATTTTTGTGTTTATCTTATCATTTACATAGAAAAAAATATATATAATTCATGCACGTATCCAATTACGTGTCGTATCCTATTTTTTTGGAAAATCAAGTATCGTTGTGTCTGTATCGTGTCGTATCTGTATCCCGTATCCGAGTCCATGCTTCATAGCCCTAAAACTAAGCCCCATTATAACCCTTGAAAAGTCCTCATGATTGACACTTGTGCATATTATCTATAGCGGTAAAGAATTGAGAGTCTTGTCAAGCTTATGGTAGTTTGCATGCATTGGTTGAAGGTGTTGAGGGAACACAAAACTCATTGTAAACATATGAGAGGGCGTGCTCCACATACCCTAAAGTGAGGCCCTCGGTCCCATCTAGTTCGCCAAGCATTCGAATGGAACTTTATGGCATTTGGGTTGTGATAGATTGGTTGTGTTGCTTACTAGGCTTTGCCATCTTGATTTGAGCTGCAACTCTTGTTTCAATTTGATTCTTAACCTTGCTACGGAGACTTTTGTATACACTTGCTTTGGTTACATAGTGCGCCCCTTCACTTGAAGGGGGAGGCATTGGTTTTCTTCCTCCACTATTTCTTTAGTACTTCATGATTATCTTGCTTGAAGACAAGCAAGGAGTAAGCATTTGGGGGGAGGGGGAGGGTTGACCAAATCGACTTTTACAGGGTTTTAGATTTCTTTTCTTGGTTAATTTTCACCTTCTAAGGCCCTTTTATCTAGACTTAATATCTAACTTCATTTACTTCGCTCATTACTGACAAAAGTGTGTGAATTTATATGTTTTTAGGTAATCCCACCCTTTATGATGAAGAATACATGTTTTTTTTTTTGAAACAGAAGAATACATGTTTTTGGAATGTTATGGAAAAGTGCGGGAAGCAATAGGAGGTTGAAGAGTAAAGAAAGAACCCAAGCTAAACAAGCACATGCGATAGCACATGTTGTGTTGAAGAAAAGAAGGGAAAAAGAGTTTAGCACAGGTTGTGCTTATTGCAACACAAGCAGTACTAACTGTTGAAGCCTAGAAAGACAACATAAGTTGTTATACCAGACTTGGCATTGCTTGTACCAATCTACTGTGATAGTTTTTTTTAAGTTGTTTAAATAAAAATAAACAGGCAGTTTTCATCTAGAATGTTCATTCTCTAGTTTCATTCTAGGGTTGAGAGATTTTCTCTCAAGTTTCTCTAGAGGCTTTTAGGATAGTTTGCAGATTTAATTTACTTCTCTTTGCAAGGATGCATCAACTTCGTTCTTCGATTTCAATTCAAGACTAATTTTCTCTATCCTTCTCTGTTTATGTTCATACTTTTATGTTTGTTGTTGCATTAATTTTATCTTTGATTTTCATTAATAGGTCAATTAATTCATAGTTTTGGGTTGTGATGAATTGTACGATGACTAATTGATTTCGTTTAGTCTTAATCTACCCAAATTCATGCTTGTAATTAGAGGTTTTCTCATGCCCACCATGCAGTTAGAATAGTTATGCTAGTCCTTGACCTTCAAGAGAGGGTTTGGGCGAAGTCTTTGACCCTCGGGAGAGGACTTTGACGTTCAATATGCTGCAATCAACCCCTTTTGATTACTTATTTAGAATTGTTATATAGGTTAGGTTGTTCTGATTGATTAGTTTGTCAAATATTTATATGGCAACCTGAACATTTTTATTGTTTTTTGTAGTTCATAGTTTCATGATCACCATCATTTACCTAGCTTGAAACACTTGAGTTAGTTTTGAGTGCATAGAGCACAACTCCCTGTGGATACGACAATCGTACTCCCAAAAGTACGACAACACAGCCTTCTTCGATTCTGCATTAGTCATTGGGGTGTCAAACTCCTACGAAACGATTATGATCTTGTCTGCGTGCCTGACCTCTTGTTGTTTTTCACTTTTCCTCTTGAAAACATCGTTTTCGACTATCGTCGCGCTACTTGATCCTCCCTCCTTGCCAGCCTCATCCGTTGGATTTTTCCTCCATGATGTTGAGCAATGCGATCAGTCAGCTCTCACCTAGAGTAGGGAAACCTTTGTCGGGATTTTGGTCGACTCTTATTTCCTTTAAGCATTTGAAACAACCTTCGTACCTCTTTCAGTACCGTCTCTATGTTTTTCCTTAGAGTTTTTAGGGGTGAAGCACGAAGCCATGCTCCATATTGATGCTCCTTCGTTGGAAGTTCAAGGCCGACAGTTTCACATTGCTCAAGCACAGTCCTAATCTCCCGCATCCATAACAAAAATCACGAAACTTTAAATACTTGAGGTGACTCCATATTGATTTTCCACATCAACTTTGAAACTCATCGACTTATCCGCTCAATGCATGGTATCCTCTTCACACTGCACTAAATCACCTATCTTGTCTCCCAAATTTTTGCGAACGCTCCGATTTGACGAGTTACCGGAATGTCGTAAGCTTTCACCCGAAACCGAGCAGTAATGAAGGCGATCTCTAAGTATTGTTCAGTGCCCGTCCACTCTTTAAATAATAGCAGCTTTCCATCAGTTGACCATGGGCCTTCCTCCTTCACAAACGTTTTCTCATACTCCGAACAAAATTGAAGAGGAAAATATTATCAATCAGTTCTCGAATCACGATCCCCTTTGATGGCCTCCAAACCGTTTCTCATCACCGTTCTTAGGACTCCGGCTACTTATAGCTTATCTTCATCATTAGGGTGCCCACCAAACTTAGTTTAAGTTCTTCCATTTTTTTCAATTGGTATTTCTTCCTCAACTTCTAACACCTTCTCTTCTATCTCTGTCAACTTTAGTTTTCCATATTCCTCCAACACTTTCGATATATCTTCCTCAACTTTTAGCACCTCCTCTTCTATCTCTATCAACTTTAGTTTTCCCTGCTCCTTCGACACTTCCTCCATGATCGTCGTAAAGTCCCTTTCTTGGAGAAACAATGAAAGGGCTTTGTTCTCTTGCAATATGCTAGTTTTGGCTCAGTTTTCTTGCAATATACTACCCTTTCCTTCTCTTGCAGTGTGCTGGTTTAGGCTATCTTGGGGAGGGGGGGGGGGGGGTTTGAAGGCACAAACCACCCCTTTCATTCTCTTGCAATATGCTAGTTTGCTATCATGGGAGAACCGGTTATTGTAGGCACAACCAACGTCTACACTTAAGACTGCTACCGCTTAGGACTGCTACGCCACCGCTTACCGCCTCACCACACCACACAGACGCAAACCAACCTTACAACGTTGGAAACCTACTTGGGTTCCGATGGAGAGAAACTACTCACTAGTGCCACTCAGCTTATTAATATTTTAGTCCTTCATTGAGACATCGATACTACAAAATTCTGGCCAAAAAAAAAGTCAACACTACAATCAACCCAAGAACGAGGGAAGGATAAACTGATAAAGCTACCTCCGTACATTTTCATCCGCAAGACAAAAAATTGGAACCTTCCCCGAACCAACACAAGTGTCAAAACCATTTGAACTAGTTACTTAACATTCAGTCATAATACAAAAAGCAATAATGCAATTTGTAACTTGTTCTCTGTAGATCTGTGCGAGTTCATATTTTGTACAAAAAAATTTGGATATAGAACTATTGGAGCAAAGGATAGCAGTTCTGCAGGCATTTGAATCAGCTGAGATCTCTTCAAAAACTCAAATTCAAGAAAAAAAGGAGCAGACAGTGGGAATCAATTCATCCAGTGGCTGGCACAGCACTGTGTCCTTGGATGACTTTGTTATAGAAACGCCACGACAAACTTCTTTCTGTGATTGCACTCTGACCAAAAGGATGCTGCTCTATGTATTTCTGCACATTGTCAGCCACTGCTAACTCTTCCAAATATGCTCGGATATTGCCCCTGGGACCTGCCCATTCAAATAACAGAAATAGTTACGAGTTATATGGACATCAATCAACATCACAAAGCTTGTTTTGTTCAGGATCCCTGCTAATAGTTCAAGTCTTTGGCACAACATGAGAACAAGGATCAAACATAACCCAAAGTCACTAGAACACCGACACAACAAGAAACAAACATGCTTAATCTAAGTTCACTGTCAACATTCTGAAGCAGAGAGGAAAAAAGTTTCACGAGATGTAACAACTTTTACAGCAGGAAAATCTCCAAGAAGTTCATGGATGAGGACCTAGCAAAGCCTATAAAACTCAAAGGTAGTGGTTTTTCAAGCACTCACATCACATCATAGACAACTAAACCCATCTCAAAGGCAACTAGTTTAGCAAATAGTAAAAGTCAAAATATTATGATTCTGACAAGAAAAATGGAAAATATATAGGAACCAGTAGAAGCTTTCTGAATGAAACCATACCAAGTGCAATATCAGCTCGATCTTTGAAGTCGTAAGAATACGGAAAGATTGCAGTGTGAGGCTGCACATGGTTAACATGATAAGGAACCAGTGGTTACTGAAATGAATTCTGCCGTGTTCAAACAACCAAATACTAAGCTAAATCAGTGATCAACTTACTGGATTGAGCAATGCTTTATAAGGGGTATCATCCAATAATAATGTATTTGATTCATTAAAGTAGCCTTTATCCCATGGATAATCAGGACCATGAGTCTCCCAGACTTTCTGAAGCTCTTTAAAGACCAAGGCCTTGTGCTTGTTCTCCAAGGTCCTGAAGTTTGATTGAGTGCAATGTGATAGATCCTGCAGAATTCACAATATACGGCAATACTGCCCTGTCAGCCTCAACAGTAATTTATGAGTACATAACATACCAAGTTCTCGAGCTTAGAAGTTGTGATTCAAATACAAATCCAATAACACAGAGCAACATGTATGGATAACAGCAACATGTATGGATAACAGCTTTTAAATGGGCTGTAAAGCAGGAAGAGGGTGCAGTTCTTCTAAGAAGCACCAAGGAAACTCTCATAGGATGTGATTTGTGTACGTCTACTTCAAGCAAAAAAACAAAGTTCAACACACAAAGAAACAGACTCTAAAATGGAACATGTGGAAGCAACTATCAACAGAACAGGCTTGTATGCTCCCTAACCTCTGTATTATCATTATTTATCTCTGAGTTCATTTAACCAGTCTCTAATATGAAGTGTTGTGCTAAATTTCAGAGCATACACAGATCAAATCAAAGATATTTAGGGTATACGCTTGGTGGTGGTAAAAATAAATAAAAAATAAATAAATAAATAAATAACAATTTTACTTGGGACCGTTGGTGTACAAAAAAGGTACGGATTATTGTCGTGCAATTGCCAAAAGTTGCGATTATTAGAATCCAATTTCCCTTTTTATGCATAATTTTCACAGTTTTCGCATGCCTCATAATCATATTCTTTCCTTTCCGATTTGATTTCCAATCCAAAGTCAAAGGGAGGAAAAAAAATAAAAGTGAAACATACCCAGCAGAAAATCAGTTTGTGTTTCATATCTCCCATCAAGTAATTAATCAATCTATCAATAATTTTCCTGCAAAATGAAGATTATATTTAAGAACAGCAAGAAACAAGAAACAAGAAACTGCAATTAGACAACCTATACATCAAAAGGCCAAAAACAAGAAAAGGAAAACAAATGAAAACTCCTGTCTAAAGAGATTTACCTGGATCTTGAAGACCAGATGGCAACATTAAATCGCTCAAGACAGAAACTCAAGAAATCAGAACAGAATGGTCGAGTAAAAACTGCACCCAACCAAACAACGCAGTCATAAAAATATTTAACCTACCAGTGAACCATTCAACTTAATTAACAGAAATGTTGTTGCATACTATATACCTGCCCTTCCTGCAATTTTGGTATCAGCCTTATACCCTTTTGGAGGAGGATAAACTATATCGGCCAGGATCCCATTGATATCCAGAATGAGAAGCTTCTTTCTTGAGCAAAAGTTGGGATACTTTTGTGGAAAATAATTTATCAAATTCAAAAGGTTGTTCTTTCCACCAATATCAGCTAAAGAAACGGGTCCATTAAGACTCAGATTTGATAATGAATGTTCTTGTTCGCTGATGCTTTCTAGCAAATAGTGCTCCTTTCCACTGTTATAAGTAACACATTCATCTCCTGATTGGGAAGCATTGCTAGGGGGAGTAGACATCTTGCTCTTATCCATGCTCATTTTATTATATTCCGATCGGACTGATTCAGCATCCATGCATCTCGCATCCAATATCTTAGGCGAATATTCATTCATGTAGAGATCAAGAGGAGCTCTGAATGCATAAAAACCATCTTCAGAAGCATCAAATGGACCCTTTCGGCCAAGTTTCACATCTGTGGCAGATAATGTCATCAGTTGCTCAGGATTGCAAGCCTGCAAAAGTTTGACATTTCCTTCTTTGGATGGTATGTGGCCTTGTAAAACACCAATTGATTGGTTGCATTTTTCCAGAGGAAGGCTTAGAGTGCAGCAATTAGTTTTCTTCCTGGTTGAAGATGTATGCCCACCCTCAGGTAACTTGAGACCTTGACAACTTTGTATTTGAAAGATATGCATTTCCTCCTTCACATTGCATGACACTTCCAGCTCCTTTTTCTGCAAAGAGCCCATTTTTGCAAAAAATTTGGCAGTTGCCACATCCACTCTATGGAGTATATTGACTGAAGGATGAAAAGGCGACGCCAACTCTAATCTAGCCTAGTTATGCTTCAGTCTACATTTTAAATAACGCACCTAAGAAAGAAACCAGAAATATTCGTTGTACAGTTGCTCTCAGTCCTTAAGGCCCAGAGCATCACTTGTTTCCCGGATTATCAGTTTCCTCCTATTGTAAGAACTTGAACACTGTCAGAAGCAAGAAAAGCACAATCAGGTCCAGGCAAGTTACTTCTAGTCTTCAAGTGAATGACATCAATAGACCAACTGTGGCTTTCCTTTAGTAAAAGATGGATGGAAGATTCCCTTCACCAGGATCAGGGGGTTCATTTCATTTGGCTCACACTTAGGACAATAAATTGTTGTCCACAAATTTTCTTCCATCCATCCCACTCAACTTTGGAAATCAATCAAGATGAGAAATACAGGAGGATTATAGAAATGGATTATATGAAATTAAAGCTTATACATTAATAATCATCTTCAAAAGAATTTGGCATGCTTTCATAAAAGATAAAAAAGATGTAAAAGGTAGCCACTACAGGCTATTAAAATACAATAGTGAATAATCAAAAACATTGCACAATCCCCTAAATGCTTTTGAGGTCATCAAGGTTAAAGAACTTAGAAGTAGAGAAAAGGAAATTCCATGAGAAGGGCATATTTTGCATGCTTAGTAGTACAAGCAATTTTTTTAAAATTTTTTTTTTTTAAAAGGAACTCAACTAGTGGGAAGCATTCTAATTGATTGCAAACAAGCCATGAGAAAAGAATAGAACTTTTCTTTTCATTTCCATCCATCAATACAGAGATAAGAAGAATAGGTATCAGTTATTTATTTTCATTTCATTTTCGTTTTTCATTTGTTTCCCATAAACTGTTCAACTAAAAGAAATATATCTTGAGTTGGGATGTCCAGCATTGTTGAATGGGACACACAAGATGGAGGATAACAAGCACTTATTAAAACCGAAAAGGCTCAAAAGCAAGCAACATTGCTCCAATTTTATTTTTATGATTATAAATCAGAAAGACTATCAGAAAAGTGCCTCCCACTGTCACAATAGTTACAAAATTGTGAAAGACTACTGAGAAACATTCATAAGCAATCAAAAGACTATCTTTTTTGTTCTCAATTTACTTATTCGATTAATGAAGTGTATGTTTAGCAACAAAATAATAGCCTAAATTACACCGATTAAAACAGAATCCTTGAAAATAAAGAACATATCGCAGAATTGCGTTCAAATCAGATTCAATTGCACTATTCCATTAGACTAAAAGAGTTAAGTAAGTTGAATATGACGTGACGAAATCCATGAGGCAATGACGATGTTATCAGAAGGACATGCAAGGAAACAAAATCAGTAAAGCGCATAAACTACTGCCAGAAAGTATTTGTGGATTCCAACACAGCAACAGAAATCAAATAAAACTAAAGCAAACACAGCAACAGAAGTCCAAGCATAGGGCATCAAAAAGTTTCGAAATCGAGAAATTCGGAAAAGTGGTGGACAAATTGGAGGAATGGTGGAAAAATCGCATGCGAAGAATTGAAGAAAGAAAGAATGAAATACTTACGAAAGCGAAAGGTAATGGGGTTGAAATTGGTGTATGAGTCAATGGGGTGGAAATTTGATGGAGTCGCGTTTAGGGGAAGTGGTAAGGAGAAGAGAGAAAGAAAGGAAGAAGACTGCCCTGCTATGGCGTCATAAGAGTTGAACCAGAGAGAGAGAGAGAGAGAGAGATAACGAAGGAAGTAAGCAAACGGAGAGAGCCCCAAGGAGAGAAGAATAAGACGAAGGAGAGGGAAGATTTATAAGAAGTTTGCTAAGAGGGGTGGGTGGTTTCGGTTTATCCTTCTCTACTTGCCTTTAGGGGCTTTCCTTTGCCTCCGCTGGACTTTAGCCCATTTTTAACTCTTTCTTCTTCTTTTTTCTTTTCTTTTTTATACTTTTTTTTATTTATTTTTGGAATATATGCTCCATATATTTCCGAGTGAACAATCATTATAATATTAATAATAAAAGTGAATAACCTATTACATATCGATGAACAATCGTAATATTTTGACCACATACTCCGAGTGTACTTAATAAATTGCATTCACACACAACCTTTGATTCATTCGCTTCATACTATGATATTTTCTTCCCATATTTTTTATAATAATAATATACTCTTTTTATTTTCTTATCTACACCTCCTATTTTGGCTCTCATAGGGTTTGTTTCGACATTTACATTCAAATTTCAAATAGTTTCATAAGATTTTCATTTATAGTTATTCAAGTTGAACCGTATTTATTTATTTTATTTTATTTTATTGTTAATCAAAGAAATCAGAAGTACAAGAATCAACATCTACATATACAAATACACATAAATCTAAGTTTTTTTAGAGTTTTCTTAGCTAACTTATGAGCTAATTTAATAGTATTTTTAGAAACATTCTCTGTTCTACATGCCACTGCTTTCGCATACTAACTGGACTCTGAAGTTTCTTGATTCCTTGTACTTGTCACGGCCTGCATGCAAAAGTATTTTGTGAAAGCAGTTCACATGACAATAATGGATATATGATTCCATGCCAGTTCTTTCGTCTTCAAAAGTGTCATGTGCATAGCTTTTAGCTCAGCCTAAGTAGCAGATCTTGCCTAGAATCTTAAGGTTACTCTAATAGTTTAATTTCCATTAGTGTCTTCCTTCTGTACCATTGTTGTCGCCGCTCGCCTAGAAATTTTATCCATGCTCCATCTACTATAAAGCACTTATCCGTCTCTGAAGGACATTGTTGACCTGTGTCGAAGTAGATATTTTTATGTGTACTTTCCTTTCTTGTATTCTACGTATAAGTTGATTCTCCAATTTATAGCCTCCGTCATTGACATCTTCAGCATTTTTTCCAACGCCCATTGATCCATTTTCTCTTTGTGTATCTTTACCTTGTTTCTTACCTTCCATATTATACATAATGTGACAATAAAGCTAGTCAACCTGTCCCACCATCTTTGTCTGTGCTCATCAAGTATCTAATCTAGTTGAGTAACCATTTCTTCCGGTGGACGATACTTTTTCCTTCCTTCAATCCAAGCGGGCTAGCTTGCCACATGTTTGTACTATTATACGATCTCTGAATAAGTGGTCTGTAGTATCTATTGCTTCTCCACACCAACGCTGATGTGCACCATCCATGTTCCTATTTATGTAGTTGTTTCCTGTTGACAAAGCTTTTTCCCAATAGTTTCCATACGAATAATTTTCCATTTGGGTGGTATGTTCATATACCAAAATTTTTTCCACATTGAAGGTATTTGTTTGCTATCTTTTTTTGCCATCCCATTCTTCGGGGGGGGGGGGGGACAATATCCATATTCTACTGAATAAACTCCTAATGGATGACTGGTCCAGCATAACTGATCATTGACTCCTTCATAAGGTGGAGGATTGGAGATGATATATTTTGTTGATTCTATTGTGAAGGTCTGATAAATTAGTGGCATATTCTAGTTGATTCCTCATTCTGTTTTAGCTATCCAGGTTGCGATTCTGGTGTTCAACTTAGGCTCTTGATCCTGTTGTCTAAGCTGCAGCCTATGTCCCCACCACATCCTTTCATCTTCCATAGTTATTTTCTGTCTGTTCCCAATTCTTCATCCTATCTTTTCGTGTGCTAGCTTTGTCACTTGGACCAGGCCTTCCAGGAATATGAAGCCAACTTTAGTGGTTTATAATCTTTCGGCATAAGTAAAGGGGAATGCACCTTATACTTGGCTCTTCAAATTTTCGATAATAGCGAATTATCATTCATACAAGTTTTCCAAGCTTGTTTGAGTTAGCATTGTTCGGTTGTAGTAAATTTGGGTTTCCTAAGTAGGGTTGTCGTATCCACAGGGATGGTGTGTTAGGTTTTCAGGAAATTGGTCTGGCAAAGGTTTTCAAATTGCAGGAAGCAGTAAATAATTTAAACTAAACTAATTAGGAATTGAAAACAATGGAAACTAAAGAAAACAAGAAATTGAGAACAAACTCTAACTACAAGAACAAGAACAAGAAACTAAACTAGAAATCAAGAACATATTCAAGAAAGCAATTAAAAACAATGAAAGTAAAAACTAAACTAATTACTGAATTGAAAACAAAAAACATTAACCTGAAGGTTTGATCTTTACTCTAATCTTGAATCTTCAATCTTGAATCTTGAATCATCAATATTTCTCCTGAACAAACAAGAAAGACGTGATTTGGATTACTAAGACTGCTCGAATCCTCAAATGAAGGGAGAATTCGAGGAACCTTAATCCTCCTCTTCACTAAAAAGGTGGAATTTGTGGGAACTAATACTAATGAAATTTAATTAGCGAGACAATGAATAAAAGTGAGAAGGAAACAAGAATTGAAAAACTTGAATTGAATTGAAACTTGAAAGAAAAGTAAATTACAATCGAGGAATTGAGAGAAAAACTAAAGAAAGCTTAAAACTAAACTAATGTAAAACTAACATAAACTAAAGAAAAACTAAAACTAACTCTCCTACTCTAATTAATTAAACTAAAGGCTAATGTATAAAGTATATATAGAAAAGTTTAGGAATGGAAAATAAAATAAAACTCTCCAAAACCCTAACGGCCGCCGCGGAAAAGAAAACACGTAAAGCCCAACCAACACAGTCCATGTTGGGCCTGTTTTTGTTGCAAACGTTGGATTTTTCAGCACTTTTGATTCCCTTTTTCGCTTTCCTTTGATTTAACCTACAAAACACAAAATCATCGTAACTTATTCATAAATATGGGACTAAAACAAGCAAAAACTCTTATATAAAGGTATCAATTCGACTCGAAATAAGACCGAACAGGGCTTGATTGAAACTCTTTGCATCTCTAATTCCCAATTTTACCGCCCCTTTAGGGATGAATAAGTTCTCCTTTGCTCACCAATGAACTGATTTCTGCCCCGAAGAGTTCCAGCAAAAATGTTGGATTACAATAGCATTATATTCAACCTTTCTGAAATATTGTGTGGGACCTTGTAGACAACGAACACATGTTAATGAAGTGCAACAAGAACTGCATTTATCAAAATCAAGCGCCTTGCCGAAGAAAGTAATTTTGCTTGTCATCCTTGTAGGCGTTTGCGAGTTGCATCTATTAGGAAACCAAACATTGATCCTTTGTTTTTTGGTACCATTGATGGTGTTCCCAAGTATTTTGTGAAAGCCTAGCACTCTCCATATTCAAAACGTTGTTTAAATAATTTTTTGTCATCATGTTATGATCCCTTTGAGAAGTAAATTGAAGGCTTCGCGATGTTTACATCTGGCCAGATATATAGTTGAAATAGGATATTAATTTCTTGAGTTTTTGAGAAATACTCTAACTACAAGACAATGAAAAAGATTGAATCCTCGGTGAAAAATATATGTGTAACTTTAGTAGCTCCTCTTGCAATTGAATTCCTTTAATGTGATTTTCTTTGTAGGCCTCTTTAACATTCTGTTCAAGATTTCCATTGTTAGAATAATAAGGTGATAAGGGGACTCTTTGACTCAATCATGCTGAAGGGACAATCCAATCTTTCATATCTCCGTTGACAATAATAGAATAACGCACCATTGACACACATTTCATCATAATGAAACCCACTTGTCAGAAAAATTCATCTTGTGAAAAACTCGCCTTTAGGAAATCTCGTCTAACTCAGTCATAAGTTTTGTTCATATCTACCTTCATTACTGCATATTGTGTTCCATTTTGTTTATTATTCATAAAATGAAGGATCTCACGGAGGATTAGACAATGGCTGCACTTTGTCTTCTTGGTATAAACGCCCCTTGTGTCTCACCACTAAGGAGGCAATAATTGGCTTGAGTCTTTTAACTAGACATCTGTTGATGATTCTATATTTACATTGACTAATAGGTCAAGACTAGTAGGGGTGAGCAAAAATTTTGGGAATCTCGGTCCCGTAGGTCCCCTCCAAATCCCGGCTCCCCCGCTCTATAAATACATACATACATACATACATACACACACACACACACACACACACACACACACACACACACACACACATATATATATATAAATTCAAGTGATTTCATGATGATTGATAAACTTATATAATTTAATTTGTGTTCATTCTTTAGATTTATTTTATTTAGTACTATTTCGAACTTGTATATTTTTTACAGAAAAAAGACGTTATGTGTTAGACATTCTGTAATCTTAATTGGGGAAAAGGTGGACATGTAAACAAATCGGTGCCAAGATTTGTGAAATTTTAGAAAGGACAATAATATGCGTCTTGCATCAAGATGGTTATTGGTTAATAACCATCTTGAATTGTCCATAATTTATATTTTTTTTAATTTTTATTAATGTTTTCTCTATATATTTATCAACTTTAAGAATATAACACTTATTAGCCAGGTCAACAAATACATATAATATTCTAACTTTATCAACCATACTAGATAACCACATTTTATGCATAGTGTTACATTTATGAAAAAATATAAATAAATAATTATTTTTATATAGCTTATAAGTTGTAATAACCTATAAAGTATTGAAACATACTTTATAATGATTTAAATATCCTTATTTTAACTTTTTGAGTTATTTAAGTGAAATTCAAGATGATTATTAACCATCTTGACTCAAGACGCTTATCATTTTGCTTGTAGAAAATTTGTATTATTTATGTTGGTTGTTTATAAAAATAAATCAAATAACGTGCAACAAAATTAAGAAATCGGGACTAAAAATTTCCAATTTCATTTCCTGCTTTCGGTGGGAACGGGAGTGTGAGCAAATCTTTACTCCCGATCATAACCGCCCGAGAGCGGGAGCAAAACTTTGCTAGCAGTTACAACTGGGACCTCCAAGAATTACCGGGATCCCAGTTCTGCTCATCCCTAGTCAATAGTCACTTACTAATTTTGTTGTATCCTTTTTTTTCAGCTGAATGATGGGTGTATTATTTAGTTGTCCTAACAAATGTCCATGGTTGAGTGCGGAAAAGGTTGCTTCAATAACCTCTTTGTTAACTATGTGCCAGCAATTATGGGAAAAGGCAGGAGGAATACCATCTAGTCCTGGACTTTTGTCCGATTTAAGTTGAAAAACATTTGTTATAATATCACGATCCTCTCGAGTAAAGGGTTGCATTAGATAATTATATTGCTCTTTGGTTAACTTAGCCGTACAACTTTCCATGATTGCATTCAGGCGTCGTGTCCTGGTAGTAGGTAATATTGTCTTGGGATTAATTAAATCTTGGTACACACGTGATACCGCTTGTTTGATGCGAATATGAGAAGTCGTTCATTCTCTATTTGGTAATTGAATGCTACTAGTATTTGTTGCTTGTTGTCTATTTCTATATGAAATTTCTATAATGGTTAGAGAAAAAACAAGTGTATTGATAACCTTCTTGTAACCAATGCATTCTACATTTGTTTCTCCAATACTCCTGTAGTTGGTTAAGAGTTGCTTCTAAGTCTTTCTTTGATTGAAGCATACTAGTAAATGTTGAATTTCCCATCTTACAATATTCTATTTGAGTTTGTAGTTCTTTTATCTCTTGTAGATCCTGTAGTACCTTTCCATGCATCACCATTTTCCATTGCAGACATAAACTTTTTGTTGTCATACATGCTTGGACCAGATGCTTTGGTAATGAAAACATGGGTGAACCCTGGATATATTTTTGGAAAATATTATTTAAAGCATCCTAGAGTTCCAGTCTTTTTGTGATCCAGGGGACCAATCGAAAAAAAATTTACGAAAAGGTTTATATTTTTGGGCTTGCAGAACAATAACAAAATGATCCAATAGCACAATTGGAAGATTGATGATATAAGTTTGTGGAAACCGTTCCATCCACTCTTGAGATGTATAAGCTCTATCCAACCTTTCTCGTATCTAATTTTCACCTTTTCTCTTATTAGTCTAAGTAAATGTCACTTCTTTGAAAGGAATTTCTAGGAGAGCTAAGTTGTTCTTCCATTCAATGAAGCTATCATTACCACGAATCATTTCATAACCACCTAGCTTTTGAGATAGTTCCTCAACGTGATTAAAGTCTCCTACAATAACAAATAGAGCTTCCGGGTTTATTAAGACTTGTTTGATAGAATCTCATACTGTCTAGCGTATGGATATCCATAAACAAAACATACTGAAGCATACCGTGGTGGGATTAGATGCTAAAATTGATGAACTTGATGATGATGATGATGATTATCACAACCAAATCCCTAGAACTTGCAACCCACACAAGATATGGACATGAGATAAAGGAGAACCACCACCTAAGAACTATCAAACCCACCAAGAATTGCTAAAGGTTGGACCACCACAACTCTATAAAGGATTTTGCTTGAGCATCACCACAATCATATTGAGGTAACGTAAACAAGACTTTGGGAGGAGCAAGTTGGAGAGAAAATCTCAATTTTACTCATAAGCATTCCATGCTCTTCCTCGATAATATGAATGCATAAATACATTATAATGGAAGAGAATTTTGGACAATTACAAAAGGGCCCATGATCTTTACAATTAATGCCTCATATTAGGTTTTTACACAACATAAGGATGGGGGCAAAAAGGGAAAAACACAAAATAAAGGGGAAGAGAAGCAGATGTTGTTGCGTATACCGAAGGTGGCATGATCGTGCCATATGTGGCGCATGACTCTTCCAGTGCCAAAAATCACCGAACTATTGCCTGAAAGTTTCATGATTGTACGCCATATGGCACAATCGTGTGTTGGTTCCGACACCAAAAGATTGGCAAATTGTTGGAATTGCACGATCGTGCAACCTGGATGGCACGATCGTGTCATCCCCCTGGATGAGGGCGCACGCTCGGGCAGCCTGGGCATGGCCTCGAAAGGGTGTACAAGGCTATGGCACGATCGTGTAGCCTCTGGGCACGATCATGCGACTTCTTGTATTCTTTTCCTCGAATTCTATACTGACCAGATTCATGATGCTAAAAGACCAACATGCCCTTGAGATGACCCAGATTGGGTGCTAAAAGACCAAAATACGCTCAATATTGGTGAACACTCTCGAGCCACTCAAAGGGGCTCAGGGCCGATCCAAACGACGGTTGAAACAGGCTTATGAGTACCCGAGTTAAAAGGGAACTGAATCTCCACAGGGGTGCGAGACGCTACCGCCCTCTTGTCTTGTGCTAGGAGAGAGGACTACGGACCTCGGGAGAAGGATCTGCCCTCGAATCCTCATTAGGCTCATTATCCTAAAATCGAGCTTGTAGCCGTAATCGTGATCTTCTCCGTGATCCTGAACTGTCCATTACTCCGTGACATGAGCTTGTTCTTCACTAATTATTTCCAAATGCCAATGCTGTCGGATGTTTTCCAACAAGGAGCATGACATCCGCAGCTTTGGATACCTTGTTCATCCAGATCAAATGCACATCGACATGACCCGACTCATTTCATTGAGTAGTCATAAACTTCCAACCCAACAAAGTAGGACAAAAGGAAATATCTACAAACTGTGATAAATAACCAGCATTGGAAATTGGATAACTATTAAAATCCACTAACATCGTTATATTTTGTTTTACATAATCAAACAAGTACTTTTACCAGAGGTTGAACAACAGTGTATAGAATCAATATCAAACAATTACTTTCACCAGGAGTTGAAACAACAATTATACAATGAGCTAGTTAAAAGGACAAATACTGACATCTACCTGATCAATCAGCATAGGGAAAACAACATTGCGTAGTTATTTCCCACCCAAAGCAAAGATAATGTTCAGAAACTTGTCACGACGTATCTGCCTCAATGTCTTCTTCCACACAAATGCTTATTTACGACATAACCTATCTCCAGTAAGGGAATGTATGTAATCCCTGATACTGCTGTGTCCGGTCTCCTTCTGCAAACTGGATATTTGAACAGGCAGGAGGCTAGATGAGGATCACCGGTAGTATGCCATATGTCTGGATGACCTGAAGGGAGAAGCATCAAAAGGAGATGATTTTTGGGGTTGGGTCATGGTCTTAGCAGGCTTCTTCTCAATCTTGGTCTCTGAACGAAGCCAAGACTCAACCACAGAAAGAAGATTGGCACTATTCTGCAACTCAACAACTTCTGTCAGCTTCTCCGCCCTCTTAAGCTCACCATCCTGAATGTATGCCAGATGAGTTGCCCATGTCTCCAGACCATCAAAGATGTGGGTTGCGTACACAATTGTGGATCCTCTCTGCAGTTCACCATACAACCCTTGCCAGTGTTAATCCAGTAATAAAAATATTATGTGCTAAGTTTTTGCTTCTTCAGCTATTCTGACATTCTAATCAGATTGACAAATGCATTGTTAAATTAATTTGGGTTCTTTTAAATAACACCAAGCTCGTGAACTTGTGAATTTCCTGTTGGATTGATAAATACAAGGCTATTAGAACATATTCAACTCTGCTGGTGGATTTCCTTGTGAACTTGTGAAATATGCAACAGGAAAAATACTCGTCTTTCTGGGTTCATATTAATGTCAAGTTGCGCATTATTTGAGGTTCTTAACGAGCTCATTTTGCATCAATTGGGTCCACCAATTAATTATGGGTGACAGACAGTTCAGATTTCAGAAGGTTATATTAAAAACCCATGCCCCATGGTATTCATGGAGCTTTTTTAAGAAGAAACTCTCTGCTCAGAATCATAGTTTCATGCTGAACAAATTTTCTTTCTTAGAAATCAGAAACATATCCATATAATATACACAAGTATTATTTCAATTTTCAAAACTAGGGTGTGTTTCCTCGGATTTCATGTGCTTTAAACAAAATATAGGAGGCATGCGAGAATATTTATACCTGTTCACACTCTTCCTTTAAGAAGTCTAGCAAATCCATCCTTGCAACCACATCAAGATCAACAGTTACCTCATCTAACAGGAGGACCTGCACCATGCCACAAGTTTCAAGTGTCATTGGGTAGTATTTTGGTGGGTTGGGGGGTTGAGGGACAGGAAGATATGGATAATAATTAATAAACTATGAAATTTACCAGTTGGTCAACAGAGAACAACTCTACAGAGACGTAAGAGGTTAGAAGAAAGCAACAGAAACCACAGGACGGTGTGGAGCATGAATGTCAAAGGAAAAGCAACTGAATATTGACTGGCACAAGGAGATGCAGCCAACAGGATGATCACACACTTTTGACAATAAGTATCGACCATATTCATGTATCACTAAAACTCAAACATTCAATACATGTGAATTATGCATCTTTCATTCCACATTTCCAGACATTAAGGAAACTTAGAATGCAGTTTCCAGAACAGAACAATGGGAGCAAAGGAGCAGCAGAAAGAAATTAAAAGAAGAGTACCTTGAAAGGATGAAGAAGCCCCATGCAGATTTGGACTCTTCTTCTCTGCCCATCAGAAACCTTATGCATGCGCCAATTTATATCAATATCAAGCAAGTCAATTAACTTCTCCCTTCTGTAAGGATCAGCTCCTTCGACTGGAAAGATAAATAATAATAATAATAATAAAAACTTACAATTCAGAACCTCAATCTAGATTCAGTGGGATGGGGGCAAGAAAATATAACTTCTATTGCTTCTCCAGTTCCTAAAGCAACAGTGTGAGTCAACTTGGACCAGAACTATAAATCCCATCAATAATCCTAATGCCATAAGAAGCACATGTCTTTTGAGGAAATCACAAGCGCTAAATGGTAAAACTTTTCTCTTTTTGCAGTTTCTAATCCTCCTTTGCCAGGAACAGATTTTTCATATTATGAAATGAGATGAGTATATATGATCTTAGATTAAAAGAGTGCAAAGCGCAAAGGCTCCTCGGGCTTCAGGGTGCGGGTTTTCTGTACGTGGGGCGCGACATTAGAAACCCAGAAAGACATTAGAAACCCAGAAAAAATAGAGAAGAAAGTTTGAGAATTAATTAGCAAAACAAAAAAAAAAAAAGAAAGAAAAGAAAGAGACGTGGTTAACAAAGAAGTCCACCAAGGAAGAAAGAAGAGAAAAGAGAAAAGAGAAACTTGGAAGAGGAAGTAGAAAAGGAAGAGAAAGCTAGCTATAAAAGTTATAAAGAGAAAGAGGAAGCAGGAGGGAGTGGAAAAGGACAAAAAGAGACTTATCTGTAGGTGAGAGAAAGCAACACTTAGGGTGCAAAAAGCCCAAGAGCTTTGTGCCCTGCAAAAAAGCGCAAAAAGCCCAAAAATCTCGGGTTTTTTGCATGGGAATGGGCTTCAATGTGAAAAGCGCAATGGGCCGCAGCCCAGGTTTTTTTGCACCCCAGGCGTGCTTTGTTGTTAAACTAGGTTTACGATGAAGGCACAGAGACAGCACAAGCATGCTGACAAGTGGCAAGACGCATCCCCCCCCCCCCCCCAAACAAAAAAAAAAAAAATACCACATGCAGAAAAAAAGGGGGGGGGGGGGGATGCTTTGATCTTGAGGTCCTGGATGCTACAGGTAAAAGGTCAGGATATCTGTACAGGAGTGGACAGAGAATTAGAAAGATACCTCCATATATCATCTGTTCAGCTGATATATCTCCTTGGAGAGGGACCTCCCCCTAAAATTTTAAAGCACAAGTTATATAGTATAAGTTACAAATACCAGAAAACAAAGGCAAAATTAGTAACCAGAACAGAACTAGATTACACAAAAGCAGGGACCGGAAAATCTGTGTTGCATAATTTAGATGGGATCCAAAGTTCCAAACAACATAACATGCAAAACTTCCAACACTTGTTGTAGTTTACAAATGTTCTGGGGGGCTGAAAACACAAGTGAAGCATAGAGCTTTAGCTAACTAGCATATTATCTAAGTTACAAAATTCGACCACATGTTTAGGTACTGCAATCTCTGTTTTTCGGCATATTTTGGTTCGACATGAAGATTCAAGTGTCCATGACTATGTTGGACTGTTGAATGTATGGCATAAATGCATTAAGTGAAATTCAAAGTCCCAATTAACTGAAGCAATAAGAAAATACTCTCATATAATAAATGGCAAACAAATGGAGCATTTATTTCAGTACCTAATGTCTGAAGTACCAAAATTTGTGATTCTGCCAGCATAAAGTGAAATGAAGAGTCCCTAGTAACTTAGGCATTAACAAAGAAAACTAACACAAGTAAACTGCAAACAAATGAAACCATTTGTTTCAGTTCCTGATATGACTGGAGCCCCAAAAGTCCCGAAATACTGTTGCAGTCCTACTAAAGTCTCATCTAAGTCACCAACAGTTTGACTTCATCCAATTCTTAAGGAGAAAATAAGTCTATGTAACAGTTAAATGGGATGCAACTACCCCATAACATATCATCTCAAGTAAATTATTGCATAACTATAGCTACAAAAATTGCTGAGAGGTGGCTAGTATTTTTTTAGAAAAAGATTGAAAGGGCCCCAGGTTTTGGAAATATACTAGGAGGTGATATATTTTTTTCTAAACTTCTGGGAGGTGAATTAATGGCAAGGGATTCAAATTATCTGGCAACAGTAGAGCGGGAAAACGAAAATATTTGTACAATTCCAATCTTACCCTTAGAGAGAGAAAGAAAGATAAAAATAAAGACAATGATGGTTGTTGCTGCTCTAGCCTCAACATGGATGTTGCTGCTCTAGCCTCAACATGGATGTTGCTACTTCTCGCCGCCGCTGAGGCATCTCACTTGGGCACCGTCAACCTGGAAGCCTCCTGTCGCGTTGGATCTTGCAAAAGACAAACCAGCTCACTAAGATGATTCCTTCCGAACCCTAATCGACGAACTGTCGGGCAAAGAAGACTGATTCTCCCCATGCTCCTCCCCCCCCCCCCCCAAAAAAAAATAAATAAATAAATAACCCGAATCAACGGCAAAGACACCTCCTTCCCAGTCCTCCGGAAGGTTGTATCCACTCTTGGCAAAATGGTCACACTAGTCATCAACTCAGACGCTCTCGACCTAGGCCACTCCGACCAAGCCGGCGGTGAAAAGTGTCACCAGTTCTTTGCCGTGAAACTCCATTCTAGCCCATCTCATTTGCGTGTCCTCCAAAGCCAATTCTCTTCTATCCGACCTGTCCTCAGTCCTCTGCATCGCTTTCTCATTTCCTTGATATTCTCCACATCAATCCTACTATCCTCCTTTACTATAGCAAGCCCTATCTTCCTTGTGCTGGGCCTGCTGTGTGGCAGGAGCGAGGTCGGGTTCATCAGGAAAGCCAAGGTCGGATTTGATGACGGAGTCCCGCTGGTGGAAGGCTACCTCTTTCTGTCTCTTAAAAATCAGAGTTTTATCTTTTTTCTCTGTAAGGGTCAGATTGGATTTGTACAAATATTTTCTTTTTCCTACTCTACTCTTGCCGGACAATTTGAATCCCTTGCCATTAATTCACGTCCTTGTAATATAGAAAAAAATATTGTCACCTCCAAGTATATTTCCGAAAACTTGGGTCCTTTTAGTCTCTTTTCAAAATCTACTACTACTACTACTTGCCGTAGGGAAAAGAAATACAAAGGATGAAACGGAAAGATGTGAAACAATGGTGATCACTGCTTATGATACAGCCCAATGGTTTACAACATTGATTTTTGCACAGGCATCTATGCAATATATTAGCAATGTCGAATGGAAGGTGTGGGCCCTTATAGGGCATGACACTGACATCCCCTACCCCTGTCCGCTATGAGGCCGTTGGGTTAGTATTCCCCTGAGGTAGGGGGTCCGACATGTTGGACTATTACCTTATATATAAAAAAATATTAGCAATGTGGAAGAAATGTTTCTGAACAAATACACAAGGAACTCTATGTGCATGTACGTGTGTCAGAGAGAGAGAGAGAGAGAGAGAGAGAGAGAGAGAGAGAGAGAGAGAGAGAGAGAGAGAGAGAGAGAGAGAGAGAGAGAGAGAGAGCATACTGCAGAGCCAATATTCCTGCTCCAATATCCTCCCAGATATGCTAAATCACCACTACAAACAAGCTGTGTATCATGGAAAGCTGAACCGTTCAGCACCTGCACCACATCCCTTCCACCAACCATATGTTTACCAGCCAAAATTTTTAATAAACTAGTTTTTCCTGCAAAGCATCAATGATGACCACAGTCAGATAATAAGCAACTGATCACAATATGCTAAGGAAAACAATGCAGAACCTTTGCACAGCCTTTATTCTTCTAGAAAAACCTCACATATCAGGCTCGTTGTCTTTCTGCAACACCCGCAACCACTAAGACATGCATACCAATAGGAATCATGAAAGCTAGTGCCATTTTCCAGATTAGCAGCATTTAAAAAGGTACGAGTAGCAAAGTGTTAGATGGAAAGAACGAGGATCAAGTCAGTACAACTTAGCAGTGTTTTAGAGAATGAGCTTCTGTCAAATGATATGTACTCTCCCTATCCCAAAACTTGTCAAACTTCCAAAACCCAAGCAGATTATTTTGGCCTCTCCAGACAGAGCGGTGGGAAGGGAATCAACTAACAGCAGTTCATACCGAGAATACCGACATAAATTCTTCAATTCCAAAATCATGAAGAGAAATTAGCATCAGTGCTAACCAAAGGCCAATTATATTTCATAAGAATGCATTACCTACACCATCTCAAAAACAACTTCTACGTTCCAAGTTATCCAATTCCTCCAAACATTTTTACACCTACTTATATGAGCCTCATGAGTTAAGCATCTAAATCATAATAAACCAGGGAAATGAAAGTAGCATTAACTGTCTAGTTCAAAGGGCTTGTTATCGTCAACTTCCTATAAGTATTAATCATCAGCGCGAGTCAGCACTCATATGTACTGGTTAGCACTTAGCACAAGTAACAGCTCACACACACTAATTCAGTAATTAGCACAAATGAGAACCAGCCATGTTTTCAAGTTAAATTTTGAACTCCAAAGAGAATTGACGAGCATTCATCATTGGTCAGCACTCTTTGTCAGCATCATCAGCAAAAAGTTACTAATGATAAGTTCAAAAAAAGCCCAAAATCCTTGTCCGCTGAAAAAACCCGCCTGTATATCTCCTATTTCCCTTTTCTAAAAATTAACAACATTTGATCTGAAATCTACGAAATTCACAACAACCATCAATCCCATGTAGTGTTCAGCTCAAGACTGGATGCATTCAATAACCAGAAACATAGTCAAATTCTCATATCGATGGATGTCCAAATCATATCACATATGCCTAGCATATAAAACTATGTGACATATACAGTAAAAATAAACCAATTTACCAGAAAATACTCAAAATATAACGGAAATTCGAGTATAAGAGAGTGAAATTAGGAATTTAACCAGATCCATTGGCGCCGACCAGAAGACAGCGAGAACCAGGAGCAACTTCGAGGTTGAAGTCGGCAAAAAGCGGAGGTTGGCCAGGGTATGCGAAATTCATCGCTCGAACAGCGATGCTGTTCACCAATGGCTGATCATTGCCTCCCTCCACCACCATTGTTGATTTCTCTAACTTGCTGTTGTAATTCGCAAGAATTGTCACCTGCAACGGCAAGAAAAACGAAAAAAAAATGAAGAAAAGAAAAGAAGGGGGGGGGAACCGTGGTAGTTGCTGTTTCGCGGCTGCAGGATGGACACACTTCAATTTAACACAGTGACACAAACGAGCGGTAGTTGGGTCTTTTTTTTTCTTTTTTCTTTTTTTTTTGCCCCTTTTGAGATCATTAGCGCTGGCAAAAATCCGGGTCTGGGTAAATCCGGGTCGGACAAATTCGGACAATGTCGAAGTCGGACGAAATTCGTATGTCGGACCGGTTTATTCGGTCAAACCGGGTCGGACAATTCGGACGAAGCTAAAATCGGGTTCGGACAATAGAAAAAAGAGAAATTTTATGTCCGAATATTCGGTCAATTCGGACGAAAAAATTATGTCCAGACTCGGTTTTTTCCGGGTCGGACAATTCGAGTAATCCGGGTCGTACAAAATTTTGCCAGCTCTAGATATCATAGCGAGTTTAGTTTTTAATAAACCCACTTGCTACTTAACTTTTATATTTTGTTAGTAATAATATCTCTAAACCTCTTTACACCCAAAAAAAAAAAAAAAACTGTTAATAATACCACTCAAATAATGAGTAATTGAACAAAAATATTACTCAACTTTTCAAAATAATCAAAAACGTCATTGATTTTGATAAACTGTCTTTATTACCACTCAACTTTCCAAAATAGTCAAAAATGTTACTGAAACCTGATATAATAGGTTGTCAACAAGTCAAAAAATTGTTTGGACAAAAATATCACTCACCATTCCAAAAAGTAAAAAATGTCACTCAACTTTCCTAAAGAATAAAAAATGTCACTATCATCCATTAAAATAAAAAAAAACACTAACTTTAGTTTATTTAAACTAGTATATAAAAATATTCAATTTAAACTGGAGATTCACAAGCAAATAAATTTTTTTTTATAAATCATGTAATTGTAAATTTATTTTTTTACCATTAGGATTTTATAAAATAATGTTGAGTTTTCACTGTAAGCTTTTTTTTTTAATTTTATTTCTTAGTTTATTCTTACAATATTTATAATAATATTCTTTCTATGAGTTGTTCTCCGTCACCTTTGCCTTACTATAATCGGTAACACATCACTTTATCGTGGAATTATATATAAATATATATATATATATATATATGGATCACATGAGCATGGACTTTATATGAGCATGTGAATATCAAAGCATTTCTAGCGGACATCAAGTATTATTTTCATGGACATCAAATATCCAACTTGATATCCACCATTCATATTTGATGACCATAAAAATAATACTTGATGTTCGCCAAAAATGCTTTGATGCTCACATGCTCATATAAGGTCCATGCTCATGTGATCTATTCCATATATATATATATATATATATATATATATATATATATATATATATATATATATATATATATATATATATATATATATTAGGTACATCAAAAATTCTGATTCGGACGAATTGGACATCGAACCAAAACTTGATGTTCGATACCCAGTTTTTTGGAAAATTTTCCAGGTCAGACTCGAGTCGGATAAATCGGACAAGCATGAATTCGTGTCTAAACGGGTTTCAGACAATAGAAAATTGAAAAATATGGTGTTCGAATTTTCGATCAAATCGGTCAATGTAAAAATTCGGACAAAACTTCTATGACCATACTCGCTTTTTCCGAGTCGGACTAAATCGGGTTTTTGGGCCCGACATTTTTTTAGAACCCTGTATGTATGTATGTATGTGTGTGTACGTGTATATAACGTTGAAGTAATGTGTTATAGACTATAGTAAGACAAAGAAAAAGAGAACAATTCATAAAAAAATATTATTATAAGTATTTTAAGAATAAACAAAGAAATAAAATAAAATTTTATAGAGAAAACATAAAATATTCCACATCACTTTATAAAATCCTAATGGTAAAAAAATAAATTTACAATTACATGATTTATAAGCAAAATTTTTATTTTCTAGCGAATCTTCAGTTTAAATTGAATATTTTTATATATTAGTTTACATAAATTAAAGCTAGTGATATTTTTTTATTTTAATGGATGGTAGTGACATTTTTTATTTTTTAAGAAAGTTGACTGACATTTTTGACTTTTTTTATAATGTTGAGTGACATTTTTGCCCAAACAATCTTTTAACATGTTGACAACCTGTTATATCAGGCTTTAGTGACATTTTTTACTATTTTGGAGAGTTGAGTGACAATAATGACAATTTGTAAAAATAAGTGGCATTTTTTACTATTTTGGAAAGTTGAGTGACATTTTTGTCAAGCACTCCACAAATAATTGCTCCGATTGGGAAAATTATTTTTTGGTGCCTCATACCTTATATTTTAAAGTTTTTAATTTTTTTGGTAATTTTCGTATAAGGTTGATCAGATTTAGTGCATGACCGAAATACCCTCAAATGAAGGATGTAGAAGACCAACATACCTCCCCCAATCCCCAACGATCTTGAGTATTACAGCTGCTTGAAGATACTCTATGTTTTTCAGAAAACTATTTTCTGGTATCACATGTTTTCAAAATGTATTTACAAATACCATATATGTTTAAGTTTCTCTACTACTGTAAATGGGATCCCAGTCCATGGGATTGCTATGGGTCCTCTTTGGGTCTGCCCCCGGGTCTTCTAAGAGGCTCGGGGCAAATCAGCACGAATAAGCTAGGAGGATCAACTATGGGATATTAAGGAAGAAAGCCAAGGTGGAAGAATGGGGAAGCAGCTGGTCACAACCGTGACTCGAATTGTCACGTCCGTGACTCCTTTCTAGAGCTGCCATGACTTGATGGACAGACAGTAGTCACACCCGCGACAAAGGTGGCCCCTTTTTGCTGTCACGCCCTCGACAGGGTTGACCCCTTTCCCAAGCAATCAAAGTCGCGCTCGCGACTAAAGCAAACTCAGTTTCCCCTTGCGCAAGAAATAGATGTCACGCCCGCGATTGATTTTATTCGAGCTTAATTTTTGTTATTTCCCTCTCTTTCTATATATACCCCAAGTTATCGACTGTAAGAGACTTTTTTACTAATTATGATTATGAATGCATTGGAAAGGCTTGAAGTTTTCTTCCCTCTAAAATCTTGTTTACTTTATCCATTTTGCCAATGGTGATGTTGCAAGTCTCTTCTTTATTAATAAGTGGTGGATCATTCCTTTATCTAATCATGGTGGATTGTTAGTTCTAATGACGAATTTTCCTTATCCAAGTCCATATCCAATTCCATTAGTGTTCCAAGACCTAACATCTTTCTTTTGGGTTGTGAATATTATTTTTCAAGATTATTATCATCCTCGTATCTCTTCTCAAGCAAGTTTTATATTATTCTCCCACTGCACCATATTCCATCTAGCTTCTAGTGGAAGGATTTTTACTAGGAAAAATGTGATCCATGGTCATAAAATTTTTGAGAGACTAGATCGACCAATTCTTAGGAAAAATTGGAGGGATTTATTTCCAAATGCTAAGTTATCCCATGGGCCTTTTTCTTTTCCAGACCACATCTACATTTTACTGGACACGAATCCTAGCACCATTGGACTAGATATGACAAAGCAAATTCCCTAGTAAGATAAGGGTGGAATACCCAAGCCATGGAGAGAGCTATGTATTGTGTCCCTCGTAAACTAAAACAAATCAAAGTGACTTTAAAAGAATGGAGTAAAGCCTCCTTCAGGAACATTAAACAAAAGACTGAAATTAATTAGGAAAAATTGAATTTAGTCTAGAATAAGCTAATAGAGCACCCTAATAGTAGCAGGTTTAATGATTGGCACAACAGGCTTGTTCGATGACGAGAAAGGTTACTTCTCTTCAATCAAATGTATTGGGGAAAGTTTCATGGAAAACAATGGTTGGCCGATGGGGATAGAAACTACTATAAATGGTATTAAAGATGCCTTTGGTAACTAGAACCAGGATGAAGCTTTCATCTAGCAAAGCTTTATTACTGAGTTCACTAAATGCTTCACTTCTTGTAATCCCAGCAGTGAGGGATTTCATTTGAACCTCCCAAGAATTTCTATTGAGCAAATTAATTTACTTACTAATGAGTTATTAGATAAGGAAATTAAAATTTCTCTTTTCCAAATGGATCCATCTAAAGCGCCAAGGCTAGATGGATTAGGAATGATTTTCTATCAAAGTTGAATTTTATTGGTAACGAAATATGTCAGGCTGTCAGAGAATTCTTCAATAATGGCAAAATTCTAAAAGAAATCAATCATACTTTTATTGTCCTTATCCAAAAGACTAAAGACCTAACTTTACCTAACCATTTCAGATCTATTAGTCTTTGGAATATGTTTTATAAGATCATCTCAAAGGTAATGGTCAACAAATTGAGACCCCTTCTCAAGGACTTCATGAGCGCTCTTCAGAGTGCATTTGTGCCTAACAGACAAATCCACGGCAATGTGTTGTTAGCTCATGAAATTACGAACAAATTTAAGCATTTTAAAGGCAAGAAACCTTGGATAACGCTAAAATTGGACATGGAAAAAGCTTATGATCAAATCGAATGGAGTTTTCTCAAAAAGGTCCTCGATTCTATGGGCTTCCCAATGTTTGGATCAAGTGGGTGATGGAATGAATATCTACAATTTCGTACTTTGTGTTAGTAAATGATCGGCCTTGTGGGTTGATAAAACCAACTAGAGGTCTAAGACAAGGGGACTCGCTGTCGCCATACTTATTCTTACTTTGCATGGAAGTATTGACCCAAATTCTTACCAAGAATAGTTCTGATAACAATAATGGACTAGGTGTTAAAATCTGCCATGATAGCCCTCCACTCCATGCTTAACTTTCACTAATCATACCCTTCTTTTATGTAAAGGAAATGAAAGAGCTTGCAAGAATCTTAAACAAATTTTAGATGAGTTTTGTGCAACTTATAGTCAGCTTATAAATTATCAGAAGTCAACATGATCTTCTCTATAAAAGATGCTCCTTTGCATATTTAAAGAGCTAAAGGTATTTGTTCGGTCTCGTTCCGAGCCGAATTTCTTCTCTTTTATAGGGTGTTTGTGTTTATTTTAGCCCTTGTATATATATAAGTTATAATAATTCTGTGTTTTGTAGGAAAACAAGAAGTTAGAAGAAGTTTTGGCTTAATTGAGGGTTATTAGGGAATCCTGAGCGATTTCCCGAGTCAACCCTAGCCGAGAACCGAGGCGGAACCGAACCCGGAAATTCCATGTCATGTTAGGCAAAAAACAAGGGAACGACACAGACTCAAGTCACGCTCGAGTCACGCTGCTTACACCTGAGTCATGTCACTGACCAAGCTGTCACGCCCGCGACCAGCTGCTGAGTGCTGACGGACGAAGCTGAGCAGACGCTGGACTCACCCGCGACCTCTGTGACTCGCCCGAGTCAGGTCGCTGTCGCGCCCGCGACCATTAAGGTAGCGCCCGCGACGAATGGGAATGAGCGACAGTTGATGATCAGCCAAAAGGTCGACTCGCTCGCGACGCTGCCGACTCGCCCGAGTCACTGTGTTCTGCGGAAGAACTGCGCGTGTGCTGTGGAACTTAATTTAGGGTTTGGGTTGTATTTTTCCTTCTTCTATAAATATCCACTTGTATTCAACAGTTTTATCAAGTAGTCTTAGCATAGTTTAGGAGTAGAATTAGGTTAGATTAGATTTAATTGCTTTCTTTAATTGCTTTCAAGATTTCAATTGTTCTTCTTTGTTCTTCAAGTTTTCTTGCAATTTCAATTCTAAATCTCTTTCAAGCTTTCTCTAGTCTCCATTGAAGCGTTTTACAATCTCTCTCTCTCTCTCTCTCTCTCTCTCTCTTTCTCTCCTTCTCTCTAATCTCCATTGATGTCTTGATTTCAAAGCTTTCTAGGGTTAATCTCACCAAAAATCCACTTTTAGTGGAGAGGAAGGTCAAGGGTTACCAATTCTACTTACTAGTGAGAATTTGGGAGATCTTTGGTAATCCAATCCACAATTTCTTGTTTGTTCGAGGGAAATTACAAGTGAAGATTTAGTGTTTTGGTCATCGAAGGTATAATTCTTGTCCCTAATTTCATTGTTCATGCTTTTTATTGCTTTCCTATTTCTAGCTTTTTAATTGTCTTCATCTTCATTGCTTTCTTTGATTCATGCCTAGGTTAGATTTAATTTCTTTATTTACATAACTTACCGCTTTCCGCATTGTGAAAAAACCAAACACAAACCGATCCCCTTAATCAAGCCTAACACCCATCCTCGTGGACCGACAACCCTACTAAAAACCACAAAAATTACAACCGAACAGTATTTTTACCATTCTTGTTAAGGAATCCCTGGGAAAATATCTTGGCTATCCTTTCGTGTCTTGTAGAAAGAAAACGAAACCTTTTTCGTCGATCCTTGAAAATGCAAAGAAAAAGCTCTCTGATTGGAAGGCAAAATTCAGTCTCTAAAGCTGGTCGGCTAATTCTGACTCAGACAAATCTCGAATCTCTTCCGACCCACATGATGCAATGTTTCTTTTTACCAATAACGACACGTGATAAGTTAGATCTAACTCAATAGAAACTTATTTTGGAAGGCTAACTCAAAAAAAGGAACCCTTATGATCTCTTGAGATAAAATTTGCAAACCAAAAGACCAAGGTGGATTAGGATTTAGAAAAACTCATGCATTTAACCTAGCTTTTCATTGTAAACTCCTTTAGAAATTGGTGCACATGATAAAGATAGTATTTGGGTCTCACAAATGTTTGCTAAATATTATCGGAATTGTAACTTGTTCGATCAAAAACCAAAGACTACAGACTCTTGGGTTTGAAAGAATCTCCTCAAAGCTTATCCATTTTTATTTTTTTTTTGAGAAAGGCTTAAGATGGAAAGTTGGAGATGATACCAAGATTAACCTTTGGTGTGACAATTGGTCATCATGTCTCCCTATCTTGTTAATCAGCAAATTGATTCTTGTGAATGTAACATCAAAGTTAGTCAATTCATACATAGTGGGCAGTTGAATACAACAAATGTCCTTAATGCTCTCCTTAGTCACCTAGCTCACCTTGTGCTAAATACTCTTATTCCTATATTCCTTGAAGAGGATGAACAATGTTGGGGGTTAACGGGAAATGGTGTGTTTTTAACCAAATCGGCCACATAGCTCTGCCATGATCTTCAAACTTCTAATAAATGAGAAGGCAATTGGATTTGAAAAATAGATATTTAGCCTAACATTAAGCTCTTTCTTTGCTAAATGTTTCACAATGGTCTCCCTATTAGGGGGAATTTATATAGAAGAGGAATCACCACAGACCTTGGGTGCTCTTGTGCCTAGACCATGTGGAAACCATCATTCATTTATTGCACAATTGCAGTTTTGTAGAAAAGGTGTGGGAAACGTCAACCTCTCATAATTGGCTTCCGCCTACCTTAAATTGGCAACTTGATAGCTCTGAAAGTGTGATCCTCAACAGTCTTAAAAACTCTCTTTCCTCTTTTGAGTTTTTAAGACCTTCCTACCTTCTCTGGAGCACTCAAAAGGAGAGGAACTACTGCGTCATCAACAACACCTTCTTCAACACCAACAAGATCATCATCCGAGCAAAGAGGAGCTTTGCTGAATGGAGAGCACGTCAAAGATTTGCGTATGGAGCTCACCCATCTTCTTCAGAGGCACACAGATCCAAGTGCAACGGTGACAATCTTCGATTGGTTGGGTGGAATCATCCTCATTATGGTTGGGTTAAACAAAACTTTAATGTCAGTCTGAACGGTAGAGGGGATATGATTGGGTTTGTGATCAGAGACCACCATGACATACTTCTCTTGGCAGGTTCTTCGAAATTAAATGCAATTTCTTCCCTCTGGCAGAGGCTTTGGCTTTGAGATTTGGCCTTCACCAGGCATTACTTGCAGGCTTGACAAAGATCCAAATCAAAGGTGATAGCTTAATCCTAATTGAAGTTGTCACAGGAAAGTTTAGCATTCCTTGGCAAACTGGAATAATTATCAGAGACATTCACAAGCTCCTCCAACAATGCGACATGAGTTCCATTCATCACATCTTCCGTGAAGCTAACATGGTTGCTAAGTTGACAATTTCCTTCACAATTTCAAGAAAAGCACAAACTTGGGAAACAATGAGGAAGAACTACACTCAACAAAGCCTAGGAATTTTCGAGCCTCACAATAATCTAGTTAAAGACTCATGCCTTTGCATTTCAAGCATTCAAGATTCAAGGTAACAAAAATTAATTGTTAATTATAAATCGGGCTAAGACCATGCCATGAACCATTCACAAACCTAACCATCAACTAGGGTTCGACTTTTCTCCTTGCAAAAAGGGTCATTCGACCAACCTTCCTGAATGAAAGAATCAACTTAAGGTGTTAAGAAAGTATAACAAAATCCTCCCATGAAAAAACTTTAGCCATTTTAGAGAAAAGATTGAGTTGACCTCCTACCCGTTCTACATGTGACAGTGGCGACCTTAGTTCGGTTATGCTAAAAATTGTATTAATCTGTGCAAGATTAAATTTGTTTAAAAATATGGTCGTAAACTAGACTAAATTTAGGAACTACTCCAACTTGAATCACCTTAAAAGCTTAAGAAATGAGTGAGTTATGAATTTTTGTTTTTGACCTACCTAAACTGAGTTATAAATTTGTTTTAAAATATGGTCATAAACTAGACTAAACTTAAGAACTACTCCAACTTGAACGACCTCAAAAGTCTAAGAAACAAGCAAGTTACGGAATTTCAAATTGTCCAGTTCTGTTGTCCTTACTTATGAGGCGGTAAATAATAAAAGATTTGGGTATATTGTAGGAGAACCGACACAACAAGGTATGGAGAAAATTCCTTCCCCCCCCCCTTTTTCTTTAGAACCGGGACTCAAGGGCAAAACACGCGAACAATCCACATTAGTTGCATGCATGCATGCATGGGGACGTTAACGACGCATGCCATTAATTAAAGCCTATAAATGACTATGTTTGAACTAAATGACAACCCATGGGAAATATCATGAATGTGAGTTGATGCCCTGGCCAGACATTAACTATAATGTGGGGCACAAATTAAAGAATGATTAAGTAATTACGCAAGTACGAAACCAAATTGCGCCCTAAAGGGACTAAGTCCGACGAGCACGAGAAACAAATTACGTTAGTTGCAAACTCCTATTACTCTCTTGTATACTTTAAAGTATCTCCATACTTAGCTAAAGCTAATGCATGATATGACCCATGATAGGTACTGAACCTGTACAAAAGCTAGTCGAAAGTTGAGAATGGAGTCTTGACAATCAGTGGTGGCCAATACGAGGGCTAGGGCGCTATTATGGAACTTGGGGAGGAAAAATTTAATAATACGAGCGTCGTCTTCTCAGTGTTGTAATAAGCCTTCCACTAAAGACAAGCGTAGATGTACCATGTAAATCAAATAATGGAAAAATGCTAAACAAATGATAACACGCCCCCTTTCCCCCTCTAATTGGGTACCGCTTAGAGCCATACGTCCTTAGAACCCCGGTCTAGGAGATAGCCAATGTGGGAAGACGCCACTAAGACCCTAGAGTGGAATTTTAGCCTATTCTATGAAACCCGAATCCAAGTTCGAGGGAGTAGCTATGGGACTCGTGAACCTGGAAGTGTCCATATGGAAAATAACCTCGCCAGCCTTGCGCAAGCTTAGTATCTTGTAAAATTCCTAACCAAAGTATATGTCAAATGCACTGGCTCAGAACCACTCTCTAAACCCGAGGCAACCCCACCTATGTTAGACCTTGACTATAACAACACCAACAAGGTGATTATCAGTGGTTCTTGCAACACGATATACAAATAATAATAATAATAATAATAATAATAATAATAATAATAATAATAACAATAATAATAATAACAAGATTAGTGTGTTACATATATTTAGCCCATTTTCAAGGTTAAACCACTCAGAACCGGTGGACCCAGTTGGAACCAGAACCGGTGGATTCAACCGGTTCTGAGGGTTTTTCTAACGCATTTTTTATTTCCCTTTCTTTCGGCTTTCCCTTCTCTTTCCCTACCATACCATATTGTTCGCTCACCCGGTGCTCGACTGCTCAGTGCTACCACTTCGTTGTCCCAGTTTCCAGATCTCCGTGGCTTCTTTCCAATCCACCACTCTATGTCTCGTCGCCTCCACCACACTCCAGAGCAACTTCCAGCCTTCCCCACTCCTGGATGATACAGATTTGTGTTTTCTTGGCTCTTTCCAAGCTCATGAATCAAAGCCTAGAGAAAGAGAAAGTGGCAGTGAGGGACAAAGAGAGAAGGGGAGAGGAAAAGATATGAGAGAGAGAAAGACGGTTGAGTTGGAATTAAGGTTGAGTTTTGAGAGGGGAGAATGAGCATTACCATATCAGAGTGCAAATTATTATGCTCCTAGAGCATGTGCTCGAGGCGGTTACATTTCAGCCAAATCATCATTAATTAAATTTATATTTATTTTTGGAAGAGCAGTTTAATTTACTAAATTCACGTAACTGCTCTTTCTCTCCCTCCTCTTTCTTTCTTCTACAAACATGGCAGTTTACTTTTGCAACCTCATCCATAAATTGATTTAGATTCACACATTTCTTGTTGCCCCAATCTTGGAAATTGTAAAAATAAACACCCTGAATAAGTTGATAAAAAAGAAAGAACTAAAAATTTAGCTATGAATCATTCTAAATTAGCCAATGAACGAGCACATTTATCAGTGAACAAACCCAAATTACCTAGTGAACAAGCACATTTATCAGTGAACAATTCTGAATAAGATAGTGAACAAGCACAATATTTCCCATGGAAAAGAAAAAAAATCACTTGAAACACAAATCAGAACAAGTAAATAATCATAATTTGGTGAGTGAACAACCATGAATCAGTAAGTGAACAATTATGAGTTAGTCAATGAACAACTATAAGTTTTTTGTAGTAAGCAACCATGAATTAGTGAATGAACAATCATGAAGCGGTGGTTGAACAACTACGAGTTAGTCGATGAACAACCATAAATTAGTAAGTGAACAACCATGTATCAGTAAGTGAACAACTATGAGTTAGTCAATGAACAATTAAAAGTTTTTTGTAGTGAAAAACTATGAATTCGTGAATGAACATCCATGAATCAGTGAGTGAACAACTATGACTTAGTTAGTGAACAATTCACCTCTCATGAAATGAATTTAAGTATCTTGAACTCCCGCTCATCATTGTCGCGCTAAACTCGTTTTGCTTAGATCTTGGGTTCTCTTAGTTGGGAATACACTTTGGATCTGGGTCCCGATGAAGCATGAATCATTGTCAATTAAAGCCTGCAATCAGTGCAGAGAGAGCTAAAAGGGCGATGGTGGGTGGTGGAGGAAGGAGAGAGAGCAGTGAACTCCAGGTTGGAGCAGTCGACAAGGGGAGAAACGATGTTATGTAGGCATTTGCTATGGAGCTCTAGGAGATGGAGCTAGCTAAGGGAAGGAGTGGCAGTGGTTGTGATATCGATGATGGAGAAAGTGATGATGATGGTTTGTGGTGAATGGTGATGGTGATGGTGGTTAGAAGGAGAGCAGATATTGAAGATGAAGGAACTGAGGAAGAAGACGAATGAGGATCAGGTGAGATGGGGAGTCATTTATGTAGTAGAGATGAGCAGTTAAAAAATTTAATTGAGGTGAAAAATATAACATTTTAATTTAAAGAAATTTCCAGCCAATGATAACTGCTTCCACGTTGGATGTGGAGCACATGCTCTTGGAGCATGTAATACATATTGCTATCAGAGGAAGGAGTGCATAGATTTGAGAGTTTTGAGGAGTCTATGTAGTGCATAAATTTGGGAGTTTTGAGGGGTCTATGTTGCGGGCCACTGATAGAATTTGTAGTTGATTTCTTATTTTTCTATTGAATTTTCCTTTTTTTTCCTTTCTTTCTTTTGGGCCAAAAGGCAAATAGGCCATGGAAATAAACTCTAACATACATTAAATTCCATTTTTTATTTCTTTTAGCATTTTTATTCTATTGTTACTAATTTTGAGAATTAAAATTGAAAAGATAAATGCAACAATGTTGTATGATAATTTGTGAGAATTTGGGAAGTATATGATTTTGTTTTACTCTCATACCGGTATTGACTGGTTCAACCGATATAATCCGATCAAACTAGTCCAACCGGTTGGCCGAATAGGTTCGAGACTGGGTCGATTCTGACAGCATAGCCCTTGATACGTCAATTCACATTTTGCTGTATATAGGAAAACAGCGAACCCTACAATAAATAATACAATCCAACCTTTTTCTTTGTTTTTTTTTCTTTGGGGGGGGGGGGGGGCTAGTGAAAATATAGTTCGAACCTAATGGTAAGTGTAGTTAAATAATATGATTTTCCACATCAGCTGCAGTTGCAAGTGAAAATACAGTTCAAACCTAATGGTAAGTGTAGTTAAATAATATGATTTAACTTGTCCAAAGGTAATTTCTGGATACAACCAATTTGCTATGAGATGTTTGTATACAAGAATATGGAAAAAACACTATGGTCACTGAGTAGACTTTCAGATTTTTCTCTCTTTCACTATATTTTGCACAAACAGCTCTCCAGCCCGATATGAAGATCGTACCTACAGGCAGCAAAGGAGTATCAATCAATGTACCATCAAGTCCAGAAGTTAATCTCCTATCCATGAAACAAGGCCAAATTTCTGGGAAACCATGGCAGGCTTTAAAATGATCAGGACAGAACCAAGCTGTTAGTGCCCCCGTCCCACTCAGCCATGTCATGGGTTCAGTTCACACATGCAATGCAAATATCACAAACACAAGCAAGCAGACTTACCAAGGGTCCACTAGCAACATAGCGGAAACCTATAGCTTCTCCATACTCCTTCCAGAAAGCAAATTTCTCAGGAGTAACATACTCCTTCACAGTAAGGTGCAATGGTGTTGGCTGCATGGAAATGCAAGAAACAGTTTGTGTTCTTCTCATCAACGAAGGAACAACATAAAAATAACACATTTTCAATAATATAAATAACCACATGATAGAAAAATATATTAATATATTTAGGAATAATATTCTTATTAGGAATATTATTGTTTCCTAATTGTTTAGGAATATTATTCTAATTTCCTATTTCTGTTATGTTTTAGTATTAGGCATGTTGTTTATCTATAAAAACAAGGGTTTTGCCAGCCTTTATGACACATTACATTGATATTGAACATTATGAATTGTTACTGATTATGCACAGCGATGCTAAATTTTTCTTGAATCCAGCACAGGGATGTTCAATTCTTCTCTTGAATTCAACACAGGAATGTGAATTCGTATCTTTAGCTTTTATTTATTTTCCAATTCTCTATCACCGCGCAAGGGTGAACAGTCAAGTGGAAAGGAACGCAAACAGAAAAAGAGAGGGGGGGGGGGGGGTTTAAAGAAGCCAGCAAATTTGCTCACCTGTAGATACTGTCCAAGTGTCAAAATATCAACATCAATGGCTCGCAGATCATCAAGGGCTTCCTTTAATTCATCATCTGTTTCTCCAAGCCCTAACATTATAGAAGTTTTAGTTACCATCCCTTGCTTGCTAATTTTTGCATGCTTTAAGACAGACAAGCTCTGTTCATACCTGCATCATGCACTACAATCATTATGTTGGACCAGATTATAAAAGATTAGACAAAGTAATTACAACCCAAAATCTCAGAAAATGTCCGTCTTTATGCATGACTCTGAGGCTCTGAGCTGACCAGAGGTCGCATGAAAAACCAAGAATCCCATATTGCCTGGATAATGGTACATTGTGGTTCACAGGACAAATTCAGGTATCCAACTTGCCACCTAACAGGTAACCTAATGTCTGAGTCCTTCAGCAATCAGTACACTATTTGGGTGCATGGTCCACAGCACTATGATGCATGGTTCAATTGTCTGCAGCATCCATGTTACATACTTTCAATATCAATTTAGCAGTCGTCACAGGTGTTTTAACATTAAATTAGTTTCACTGAGATTGAAATCTCAAAAGTTGCAACTAGCTAAAACACAATCAAGAAAATTGAAAAACAGTCAAGCCAACTGAGATCAAAAGCACCCTACATATATATTACTATTTTATGTGAATCTCCCCTCTTTTACTCTGCAACTCTATGAATAACCCTCTTTTGTTACTGTCATCATTTTCCAAGGCTGCTTTCCTCCCTCCCTCTCTATTACCCATATTTTTATTTGTAGAGCATGCAGAAAGGCATAAACGGACAGCTTCTTGGTTATAACAAAAGTTACAAGTTGGAGATTTCATTCAGCAATCAATATTCAAGATGACATAACAAAAATTCCCTAATATGGATGTCAACTACATAAGTTGTGTTCGTAGTAGTGTTTAGGGTAGTGTTTAATGTTTTAACCAATTCAAACCTCTAACTAGATAAATATTAGCGTTTAGTGAGCTAGCGTTCTAAGGAGTGTTTAGCGTTTTAAGGAGCATTTAGCATTTCAAGGAGAGTTTTCTGAAACGTTAATAAAGTTAACCTTTAACATTTGGAGTAGCGTTTCATATTTTTTGGTCCTAAAATACCCTTTGACAATTTCATTTTTGGATGTATCCATATCCTTTTACGAAAATTGGATTCTAATAATCCCTACTTACAACAATTGTATAGCAATAATCGCTACTTTCATTTTGGATTCTGGTGGTCCAAAGAAAATAAAATTGGATTCTTGTGGGACAACACCAAGAGAATACCCCAAATATCATAGATTTTGAGTTGCATTTGATTCAAAACTTATCTCCTTACCTTGAGGGTGATGAGCCCGACGAAATTTGAGGTCAAGTCACCGCGGTGCCGCGGATGAAAGGGTTCAAGGTCAGTCAGCTCACCTTGGCAAAGAGGCACGTAACCATGTCCACTTGGAAGTCCAATTTTGCCAGAAATCGGATCCATCCAAGTTGGTCTCGGCCCTCCTTTGGAGTGGCCAAGAGCCTCTTGAGAAAGAAATCTCTCTTATCGGCACGAATAAAAGCTAGTATCCACCCTATCTATTCATTTTTTACTTCATTGTGAAACCGTACAAATATGGGATCAAGCATGGTTTTGAATTGAAGGAGAGAAGAGAAAAAGAGACGCCGCTGGCAACAGCACAATCGTGCCCTTCACATTTTGTTTGCGTGTGTGGCTGGTGACCAAGGTCACGATTGTGTCAACCCTTGACACGATCGTGCCACCCCCTCCAGAGCATTGGGGCGCGATCATGTCATGGGGTGATCACGATCGTGCTAGTCAAAGAAGATGAACGCTGAATGCTGGGTTTTAGCAACGACACGATCATGTTGCCCTCATAGCACAATTGTGCGTTTTGTGGGAGCTGGGTCTGAACATGATCTGGGTTGAGGCTTTGACAAGGGCACAATCGTGTCATCCAGGCACACGATCGTGTCATCAGCTGATTCTGTGGTTTTGCTCGCTTTCTCTTTTTCTTTGGGTTCTTTTAATTACCTATTGTAATGACCCATTTGCCCTCTTAATGTATTGTTGAATACCCCTAAGTTAGATTAATTATTTTAGATTAACCATAGCCCTTGATTGTAAAGCTTTGGGTTGATTTTGGCCCTTAGATTCGGTTGTATCTTTCTTGGGGAAGGCTCCATCCCCTTTGCCTTTTAATCCAGCCTTTCAGAAGAAAGATAACAAGTTTTGATGATTAAGGAAAGGTATTTTTGAGACCAACTCAGATTCTGTCCAAAATCTTATTACTTTATCCTTATTTTCTATGATTTGGTGGTGTTTTAAGTCATTCATTTAGTGATTTGTGGTGATTTATCTTTATCAAATCATGGTGGGATGTCCAGCTCTTGGGTGGTGATCATCTTTATCCCAAGTTCAAATCATTGGGTGACTTTTGGGTATTGTTGCTGATTTGTTCCATTGTTTCCGAGTTTCTCCATTTCACAAGCGCCTTCTCTCATCCTTTGAGTTCTTCAATCGATCAACATCTTGACAATCCTCAATCCCCCTTTCACCATGGCTGCCATGCTCCCCTGTCTTAAGAGTTTCTATTGCGCCAATCAAGGCGTAGTGTTACGTAGCATTGCTTAAAAGTTGGAGCAAGTTATTAAGAAAGCCAAAAAAACTTCATGGTAGTGATAGATAATGACCAAGAGAGTTTTACCAAATAAGCAAATAATAGGTTTCCTACCCCCAACCCCAAAAAAATACAGAATTAATAACCGAATCCTAGTTGTCTCTCTTCACAAATTCCTAGCACATGCTAAAAGGTCTCCTTCCTCCTACTCCCCTTTCTTAATCACAAGAATGAACTTTTGATTTTTGTATCTTTTTTTATACTCCATACATCAATCTGTATTTTTTGTTTCGTTAATAGCATTCATTTATTTTGAGTAAGGGCAATTTATAATTTTCATTTTGTAACGGACAATTTACGTAAATCATATTAGGATGTGGAGCGCTGGTTATAGCTTGTCATTAGGAAAGAGTATTTATGTAATTTCAGTATATTATGTAGTTCAGCAGTAAGCAAGGGAAGTTCGAAAAATTCCCCTTAAAAAGCTATAGCTTCATCCACCAAGTAAAAACCTCCAGACATCTGGTGGAAGCTTGTAAACAAAAAAACAACATCCTTCATTGTGCTTGTCAATTTTGCAGCTTGTGAGTAAACTTGTGCTTATTGGTTCAAATTTACAATCAACCATTTTTTTTTTGTTTGGAAGGTGCATTACAAAACCATATCCGTCAATAATATTCTAATTAGTGCTGTTGGAAAATTAGGGTAAGCATTCAGCAACCAGCAATAACAGCAAATTCAGGTTTTCAAAACTAATAACCTTCACCTCAAGGGCATCACCCTGGAGTACACAAACACACATTCAAGTAGAATGATAGTTCCAATATCAATGATAGGAAAAGAAAGAAACATGCAGCTCACCCAGCTCGAGGATCTCTAACGATTCGCTGAAGCCGTTTAACAGTTTCAATGTTATGAGCAAAAACATCTAATCCAGAGTGAACCAGAGCATCTACAGCTTTCAAGTCACCCCTAAAATCAGAGGTTAAACATTCAACCATGATTTCAGGCTTGAGTTTCTACATTATGGAATGTTTCTTATGTCAGACATCTTTTGCTTCTTCAAAAGCAATTCAGATAGAAAGCCAATAATGACAAACTAAAAATTATGCCAGAAAACTAATTTACCTTCAACGTTTTCACTGTTAGAGCAAAATGGCCACTTCCACCATCAGGTAAATCATCCCGATCCACACTAGTTATCACAATGTAATCAACACTGCAGAACAGTTGACCTCATTAGAAACAGTTGGCATTCATAAAAGAGCCTGACTATGATAATAACTATAAAGCACTAGGGAGGAGCCCCCCCCCCCCTCTGGCCGACCCCAAGAAAAATGGAGGAAGAAAAAGATTTTAAAAAAAATATTTTGATAAAGTAGCAATAAACAAATATGCAAATAATTCAAACTTTCTGAAATTCCAATGCAGGAGACACCCGTCGCAGGTTGAGCCCAATGGCAACGCAAAGCAAATAGAGTAGGGACTCATTCAAGTTAAACAAAAAGAAAAAAAAAACATTATGGCACAGGAGCAAGCCAGATTCATAGGGAGCTAATTACCGTCAATGGGAAATGATAAGGTAAGAGGCATTTACAAGAAAATTGTTGGCAAGGACATGGAGAACTAGTAAAAGCTTCTTCACGCAACTGCACTGGACCTTTTTTCTGGGGGTGGGGTGGGGTGGGGGTGGGGAAGACATATAGCTTCCACCAAGAACTAGCATTGCTCTAACATGCTCATACTTAGCATCAAAAAAAGGCCATTAGATATGCTAAAATACTCTCATGCTTGCCAGTGATTGAGGCACAATCTCTGTATGTACCTCTTTCTTTTTTTGTGGCAAACCTTTTGGGTCAAGCTAAAAACACTGCGGCCATAAGATCATTTCATCCTGCTACATTCAAGATGTTGCCAGGAATGGATGCATGCTGATTAAATTGTTGGTAAACACAGTCCATCTAGATCATGCATGCCTCAGTATAGAGTTACAGACCACACAAAGAAAACACGTAAAGGGAAAACAGATTCCATATGCAGTTTATCACAGCGTACAACTGATCAAAACATACAGCCACACACTTCCATCTGCAACACAATTTAAGGAGTCCAAAATCTGCAGTTTAGTGAACTCTCATTGGCAAAAGAAAGCAAAGCTACTGAACACTTAAAATGATACACATTGGCCTTCTCCCACTAGCACTTAAAATACAGGATACAAGAAAACAGTCCATCTTTGTACTGAGCAGAAAGCATCTAGAACACTTGAGACCTGACAAAATTATTTGAGTCTTATATACAAGCTTATCTTGGACATAAATAGGCTCGCGCATATGATGAGCATATTAAATAAATACAAAAGGACAGGTGGACGTGCCCAATATGTGTAGCCAATGGACAATCATCAATGTCCCGTTGTTCACAGGGAATGCGATGCTAGTATACTAGTATCATTAGCTAGTGGATGGTAGGTTTGGGAGTGTAAAGTAGGATAAGTGCAGCAATAATGCCGAAACTGTTATGAATTAATAGGACCCTATTTGTCCATACCAAATGCTATTCAAAATCAAGACGTCGAAACTGTTTGCTTGACAGCTTTCGACCCGGGTTGGTTTGCTTGACCAGTCAAAGCTTAATCCTCATTCGGAATCTGCAAATCCACAATTTGGGATCCAAATTGAGTGTACTTTGAGTCCATTAGGTTAATTCAGGTCAATCAAGGGCGGAGGTTAGCTTAATCAAAACAAATACACAATGCAGCAGAACCTGATCCAGTTTGCACCAGCTGGATTTATCTGGCCATAACTTTCAGCACTTATCCAATTGTTCTGAGTGATATATGCTTGGAAAGCTTATTGCCCAAGCTTTCTAGCAAGGTACAGTGGTCGCAGACTGGATAAAAGTTGAAGGCTGTGGAGGCAGCTGCAAATAGCACTGTTTTTGTCATCAAACTAGAATAATATTTGTACTATTTCTACTATCCACTAAATACGGTGATTATTTAGGCTAAGGCGCATTTGTTAGGGTTAGGGTGACCTCTATCTCTCTATATATACCCACCTCAAGGTTGCAGCATTCAGATCACGTTGTTGAATGAAAAAACAGAGTGCTTAGCTTCATCCATTTGCTTGTAGAATAGCCCTAATTATTTCACTAAAAAGTGTTAGTTGTATTTTGATTGAGTAATTAGCTCTGTCCCTTAGTGTTTGTTTAGTTGAAGTTTCCTTTCCTATAATGGTAAATATGGGTCACCTATATTGGCTCCTATTGCAAGAGTAACCAAAAAGACCTAGAAACCCTAGGGAAGAGGGAAACCCAAGCCTAAAATCTGGGTTTGCTACACAATTCCATCCCACACAACAAGGGAATTTCGTTAGCAATGAGAATTTATCTCGCTACCTCTTCAATGGGAAATAACCTTATAACCAACTAACCTATGCTCACTTGGTTGCTCGCTCAGTTGGATTGTTTTCAATTGATTTGCCTTCATTTTTGCTTGGGAGTTTCGTGCAAGGTTCCATCATGAATCTCCCTTTATGTAGGCATGCATGAAGATCAAGACTCTTACCGTAGAGAGAACATAAAAGAAAAGGCATAAAGCCAGTGTTGTAACAGCGTGACATAACTAATAGCTCACAATCAAAAACTTATAACCAAAATTATCTTAAACCATGATGTTTGTTTCATATTACGTTCGAGCAAGATGATGGCACCCAAGAAGAAGTGGCAACATACAATACGCCATGAATGCTAAGATGCATGGTAATGTACTACCACCACAGGAAAGACTAAAAGAGATCAAATAAGGAATATAGCCTATAAGACTTGGAATGAATAAGGGCATTTCCTGTGGTAACTTCTTATTGTTTGAGAACATACATTACTCAAAAAAATTTCATCTAAACAATCTTTTATGCAAAATCCAAAAAGTTTCAGCCCTAATTCAGAACTTGATTCCAACTGTGCACTAGATAGCATTCTCAAAAGTAAAGTTTGATCATGATAAGATGTAGCCTTGCCCTCTAACATCTAATGATCCTTTCCTTTCACCCCATATAGCCAAAGAAATTTCTTCTAAACTCTAAGTCCAAGAACCCAACATTTTTTCAATTTGATTTAACAAGCCACCAGGGCATCCTTAAGATTGGTGGTTGTACCCAATAACCCCATCAAGGAGACACAAAAATGCAAAAGCATGGAAGCCCACCTAGAAGGAAGAAGGAATTGTTATCTTGTTTCTCCTTCTTTAAGGCACATAGATCTCTAGATGTCCACTTAATGAGTTAAAATTAAATAATTTAAGCATGTCCTCACCCCTTAATGTAGATCTTATCTCTTGTAGCCATCCGAATTGGGGGTAGGCATCGAAGAGAAACTTTGTTGAGAACTTTGGATATAGGAAGGCTTCAACCAAATAATCAAGAGAGCTCAACCCTTCACAATACTTATACCTATAACTCTCTCCCAAAAAAGTGCCTATTTGAGTCAAAAAGCCAAACAACCATATCATTGCAGTAATAACTATGCTTGAGCATTAGGGGCCATGTGGGAATGTTGGAAAGCTAGTAACAAATTTATATTTTGATAACCTAGACAAGAATCTAGATAGATCAATGATTGTGGAAGTAGATCGATGAATGTTGAAAGCCTTCAATTCCAAATTGGTTTAAGGTGAATAACAATGCCAAGTAGATCCATGAGCGTGGAAGTGGCGTGGGCCTTGTAGCACATGACTCGATGGGAAACATAGTGTTAGCCTCAGTTAAGTAGTCATAGCGCTTTCTCATGCTGGAGTTTGAAGGGGTGAGAGCTTGTTTTGTTGCAATACAGAAATCTATAGAAGTTGGGACCAAGTGTTTAGCCATCAAGACTGTAAACTCATATTTCTAAATTAAAGTCAACGACTAATAATAATGGGTTTTTTGGTAGTTTTGTCTCTAATGTATCGGCTGAGGTTAGTTCTTGTGATTTCCTGCTTGGAATTTTGTAAGAAGGGGGTATAGGGGTAGCTAATTTTATTGCACACCATCACCCTCATGCTTGAGGAGAGATTAGTTGGAGAATGTACTAGTTTCAAGTTTGGATTGGGCATCCACCAACTTGTGTATCGCCTCATATGAAAGATATATTTCTTTTGGTACTTGCTTATAGCACATATCCAGTACCCAACATAGACAATTATCTCTAATTTAGAAAGTACCATCCTTACAATTAGGGTTGCCAATGAGCCAAACCAGCTCATGAGCCCTCGTGAGCCAGCTCGGCGAGAAGCTCGACTCGCAATAAGTTCGAGGCGGCTCGGCCTCGGGCTCGTCACATAAACAAGCCAAGCCGAGCCCAAGGAAGCTCGGCTCGTGAAGCTCGTAAGGCTCGTGAAAATGGAAAATTGGACGAAATATGTTGTGTTTGATAATGCAATTTCCAAAATAAAATTACCTTATTCACATGAATTGCAACTTGTGCTTTTGATACATCTTTTTTTATGTGTTATAAATGCACAATCATAAATTATTTTCATTATCGCTAAAAGATTACTTTATTTTATATCCTATAATTGTTATTTTGAATTAATTAATTTTCAATCTTATATCATTATTTGACTTTGTTATAAGTGCTTTTTTTTTTTTTTACTATTCTTTATTTTAAGAGTTACTCTTTATTATCACTTTGTAGGTCAACAAAATGAATAACAATGAACAAGTATTGGCTCGTTAAGCTCGCGAGCTGAGCCGAGCCAAGCTTGCAATGTAGCTCACGAGCCAAGCCTCGAGCATACCAAGCTCGGGTTCGACTCGACTCATTGCCAGCCCTACTTACAATGTATTCAACAATATCAACTCCATAGTATCCCACCAGCTCAAGTTTGGCATTTTTACAAAGCTAACCTCCATAGTCATAAAAAGAAACCCTCGAAAGCATGACCAAGATGACAGTGAGGATGCTTCCATGACAGCTAAACTCAGAAGGCACCCCACAATTTTGAAATACATCTTTTTTTTTTCGAATCGCCCATTCAAAACAATACTTTATAAACGGATACAAACTACTATGGAGGCCTAGAGTCAAACAATACATCAGCCAGCCTCAGATGCAAAGCCATTCTGTCTTTTGCTAGTTTGCTTGAAGAAATAAATGATTCAACCAAGTAGAAACAATAGCAGGAAAATAAACTAATGTCATGCATGGTTAACTAATAGAAGACATGAAATAGAAATGAAGAGAGAATAAGCTGAAAAGAAAAAACAGGGCTATAGACCTATAGTTAAAAGTGGTGAAAAAGTGCAGATACATACCCCCAACTAGCAATAGCTTTGGCAGTATTTAAGGGTTCCATTGGATCAGGTGGTGAAGGATTCCTGCTGGTTTTGACAGCACAAAATCTGCAACCACGAGTACAAGTATCCCCAAGAACCATGATAGTAGCAGTTGCAATTCCATCACCGCCTCCATTCCAACACTCACCTATGTTGGGGCACTGAGCTTCCTGACAAACAGTGTGGAGATTCAAACTGGAAAGGGAGTCCTTAACTTGATCAAACCTTTCACCCTGTGGAGCCTTTTGTTTCAGCCATTCTGGCTTCTTCACATTTGGGTCCCTTCCAGTATGAGGGCCCAACTTCATACCTTCCGTGGCAACTTCGCAACTTATTCTGGGAGGTAGGCAGCGCCGATTCATGTAACTCGAACTGGGTATGCCATATTTCGGTACTGGTGTCGAGATTGATGGCTTTAGGATTGTTGGGTTCATCTTGGAAGGTAACTAACTATCTCACTATACGATTCTAACCTGAAATTTTCAACAGTAGAAGAAAACCATAGTAGCTGGCATTACAAATTGTATGGTGGTTAGGAATATTATGAAGGACGGACGAATCAGATCCAGTTGTTCACAGTCAGGATAACAATAACATTGGAGCGACGGAGAAAGAGGAGGAGCAATGCCTTACCGTTATCGTTACCGTTACTGCCGCCGGTGATCTCAAACAGAGTCCGATGAAACAATCAGACTTCTAGCGGGCGACGAAAACAAAGTCAGGCACCCAAACAAACAAGTGTCTTTCTTTTGTATACGGCTCTAAACTGTAAACTCGAGTAGATAATCGTAGTTCAACAACTAGTACTGTTTTTCCCATTTTCTTTTCTGAGAAAAAAAACTAGTCTTTTTTTTTTTGAGAGAGAGGAGGAAAAAAAACTAGTCTTACATACCCATAAAAGAAGTAAAAACAAAATGGGAAAAATTTATAGAGATTGATAGTCATAACGACCGCTACAATGAAAATAATATTTATTTATATATGTATCACCTTTTATTTTCATCATTCATTTTTTTATTTAGTACGACATTAGAAAATATATTTTTTTTAATTAAAAAGGTTTAGAAATTTTTATAATTTTAAATATCTTAACTCAAATAGCCAATACTAAAAAGTCTAACTATACTTATGATGAAATTGTGACTGAATAATTGTAGATCTAAAATACTTTAAAATAACTAATCTAATACTATTAACATTCGGTTACAACTTCTTCGATGATCATGTATTTTTGTTCGATAACTTTGCATCTTTACCATTGATGGAGAGTCTCCCATTCCATGCAATAGCAATTTGAAAATCAATATTCACACTAACTGAACAAAACTTTATAAAGACATTAAAACCCTAAATAAGGATAAAATAAAATTCTCACAAAATAAGATATTAATTTTATTTGTGTAAACGTAAATTCAAACTAACTTAAATATAAATCAATCAAGTTAGGGCTTACTATCACAAGAATGATCAATGGCAGTCCCTTCAAAAATAAATGGAGGGTAGGATTTTCCATAGAGAAAAAGTAGGGAGAAAATTAGGGTTTTTATTTGTAAAGCTCATACTTAAATTCTCCATGCAGAGTGTATGATGTATAGTACATATTTTAGTTACAACAAATTTAGTCATAAATTATATATATGCAAATAAGATTCGAATTGTAAAATAATAAAGAGACTATGAAATTAAAAGGTACTGATATCTAAAAGTACAAAATTTTGAAAATAACTGTTAAAACAAAACCCAGCACTGAATAAATTGCAGTACAAAAAGCATATGTGGAAGCATATAGTAATAGACTAACATGAAGCCTTATTCTTTGCAAAAATATGAACTACCTAAAATATGTATTAAAGTACTCCTATATAATTCTACTTTTCCTATCTAAAATTTTTTTAATGTAAATAATTTTTCGATTTTTAAAATATCTCACTGCCTACTTTTCCCTACATCTTATAAACTACACATGGCCTAAATAGGTGACAATGATCATTTGATTCATGTTATACTACTATTTATTTGTTGTTTGCATCAGCTAATTTGTATAAAGCAGTTTTAAAAGAAATTAAAAATGAGTAATTATAGCTTTTTAAAATAGTCTCTTTAAAACACATATTGCAATCTTCATTCTAATCAGTAATATATATATATATATATATATATATATATATATATATATATATATATATATATATATATATATATATAATAGGAAGAGAGTTTAGGTAGGAAGGTAAGAAAAGCAAATCACAATACTTGATTTTGCATCTGACAGTGTGTGGTCATGACTATAAGTGGATGTGATCATGGATTTCAGGGAATGTGGTTATGGATTTAAGAGATTGTGGTCACAAAATCCATGACCACAATGTCTGATATCCATGACCACACACCGTCATATGTAAAATCAAGGGCTGTGATTTGTTCTCCCCACCTTTCTACCTAATCTCTCTTCCTACTGGATCCGTTCCCATATATAATATAATATATATATATATATATAGGATAATTGGATTCTAATAATCCCTACTTTCACCAATTGGACAATGGTGGACCGTACTTTAACTTTGTATTCTGGTGGTCCAAAAAAAAATAAAATTTGATTGTAGTGGTACCAAATCCACCTCCACATTCTTCTTATTTTTTTCGTTCCTACACTATATTGTTTTTGTTTTTTTCGTTCCTGCCCCTAGAAAGTTAATAAATTGTAGTTTCTAAAACATTTTTTAAATTATTTTTTGAGACTCCGAATAATTATTATGATTTTTTAAAAATAATAAAAGTGAAAAAATCCTAAAAAATAGTTAAAAAAATGAAAATAATTGGGAGAAACGCTGTAAATTTATTAAAAATCATTGTAAAGTGCTATACTAAGTTTTGAATCAAATGCAACACAAAATCTATGATTCCCTTGAAAATATCCCACTACAATCCAATTTTTTTTATTTTTTTTACCACCAGAATACAAAGTGAAAGTACGGTCCACCATTGTCCAATTGGTGAAAGTAGGGATTATTATATATATATATATATATATATATATATATATATATATGTATATGTATAAAAAAAAAATAAAATTTGATTGTAGTGGTACCAAATCCACCTCCACATTCTTCTTATTTTTTTCGTTCCTACACTATATTGTTTTTGTTTTTTTCGTTCCTGCCCCTAGAAAGTTAATAAATTGTAGTTTCTAAAACATTTTTTAAATTATTTTTTGAGACTCCGAATAATTATTATGATTTTTTAAAAATAATAAAAGTGAAAAAATCCTAAAAAATAGTTAAAAAATGAAAATAATTGGGAGAAACGCTGTAAATTTATTAAAAATCATTGTAAAGTGCTATACTAAGTTTTGAATCAAATGCAACACAAAATCTATGATTCCCTTGAAAATATCCCACTACAATCCAATTTTTTTTATTTTTTTTACCACCAGAATACAAAGTGAAATGCAGTCACCATTATCCAATTGGTGAACGTAGGTATTATTATATATATATATATATATATATATATATATATATATATATATATGTATATATATATATATATATATATATATATAGGGAATGAATCCAATGAGAAGGAACTTTAGGTGAGAAGAGAAGATCTTGGCCCTCCAAATCTGATCCAACGCTTAACATTAAATATACACACATGTGGCAAAAAACCGGAAACCACTAATGGTTTTTAAGTAAAACAGCTAGCTGTTTTACTAAAAAAAAAGAATAAATAAATAAAATCAACTAAAAAAATCTGTCTGTTACCAAAAAAAGGGGGAAACAATTAGGGGATGTGATTCTTTTAGCCAAAAATAGAAGATAACACATTGGAGGAATTCTATGCAAACTCACTGCAGTCTTAATCATATTCAATAAGATTGATATCATGTCCAATGTGAATTTCAATATTTATCATGGCTTTCCATTGAGAGAATGGAAATCAGTGTGCTCGTGTGTATTTTCATTACATCGTGATCACAATCAGTTAAGATGCGATCACATTCCACAACATTAAAATTTTTGTTGGGTTGAAGTTTTATTTTTGGTCACAGCCCAATAAAGTCTGATCATCATATTTATAAGTAACGAATGCACATATATATATTTGTTTGGTTGTTGATCACAGTTTAATATATTATGGACTTGTCATTTATTGCAGAGTGAATTTTTTTTTTGAAACCAAACATAACGATTTCATTAATAACAATTGCGGTTTGAATTTTGTAATGGGTTTGCAGTGAACAATCAAATAATTTATCAATTTGTACAAATTAATTTGTGTTCGCACCATGAAACAATGGTTGCACGTGCTCTGTTTAATAGATTATGGTTGATCACAGTTTAATACAATGTGGATATGTCATCTATATGTTCATTACAAAACAAAAAAGGATGAAATGTAAAAAAAACTATATAAATATGTGGCAATACTAATATTCACATACACTGGCATGTGATCATACACATCACACCAATCTTATATTGTGCTCGTATTGATACAATATGTCATAGTAACGTTGAATGACCACAGTATCATGACTTGTGATCATACATAATTTATTATCAATTAGTACTAATTATGATCACAACCATGTGTAGTGTGAACTTGTCATGCATGTGTGTATCATTATGCGTTGGTCGAAGTTGCAGTGTGCATGCTTATATCTTATTGTCAAAGTCGCAGTATGAATGACCACAGTATAATGACTTGAGATCATACACAATTTATTATCGATCAGTTAGTACAAAATATAATCACCACCTTATGTAGTATCGACAAGTTCATCAGTACATGATGTGACCCTTACAAAATCATATACCAACATAACATTTGACCAAAAAAATATTGTCTGATCACGTAACAATAACGTGTCTCATATTGTAACATGCATATCACAACGAACCAAATGTTAGCAACAAAACAAACTCCCCCCCTCCCAGACACAACAAATGAATTGCTTCTAACAAGATCATACACCATAGCTCGTGATGGCTCATAAGCTCATCGCGCCAGGATTGGTGGTTCGAGATCTATCCCATCGATCTGCATTTGCGTACACTTCTTCCCTCTTTGAGTTTTCCTTGTACATTGCCAATCCATGACCTGATCACACTTGTATCAATGTGGCCAAATCATCACATGACCACAGACCCTTGAATCACACTGATCACACTTGTACCAATGTGACCAAATAACACTTGACCACAGACCCCTGAATCACAATCACACTGATCACACTTGTATCAATGTGGCCAAATCATCACATGACCACAGACCCCTGAATCACAATCACACATCTGATCATGTGTCGAACCAACACATGAACACATAATTACACTACATCGTACCCCCCTCCCTCACTAGCTAAGTATTACACTCCCCCCCTCGTCTCAACGTACCCAGTAACCCCCCCGTAACAAACATCAGTGGCCATAGATGCGAATAGCTAGCCTAAAAAAAAAGGGACATCGTGAGCCATGTACCTTGTTCGATGTGTCACACCCCCATCCCCTATATCTAATCCCGTCCCACCATCGTCACCCTCGTCCAGCGACACACAACAAATTGAACAATGGAATGTGGCATACTTACTTGGTATGTGACTCCTCGTCAGCGACATTGCACTCACCGACTTCATCCTTGCCGTCGATGTTGCTGAATGTGTATGGTAAAAAAAACCGGCGATGCTTTGATTGAGAACCCCGGTGTGGTTGAGCAACTTTGTCGACAAAACCCTAGAATATGCCGAATAGTCTGCTCGAATTCCTTAAAAAACCCTAGAACAAGACTAAAGTTTGCAGTGTGCTTGAGTGCCGATATGGAAAAGTTTCAAAACTGGGGTTTTTCCTTGCTTGCACTTTCTCTCTCCGAATCCCACAAATCCTGCGACATAATTAAATAAGCTGATATTTTTCTTTTTTTTTTCCCCACACGTGTGCAGGAATTTCAGTGGGGATGGTGGTTTTGATCCCAGCCGTTTGATCAGATTTGGAAGGCCAAGATCTTCTCTTCTCACCTTCTCACCTAAAGTTCCTTCTCACTGGATCCATTCCCATATATATATATATATATATATATATATATATATATATATATATATATATATATATATATATATATATATGAGCATGTGAGCACTAGAGATATGGACCCTTGGATCTTCAATCAATGGTTGGGAAAAATGGAAGAGTTTGCTTTTTTTTTTTCATCCCATAAATGAAGATGGCACGTGAGGCATTAAGTGAAAGAGAAAAAAAAAAGTGGGAATGAATTGTCCGTATTGGAAAGGGAAAACATGTTTAATTACAATCATGAAGAGACCCATTGGAAATTTTTTTTAAAAAAAAAGAGGAAAAAGGAGATATTGATGAATGGGGAGGCAACGTAGGAAGCCCAAACGTCAAACACAAAGTGCACCATCTGCAGTTGGTTGACACAGTGTCATTCACGAGCAAGCAGACGTCAAAATTGAAGGGGAAGAACTGGAGGAGAATTAACGCCAAACACATAATAATTCATTTGGTGATTCATCTTTCCCGAATGGGTGATGATATTTCGACGACTATGGGACCAACTGAAAGAGATTAAAGGTAAGTGAATGATGACGAGGATTCTTTTTTTTTCAGTCAATGTTCACCTGGGTTCTCCATTTATCATGAATTTATGGTGGGATGATTGATCGTGATTGATGGTCGGTAGTAGAGATATGTATGCGTAGTGTTCGATGCTCACAGATAGTTGGGTTGTTTTCCACAGTGTGATTGATAAATGTCCACTTTGTAATGTGGCGTAACTTCCCTCCTGTAGAGTGAACGTTCGTCTCCGTCTCACTCACCCATAATTGATGGGGAACTGAACAACAAAGGGAATGAATTCGACGGCGAAAATTGGGACTCGACGACGACAAAGTATACAGTGGGGAAGTTCTCAGGTAGGCGAATTTTCGGTGCTGAATTAGGTTTCTAGTTTATGTGATTTTTCCAATGTGATTTTCAATGCGGGATTAGGCAATGAATTAGGGCTTTTCCAATGTGAATTTGTTTATGTGAGTTTGGCGGGGGTTGTCATGAATCAAATTCAGGGTCGCAAGATTTTGTTAATGTCCATTGATGTATATGGTGATGTCCACAGTAGCAAGTGTGTATTTTTAACAAAAGAACTCGTGCTGTAGCTGACACATCAAAAGCTTGGGTTTTGAGGGTGGGTTTCCCATTATGAAAGTGGTGTGTTATAAGGTTATTGTCCACAGGGACATTAGTTGATGTCCACTGATGAAAAGTTGGGTGTCCACAGTATTTATGAAGTGATTTGAAGGTACAAATTTGTTATGTAGCTGACATTTCAAATTGTTTGGCTTTGGGTGGTGGGTTTCCTAGTATGAAACTGTTATGTTATATGATTGTTGGCCTCAGTCATTGTTTTTTATGTATACTGAATTTAATTTAAGTGGGAGCTGATTGTTGTCCACTTTGACATTAATTAATATCCACTGATGAAACTGGTGATGTCCACATTGGCATTATGTGTTTTTAATATACGAATTCGTTATGTAGCTAATGTTTCAAAAGGTTGTTAATTGATATCCACTGATGAAACTGGTGATGCCCACATGAACATTGATTTGTGATCACTAGTGAAACAAGTAATGTATACGTTTTGTGTTTGGCATGTGATTTAAAAAAACAAATATGAGGGATGCTTTATGACAATAACAGTCTTTGTATTTATTCTTCTTTTTTACATAAAGTTTGTTCAAATAATGTCCAATTTGCTTGGTGTCCATAATCATGATGTGATGTCCACTGTTGTTAACTATTTATGACCATACATGTTGTCAAAGTGGACGTTAAGGTCAAGAAAATTGGACATTGAAGGGAAAATGGTTGCGTTTCTGCATGTCATTTTATTGTAGTTGATGTTCACATTGGTAATGGTTAATGCCTACATTGATAATGGTCGATGCCCCATAATTTAATGTCCACATTCATTTTGTTTGATGTCCATACTCGACATGCTCGATGTCCACTGTTGTTACGTAATATAACCATACTGACTGTACATGTTGAAACAATTCAATATTATTTGGTGGGAATACTGATGATTTGTGGGTTGTTGACCAGGGATCAGCATAGCCCCGCTTGTTTTGGAGTTCCTTGGGATGTGGTCGCATTAATAGTTAAGGATTTTTCGTCTACAAGTAATGAAGTGTAAGATGGTTCAAGTCCAGTCCGCTCACATGTTGTGGGAATGTTATCTGAGGTGGCCTCTACTAAGATCGAGGGTGTAAAATTCAGCTGAAGATGAAACATCGTTGCACAACAGGATGAGCAATAACTTGTGTTTCATTGTAGGAAAAACATTTGGAAGTGTTAAAGAAGTTGTATTGTGTAGTAGATTGTGTATTCTAATAGTTTAAGATATTTTTAATGTTTGTGATGTCAGTGTCATGAACAATACTCGGCGTGTTTAGTTTTTTCCTCTATTTTTTCTTCTTCCTTTTTATCAGAACATAGTATGTGTCTGGTATGTAAAAATATATTTGTTGGATGTATTTGCAGAAAAATGTAGATGTGTTTGTGTTTTCCATTCAATTGTACTTGACGTATGCATTGGTAATGGTTGATGTCTGCAACGACTATGTTGGATGTCCACTACTGTTATGTTGAATGTCCACATCCATGTTGTTTTGATGTCCATAACTCACCAAACAATATAATGCAATATGTTAACAATAAAAATATTAGAACGAAGGCATTTGATGAAGCATGGGGAATTGTTTAAGCGTGGAACATATTATTATGTATCCAAAAAAAAGGGCAAGTAAGGCTATTGCATAACGACGTGTATGAAAGGCTATAAGTCATTATGGAAGGCTACTGAGTGTAATATGTGTCGATAATGATAATGCATGATGTCTACATCCTATTGTATTGGTTGTCCATATTAATAATACTCGATGTCCCTTGCTGTTATACTTGATGACTATATTGATAATACTTGATGTTCATTGCTGTTATTCTTTATGTTCCCTATTGTTGTGCTTGAGTGTATTGTATGTCAATAATATTAATACTGAATGATTCCTTATTGTCATAATTGATGTCCATATTAATAATACTTGATGTCCATTGTTGTTATTCTTGATGTCCCCTGCTTTTGTGCTTGCATGTATTGTGTGCCAATAATGTTATTCTTGATGCCCCCTATTGTAATACTTAATGTCCCCTACTATTGTACTTGTCCATGTTGGTAATGCTTGATGTCCACTACTGTTGTTCTTGGATGTCTAGTTTGTATTACTTCACAATGCATTGTAATGATCTATGAACCTAATGTCCTTGCAATTTATACTTGAAGTTTGATGTTCACTTCATATAATTTGAAGGTCAAGTATTAATGTGCATGAGTGTATTGTGAGTCAAGAATATTAATATTTGATGTCCTTTATTGTTATACTTGATGTCCATGTTGATAGAACTTGATTTCCACTAATTGGTATTTTTCAATGTCCACAACCTAAAACGATGGATGCCCTCACTGTTGACAAATATATCAAGTGCGCGCACATGAGACGAGTGGCCACATGCCAATTAACGAATAAAAATAGATCAAGTGCACGCAAATTATATCCCCCACATGATTGGCTATCATGCATACGAAGAAACATGTTGTCCACAGTGCATACACACATTGTCCTTTTTAGTAATACTTGATGTCCACAATCCAAACTGGATGCTCATCACTATTTACAAATGAATAAAACTACATGATGGATGCCCTGTCCACAATTCACATGCATGATGTCCTGTTTGGTAATACTTAATGTTCACAGTCTAAAATGATGGATGTCCTCACTCTTGACGACAACGTATCCTGTCGTACAAGAGTGACATCTCGTCGATGTCGGGTACGCCTCATTGTGCTTTGCACAGAACCACCGATTCCGATAGTCGCCCTCAACCTCCTTGATGTGCGCGTTGAGCGGGATGTGTTGTTGCTCTTCCTTTGTTTCCGGGGGCGCGTCGATGTCTCGGGGTCATCCTAGGCACCCGGTTGGTTATCTGTGGTGTCAGTTGCACGCGACTTCTTCTTCCCATATAATCTTGCGAATAGTCGTGGGTCTCGAGGTGTAAGCTCTGATTCGTTCACACTGTATTGTCGAACACACACATATATATTTTTTATTGAATAATGGAGACATAAGGTAACCAAACATCCACAATAACATCGAGCTTGTCATCAGTGAAGATCAAGTATATTAAAAACACGTAATGCCACTGTGCACATCAGCAGTTTCATCAGTGGACGTCACTTAATGCCAATGTGGACAACAATCAGATGCCACTTAAAATTAATTCCATATGCATAAAAAGCAACGACTGTGGAGAACAATCATATAACATCCCCAGTTTCATACTAGGAAACCCACCCCCGAAACCCAAAATTTTGAAATTTCAGCTACACAACAAATTCGTTCATTCAAATCACTTCATCAGTTGGACACATCTACTTACAATAGTGGACATTAACTAATGTCACCGTGGACAACACACACTCACTATTGTGGACATCACCATACACATCAATGGACATCCCCTGCCAAATTTGATTCTTGACAACCCTCGCCAACTTCCCACTTTTATCAACACAACTACCTCCCACCAGTGGGCATCTATTATTATTATTGTGAACATTCACCATTGACTTTCGAAATTTCAAATATCTTAAAGCAAATCGAAAATCTGCGTTCACGCAGACTAACCTTTCACTTGCTTCTCCCACATGGACGTCTTTCGCGCTTCCTTGCTCGGCTATTGAATTCAAAATTTCACGTATCTGAAACTACATACAATCGTTTCAATGAATTCAACCCTAAAAAAAATCACATAAACGAATTCACATTGGAATAACCCTAATTCGTTACATAATTTCGCACCGAAAACAACATTGGAACCCTAATCCATTTCCAAAAAATCGCTTACCCATTATTGATGAGTCCTTGTCTGTCATCGTCGAGTCACAGTTTTCGCCGTCGAAATCTGTGTAGCAGGGTAGTTCACTGTGCCGTAAAAAATTTGTATAGCAGGGTAGTAGAGCAGTTCACGTCGATTATGGATGGGGGGGGGGGGGGCAAGGGGGAAAGACGAAACTTCACTGTGCAGTTCAAACTTCATTTTTGAGTTTTTGGAATTGATGATCAAGCCATTCATGTGCCGTTATTGGGAAAAATGTTCCTTTTTCTCTTTTTTTTTTCCTCCCCTAACCCTCACGTGCCATCTTCATTTAATGGGTGAAAAAAAAGGCAAACTCTTCCATTTTCCCAACCATTGATTGAAGATCCAAGGGTCCATACTTCTACTATTCACATGCTCACATAAATACAATGATCATATGATCACTTCCCTATATATATACATACATATATATATATATATATATATATATATACATATATATATATATATATATACATATATATATATATATATATATATATATATATATATATATATATATATATATATATATAGGGATATGATCATATGAGCATGGTGTTATTGTGAGCATGTGAGCACTACTATACATGTATCTTCCTTCTTGATAATTCTAAAAAAATGTCATATAAGTTCATGATAGAACTGTCAATAACATGAGTGGTCACAATAAAATTACATGGCAATCACACATACCAAATGAATGAATGACATTCTACCTACGATTACACCCTAACCATTTTAATGTTTTCTTCTTCTATGACAATTAAACCCCATGCCAATCACACATCCATAATGAATGCATGTCCACACTCTAAATGTGTAATGTCCACGGTGTCATATATAGATGTCCACAATCTATACGTATACCGTCCCTTTTGATAATTCTACATGTCCACATCTAATAATACCGTCGAAATAATCTAAAAAAAGTCAATTGAATTTCATATATCCCCTACCACTATTAAATTTCATGCCAATTATATTGCTTATAAGATGGGGGTGCCAATCACACATCTATAATGAATGCAAGTTCACACTTTAAATGCGTAACGTCGACGTTGTCACAGATAGATGTCCACAATCTATACTTGTATCATCCTTCTTGATAATTCTAAAAAAAAGGCACATAATATTTTGATGCCAACATGAATGAAAGGCTAGGAGTCACATTGTCATATTGAACATACTGAATGGACGAAGAAGGCAAAAGGAAGAATAGAGAGAAAGATTCATCTGATCGTAGGAAGGGGATCATCCTTCTTGATAATTCTAAAAAAATGTCATATAAGTCCATGATAGAACTGCTAATAACACGAGTGGTCACAATAAAATTACATGGCAATCACAAATACCAAATGAATGAATGACATTGTACCTACGATTACACCCTAACCATTGTGATGCTTTCTTCTTCTATGACAATTAAACCCCATGCCAATCACACATCCATAATGAATGCATGTCCACACTCTAAATGTGTAATGTCCACGGTGTCATATATAGATGTCCACAATCTATACGTGTACCATCCCCTTTGATAATTCAACATGTCCACATATATTAATGTCGTATAAATAATCTAAAAAAAGTCAATTAAATTTCATACAAAAAATTACTCGGAGGTACCCCAATATTTGGGGAAACTATTTTTCGGTACCCGAACTTTTCAAAACTAATTTTGAGGTACCCTTACTTTTTGGGTTAATAATTATTTGGTGTTTTTCCGGCCATTAATTTTATTAAGTGACCGAAATACCCTCATTCCTTTTCTTCGAGGGTATTTCTTCAAGAAGGGAAAAACAAGGGCATTTTAGTCACTTAATAAAATTAATGGCCGGAAAAGCACCAAATAATTACTAACCTCAAAAGTAAGGGTACCTCAAAACTAGTTTTGAAAAGTTGGGGTACCAAAAAACTATTTCACCAAAAGTTAGGGTACCTCAGAGTAATTTTTTGAAATTTCATATATACCATGCCACTATTAAATTTCATGCCAATTATATTGCTTATAAGATGGGGTGTCAATCATACATCCATAATGAATGCATGTCCACACTTTAAATGCGTAACGTCTATGTTGTCATAGATAGATGTCCACAATCTATACTTGTATCATCCTTCTTGATAATTCTAAAAAAAGCACACAATATTTTGATGCCAACATGAAAAGAAGGCTAGGAGTCACATTGTCATTTTGAACATACTGAATGGACGAAGAAGGTAAATGGAAGAACAGAGAGAAAGATTCATCTGATCGTAGGAATGTCCACAATCTATACTTGTATCATCCTTCTTGATAATTCTAAAAAAATTGATTTCCCTTGTAATATTTTGATGTCCACAATGAAAATACGTGATGTCCCCAATGAAAATATTTGTTGTTCTCATAAGAAATATTATCAATTAATACTGATAATGGTTGATTTCTCCTGCTTGTTATACTTGTTGTTCATTTTATTATAACTTGTTCTCATAAGAACAGAGAGAAAGATTCATCTGATCGTAGGAATGTCCACAATCTATACTTGTATCATCCTTCTTGATAATTCTAAAAAAATTGATTTTCCTTGTAATATTTTGATGTCCACAATGAAAATACGTGATGTCCCCAATGAAAATATTTGTTGTTCTCATAAGAAATATTATAAATTAATACTGATAATGGTTGATTTCTCCTGCTTGTTATACTTGTTGTTCATTTTATTATAACTTGATATCCACTTGGTATGTAACTTGATATCCACTTTGTATGTAACTTGATGTCCGCTTGTTATTGTTGTACTTGATGTGCACGTTGGTATTGGTTGATGTCCACAGTAATAATGATTGACGCCCACTGTTGTCATGCTTGATGTCCAGATCTACTTTGTTTGATGTCCATAATCATGATACAATGTCCATTGTTTGTGTATGTCATTTTGTTGTAGTTGATATGCATATTGGTAATGATTAATGTCCATATTAATAATGGTTGATGTCTCATGTTTAATGTCCACATCCATTTTATTTTGGGGTGGTTTTTCCATTATGAAAGGTGTATTATATGGGTGTTGTCCGCAGGAACATTAGTTGATGCGCACTGATGAAACTGGTGGTGTCCACAGTATTGATTATATGTTTTGAATATACAAATTTGTTATGTAGCTGACATTTCAAAATGTTAGGTTTTGGGGGTAGTTTTCCCAAAACCCAAAATTTTAAAATTTCAGCTACACAACAAATTCGTACATTCAAATCGCTTCATCAATACTGTAGACACCCCTACTTACATCAGTGGACATTAACTAATGTCACTGTGGACATTAACTAAAGTCACTGTGGAAATCACCAGTTTCATCAGTGGACATCAATCACTGTCACTGTGGACAACGCTCATTTAACACACCAATTTCATTCTGGAAAACCTCCAGCCAAGACCCCATCTTTATCAATACAATTGGAACCCTAATTCTGGACTCCCTGCCAAGATCCCATCTGGAAAACCCCCCGCCAAGACCCCATCTTTATCAACACTAAACCCTAAAAGAACATTGCACCCAATTGGAACCCTAATTCCGCACCGAAACACCCAACCAAATTGCCTACCTGAACCCTAATTCTATTGTTCTTCTCCTCCAGTTCTTCTCCTTTCCACTGCCTTCGGTCACTGTCCAAACTATCTCCGTCGGTCCCGTGATTTTTCGTCGGTCGCCATCCAAACTATCTCCGTCGGTCCTCAGCCGCCGTCTGAAATCTCTCAGTCGGGCCTCAGTAACCGTCGAAAATGGCAGGTTATGCTATGGAAGTTGAACGTTCTCAGTGAAGGAGGGATTTTTGAAAACTCAATTATCAGATTTAGGAAATGATGTTCATGCGCCGCAGTAATTATGACACCCCACCCTTTCCTTTTTTTTTTTTTTTTACTAAAGTCTCACGTGATGTGGTTCAAAAAGGGCTGAAAAAACACTAAAATCCTCCTTTTTTCCCATCCCTTGATCTTAGATCCTATGGTCCATAATGATAGTGCTTACATGCTCACCTTAATACCATGCTCATATGATCACATCCCATATATATATATATATATATATATATATATATATATATATATATATATATATATATATATATATATATATATATATATATATATATATATATATATATATATGGGAACAGATCTAGTGGGAAGAGAGATTAGGTAGAAAGGTGGGGAGAACAAATCACAGCCCTTGATTTTACATCTGACGGTGTGTGGTCATGGATATCAAGCACTGTGGTCATGTATTTTGTGATCACAATCTCTTAAATCCAGGACCACATTCTCTGAAATCCATGACCACACTTACTCATAGTCATGACCACACACTGTTAGATGCAAAATCAAGGGTTGTGATTTGCTCTTCTTACCTTCCTACCTAAACACTCTTTCTATTAGATTCGTTCCCTATATATATATTACTAATTAGAATGAAGATTGCAATATGTGTTTATAGACTATTTTAAAAAGCTATAATTACTTATTTTTAATTTCTTTTAAGATGGAACCTCACTTAACTTGTGTACCATGGGTCTTGGTTGAAGTGTGTTCCCGCCTTAGATCTCCCCAACAAGTGGTATCAGAGTCGATGGTTCGATGAAACCTCACTTAACTTGTGTACCATGGGCCTTGGTTGAAGTGCGTGCCCGCCTGTTTCGAATATATCTCTACTTCTAGCCTTGGGTTGGCATCCCTTGGTGGTGAAAGGTAGAATTGAAGAGTTCTTTGAGGTGGTGTGTCTGTATCCTCATGGAGCCTTCAACGCCAATATCATTCCTTTCGTTCATCCATTCGTTCATTCAACCATTCAATCATCAAACATTCATCAAGCATTCAACAATCGTTCATCATCCATTCGTCCATCATCATCTCTTGGTAAACAAATTCCATTCTTTGTTTCATTTCCATCATATTTCTTGAGTTTAGTTGATTCTTTAGAACTTAGAGAAGAAGATTCTTATCTTTGTTCATAAAGATCCTGAATTCTATGTGTAATGAGATCTCTTTGATCCCATTATACATCAAAATTGGTATCAGAGCTTAGGAGATTGATTCTCTTAGTTCTTGCACCATCTTTCTACAATCTTTCCATCACAAATCCATCCCCCACCATCCCTCCATTACACGTCCACCATTAGCTCCACAAAGAACCCAAAACCCAAACACATTCCCTCACAAAATCATAGCCAAACACAAATCCCCCATGTCACCTACACCCAAAACCCCAAACCGAGAGTCTTGTATATCTTTCTTCATCAAATATTGATACTACATGGCGTGCGTGAGTTCTCTAATGGATTCACAAGATGATAGCAACAAATGGAGCAGCAACTTGATTATCTCACAAAACAATTGGAGAAACTTATGCCCCTTGAAAAGGGAGGAGCACGAACTGAGTTTGATTCACGTATGGTGGATCTTTATGATGTCGAGTATGAAACACAATATGAATGGAGTACATGTCCAAGGAAGGAGGACAGATTTGGTTTCAAAGAAGAGATACCAGAGTCCTATGGGAGTCATGATCCGGAAGTATTCTTGGAATGGATGCATCAAGTTGAAAGGGTCTTTGATCTCAACGCCATCCATGATGACCAGAAGGTCAAAAGTGTTGCATTAAAGCTATGAAAGCATGCTAGCAAATGGTGGTCAAGCAAGCAAAGAAAACGGCAATCAAAGGGCCAAGAAAAGATACAATCATGGGTCCAAATGAAGAAGAAGCTCCAAGAGAAGTTTCTGCCCCTTAACTATCTAAGTGACAACATCAACAAGCTTCAAAGATTGGCCCAAGGGAGCAAAAGTGTCAAGGAATATACAAGGGAGTTCAAACGTCTACTTCGAAAGTGTGATCTTAAGGAGGAGGATCCACAAACTTTGGTATGTTATCTAATTGGTCTTGATGATTATATTAGACATATTGTTGAATGGCAACCGTATAAGACTTTGGATGAATTAAGTTCTTTAGCTCTCGATGTTGAAAGACAAAGGAGATGTTGTCATTGCCAAATTTTAGGTCACATTGATTTGGAGTGTCCTAACAAGAAAGAAGTGTCTTTGGTTGAGTACCAAACGTATGATAATGCATTATTTGAGGAGGAAAATGTAGTAGAAGAGGAGTATGTAGAAGAGTGGCATGTGGCAAGGAGGGCCTTGAAAGAAATATGTGTGCCGAATGAACATCAACAAAGAGAGTGCAAGATCTCTCATTGTACCAACAAAGGAGAAGTATGTTCATTGATCAAAGAAGGAGAAAGTTGTGCCTCCTATGGTAACATTGATGCCCCTACACAATGGCTAAGCCATGACAAAGACATTCATAAGGATCCAAGAAGTTTAGTAAGTCCTTCCATTTACAAGAATTGTAGAGATTCATTATGGTGTGAGATTACTTTTATGGATACTTGTCATACTTTGTTGGAAAGACCAAAGTTGCTTGATAGGAATATCATGCATCAAGAGACATCTCTACTTCCATCTTATACCACACGGCCTAAGGAGGATGAAAACAACATTATGACGATTATGAAGGCAGAATATCATGAGTATGAAGAGCATAAGGGTCTTGTTCTTGCAAACTTGGAGGAAAGCAAAACAAACAACCACCTAATTTTGAATTCTCCTATGAGACGCATCTTTCATGTGTACCCTAAAGATATCAACTTGGATCTCATGGTTGAAGTGCCAAGGATTCAAAGGAGTCAAGAGGTTATATTCGTCAATGACCATTCAAGAATGGATCAATTCATATTAAATGATGAATGCAAAGATGTAGACTTTGAAGTTGTGAAGTTACATGGGATTCCTATATCCATGGTGAAATATCGAGAATCAAAGTCCAATAATGTCTATGGGTTATTTTGGAAGAAGTTAAAGAAGTTTAATAAAGGAGTCTATGATGACTTCAAAGCCTTTAAGAAGAGAGCTGATGTTCAAAGTTTGAGGACAAACTTTTTTTCAACCGGGGAGTATGATGTATATTTGATAGCCATATACATCAAGGTTATCAAGGAAGACATCAAATATGCATCATGGGAGCCAAATACTTGTTTACATGGCAAAGGAGCTTCATTCCCTCAAGTCTCTCTCACGTTTGAATGGTTTCATCAAGGGCAGTTCGGTAATTTACTCTATATCTCAAGAACCAAGAAGATATTGTGGAAGTCATCCAAAGGTCAAATGATCTACATCAAAGGAGCTTTCCAATGGTTTTTGAATCTTGAAGTTTGGACAAGAAACGAGCAAGTTATCATAGTTTTAATCTAGCTTATGTACATTTGTTTCTTTATGATATCATACTTGTTTAGGATGATGTAAGCTAGATGCTCTCTATATTCTTGATTGTACACGCCTAAAGGGTCCTCATTTGCTATAAATAGACCCCTTGGGTGCCTTGTAATCTCATTCGATTTATAATAATCAAATACAAAGTAAACACATGATGTTGTTTTCTCTCTAGCTTTTGTGCTAGTTCTTTTCGTTTCTCTTGAGGGAGTTTCGAATATATCTCTACTTCTAGCCTTGGGTTGGCATCCCTTGGTGGTGAAAGGTAGAATTGAAGAGTTCTTTGAGGTGGTGTGTCTGTATCCTCGTGGAGCCTTCAACACCAATATCATTCCTTTCGTTCATCCATTCGTTCATTCAACCATTCAATCATCAAACATTCATCAAGCATTCAACAATCATTCATCATCCATTCGTCCATCATCATCTCTTGGTAAACGAATTCCATTCTTTGTTTCGTTTCCATCATATTTCTTGAGTTTAGTTGATTCTTTAGAACTTAGAGAAGAAGATTCTTATCTTTGTTCATAAAGATCCTGAATTTTATGTGTAATGAGATCTCTTTGATATCTCATTCAATAATCAAATACAAATCAAACACAACATGATGTTGTTTTCTCTCTAGCTTTTGTGCTAGTTTTTCGTTTCTCTTGAGGGAGATTCATCCTATCTCTACTTCTAGCCTAGGGTTGGCATCCCTTGGTGATGAAAGGTAGAATTGAAGAGTTCTTTGAGGTGGTGTGCCTATATCCTCGTGGGAGTCTTCAACGCTATTATCATTCTTTCATCATTCAAGCATCTTGGTAAATGAATTCCATCCATCTTTTCGTTTTCCATCTCTTTTCATTGAGTTTAGTTGATCCTTAAGAACTTTGTGAAGGAAGATTCTTATCTTTGTTCATAAAGATCCTGAATTCTATGTGTAATGAGATCTCTTTGATCCCATTATACATCAAAATTGGTATCTGGTATCAGAGTCGATGGTTCGTTAGGCTGCACGTAAGGTGCGGGAAGATGATCCCCGTGAAAATCACCATGGACAAGAGCAGAGACCATGGCGCGCGCGCGACTGGTTCTCCTGAAGGCGTAGAGTGATGGCATGAGACTCAAGTGGAATAGGGTGCGACTCTGTGGAGTAAGGTGCGACTGGGACTCTTGAGACAGAGTGGTGGCATGAGACTCAGGTGGAATAGCGTGGCTCTGTAGACTAAGGTGAGACTATGATGGGGTCTTGATGGTGACTTGAAATTTTGGCAAAAAGAGGCTTCCGATCAAGGTGGGGAGACTCATGTGTGAAGGGGAAATTGTTATGATTCACCCATGAGTAAAATGTCCTACATTAGAAAAGCAAAGGTGTAATAACTCAAAGAAAATCACCTCTTAATACGCATTAATTAGCTAAATTATTCAAGGTTAAAAATAAGTAATGATAATTAAAGCACGTGTTCCATCTTTTCTAACCTAGTGTGTGTTTTGCAGGACTTGAACAATGCAACGATCGTCAAAGTATAGCAGTCAAAATTCTTCTTTTTTTCTTTTCTCTTCTCTTCCCTTTTCGATAGTGATCATGATTGTATATGCATTCATTTCCGAGACCGATATAATCGAATTCATCTTTTATCAAAATCCAAGTGGAAATAATTATGAGGAATAATGAGGAGATGCATGAGTATATTTATTTGGGTCACCAATAATATTTTACGGTATACCAAGTTTAAGTAATTTGGGTTTAGTGAGATATAAGTATAAGAAGGAGGATTAAAATTGATAAAAAAACTTTCCCATTTGGGCCTCATGTTAGCCGGCCAACTAAGAAGGAAAGAAAGGGGGATGTCATTCTTTTGGGCCTTGGTTCTATGCTAATATATATATATATATATATATATATGAAATTTTAAGCAGATCTTATGAATCATACTATTTTTTGTCATTTTTTTTATTCTATATTATATACATTATAAATAATTTAACTGTAAATGAAAGTAGAATTTTTTATGATTCATAATTTATAGACTTCAACATTTTCCATTTACTTAATAATAAAGTATTAACTTTTACGAACAAATTAATGATTTGACCAATTATAACTTCTTGATTTGAAATTTGAATATCAAAATATAATATATATATATATGTGTATATATATATATATATATATATATATATATATATACATACATACATATACATATATATATATATATATATATATATACATACATACATACATACACACACACACACACACACACACACACACACACACACACACACACACACACACACACACACACACACACACACACACATATATATATATATATATATATATGACATTGGATGAATATGTATCATTTTGGAACACATCACTCAAACTTTCTTCCTCTCACTCTTGCTCCCTCTCTCTCGTCCGTCCATCTTCCTCCCCCGATCCCTTTGCCACCTTGCCGCCCTGCCCAGCCGGCGCCACTGCCAGCCGTCGCCGCCTTGATTCCGGCCACCGTCGCCGCCTTGATTCCGGCCACCGCCGCCGCCTCATCATCGTCATCTCATATTTTCTCTCCTTTTCCTCTTGTGGTAATTGTCTCCATCTTCCAGACTCACTCTACCAAAGAGTTATACATACTTTTTTTTTTTAAAAAAAAAGGTATGTATTATTCCAAAATAAGGGAATTCCCCCAACTAGATACAAACTAAGAGCTCAAAAAATCTATACAATGTATGTATTTCTTTGTTTTGCTAGCTAAGTAAAGACTACGATCTCTTAAATTGTGTTTGATCTCCTTGAAGGTCCATTCTGCTCCCAAAACCTGATTTTTGAAGATTTTCCTGTTTCTCGCCATCCACATGGTAAACGTAGCTATTGAAACCAGCAACAATAATTTCCTTCTTCCAGCTTGGGGCTTTGCTATTCTTAATTTTTGTACACCAGTGGGTCCAATTGTTTGCATCCAGGATTTGAAGCCACGACTGCAGCTTCCTCCTGATTTCTGTCATATAATGGCAGTGAAAGAACAAATGTTCTACTGTTTCCTCATGATTTTGACAAAGGGCACACTCCACTAAAATATGGGCTTGGTGTTTGTGGAGTCTTGATCTCACTTGAAGTCTATCATGCATGGCCAGCCAGGAGCAAAAGGAATGCCTTGGGGTGCTGAAACGGGTCCAGATGATCCTCGCCCAAGGCCACTTCTGGGCAGTCGCTTGCATTTTCTCATAGCCTGTTTTTACTCTATAGTGCACAGTGCTCATATGATCTCCTTTCATCTCTTCCTTCGTTCTACATATTTTTTTGAAGTACCAGCACACATCCTCTCTGGGTTTATACTCCCACCAATTCTTCCCTTTGATATATCTTTCGTGGATCCATTTCACCCAAAGAGTGTCCTTTTTATCTGCGATGGCCTTCACTTGCTTGAAAATGAGTGCTTTATTCCAATTATGAAGGTTCTTGATTCCCAGGCCTCCCTGACTCTTGCTATGACACACCTCCGTCCAGCCGATAGGAGGAGTTTTGTAGTGTTCACCCGAGCTCTAAAGAAAGTTTCTACAAGTTTTTGTGACCTGCTCAATGACAGTGTTTGGGAGAATCAAGATCGAAGCCCAGAATGTATAGAGCCCCATGAGCACGGTGTTTATAAGCACTACTCTTCCCGCATAGGAAGTGTTAGCTATTGCCCAACTTGTGATCTTCGCTGTGATTTTATCAATCAACCTTTGACAGTCCATTTTACTTAGCTTGTCATCCACTATAGGCATTCCAAGGTAGTTAAAAGGGAGAGTACCTTCAGTGAAGCCCGTGAGCTGAAGAATGTGGTTTTTAGTCGTGTCATTGACACCACTCACAACTATTGTGGTCTTTGAGGCATTGGCAGCTAGTCCGGACGTTTGTTGGAAGTGCTTGAGCACTTGCTTGATTTTTGTAATAGTGTTGATATCTGCAGCTGTAAAAAAAACAAATCATCGGCGAAAACCAGATGAGTCAGACCAAGGCTTTTGCATCTGGGAAAGAATTTGAAGGTTGGGTCCTTGGCAGTGTAAGAGAGTAATCTTGAGAGATATTCCATAGATAAGACAAAGAGGAGAGGGGAAATTGGATCCCCTTGTCTAAGGCCTTTTCCTCCATGAAAGAAACCATATGTGCCACTATTTACTTGGACAGTATACGTGGTAGTTGTTATGCTGTTCATTATCCAAGAGATAAATTGAGGGGGGAACTTGTAAGCTGCAAGGATCTCTTGAATGAAGCCCTAGTGAACACTGTCGAAAGCCTTTTGAAGGTCTATTTTAAAAATGCATCTTGATTGAGCAGACTTCCTTTTGAAACCTCTAGCAAATTCTTGACACATCAACACATTATGCAGTAACTCTCTTCCAGGGACAAAAGCTGCTTGGGCTTCATTTATCAGGCTAGGGGGGGTGTCCTTGGTCCTGCTGGCAAGGAGCTTGGAGACAGCTTTGTAGAAAACTGAGCAGCAAGCTATTGGCCTAAAGTCAGTAAGCTGACTAGGCGGGTCTTTTTTGGGGATTAAGGTGAGGACAGTTGAATTGAAAGCGGGGGGCATGTGTCCTGTGCGAAAGAATTCTCTCACTGCATTACAAAACAATTGCCCCATCTTGGACCAGGTGGCTTTGTAGAAACCACTGCTAAAACCATCTGGGCCCGGAGATTTGTTGTTTGGAATAGAGAAAAAAGCTTCCTTTATTTCTGCATCTGTGAAATCCTTGCACAACTCCACTTGTTGTTCAACTGTCAGGGTATAACCCATATTGACCACCTCATGCTTTATATGAGTTCTGAAACCACTTGTGGTGCCAAGGAGATCTTCATAGTGCTAAGCTAACTTGTTTCCAACCCTGTCAAGCCCTTGAAATTCTTGACCACTTTGATCATGAATTTGGAAAATGGTATTGGATGTCTTTCTTTTCTTCATCATGGTAAAGAAGACTTTAGAGCAAGAGTCCCCATAAACTGCCATCTTTAGTTTACATTGCTGGTTTATGATAGCCTTAGCTGACTTCATAATCCGAAGATAATTTTCCTTTTGTTGTTTTTCCTGATGCTGCAAATCTTCATTTGTAGGAGAGATCGAGAGCAGTTGCTGAATATTTGCAAGGTTCTGCCTAGCCTTAGCTTGTTGATCATGGATATCAGCAAATTTGTGCCTGTGAAGACTCTTTAATCTTGGTTTGACTGTCTTCTGGATATTCAGCAAAGCCCTCATGGGAGAGTGATCTTCAATTTGCTGAACTGCCTCATCAATAATTTTCTCAAAATCTGGATCATAAATCCACATGTCACAAAACCTGAAACGAGGCTTTGGAGGTGGAGTTTGAGTCAGAGTAAGAAGAATTGGTTTGTGATCAGATAAAACATGCATCTTATATTCTGCAATGGTGTGATCAAACTGCAGTATCCAATCATCGTTTATGAAAACTCTGTCAATTTTGGACTGCACATGCCCATTACTCCAAGTATATTCTGCACCAAAACAGTTCAGTTCGTGGACATTACAAAAATCAATACATTCTTTGAAGTCTGCAATCTCCGTTACAGTAACTGATGTGCTATTAGCCCTGTCTTCAGCTCCCAGAACTGCATTAAAATCGCCAAGGATGCACCATGCCCCGTTTATGGTTGCTGAGATTTGTTTTAGGTGGTCCCAGAGGTCCTTTCTGTCTTCCAATTTGTTAAAACCATAGACAGCAATCAAATAGAACTTCTTACCAGAGATCAAATCTGTAACATCACAGTGTATGAATTGTGGAGCTGTGTTAAGCACTTTAATTGTGATCCTGCTGGGTTTCCAGGCTAAGAGGATCCTACCATGTTGGTAGGTATGGAAATTTGTGTGAAGGCTCCATCCTTTAAACCTTCCATTCCTGATTTGGTCTTCTTTTTCTTTCTTGATTTTTGTCTCCATCAAACAGACTATGTCCAACTGACAGCTATGCAGGTAAGACAAAGTGTCTTCTTGCTTGATGGGGTCATTCAGACCCCTTATATTCCAGGATATTAACTTCATTGGGGATGACTAGGTGATCCTTGTGGCCTGTTAGCCTCGTCTTCCTTACCCAAAATTTCCTCTTCTTCATAGGATGCTTCATCTTCAAGTGCAGCAAAAAGATTGGATGTTGGTGTGCTTTGTGGGACCTTTTCCTTCCCCATATCTCTCTTCTTCCCTTCCCTCACAGTTTTCATGGGGACAATAAATCCCTGATCATCCACCTGTCTAGCAATTTTTTGAGATGGTCTCCATTCTTGCTTTTTGAGAACCTGCTTCCCTTTCTCCATCTCAGGTTTTTCCTTTTTCCTACATTCCTTCTCCTCATGTCCCATCATATGACAGAAATTACATTTAGTAGGTTTCCATTCATATTCCACCTTTTGTATTTGGACCATGTCATATTCAATCTGATTTTAGGGGTTTTCATGTGTTTTTCAGAGGTTAATCAAGAATACTTAAATTCAAGAGGTGGTGGTTGAAAGAATCAAAGTACAAAAGTGTGAATTGGGTAAGTTGTGATGAACGTGTGTTTAGATGGTTGAACAAGTGTGAATAATGTTACATTGTGAAATGCATGTTGGTTAGGAGGTTTAAATTCTTTATGGAAGATTAAGTTTGTAATTAAATGTGGATGCATGTGCTTAGAATGGGATTAGATTAGCAAGAGGATGAATTCTATGGTTTTTGATGTTGAATTTATGAAGTGTATGGCTTAGCAGCTTGAATTATATTGAGTTTTTGTTTTGTATGTATAAGATTTAGTCAAGAATGATGGTTTTCCTTATGTTTATAATCCCGGAAATTGGTATTCATGATTGGGGAGCATGATTTGGAGAAGTGATTAAGGTAGATCTTTGAGTTAAACATGCATGCAAGTGATTCTTTAAGTAAATGGTGCAATCTTGTCGGTTTTTGATCTTTCCAGAGAGTATGGGATTTGATTTTAATCTAATTTATGACATAACTAGGTAGCCTAAGATGTTGGCTAACCCCGACTTTTGAATCTTGTAATTTCGATATGTATATCTTGAGTTATGGCCAAAATCGTAAATAGTGCAAATTGATACGTATTTTGTATTCAGTCCAAAGATGTGTAATTTTCGTGAGATTGGAGTCCTCTTTGGTCTAAATGCTGAACATAAAAGTTTAAGAGGACAATTTAAACTTTCCAGAAAGGTATAATTCTTGGCCATAGGGTGTCAGGAGTGAGAGTTATGAGTCCCCAAGCATGGGTTAATAATATGATTTTACCCAGAAAGTTTACTGTGACTGCCTGTGTTCTTGGTCAAAATCCGACCTTTTCCCTTGTTCAAATCAGCTTGTGAATAAAATAAAAGTTGTAGTATGTGCTTCAAGCTTTCCATACACAACTTGCACGCCCCAAACCGGTGAGCATATCTCGAGTTACGACTCTCCGAATAAATTGAGTTTGAATTGGTATTTTATGAGCAGCTTGCTAAGATGATAGTTTTTACCCTCCTTAACCATTCTTTTGACCTTCATGGTCAACTAAAGAGTTGGACTTTATAATTTGAGCTTTCTGGAAAGTCCTTTTATGCCATGATACTATTCTTGTGGGAGAAGTTATGGCCTTCCGAGTACACCTTAGAAAGCAAGTTTAAATTTTAAGTAATCCTAGAAACCTACTAAGATATTCTCCATCACTCTCATCCAAATTAACTTCTAATTTATGGTACTTATTCTTTCTTAAGTGTCCTCAAAGGATCGTTGCACTCAATTGTTCAAGTCCCTGCGAATTAAGTGTGTATAAATTGCGGTTGTCCTGGTACGTCTATTGCCTGATATCTTATGCATAGTATTATGAGTTATTCTTTTTATGCCAAGTTCTTTATGTTTATTTTACCATTCAAAAGTATACGCAAGTTCTTAGGGATTTCAAGTACCAAACTTGAATTATCAAGTTATTTTCAGCCTCCTCTAAGTGCTTATGGTATGCATCCTTTATGTTAAGAAGTCTTATGTTAAACCAATACTTTTGGATATTAAGGACATTTCATGAGTAAATTTCTTTATAAGTACAACCTTTCTCCTAAAGGATTTCAAGGATATTTTTAAGTTATGAATAAATTTGTATAAAGATCCGGTTGTACCAACTCTCAAGGTTAGGGTTTCAAGTTTTCTAAATTTAATAAAGGCCTCGTCCATGTTTAATCGTGCCTTAGTACACAACAGGGAACCCGTGCCTTAATATGCACACCATGTTTAATCGTGCCTTGGTGCACACCAGGATAACCGTGCCTTAGTACACCAGGGAAAAATATGTATTTAGTGTCTTAAGTATACACCATGGAAATCAGGCAAGTATAGGATATTTATCCACCATTTGGATCTCCCGATCGGTCTGGGTATGCGCATACAGAGGCTTAGCCGATGATCGCGAGTAGGGACCTTCTTATAAGTAATAAGCCAACCAAGTGTTCAATTAAAGTTAAATTCTACAGCTTTCAGTTGAAGGAAAAGTTTTAAAGTTTTTTCTCACCTAGCCTCACGAGTGTGATTCTTTGAACCATTCTATTTCCACGCATGATTTAAGTTGAATTGTTCATGTTTTAGTTTTAGTTTTTCGTCTTTATATTATGTTATGTTCAAGCACGATGGAAGTAAGGAACTTGCGGTTTTGGTTTCCAATGAGGTTCGGTTGTCTTCAACGAGTTAAGTGTGGGTTTGTTATGTAAGTATACTTACTGAATGTTTATTTCTCCATTCGTTTATTTTATTGTAAATTTAACGGAACCGCGCTAAAGTAAGTAATTAACTTTCTAAACGTTTCTCTTTATTATAGGGGTATATGGCTGAGTTGATCTCATTCTTTAAAGTTTTTATTGTTTTAGGAAACCCGACGAGAGGAAAGGGTAAAATCCCGGACGGATGAGGTTCGAAAGCTTCCTAAAGAAATCTGAGGTGAATTGGGAGACTTCTCATGAGGAACAATAGAGAATTTAGTTGATCTTTTGGCTTGTATAATTTGTTGGGTTGCTATGTTGTGGTTTTAAGTGTATGCCTCAAGTCTAAGTTATGATTTTGGTGATGTATGTTTTAAGTTGATCTTATGCATTGGTTTCATGTGTTGGGTTGTAGTTTAGCCTTGTCCTCGTTATGTGGACAGCGGTAATACCCTCGGGTGCAAATTCCGCTGCGCTAATCATTAGGTTAAGTGAGTCTTTAGCTTAATCTGGCGGTTATTAATCTGGGGGTGTTACGGTTTTTGGTATCAGAGCAAAACAAATTGGGATAACCCTAGGTTTTGGAGAGTAGTATAGGGTGAAGTTAGAAGTAACCAAGTGGTATTAAGGATACGGTAGGAATTTATATACATATGGTCTATGTGAAATAAAGTATGCGGGATGCATGAGTTTTTTTAAAAGTAAAACAACAAATTTGGGGTACGAGAAAAGTTTAAGTATATATAATGGTATGAAAAGAGTTTGTGAATGAGGGATTTATGCACGAATATGGGAAAAGCTGGTAATAGATTAATACTTTAAGTTCAAGATTCATTATAGTTCATGAGTTTAAAAAGGGTTAGCAAATGATGACTTTACGCATGTGTATGAGAAATGTTCAGTTACAAGTTGATGTTATAAATCCAAGGTCAAGTATGATTCATGTAGTTGTATAAGATTTGAATTAGTTATGGGTTCGTCCGGGCAATAGTATGATGAGAGTTTATGCCGATAAAATTTTTATTTTACTTTAATAATGTCTATTTTGTTTTTCTTATGTTACGATAGATGGCCGACCCTGAAACCCCAAACCCATATGCCATGTCAATGAAGCCGGAGAACTGTGTCTCCGCTCATATAGTGAAACTGATGGATGTGTTGCGCACTTTAAGACCAAACCCAAACTTTCAATACCACGATCCAGTGAGGAGAGCTCACTGTTTACTAGCGACCCTTCCCCATGCACACCCTTGGCCTTGGTTTCGCAACGACTACCATGAATTCATCTGCACATTCAATCAAGGAATGCATGAGGAGCGATTCCAGATCATGGGGGCTTGGTCAGTGGTGACCTTTGAATTAACGTTGCAAGGGTACGCAGATTTGGGGAAGTGTTAGGTTGTTGTGTTTTAAGATATTTTGGGTTGGATCTTGTTGTATTTAATTATGAAACAATTATTTTGTTTTCAAACCATGGAGTTGTGCCTCCGTGGATGATTCGAGTCAAGTAATATGATGCAAAGGTGGAAATCTCTAAAGCTTAAATATTCCATGTGGATTTCTTCAGGTGGTGAACTCTAATTTAATTTTAACAAGCATATAAGGATTGGCAAACCAGTAATGAGAGAGAGTATAGTACATGTATGTCTATGTCAATATAGTGGAAAAAAAAAAGTATGTATACGTTGGTATACCGCTCATGTCTGCAAGAGGAAGTACCCAGTAATAGGAGATTATGACTAAGGAAGTTAACTGGAGATTTCGTTACTAAGTTTACAAAGTATGGGGGTGAGGTATAGAATGTGTTTGGAATAAATTCTTATGTTTATATCGTAGTGTGTCGCACATAGCAAATATTGGTCGACCTTTAAATGAGCATGGAGAAGAAATATTTGACAACCAGGGTCATAATATGCAACTTCAGGGATACCAAGAGTTGCCCCATGTTAACCCAGTGTCAGGGTCTTTAGTAAGCAGGATACCCTCACCAAATCCTTATCACCCCGAATTTAAGGACATGCGAAACCTGAACTTCAGCGGAGAATTCCAAACTAAGGGCAGAAGGAAGTAGCTCGGTTAGGGACAATGATCACGCCGATAGGATGGCTAAAGGAACCCTAGGACATACGCAGGGGAATTCAACCTCGTAGAACTTGAGAATTTGATTAGCCATATGGAAAAGATATTGAGGTTTCCGAGGTACCTAAGGAAAATTGGGTAACCATTAGAACTTTTTACCTCACCAATGAAGCAGACTTGTGATGGGGCACTATGAAGAACAAGTACAAGGGCACAGGACTGCCACAGGAAAACTTTTTAGTGGATTTTCGAGCGAAGTTTTATCTTCTCTCCTTGCAATGCCAGAAGGAGAAGGAGTTCATGGAGTTAAGAATGACAGGACAAGATATGTCGGTGATGCAGTATGCTGCAAGGTTTAATGAGTTGGCTCGTTTTGCGCCCATTATGTGACTAAGGAACGCATGAAGATCTCTAGGGTTGTGGGCGGTTTAGCCGTGTATACAAAGTCATCTGACAGGTCAACTGTTCCATACTATGCAAGAGCTGTATGAGAGAGCAGCTGAGGTGGAAAGGGTGAAAAAGGAATTGAGAAGCGTGTACCAAGAAGAAGAGACTTACGCCAGGCCGAAAAGGAAGTGGCCACCTCTAGTATAGTAGTTACTAGAACTCTTTTGATAAACTCTACACCTGTTTATGTTTATTTGATTTTGGTGCATCGCATTCATTTATTTCTGAACATATTAGTTCTGTTTTAGGCTTGTAGAAATTCTGTTTTTAGGCATGCAGAAACATGAGAAGGTAGTTACCTATCAGATAGGATTACCTAATGGCCAAAGCATAATGTGTGAAGAGGTATTCATGAATGTCCCTCTGAGAATATCGGAAGAAAGCTTCCCAATTAACCTCATCGAAATTGATCTAGCTAAAGTCGATGTTATTGTAGGCATGGATTGGTTAGCTAAACAGGGAGCCAAGATAAAATGTGATGAGGGAAAGGTTGTGCTAAAAAATAAGCTAGGAGGCAAGGTTCACTTCAAACTTGAATCAAGAAAGTCCAATTATATAATTGTGTCTTTGATGAAGGCTAGGAGGCTTATGAGCGGTAGGTTACTTGTGCTATGTAGTGGAAAGTAAGCCAGAAGAGTGGAGAATAGAAGATATTCTAAGAGAATTTCCAAATGTTTTCCTGAAGAACTTTCTAGTTTGCCCCTGAAGAGGGAAATTGATTTCGAGATAGAATTAGTTTCGGGAATGCAACCGATCTCTAAGGCGCCGTATCAAACGACACCCGCAGAGTTAAAGGAGCTCAAGATCCAACTGGATGAATTAATCCAGTTAGGGTTCATAAGGCCGAGTGTGTATACTTGGGGAGCATCGGTTCTGTTTGTCAAGAAGAGAGACGATAGGTTAAGACTGTACATTGACTACAGAGAGTTTAACAAGGTTACCATCAAGAACAAGTATCCCATGCCCCATATTGATGATTTGTTTGACCAATTACAAGGACTAGGCATGTTTTCCAAGATTGATTTAAGGTCAGGATATCACCAGTTAAGGATCAAACTTGAGGATATACCCAAGATAACTTTTAGGACCCGTTATGGCACTATGAGTTATAGGGATGCCTTTTAGGCTTACCAACGCCCCGACAGTCTTTATAGACCTCATGAATCAAGTGTACACCCTACTTGGACAAGTTTGTAGTGATCTTTATTGACGATATATTGATTTATTCAAAAACTCGAGAGGAGCATGAACAACATTTGAGAATAGTGCTGCAAACTTTACGGGAACATCAGTTGTATGCTAATTGAAGAAGTGTGAGTTTGGTTGGAAGAAGTAGCTTTTTGGAGCACATAGTAACCAAAGAGGGGATCAAAGTTCATCTGCAACAGGTTGAAGTAGTTATGGACTGGGCTAGACCCACAACCATTACCAAGGTAAGGAGCTTTTTAGGTATGGCAAGCTATTACCGACGTTTTATTCAAGATTTTTCTAGGATTGCCTCGCCATTGAACCGCCTATTGAGAAAGGCTACCAAGTTTGAGTGGTCTGAAAAGTGTGAGGAAGCATTTCACAAACTCAAAATAACGCTCACTTCTGCCCCAATCCCAATCTTGCCGGTGGAAGGAAAGAGTACGTCATCTATAGTGACGCATTCAAACGATGGCTAGGATGTGTTTTATTGTAGGATGACAAAGTCATAACATTTGCCTTCAGGTAGTTAAAACCTTATGAACTGAATTACCCTACTCATGATTTGGAGATAGCGGCAGTTGTTTTCGCTTTGAAGTTTTGGAAGCATTACTTATATGGTACTTCCACCAACGTTTTTACGGATCATCAGAGTCTTAAGTACATATTTACCCAAAAGGAGTTGAACTTGAGACAACAGGGATGGTTAGAATTCCTCAAGGATTATGATTTGGACATCTAATGTCATCCCAAGAAGGCACTCCGTGGTTGATACCCTGAGAACGAAAAAATCAGCATGATACAAATGCGCTAACAGTGGCCCAACCGAAAGTTAAGTCAAAAGGTCCAGAAGGGATCGAGGTAGTTTCAACAGAATATGCGAAAGTACAATGGGCAGAGTTACAGTTGCAGCCTTCCATTTTGGATGGAATCAAGGAAGAACAGATGAATGGTGAGCACCTAAAGTATAAGCGTGCGGGAGTAGAAAAAGAAAAAAAATGCTAGGATTTTTAATTCACGAGGATGGATCCTTAAGGTTCCAAAATCATTTATGTGTGCCCAAGAGCAGAGATTTAAGGAAAAGAATTTTATGTGAAGGGCATGATACCCCATATTCAATGCACCCAGGTGGTACTAAGATGTACCGTGACATAAGGAAAAAATTCTAGTGGCCTAACATGAAGAAGGACATAACAAATTTTGTGGATAAGTGCCTTATGTGCCAAAAGGTGAAAATAGAGACCAGCGGCCTGCAGGAGAATTAAGGCCACTAGAAATCCCCACATGGGAATGAGATTCAATACCTATGGATTTTATCATAGGATTACCCATGACGGTCACCAAGAAGAATGCTATATGGGTGATCATGGACTAATCAACCAAGTTTGCCCATTTCATTCCAATAAATGATAGTTGAAAAGTTAATAAGTTGGCCAGTATTTATATGAAAAAAGTGATGAGGCTACACGGCATTCCAAAGGACATAGTCTCTGACAGATATACAAAGTTTCGATTGCGGTTTTGGGAAGCTTTATAGAAGGCGTTTGGCACCGAGATGAGCTTCAGTAGCTCGTATCACCTTGAAGCTGGTGGCCAAACTGGGAGAGTAAGTCAGATGGACATGTTTAGGGTTGTGTTCTAGTTTTTCAAGGAAGTTGGGAAGACTTTTTACCGTTAGTAGAGTTTTCCTACAATGATAGCTGCCAAGCTATAATTCAAATGGCACAGTTCGAAGCTCTTTATGGTAGAAAATGCAGAACTCCCTTGTGTTGGAGTGAGTTGGATGAAACCTTGTTAGTGGTTCCGGAGTTGATACAAGATATGGCAAATAAAGCCCGAGTCATTAGCCAGCACATCAAGACGGCCCAGAGCCGACAGAAGAGTTATACAGATGGGAGAAGGAAACCTTTAGAGTTTCAACCAGGGTATAAAGTGCTTCTTAAGGTTTCACCCACGAGGGGAGTGCGGAAATTTAATATCAAAGGGAAGCTAAGTCCTCGATATATCGGGCCATACGAAATCATAGAAAAGATTAACCCCGTAGCATATAGGCTTGAATTGCCTACCGATCTAAATCATGTCCACGATGTATTTCATATATCTCAGCTACGAAAATACGTTCCCGATCCGGACCACGTTATTGTGTCTGAACCGCTAACCATCACAAAACATTGGTCTTATGGAGAAGTACCGGTCATAATTCTGGACCAGAGACTCAAGCTTTTGCGCTCCAAAGAGATTCCCTTAGTGGAAGTCCTTTGGACTAATCACTCGTCATCAGAAGCCACATGGGAGACCGAAGAAGACATGCGAAACAAGTACCCCCATCTGTTTTAAGGTAAGTCGCCAAGGATATGAGGGTAGTATTTTCAAGTTTCGGGGATGAAACTTCTTTTAAGGGGAATAAGATGTAATAACCCAAAGAAAACCACCCCTTAATACGCATTAATTAGTTTAATTATTCAAGGTTAAAAATAAATAATGATAATTAAAGCGCGTGTTCCATCTTTTCTACTCTTCCCTTTTTTATAGTGATCATGATTGTATTCATTAGTGTGCGTTTTGCAAGACTTGAACAGTGCAACAATCGTCAAAGTATAGCAGTCAAAATTCTTTTTTTTTCTTTTCTCCACTCTTCCCTTTTTTATAGCGATCATGATTGTATTCATTTCCGAGACCGATATAATCGAATCCATCTTTTATCCAAATCCAAGTGGAAATAATATGAGGAATTACGAGGAGGTGCATGAGTATATTTATTTGGGACACCAATAATATTTTACGGTATACCAATTTTAAGTAATTTGGATTTAGGAAGATATAAGTGTAAGAAATAGGATTCAAATTGATAAAAATTTTCCCATTTGGACCTCATGTTAGCCGGCCAACTAAGAAGGAAAGAGAGGGGGAGGTCATATATATATATATATATATATATATATATATATATCATTTTGGAACACATTACTCAAACATTCTCCCTCTCACTCTTGCTCCCTCTCTCTCGTCTGTCCATCTTCCTCCCCCGATCCCTCTGCCATCGCCGCCCTGCCCATCCGGCACCACTGCCAGCCGTTGCCGCCCTGATTCCGGCCACCGTTGCCGCCTCATCATCATCATCTCATCTTTTCTCTCAGTTTCCTCTTGTGGTAATTGTCTCCATCTTCCACACTCACTCTACCAAAGAGTTATACATACTTATAATATGATTTTAGGGGTTTTTCATGTGTTTTTCAGAGGTTAATCAAGTAATACTTAAATTCAAGAGGTGGTGGTTGAAGGAATCAAAGTACAAAAGTGTGAATTGGGTAAGTTGTGATGAACGTGTGTTTAGATGGTTGAATAAGTGTGAATAATGTTATATTTTGAAATGCATGTTGGTTAGAAGGTTTAAATTCTTTATGGAAGATTGTGTGTAGTTAAAATGTGGATGCATGTGCTTAGAATGGGATTAAATTAGCAAGAGGATGAATTCTATGGTGTTTGATGTTGAATTTATGAAGTGTATGGCTTAGGAACTTGAATTATATTGAGTTTGTCTTTTGCATTATAAGATTTAGTCAAGAATGATGGTTTCTTTATGTTCATAATCCTGGAAATTGGTATTCATGGTTGGGTAGCATGATTTAGGAAAGTATTTAAGGTAGATCTTTGAGTTAAACATGCATGCAAGTAATTCTTTAAGTAGATGGTGCAATCTGGTCGATTTTTGATATTTCCAAAGAGTATGGGATTTGATTTTAATCTATTTTATGACATGACTAGGTAGCCTAAGAAGTTAGCTACCCTCGGCTTTTGAATCTCGTAATTTCGATATGAATATCTTGAGTTATGGCCAAAACCGTAAAATTGTGCAAATTGATATGTATTCTGTAGTCAGTCCAAAGATGTGTATTTTTCGCGGGATTAGAGTCCTCTTTGGTCTAAATGTTGACATAAAAGTTGAAGAGGACACTTTAAGCTTTCCAGAAAGGTATAATTCTTGGCCATAGGGTGTCGGGAGTGAGAGTTATGAGTCCCCGAGTATGGGTTAATAATCTGATTTCACCCAGAAAGTTTACTGTGACTGCCTGTGTTCTTGGCCAAAATCCGACCTTTCCCCATGTTTGAATTAGCTTGTGAATAAAACAAAAGTTGTATTATGTGTTTCAAGCTTTCCATAGACAGCTTGCACGCCCCAAACCGATGAGTTTAGCTCGAGTTACGGCTCTACAAATAATTGGAGTTTAAATTGGTATTTTCTGGGCAGCTTGCTAAGATGATAGTTTTTACCCTCCTTAACCATGTTTTTAACCTTCATGGTCAACCAAAGAGTTTGAGTTTATAATCTGAGCTTTCCGAAAAGTTCTTTTTTGCCATGATACGATACTTGCGGGAGAAGTTATGGCCTTCCGAGTACACCTTAGGAAACAAGTTTAAGTTTTAAGTAATCCTAGAAACCTACTAAGATATTCTCCATTACTCTCATCCAAGTTAGGTTCTAATTTATGGTTCTTATTCTTTCTTAGGTGTCCTCAAGGGGTCGTTGTGCTTAACTATTAAAGTCCCTGCGAATTAAGTGTGTGTAAATTGCGGTTGTTCAGGTACGTCTATTGCATGATATCTTATGCATAGTATTATAAATTATTCTTTTTATGTCAAGTTCTTTATGTTTATTTTACCATGCTTATTTTATATGCAAGCTCTTATGTTTTATGCTCAAAAGTTTATGCAAGTTCTTATGGATTTCAAGTACCAAACATGAATTATCAAGTTATTTTCAGCCTACTCTAAGTGCATATGCTACGCATCCTTTATGTTAAGAAGTCTTATGTTAAACCAATACTTTTGGATATTAAGGACATTTCATGAGTAAATTTCTTTATAAGTACAACCTTTGTCCAAAAGGATTTCAAGGATATTTTTAAGTTATGAATAAATTTGTATAAGGATCCGGTCGTACCAAGTATCAAGGTTAGGGTTTCAAGTTTTCTAAATTTAATAAAAGCCTCGTCCATGTTTAATCGTGCCTTAGTGCACAACAGGGAACCCATGACTTAATGCACACCATGATTAATCGTGCCTTGGTGCACACCAGAATAACCGTGCCTTAGTACACCAGGGAAAAATATGTATTTAGTATCTTAAGTGCACACCATGGAAATCTCGCCAGTATAAGATATTTATCCACCATCTGGATCTCCCGATCTGTCCGGGTATGCGCATACGGAGGCTTAGCCGATGATCGCAAGTAGGGACCTTCTTATAAGTAATAAGCCAACCAAGTGTTCAATTAAAGTTAAATTCTACAGCTTTTAGTTGAAGGAAAAGTTTTAAAGGTTTTTCTCACGAGTGTGATTCTTTGAACCGTTCTATTTCCACGCATGATTAAAGTTGAATTGTTCATGTTTTAGTTTTAGTTTTTCGTCTTTATATTATGTTATGTTCAAGCACGATGGAAGTAAGGAACTTGCGGTTTTGGTTTCCAATGAGGTACAGTTGTCTTCAACGAGTTAAGTGTGAGTTTGTCAAGTAAGTATACTTACTCAATGTTTATTTCTCCATTCGTTTATTTTATTGTAAATTTAATGGAACCGCGCTAAAGTAAGTAATTAACTTTCTAAACGTTTCTCTTTATTATAGGGGTATATGTACTGAGTTGATCTCATTCTTTAAAGTTTTTATCGTTTTAGGAAACCCGGTGAGAGGAAAGGGTAAAATCCCGGACGGACGAGGTTCGAACGCTTTCTAAAGAAATCCGAGGTGAATTGAGAGACTTTTCATGAGGAACAATAGAGAATTTGGTTGATCTTTTTGCTTGTATAATTTGTTGGGTTGCTATGTTTTGGTTTTAAGTGTATGCCTCAAGTCTAAGTTATGATTTTGGTGATGTATGTTTTAAGTTGATCTTATGCATTGGTTTCATGTGTTGAGTTGTAGTTTAGCCTCGTCCTCGTTATGTAGACGGCGGTAATACTCTCAGGTGCAAATTCCGTTGCGCTAATCATTAGGTTAAGTGAGTCTTTAGCTTAATCTAGAGGTTATTAACCTGGGGGTGTTACAAAAGGGAAAAGACATGGTATATAAGTCAAGTGGACTCCTCTTAACACCAAATGGTTTTAAGATGGAACCTCACTTAACTTGTGTCTTATGGACTTTGGTTGAAGTGGGCTCTTGCCTTGGATCTCCCCAATAATATATATATATATATATATATATATATATATATATATATATATATATATATATATATATATATAGGAAAACTGGATTCTAATAATCTCTACTTTCACCAATTGTATAATAATAATCTCTAGTTTAACAAAAAATTACTCGGAGGTACCCCAATGTTTGGGGAAACTATTTTTCGTTACTCTATCTTTTCAAAACTCGTTTGAGGTACCCTTAATTTTTGGGTTAGTAATTATCGGGTGTTTTTCTGGCCATCAATTTTATTAAGTGACCAAAATACCCTTATTTTTCTTCTTTAAAGGTACTTCTTAAAAAATGGAACAAGAAGGGTATTTCGATCACTTATCTAAATTGATGACCGGAAAAACACATAATAATTACTAACACAAAAACTAAGGGTACTCCAAAATGAGTTTTGAAAAGTTGGGGTACCTGAAAAACATTTCACAAAAAGTTAGGTTACCTCCGAGTAATTTTTGCAACTTTAATTTTGGATTTTAGTGGTCGCAAAAAAAATATTGGATTGTAGTGGTACCAAAACCACATCCACATTCTTTTTATTTTTCTCATTCCTACCTCATATTGTTTTTGTTTTTTCATTCCCGCCCCCAGAAAGGTAATGAATTGTAGTTACTAAAAGAATTTTTAAATTACTGTGTTGAGAATTCGAACAATTATTATGATTTTTTAAAATGAACAAAAATGAAAAAATTGTTAAAAATGAAAATAATTGGGGAAAACACCATAAATTTATTAAAAATCATGGTAAAGTGTCATACAAATTTTTGAATCAAATGGATCTCAAAATCTATGACATTTAGGGTATACTGTCGGTGGTATCCCCCAAGAATCCAATTTTTTTTTTGGACCATCGAAATCCAAAACGAATGTAGGGATTATTGTGATACAATTGATGAAAGTAGGGATTATTAGAATCCAATTTTTCTATTTTTAAATAGTGGTTGCATAAATTACCTTATTCTGAGCCTAACATCTTTTGAACAAATTGGGCTAATCTTTAAGAGTTGGAACAAGTGGATGTTCACTCCTAAAGTTTAGTTTAATTATTTATGAAATGCACATAGTAAAGGAAAGGTGATTTTACAGTTACTATTCACAAAATGTGCGATTAATCCTTAAATATTTTTAAATAGTAAACCCCAACACAATCCCCCGTCCTGCGGATGTTTAGAAGTTTGAACGACGAGAAAAAATGTCTACACCATGATACCCAAGCAAGCCAAGAAAGGCCTGCCAACCTCTTTGAGAGGATGATGCAAGAAATGGTCAACATGATACGAATGACTCATAATAAGAGGAGAATAATGGGAGACTAATGGAAAGAGTGGTCAAGCATGGGGCAAGGCCCTACAATGGTGAAATGGAGCCTGCTGTGTTGGAAGGCTGGCTCCGATACATGGAAAATATTTTTGACGTTTAAGAAATACCAAACACCAAGAAAGCCGTGATAGCCTCATTCTATCTAGCAGGAGAAGCGAGTGTTTGGTGGGGTACAGTAAAAAGAAAGCATACCATCAATGAGTAGTCATGGGTCATGTTCGTAGAGGAATTAAGAAACCATTTCTACCCTATGCACATGCGAAGGATTAAACAGAAAGAATTCGAAAATATGAAGCAAGGAGATCAAGTGTGATGCACTACATGAACAAGTTCATTGAGCTGGGCTGGTTTGATAAAGACTATGTGTCAAACGAGCTGATGAGAATGCAGCGATTCCAGGAAGGCGTAGTACCTTACATGCAAAGAAACATGGCCTACTGCAATGACCTGCAATTCCAATTAAACTCATCAAATGTCTTGGCATAGACGATATGGTGCCACCAGTGCTGCCTGAAGTGGATCCCATTCCCAGTCTTCTTCCTTCATATAGGAACATTTACTTTATTCTCCACATCATTTATAATATGCCATACACATAACACGTGAGGAACATCGGGAAAAAATCGACCTATAGCACCTGACAACCCTTTCTTCCGATCAGCAACGAACATTTCCTATCTCACACTAGGGCCCAATAAATTCGGCAATCTTTTCATGAGTCATTTATGACTCCATCTTGTTGTCTCTCATTAAGGAGCACACAGCAAGAAAGTTGTGGTTTGTAGAAATGACCCCAACTATCCAACATAAATGTCACTTCGTCTTGTTCGTCTTGTACGTACTGTCAATGAGCAAAACATGTGGATATGTACGCAACATGCGGATACGTACCCCAACTATCCAACATAATAATAATAATAATAATAATAATAATAATAATAATAATAATAATAATAGAAGGCATTAGACATGGTAATAGCTATTACAATAGTAGTGTCATACTAATGAGTGTATACATAATAATACCCCTAAAATGGAAGTAGTGATATGAATGGCCTTATGATATATGCCATGAAGGAATTGTGTTATGAGTCACGTTGATTGACAATTTGACACGAAATAGCCTAACTTAGAACCTTCTTAAAGCTAATGACTACAGTATGATTAGTTAATATAATTTGGAAGATTATAACACCCTTGATGGACTCTCCCACCTTAGAGAGAGACTCCTTTCATTATGTTAATCAAATGGTAATTGGAAACACTTATGAAGGAGTGATATGCTAGAATCTTGCCACTAATTACTATTTCATTGAACATTCATTCTATTCAGTTGAACTATATAAGCGACCATCGTTCCCACTAGTCCAAGATGTCCCAAAACCTATCATTTCTAAATGCAACAATCGTTCAGCTCTCATACTCTCTTAGGACAACCCTTCTTGACCGTAACTCTATAGTCTATATCAATGGTTAACCTTCCAATTATCAAATTGAAGAGCCAATGTAAAGTACTTCACTTCTACCAAAGTGATTAAAGTAGGTTGGAGTCATGAATTCAATTCAAGAGTTTAATGAGTCAAGGTACAATAAATGTAAATCCCTTCTTATAAAAACTGTATTGTTTTACTAAACATATTACTGTCTATTGGATGTCCACGGTACTGTTACTGCTATTGTTATTACACTGGTGATCACCTGGTTATTGTTTACACGCTTATCATTATTATCTGCGTGCCTATCATTTATTGCGCATCTATCGTTAATTACACGCCTATCGTTTATTGTTTGCGCGCCTATCGTTATTGTTGGACTATCCATAGACATTATTGTTCCCTCTCCCTCATTTCGAACTTAAACTTTTTTTTACATGGTTGGGTTTACTATACTAGGACTCCGTTCTCACTTTCAAAACTGTTTTATGTTTTCATGTTGATTGTAGCGGATACTTGGGGGTTAGTTGTACGGGACGCTCACCTAGAGTCTTATATCTAGTGTTATAATTAAATATAATAATAATATCCTACGAGACATAGTTTCCTACGCTTTGTAAGAAATTTTCATTTTTCCTTTTACATGTCAAACCTTTTAGTTAGCCGATTATTAATAAAATGTGTTAGTTTTCCAAATACAGATACTGTACTAGCTTTGCATGTCCTTAAGACATGCATCATAACACCCCATTAAAATTAAATTAAATTAATTATTTGGCCTAAAACAAATAGGGCGTTACATGTATCACACAAAAACAACTTTCGTAGATTTCCCTCTTCATCAAGGTCGGTAAATGACAAGTACCCGTGCTCATTTTCCAAGTGGAGACAATGGTGCACGTGTGACTTGCCGTCCATGTCATCACTCTGTATTCTTGATCTCACGTTGTAAACCTGTCTGACATTGGCAGTAGGAGTATATCCGGTGTAAATCCAGAAATTCTGCTTGAGTGAGGTGTGTATCGCAGTAGGAGTATATCTGGTGTAAGTTATTTCCCGAACATGTTCATTTAAACCGAACAGCAAAATAGCTATTAAATGATGACTTTAGTTTACTAGAGGCTTCAATCAACATATTTCTTTTTTTTTTGTTTTATTTTAGCTCGGTGGAAACAAAATACTTTTCCTTAGGATTCTCTCAATCAAATAGAAATAGAGAACGAAGTAACTAGAAAGATTGTTAGAATATGCCCTTCTAGAAAGTGTTTGTGATTGTTCCAGAAGAAATGAAACAAAAGATAGGGTAGAGCTAGGACAATTATTGTATGAGGTCTACCCAATGCTAGATGCAGAGGCGTATAATTGATTGACATGAACATCATGAGCTGTCCCATAATAAAACCAGTTGTTGCAGATACCTTCTTCTCGGTTCCTTCTTCTCCTTCTTCCATAACCTAAATTATATACGAATTCCTGAACCCAAGAATTAAGAAGAATAAGTTCTTTATTCCCCAAAATAGAATACCCACTTAGAATAAGGAAACAGATTATATTTTTCGAGAAGTGCAAAATCATATGGATACAATCCTCATTATGCATCTTGATCAATTGAATTGTTTCATTGTGGACTCCTATACGAAGCTTTTGTAGATGTGTTTCCGGGTATTCCTTTATCATTTCGTCCAACAAACAGAGCTCCTCTAATTCGATGAATTTTTCTAGAAGACTCGTTTCTTGAATATCATTCAAAAAAGTTTCAGATTGTTTAATATTCCACCAATTAGTAACCCAAGATTCCAGACTTTTTTGAATAATTCTTTCCTGTAACGAGCCCATTTCGGTACTAAGAGTAGGTTGATAGCCCACAGCGGAAGGCATTCTACCCAATAAGGCGGATACATCAGATCCTACTTGTACGAAACGGAAGATATTGTCAATAAATAGAAGTACGTCTTGTTCATTAACATCTCGGATATATTCCGCCATAGTTAGGGCAGTCAACCCAACTCTCATACGTGCTCTCGGCGGTTCATTCATTTGACCGCTTCAAAGAGTGTCCATGCCGGTGCCCCTCTTCAATTCGTACAGGATAAACCTATGGCTATGCTGCCCCCTTTCTTCCTCACACACTTGGACGTGCCACAATTCTCCCGTCTGAGTCCACGCTACAATGACAAACTTGCATTGGCAAGAATTTGTTGACGTAGCGGCTAAGTCCAGATCATCCAATCTCCCGTGGTACGTATTGTATCTCCAACATTTCAAATAAACTTAAATGTACTGTCTTAATCTTTTCTCTTATGCTTAGCTCTTACAAATCGAAATCTGATTCCCCGAGCTATTTCATCGGCCCATTCATGAATGGCAACAAATGAATCACACAATTCCTTGGTAGCAAAATACTGTGAGTAATCTATATCATCTTCACCAAATTCCTCTAATGGAACCTACAATAATAATATTAATAAAATCAAATTAGTCCAATACTACTAATCATAAGATTAACAATATTAATAATACCAACATTAGTATTAATAATAATGACGACGACGACACTATTATTATTATTATCATTATTATTATTATTATTATTACTAACAATAAAAACAATTACAATAATAAATAACAACAATAATAATAATAATAACAATAATAATAATAATTTTATTAATAATATAATAACAATAATAGTCACAATAATAATAATCACTGATAAAATTAATAATAATAATAATATTTATTAAGAATAAAAAACGAAAAATCAAAAACAGTTTCAAAACTTCGGACCGGCAGCACCCAACATGTGTCAGAACTATGGCCGAGCTGCACCCAACATGCGACTGAACCATGGTCAAGCCACACCTGGATCGCGGCCTGACCATGGTCTAACCGCGATTGGGGAGTGGTTGGACCTACTTCAAAAGCTTTTTTTTGTACGTTTACACATTCAAAGAATTAAACCTATTTTGAATTGAAGGTATTAATATAAAAAAATGATACTCACATTCATAAACCAAAAAATTTCAATAACAAAACACATAAACTGAAGTTCAAAAAACACAAATTAAACAAACTTACCTCTTATGTCCAGAAGTGGATGCCCAAGAAGAATGGTGGTGCTCTTATTTCGAATGGTTTGCACATCTCGTCCCCTTGTGTGGTTAGTAATGGGTTGAGGAATATTAGGAATGACACGATTGTGCCTGACTCTCTTGAGGCTTCCGATTGTGACGATCTGGGGATACTTCTAGGAAACTATTACGGACCCTATTAATGTTGTATTGGATATCAACAAATGTGCAAGCAAGTTGACTTACAAGGATGCTCTCTTGAGTACGTGGATCCAAAATCAATCGGGCGGTGGATGGGTGTAGGGCCCGCGGCCCCCGGAGGGCACGGTCCCCCACGGAGGGTCGATTCGACGTAGGGTTGCTTATTTTCTTAAGTGACGATTTTAAAGAGATTTGGCTTTTTTTAGAAATTAATTTGTTCGAAATAGGAGAAAACAACGCGGGAAGAAAAAGAAATAAAAAGAAGAGCAAAGTGGGTCGGATCCGCGCGGATTCGGTGCCCACCCGAGCCGAAAACAGGTTTTTTGAGTTTTGAACTGGAAAAAGGAAAAAATAATAAAAATAAAAAATAAAAAAAACGGATCAAACAGTAGCTTGGGTCTGCGCGGATCTTGGGACTATTTGGGCCGAAACTCCACCCAAATCTTCACGGATTCGGGTTCCGTTTTGGCCCGAATGATTCACGGATCCTCGCAAATCCAAATCAAACTGAGGTTTTTTTTTTTAGCAAAAGGGAAAGAAGAAAAGGCTGACCCAAATAGACCTGGGTCCGCGCGGATCCGCGCGGATTCCGAGTCCATTTTGGGTCGGTGTTTTCTTCTTTTCTCTTTTCCTGACTTTTTTTAAAGAGATAAAAAAACCTAAAATAAAAATAAACAAAATGGAGTCGCCAGTTAATTTTAAAAGTAAAATTAACAAAACCTTTTTTTAAAAAAAAAGAAAGAAGAAAAAAAAAACTGACTCCGGTCCCAAACCAAAGATCGAATTCGGGGGTAAAGAAGTCGGTGTAGGGGGATGCCCTTGCACCGCCCGCCGAAGCGGCCTTTACTAAGTCGGGTTACATTAGAAAAATAAAGAAAAGAAAAAAAAGCGAAGTTGTCACCGAATTGAAAGAGATATCATGCAATTAACGAAAAGAAAAAAAAAAGAGTTCAGCATAAAAATAAAAAAAACTAAAATTACAGCGGGCGGGGCGTATTAGCTACATTTTTACAGTTTTCTCTTAAACCAGGAAACGAAAAGAAAGAAAGAAAACTAAATTAAGCGAATGAAATTAATTCAGGCTAAATTATACCCAGAATCCTCGCAGATTTGGTGGAAAATGAGTCGCCGGAAGCTAATTCAGGCCGGTTGTACGTCGGTCGTTGGAACCCAAGGTGGCTGAGAAGGACCCAACAAGGAAATCCGCGCGGATTTCCTTAAACTTCGCCTAGGTCGAGTCTGCGTTTTGCTCAGAAAAATCCCTTCCCCGAATACCAAAAATGCCAACCTCCAGGATCAAAAATTGCCAACCCCCAAATCCGGATCCGCGCGGATCCTTAAATAAACTCCAGAAATTAGCGGTTGGCGACGGTTGGCGACGGTTGGCCGGTTACCATCAAATCCGCGCCACTCTCATGCAATCGCCGTGATTGGTTTATTGCTTGCGATTTCTTTTGACAAATCGCGCCCGATCGATGGTCAACCGGGACCAAATCGCGCGAATCGCGAGTTATGCGAATCGGTCCGATTTGATATATGGGTCGGTTATAGTTCAAGTTCCGGATCCGCGTGAGATGCTCTTCTTGGCACATTAATTTGCACAAATCCGCAGACACCGATTTTGGCCCAAAGGCTAAATCATGCGACCCAGTTATTTTGGCCCAAAAACCGTAAATCCGCGCCAGCCCATCCATTTTGGCCCAAATTCCAAAATCCGCGCCAACCTTCTTCTTTTAGGCCCTAAACAGAAATCCGCGCCGTCCTTCCGTTTTAGCCCAAAATGTAAATCTGCTCGAGCTTCAACATCTCGATCCCGGGTTAAGCTAAAATCTGTCTCACACATTTTCGGTGTCTACAGATAGCCCCCACTTTGACTGAGTCTGAATAAGACGAAAGTCAAAGTATACCTGAAAACTCTCGTAGCCAACTGGAGGTAGTCCGATCTTGTCGACTTGACTTGCTGGAAATTATCCAGGCTTAAATGATCCAAGGGTAGCTTGGACTTCTGACCGGAGGTAGTCCGATGTTGATTAATTGCTGGATGTTGTCCAGGCTTCAACTTCCAAGGGTAGCTTGGAAGACATCCGGAATTTGATTTATAGCTAGCTTGACTGCTGGATATTGTCCAGGCTTGTTATGTTCTTTTCCTGAAAAGGATCAATCTGTAAGTATTTGATTGGTAAAAATAAAAAGTAAAATAAAGGAAAGTTGAGATAACTCCCTTTGGCCACTTGTCTTATCCCCAAGACATTAAAGCCTCTCACACTCTTCCTCACCCACTCACTCTCTATCCACTCTTATCTTGTCATCTCCATTAATAACCTCACAATTCAAACCCATCTTCATTCTCCATCTCCCCACCGCAGCTGCACAAAGCTCGACAGCCAGGAGACAGCACCTTCAGGAAAAATCCGCGCGACACCAACCAGGCCCACACTCCCCAGCTGAAATCCGCGCCATTCTCAGGTAAATTCCGACTCCGCCCTGAGGAATCCGCGCCATTCTCAGGTACCCAGCTGAAATCCGCGCAACTCCAGAAACTTTTGAGCCATTTTGTTTGAATTTCCAACTTTTATGTACAGAAATCTGAGTATGTGAAGAAATCCGCGCAAATTTCTTCAAAACTCAACACTTCCTTTGCATTTTCTGGCCATTTTCACCCAAGCTCCAACTGTTTGAAAACCCCAAAACTTAACCCTTCTTTAAAACCCAGAAGAATCCGCGCCATTCTCACAGTTGAAAATTTTGTTCATATCCCACGCAGATCCGCGCAACTCCTGCTACTTTGCTTGAGCGTCCTACCCGGTTCAGATCCGCGCAAATCCCTTCAAAATAGGTATGTTTTCACACGCTTCAAGTTCATTCAAGTATCCATTAGGTGTATATGTGGAAATTCACTTAATTTCTTGCATTTTGTTGAGTTTACATGAATTAGCTCGTATGTGTGTTTGGGTAGAAGATCTTGTGTTGAATTATTCAAACCCATGCACTTATTATGGGGTCTTGAACTCAAATTTAATTAAGTTTTGGACTTGCCCGTACATGATGTAAATTTTCCTAAATTTGGCCCGACCACTGTCTGCAAAACTTATCAAAATTTTGGGCCAACTTATACTAAATCCGCGCAATTCTCCACGAAACAGGCCCAAGAATTTTCCCCCAAAACAGACCTGAAATCCGCGCCAGCCTAACTAAAAACGGGCCCAAAAATTTCAGCCCAAAAAATGACCTAAACAAATCCGCGCAGACCCAAAAAAATATGGGCCAAAAAGTTTCGGCCCAGAATCCGCGCCAATCTTCACCAATTGGCCCAAAATTGCTTCGGCCCAAAGCTGATGTAAATCCGCGCAAGCCCAACACAATAGGCCCAAAAAATCCTCGGTCCAGAATCCGCGCCGATCCCATGAAATGGGCCCAAAATTGCTTCGCCCAAAGTTGATGTAAATCCGCGCAAGCCCAACACAATAGGCCCAAAAAATCCTCGGCCCAGAATCCGCGCCGATCTTCACCAATTGGCCCAAAATTGCTTCAGTCTTGGTTGTTCAATTCTGCGTATAAGCTTACGTTTTTCTAATGTTCGACTTTGCTCGAGTATTGAATAATCTTGTACTTGAGTTGAGTCTTTCTTGTAGTATTCCATCATGCCAACAACAAAACCCACTAAGTATCATCCCAAGAAGGAAGCATGGGCGACTTAGCGAAAAGGGCAACATGGCGAGGCCCGGCCGGCCCTCATCCGTGGGATGGCCAGGATCTCCTTTATTGTCGTGATGTACATATTTCTCACTTCGTCACTCAAGTCACGGTATGTCACTTTCTTCACTAACTATGACATTTTGAATTCCACTCAGAAATCTCATGTACAATTTTATCTTGCAGGCCGATAATATCCAGGCCTGTGGGGCAATCGGTAAGGTGATGAGACTGCTAGACGAGCTGGAGCAATTGGGCTTTCCAGCAAAAGATACCATCAGGGAAGCTGGTTTTAGCCATTTTCTCAATGCTCTACATGCCATGCGCGAGCCTACTGGCCATTGCGTAGTGCGTGCATTAAGTGAACGTTTTTGGGATACAACCAACACGTTTCACTTCCCAGAGTATGAAATGACTATTACCCCTCTTGACTTTGCCATGATTACGGGGTTATCTTTCGGCGGGGTGCCTCTACAGTACTCTGATGACTTGGGCCAAGATAAAGCCCAACAAATAGCCCTATTTGGCCCAGTTATGGGCACCATATACGACACACGGAGTTTCCGATACTCCGTTCTTTTCGATGAGGTCCTGAAGGGCAACTTCTGGGACGACATGTACACTGATGCACAAAGACGGCGAGTGATACTTGCCATTTTCCTGTGTAATACCATTTTTGCTGACCGTGGTAGTCGTGTATTCTTCCACTATCTAGGTAATTTGGCAGACCTAGATAATCTCTCCAACTTAGCTTGGGGTGCGGCAGCTTATACCTGTCTCTTCCGGGGACTTCGTTCGGGTGTGCGGGTCCCTAAATCAAAACTTGAGCAGAACAACACCTATCTGTCTGGCTTGTGGAAAGTCATCGAGGTATCTCCTTTTCCTTTGCCATCTACCTACCTACTTGTAGCTTGAAAACTAACTCCTACTCTTTGCAGATATGGTTCTACGAATACTTCGAGGGCCTGTCTCCCCAATCTCATGCTGGTGATGTCTTTCCAATCGCTCTTCGCTGGGGGCGCGACGATTTGCTGGTTAGGAAACGTCGGGTGGAGCACCTGGAGCTCTTCCGAGGCATACTGAATAATCCAGGACAGGTATGACCTTTCCTTTTCTTCCAACCAGACTTTTAAAACCATTAAGCTCACCATTAACGCATGTTTAGTGTGCTTTGGACCCTTGGGCGGCTTACGAGGTTACGGAAGATCAGCTTCCGGACCTCGATACATTACATGACATCAACTGCAGAAGGATCTTATTTGAAGGTCCTTTCACTTTCATCTGGTACTGCGGGGAAAGGGTCACCCACCAATGCATGCATGTATGGCCTCCGCTGGTACCAGTCAATCCACCGGCCAAGATGTTCTACCCCCGCTCCTTGACTTTCGATGAACTCGAAGTCAATCTCATGGGGATTCCCATTGGAAACTTACTGATCATGGGGGCCAACTATGCCGCATCCATTCGACCACGCCTCATGGGACGCATGGTGAGTACTGTAAGAACTCCTTGCGACTTTCGCCCTTGTGTTGTAACTAACCTTGGTTAATTTGTAGGGCACTGGAACACCAGCAGTCCCCAACCCACTTGGTTTCAGACGTCGTCGTAGAAACTGCCCCGAGCTCCCTTTGTCCTCGAACAGCCCTGGGGTAAGGCTCTTAGTTTCAAAATAATGAATAAACCCTATGTCCAAGTATTTATCCTTATAAAAGAAAATTGCTTGCAGTGGAGTCGGGAACAAACTATGGAGGCCATTGCCCTTATATACGGCCTCTGTGATGAAATTCAAGACATGCAGAGGCGATATCGGCGTCGAATGGGTTTTGGGCCTCGGCGTGGTGGAGGTCGTGGTAGAGGACAACCACGAGGAGGAGGTCATTACCATCACCATGGTAGGGGCCAAGGAGGTCACGATGCCGATGATGACGACAATGACGATGACGATGATGATGACAACAATGGCCAGAACATAGGCGGTGGCGGAGCCATACCCTTACTTTCCATGCATGATGGTGATGAGGAAGAAGAGGCGACCATGACATTGACTTGGGAGGAGGAGGTTTCATATGACACGGCGCGAGCCCGCCGTGGCGCAGGACCCTCCGGTATTAGCAGCAGGACGACCACCTATGGAATTCAGTCTCATGGCTACGTTCCAAGCATTCCCCTCATTCCCGAGGATGATACCGATCATTCTGTCGGATCTTCCAGTACTATGAGTTTTGCCGGTGCTCGAGGGTCATCCCGAACACGTGCCTATGGGAGGTATATAAGTGAAAGTGATGCTGCTTCACAGGCCTCCGATACTTCTATGTTGGATCAGATGTTCGGCAGTATGTCCTTGTCCCAAGGGTACTCTGACTACCCCCAACGGAGATGGTCAGATGATTTCCATCAAGCACCGGTAGATTTCAAGGAAGCTCAACCTGAATTCCCTACTCCTAGCATGCATTCCTCAAGCAACACCGGTTTCTTCGACTCTGCTTCTTCATATTTTCTAGGTAAAGAAGAACCGATTAAGCAGAATCTGGCGATAAGCGGAGCTTAACTTGATCTTGCAAGCCCCTGTTTTGCAAGGACATTATCCGGGCTCCTTCCACGTGGACGAATCTGGACGAGTTCATACATATGATGCTCCCAGCTCTTCTCAAAATGAGTTCACTCCTGGAGGATATCAGCTAGATCCAGCTTCTTCTTCTTGGGCGGCCGGTGGATGGAGCTTCCTCACCGGGCAGAATCCTACACCTCAACCCGGTGGACACTATGGCCCATCGGGCCCCGCCTACATAGACTTGGTATCCGACGAAGAAGATGATTGAGGGAGAGACCATGTATAATGCTTAGAGGATTGACTCTGTGAATTTTCAATTTACCATATTAACACTTAACATGAATGCGATGCTTATGTATGGACACTCTTAATTATTTATTTAATTTTGTCTATTTTAAAATTAAAAACCAAAACCATATACAATGCCACATAAAAAAAAACAAGGGCGGAGCTGTGGTCAATAAGCGAATTCCATAAATTATCAAGGACAAACAAGCTCTTTTTTTTACAACACCCCAGAATAACTTTCGAACAAAGCCGGGAAATGTACAAATGTTATTATCAAAACCACAGATTCAATATGATCCCCAAAACTCCAAAAATCCGCGCCCCGACGTGGGCCTACATCGCGCCCAACCGCGGAATTGGCCCAATCCAGCCCATCTTCGCGGGAATTGGCCCCAATCCGCGCCATCGGCTACCGGATAAATTCAAGCCTAAATTTTACCAAAAATCCGCGCCAGTCCGAGACCCGACCCAGTCAAAATCCGCGCCAACCCGACGACACATTCAGGCCAGAATTCTTCAAAAAATCCGTGCCATTCCCTTTTGAGTCCTGTTCAACATCAGCTAGCAAATCCGCGTAGACTTTGTACCGGATCGCAACTCCCAACTAAGTCTCTGATTCCTATCAAAACTGGTAGTGCCAAGCTCTCGTGGAATTCCATCGCACTCCTGACTCCCACACTATAAAATCTGCGCAAATTCTCCCTAAAAAACTCACACTTTCCTTCCTGAGTTTTTGTGCGTTCCAACTTTTATAGAAATCCCCGCAATCTCTTCTTTCCTTCCAAACATGTCTTTCCAGAAAGAACTCGACCAATGGATTCTTTCTCTTTCCTTTGCCGAGAAAGAAGAGCTGAAACGATACAACCTACACACCCTAATTAGCCTCAGGCAAGTAAGGCTAATGTGGGATTTCCTTAGAGCCGCCTCTGAATTCTAGGACCCTGAACTCCATTTGTTTAGGTTTGGGGAAAAAGAATTGTGCCCTCTCCCCGAAGAATTCGGCACAATACTAGGTTTTAAGTTTACCTCCACACCAGTCATTGACTTCCTCCAAAAATACCTCACCTAGGTACACTTCTCTCCTAGGCTTAGAAAGAAATGACTTAGAGAAAATCTTAGAGGGTGAAAGAGTGAACTTTCTGCCCTTAATTTCCATGTTCAAAAGAAGCGAACACGTTGAGAGAAAAGTTAGGGCCCTAACCCTATGCTTACTAGGTGGCTTTTGTTTCTACCATGGCGGCACAAACAGCGGTCCTGCTTCTTTGATCAACATTAGCGAAAGCCTCCGCGACGACCAAAATCTAGCACCGATGATAGTAGCTGAGACTATCCTGTGCCTGGATCGTCTTTGTAACGAACCTGAAGGTGAATTTTCAGGAAGCCCCCTGCTGCTTCAGGTAAAAATGTTCTGCAATTCTCCGAAATCCGCGCGGATTTCGCACCTGTTCACAAATCCGCGCGGACTTCTGTCTTCGAAAATCCGCGTGGACCTGATTTTCTTTGGAATTTAATTCTCTTCTTCTTTGCAGATATGGTTGATGGAGCATACCCGCTTCTTGGCCCCCCCAAAGAATGAAGCTACCTTCCGGATGACCCAATTTTGCCAACGTATCCGCAAACACAAGGAACGCTCGACGGACAAGTGGCTGAAATGGTTCATCGAAGAAATGATCATCAAGTGGCACATTACCTGGTGGAGAATAAGAGAAGTAGTCACCGTCGACCATCGATGCCCATTCGTGAGACTTGTGGGCTTAACACATACAACCTATTACTTCCCTGAAAGGGCCAAGCGTCAAATCAGGAGAAAGCAATGGATCCCCTCACTAGACTGCATCCCACCTAGTCCTAGGGTCATCACTAACGACGCTTCTAAAGTCCGATCTTGGCAAGACTACTGGATGAATAGGCCCACTCTTGCTGTCCCTACAACAGGAGGAAACACATATGTATCTATGGCATATCGCCAATGGATAATCGAGAAAGACCCTACTGTTAGGAAACAGCTGAAAGATCAGGAAGGAAAAGGAATAGACCCACTATCAACAAGGACTCGCCCCCCAACACATCCTAGGGAAAGACCTGTGACAATCAGGGAACCTAGACCTGACAACGCTCTACCTCGACAGATTCCGGAAGACACTGGGAAAGGTAAAGAGAAAGCCCCCAGTGACTCTAACATCAAAAAGAGGCCAAGAAGAACATCCTCACAGGGTGAAGGGTCAAGGTCTAGTATGGCTCCTGAAGCTGAAAAGAAGCTTAAACAGGACTGAAAGACTGATGCTGCTTGCCTTTAGATTTGTACTTTTTCTTTTTAGTGTGTTGTTTTTTTTTTTAGAATGCTGATGAACGTTTGAGTAGCAAATTATAAATTTGCATGCTCTTTCTTTTTTTGCTGTCTGGAAATAATAATAAAGAATCATATTTCTTGAAATTCCCTAGAATTTTCTACCATATACGTGAAATTCGCGAGAACTTCTGCACATAGAAAATTTAATTCCCCTCAAAATAATGTAAAATCCGCACAGACTTTTGCATTACGAAGGAAACCTAAAAAAAAAAGAGAAAGAAAGAGAAAAAGAAAACAAAGCCGGGGAAAGGTGAAATCCGCAACTCGCAACATTGCTCGAAAAATATCGGTGAGTATTTTGAGTATCTGGTCGCGAGAATTTGAAAACGAAAGAAAGTCCGAAAAACATAAATCCGCGCGGATCTACACCGAATTGCTCTCAAACTGGGTATTTTCAGGTCAAAACATAAATCCGCGTAGAATTACCGAAGAAACTTTGACCCAGAAAATGGAAGAATCCGCGCGGATTTGGCCCAAAACGGCTTCCAAAATAGACTGCGAGTATCTTAGGCCTGAAACAAGAAAATCTGCGCGGATCCTGTGAGGGTTCAAAGGCCCAATATTGAAATGAACCGGGAAAACCTAAAATCAAAAAGTCCAATTTTGACATCTGGAAATCCGCGAAGATCTCCTGGAACTTGGATTTTTGAAAACTCGAGCCTTATGTTTTATTTCAAGTGCCATTGAACCCGCGAGAGTTCAATGTTACTTTTAAAACAGAAAGTCAAAATTAGGGAAATTTTAATTGGTGAGGCCGGACTTTTCAGAAAAGCTTCCTACGTATCCACAATGTGCGGAATCAGGCCATCGTAGTTCGAGAAAGTAAATCGGTTGCTGGACAAATGGGCCAGTAGCTGATTCTTACAAGGATAGTTGCTGGTTTTAATTACCAGTTGCTATGTCCACTTTTACCCTTTATGCATAAAACTTCTTAAGTTGATCTAAGTTTGTCGGTGACATTCTTCCCTTCGGATCTACTAATCTTACCGCCCCTCCGGGAAGAATTTCCTTTATGATGTAAGGTCCCATCCAATTGGGCCTAAACTTCCCTCTTGGGTCCTGAATAGGTGCCCGTATCTCCTTCAAAACCATGTCACCCTCTCCAAGGTCTTTTAGTTTGACCTTCCTATTAAATGCCCTGGACACACGATTCTGGTATATCTGGACATTGTGCATGGCTCTGAGTCTCCTTTCATCGATATTGACTAGCTCTTCATACCTAGCCTTAGCCCATTCCGCTTTCGGAATCTGACTCTCTGCTATAATCCGTAATGACGGTATCGCTACTTCTACTGGTAATACCGCTTCCATTCCGTATACCAAGGAGTAAGGAGTTGCTCCGGTGGATGTACGAATAGAAGTTCGATAACCCCATAAGGCAAAAGGTAGTTTATCAGGCCAATCCTTATAAGAAGAAACCATTTTCTCTACTATCCTAGTGAGATTTTTGTTAGCTGCCTCAACCGCACCATTGGTTTGAGGTCGATATACTGAAGATCTATGATGTTGGATCTTGTATTTTGTTAACAATTCCGCCGTCTCTTTCTTGAAGTGAACCCCATTATCACTTATCAATTCGTGTGGAACTCCATAACGGCATATTATGTTTCTAAGTATGAATTTGGCTACGTGCTTAGAAGTTAGTTTTGCATAGGATGCCGCTTCCACCCACTTTGTGAAGTAGTCAATGGCTACAAGCACATACTCATGTCCTCCCGTTCCTTTAGGAGTAACCTTTCCTATGATATCAATGCCCCAAACTGAAAATGGCCATGGCGAGGTTAACGTGGTCAAAAATGACGGGGGTTGGTGTTGTAAGTTCGCATAGATTTGACACTTGTAGCACCGTTTTACATAGTCGTGACAGTCAGCTTCCATAGTCGACCAGTAATACCCCATCCTTTGAACCTTCTTGGACAACATCCGTCCATTCATGTGCGGGCCACATTCTCCCCCATGAACTTCCTTCATCAAGTTCTGAGCTTCACTCTGTTCTAAACAAAGCAAATTGATACCCATGTCCGTCTTTTGTCAACCGATCCTAAATCAAACAATCTTTGTGACGCTAAAGTCTGATTGCTCTTTGTGATCTTGTGGTAGAATCCTCAGGGTAAACCCCTTTGGTGAGGTATTGGTAGATGTCATAATACCAACAAGTCGAGTCTATCTCACAAACTTCCAAAGAATAAACATAAGCCGGTTGACTTCTTCTCTCTATGCATATCGGCATAGACACAACTCCTCTCGGGATATTTAGCAAGGATGACAGCTTTGCTAATGCATCAGCTAACTCATTATGCTCCCGAGGTAAATAGGTGAACACTACTTGATCAAAGTGTTACGCGAATCCCTACGTAAGCTGGTAGGGTGCAAGCCGTTCCTCACCTTCCACTTATTGCAAACCTGGTTTATTATAAGGCTCGAATCACCAAATATCCTTAAGCACTTTATGTCCATTTCCACGGCAGCCTGCATGCCAATGATACACGCCTCGTATTCGGCTACATTATTTGTCGCCTCAAAATCTAGCTTCACGGAAATAGGAGTATGGGCTCCTTTGGGTGAAATCAAAATGATTCCTACACCGAATCCACTTTGGTTGGAAGCTCCATCAAAATACATTTCCCATGTTTCTTTCTGTGTTTGAAATACTTCTTCATCGGGAAAATCTAACTTTTCTTCACTAGCCTCCTCAGCGAGTAATTGCGAAAAATCTGCGACTACTCTTCCTTTTATGGCTTTTTGTGGAACAAATTGTAAGTCGAACTCCGATAACATAACCATCCACCGAGCTACTCTACTATTGACCAGTGGCTGTTCCATCAGGTACTTGAGAGGATTCATGAATGCGGTCACATGCACGGTATGCGCAAGCATGTAGTGACGTAATTTTCTCGTTGCCCAAACTAAGGCAAGGGACAATCTCTCGATGTTGGAGTACCGGGCTTCATATTCTAGAAACTTCTTACTTAAGTAGTAAATTGCTCGCTCTTCACCATCGTATCTTTGAGCTAGCATAGCCCCCATTGCTGACTCAGTGATTGTTAGGTACAACAATAAAGGCTTTTCCTGTACTGGTGGAACTAAAACAGGCGGATTAGCCAAGTACTCTTTAATCTTGTCAAAAGCTGCTTGACATTTTTCATCCCACTCAGATTTGACCCCTTTCTTCAACTTCTTAAATATAGGGTCACAAATCATGGTTAATTTCGAAATGAACCGGCTTATGTATTGCAATCGTCCGAGGAAACCCCTTATCTCCTTCTCTGTCTTAGGCGGTGGCATTTCCTGTATCGCCTTGATCTTTTCTGGATCAACCTCGATTCCCCTAGAGCTCACTACAAAACCCAATAACCTGCCTGACGTCACTCCAGCGCGCCACGAGGTTCAACCTCATTCCGTATTTCATGACCTATGGAAGAATTTTCTAAGGCTATCTAAGTGTGTGTCACGGTTAACGGACTTGATGATCATGTCGTCTACGTAAACCTCTGCCTCTTTATGCATCATATCATGCAATAATGTGGTGGCTGTCCTCTGATAGGTCGCCCCTGCATTTTTCAACCCGAATGGCATCACTACATAGAATGTACGATGTGTGATGAACGTCGTCTTCTCCATATCCTCCTCTGCCATCTTTACCTGATTGTAACCTGAATACCCATCCATGAATGAAAGAAGGGCATGCCTACAGGTGTTGTCTACCAAAACATCGATATGAGGTAAAGGAAAGTCATCCTTCGGACTTGCCTTGTTTAAATCTCTAAAATCTACGCATCAATTCTCCATCTTTCTTTGGGCGGGACTACATTAGCTATCGGTGTGGATATTCGACACCTGATGAAGCCTACCTTCAACGCTTCTCAACTTCCTCCTTAATCTTCAACACCCATTCGGTTTCATCGCCTAAGCTTGTTTAAGCGGTTTAGCGTCGGGGGTAAGCGGAGTGCAATCACTATTTCTCGGTCTATACCTGGCATATCTTGATATGACCAGGCGAAGACATCTACAAATTCTCGTAAGAGAAGAGTAAAGTGCTCTTGCTCTCCGATGGTTAAAAAATTCCCAATTTTGGTTAATTTAGGCTCTTCAGGTGTACCTAGGTTTACTTCTATAGTTTCTTCAATTACGGAAATCTGATTCTCATGTTTCTCTATAGCTTTTAAGAGATCTTTAGGAATTTCTGATTCGTTTACAGCATCTTGATTATTTTCATTAGAGGCAAAGCAGTTCAGGGACGGGGGATAAGAAGAGTCATAAGCAAACAAGTTCATTTCATTGAATTCAGAAACAAAAACATCAATAGGTGACTCAACAGACCCTCCAGTAGATCTGTGGTGATTAAGCTTAAAACCTGACTCTAAGACAGACTCAGAAAATGGAACAACAACAGGATTGACACTATACTCTGACCCGAGCACTGATTCTCCTAACGCTAACACAAACTCCTTGTCTCCTTTGGCCGACACCCAGGTAACTTGCTTGGTTTCCTGACCCCATGTAGCGATGAGCTTAGTAGGATCGAAATCCATACTTGATAGGGCCAAGGAAAGCGCCTCCACAGGTTTCTCCTCTCTCTGTGCTTCTTGACCGAACAACATTCCAAAGATGTTACTCCCTGCTAGATGAGTCCATTCTAGTGGGGTCCTGTTCTCTCTTGCCGGTGTGAACAATTCCTCTTCGAGTAGCATGCAATCGTTGAAGATCTCTAAACCTGGAACTAAGATGCCCTTGCTCTTCAAATAGTAGGGCTCCGGAAAACCAAAGTAAGGGAAATGATCTCCTTCCCTCGTATCGCCATTGGCGTGAGTGGATACGGCTTTATGCTATAAAGCGGTATTGGCTCACCTCTCTAATTCTCCTAACCTTCTTAGCTAATCTCCTCTCTTCCTCTGTTGGAATGTAGCCTAAACCAGTGATAGCTCTCCTTGAGTCGAGGAAAAGATGTAGGCCCTTGAGCTCTTCTTCCCAAAGGTAACCGGGAAAGTATCCATGTCGCTTCAAAATTGCGTTCACCTTCTGTTGGAATAAGGATCGAAGTCGAGGTGCTTCTTCCTTCTCCAAGGTAGCTACGATATCGAAATGGTGGAACTCCTCGTCCTTGGAGTTATGTTCTACCTCGATCATAGGTTTCTTTGAAGTAATTACAGCTGCTAACTCCTCTCCTTTGATTGTTACCACCTGCCCCTTAACCATCATCTTCACCTTCTGATGTAGAGTAGATGACACCGCTTGTTGTGCATGCAACCAAGGCGTCTAACAAAGGTTAAATGATGCGGAATATCAACACTAGAAACTCAACATTCTTGGAAATTGCATCCATAGTGTCGATAGCAATTGAACCCAAAATTCGTCTAGGAGTGTTGTCGTAGGCCCTAAGTTGAATGGCCTGCTGGGTAAGCTGACGGGATTGAATCCCCAGCTTCTGTGCCGTCCTCCATGGACAGATGTTCACCGCAGATCCGTTGTCCACCAATACTAAGGGTATCACCTTCGGCAACCAGGTCAAATATAAGGCCTTGTTGTGTGCAAGACCTTCTTTAGGCAAATCCTCATCACCAAAAGTTATGGTATTCCTGCCAGATGTGACAAAAGATACTATTTCTTCGGGCGTAATTTCGGGTGATACTTCCAACTTACTCAAAGCCTCGATCAGGGCTTGCCTGTGCTTTTGTGAAGCTGCCAACAATTGCCATACCGTGACATCCATCTTCAATCTCTTCAGCTGCTTTAACATCAAATCCTCCTCCGGAACGGGGATTACCACCTCTCCTACCTTCTCCTTCCCCTTGTCTTGAGGTTGGACTTGGGAAGGGCCTCCTTGATGATTATGGCGTCCTGACCTTGTTAGGAAAGTAACATCCGGAGTTTTGACCTCTCCAGACTTTGCTGTTACCCAAAAGTCCTCGTCTCCATCAGAATCCCAAAAGTTGCTCGTGGCTTTCTCAGCATGAGGCTCACCATAGACATCTTCCTCGTCACTAGCCCATAAACCATTGACCTCATGGCCCTCCGTAAAGTAATGCATGATGTAAGTTGACTTCTTTGCATCAGTAATGAAATCCGAGGGATCCCATTCGCATTCCTCCGACACGGCGTGTATATGCAGTGAACCTAGTGGATTGTTTGTGTTGCTAGGCTTTTGTGCTGCCTTCGGTAAGGGTAGTTGTTTGGACCTAAACATCTCCTCCATCCTGTTCTTCAAAGTAAAGCACTGTTCGGTATCGTGCCCTCGAGCCCTATGGTACTTGCAGAACTTGCCGGCGTCCCAATTTCGTGGCTTCTCTTTTGGCTCCGGCCTTAAGTCAGGAAGAGTAATCATTCCCTTGCTTAAGAGACGTTCTAAAGCTTGAGCGTACGTAGTGTCTATAGGGGTGTATTCGGTGTAGCGTTGTAGGGCATTCACCTCGTTCCCCTTATTGTTGGATGCAGAGGGGCCAACCGACTTCCTGTTAGTATAGGTGTTCTTCCAGCCCCCAGTTGCAACTCCCTTAGCAAACTCACTTTCTATTTTAGTCCCAGCCAGTCTTAATGTAACGAAATCTTTAAGGGGTTGAAACCTCAAATGAGCGTTGTATGACGGTTGTAGACTTCTAATAAGCATATCTACTTGGTGCTCTTCAGATGGTCGGTCCACCATTTGAGCTGCCTTTGATCTCCACCGAGCAAAGTAGTCAGAGAAAGATTCTTTCTCCTCTTGCTTCACTAATTCCATGTCCCTTAAAGTGACTGGCATGTCTACATTGTAGAATCGATGTAAGAACTCCTTGCAAAGCAAACTCCATTGTGTAGTCTTGGTGGGTGAGTGTTGTACCATTTCATAACATCAGGTCCCAAAGTCCAAGGAAAAATAATGTGATAGATGTCTTCCTCTACCCCTTTTAGCGTCATCGCCCCTAGAAAGTTCCTTACATGCTGATGAGGGCTCTCAACACCGTGGAATTTAATGTCTGGCATGTTGAACTTAGGGGGAAGCCTTCCCCGAGGCACCGGTGTAAAACCGACATCATCCATAAATTGGTTGTTGAACAAAGTAGATTCCTTCAACATCTGCTCGATGCGATCTAGTCTCGAATTTGAAACCCCGTGGACAGATCCATCCTTCTCCCTGCCAGATTGATCAACCTCCCCCATGGGAGGATTCTTCACATTTGAGTTCTTTGCCTCCTCCATGGCATGGATAACAGCGTCGATTCTGCAGTTCTGCGCTTCGGTGGCGTTCATTGAAACTTGCATGTTTAGAATCACATTGGTTAATTGCTCCAAGTCGATGTTGGATTTGGTGGTGGTGGTGGAACAGCTTCCTCCCCAGCATCACTGTGTGGTTGACCCCCGCTGCCATCATCATTTGGGTTTGACATGGTTTCAGATGGATCAATCACTAAACTCTCAACTACTCCCTCAGATGTCCCTTCGTCAGTCGCCTCTGGATTGGTCACCTCAGATGATACCCGGTCTTCGTTACTGTCGTAATGAATATCGAAGGTTTCCAGACGCCCGGTTTCGTCCCGTTGATAAACCCGAAACCAACCTATCCTGTCCTGAAAAGGTGGAGGAATTCAAAGACTCAGCTCAACGCCCTCCTAAAGACACCACATGCAATGGATGAAGAATTCTATTTGAATTCCGAATAATCGAACTAAGGCTCAAGACTACATGCGAAACCCAAATAAAACTCTTATGCAAAATGCTGACTCAGGCTCGAAATAACATGTTTAAACCTTATCGGACCGAATCCAGAAAGAACTCAGGCCTCTCATAAGGGCTAAACATATCCATCTAGCGGACTAAACGAACTAGAAACTCATTTGGACTACCCAAAGGGTGGGCCCACTCACAAAATCTCCGAGGATCTCATGAGGCCCAACGACTTTAGATAGCCCAAATGTATTTCTGACCCAAAACACAAAAACCTTATGCAAAAAGGCAAGAAGAAAGGAAAAGAAAGAGAAAAAAAAAACTCAAACAGAACTCTGAACAACCTAAATTTGGGTCCAGCAGGCACCGAGCCTCATGAATCCGCGCGGATCTTCTGGGTATAAACCCAGTGAGGTCTACGCGGATTTGTTGGGCTCAAGATCACTGCCGAGCCCAAATCAAGGTAACCCACAAAAAAAAAGACGAAGAAAAGAAAAGAAAAAAAAAAGAAAAAAAACACATAGACCACTCGATTTAAGCCTGCTAGCGACTAAAGTCAACAGAAATCCGCGCGGATTTCTGGGCTCAAACCCGCTACCAGGCATAAATTCGGAAAAAAAAGAAACAACAACTGGAAGAATTTGGACCACATATGACCCGGCCCAACCTGGAATCCGCGCGGATTCCCTGGGTCTGTGTCCTACGTGGGCCAAATTCTAAACCCAGACACTGAAAGGTGCGAAATTCGCGCGGATTTCGGAGAGTTGTAGAAAGTTTTTACCTGAAGCAGCAGGGGGCTTCCTGAAAATTCGCCTTCAGGTTCGTTACAAAGCCGATCCAGGCACAGGATAGTCTCAGCTACAATCATTGGTGCTAGATTTTGGTCGTCGCGGAGGCTTTCGCTAATGTTGATCAAAGAAGCAGAACCGCTGTTTGTGCCACCATGGTAGAAACAGAAGCCACCTAGTAAGCATAGGGTTAGGGCCCTAACTTTTCTCTCAACGTGTTCGCTTCTTTTGAACATGGAAATTAAGGGCAGAAAGCTCACTCTTTCACCTTCTAAGATTTTCTCTAAGTCATTTCTTCCTAAACCTAGGAGAGAAGTGTACCTAGGTGCGGTATTTTTGGAGGAAGTTGGGACGACTGGTGTGGAGGTAAACTTAAAACCTAATATTGCGCCGAATTCTTCAGGGAGAAGACACAATTCTTTTTCCCCAAACCTAAACAAGTGGAGTTCAGGGTCCCAGAATTCGAAGGCGGCTCTAAGGAAATCCCACATTAGCCTTACTTGCCTCAGGCTAATTAGGGTATGTAAGTTATATCTTTTCAACTCTTCTTTCTCAGCAAATGAAAGAGAAAGAATCCATTGATCGAGCTCTTTTTGGAAAGACATGTTTTGAAAGAAGGGGAGACTGCAGGGATTTCTATGAAGGCTGGAAGCACAAAAGTTAGGAGGGAAGGTGTGAGTTTTTAGGGAGAATTTGCGCAGATTTTATAGTGCAGGAGTTAGGAGTGCGACGGAATTCCACGAGAACTTTACAGTATCACTTCCGACTGGAATCAAAGACTTAGTTGGGAGTTGCGATCCGGTACAAAGTCTGCGCGGATTTGCTAGCTGATGTTGAACGGGGTTCAAATGGGAATGGCGCGGATTTCTTATGAATCCGGGGCTTGAACGTGTCATCAAGTTAGCGCGGATTTGGCCCTAATTTTAGACCCAAAGAGGAAGGTGCGGATCTCTGGGTCATAGTGGAATTGCGCGGATTTTGGTGGTAGGGTCGAAATCAAATTGGCGGATTTTGATCGGATCGCAGTAAATATAGGTGCCTCTGACGGGGATGGCGCGGATTTGGGCCAATTCCTGGCGAAGTTGGCGCGGATGTAGGCCCAATGTTGGGGGTTGCGCGGATTTTTGAAGTTTTGGGATCATATTGAATCTGTGTGGTTTTGGTAATAGCATTTGTATATTTCCCGGCTTTGTTCGAAAGTTGTTTTGGGATGTTGTAAAAAGCTTGTTTGTTCTTGATAGTTTATGGAATTCGCTTATTGACCACAGCTCCGCTCCTGTTTCTTTTTTGTTGCATTGCATATGGTTTTGGTTTTCAATTTTAAAATAGATAAAATTAGATAAATAATTAAGAGTGTCCATACATAAGCATCGCATTCATGTTAAGCATTAATAGGGTAAGATTAAAATTCACAGAGTCGATCCTCTAAGCATTATACATAGGCCTTTCCCTCAATCATCTTCTTCATCGGATACCAAATCAATATAGGCGGGGCCCGATGGGCCGTAGTGTCGACCGGGTTGAGGTGTAGGGTTCTGCCCGGTGAGGGAGCTCCATCCGTCGGCCGCCCAAGAAGAAGAAGGTTGATCTCGCTGATATCCTCCAGGAGTGAACTCATTTTGAGAAGAACTAGGAGCATCGTATGTATGAACTCGTCCAGATTCGTCCACGTGGAAGGAACCCGGATAATGCCCTTGCAAAACAGGGGCTTGCAAGACCGGGGTTAAGCTCCAGTTATCGCCGTATTCTTGTTTGACTGGTTCTTCTTTACCTAGAAAATATGAAGAAGCAGAGTCGAAGAAACCAGTGTTGCTTGAGGAATGCATGCTAGGAGTAGGGATTTCGGGTTGAGCTTCCTTGAAATCTACCGGTGCTTGATGGAAATCACCTGACCATCTCCGTTGGGGGTAGTCAGAGTACCCTTGGGACAAGGACATACTGCCGAACATCTGATCCAACATAGAAGTATCGAGGCTGTGAGCGGATCACTTTCACTTATATACCTCCCATAGGCACGTGTTGGGATGACCCTCGAGCACCGGCAAAACTCATAATCTTGGAAGACCCGATAGAGTGATCGGTATCATCTTCGGAATGAGGGAATGTTGGGAACGTAGCCATGAGGCCCGAGTTCCATAGGTGGTCATCCATTCCGCTATTACGAGGGTCTGCCGCTACCTGAAGGGCCTGCGCCTGGTGTCATATGAAAACCTCCTCCTCCCAAGTCAATGTCATGGTCGCTTTCCTCTTCTTCATCATCATCATCATGTGCATGGAAAGCAAGAGGTATAGCTCCGCCACCGCCCATGTTGTGGCCATGAGCATTGTTGTCATCATCATCGTCATCGTCATTGTCGTCATCATCGGCATCGTGACCTCCTTGGCCCCTACCATGGTGGTGGTAATGACCTCCTCCTCGTGGTTGTCCTCTACCACGACCTCCACCACGCCGAGGCCCAAAACCCATTCGACGCCGATATCGTCTCTGCATGTCTTGAATTTCGTCGCAGAGGCCGTATATAAGGGCAATGGCCTCCATGGTTTGTTCCCGACTCCACTGCAAGCAGTTTTCTTTTATAAGGATAAACACTTGGACATAGGGTTTAGTCATTACTTTGAAACTAAGTGTCTCACCCCAGGGCTGTTCGAGGACAAAGGGAGCTCGGGGCAGTTTCTACGACGACGTCTGAAACCAAGTGGGTTAGGGACTGCTGGTGTTCCAGTGCCCTGCAAATTAACCAGGGTTAGTTACAACATAAGGGCGAAAGTCGCAAGGAGTTCTTACAGTACTCACCATACGTCCCATGAGGCGTGGTCGAATGGATGCGGCATAGTTGGCCCCCATGATCAGCAAATTTCCAATGGGAATCCCCATGAGATTGAGTTCAAGTTCATCGAAAGTCAAGGAGCGGGGGTAGAACATCTTGGCCGGTGGATTGGTAGTACCCGGAGGCCATACATGCATGCATTGGTGGGTGACCCTTTCCATGATGCGGATGAAAGTGAAAGGACCTTCAAATAAGATCCTTCGCGGTTGATGTCTGTAATGTATCGAGGTCGGAAGCCGATCTTCCGTAACCTCGTAAAAAGCGAGGTCCAAAGCGCACTAAACATGCGTTAGTGGTGAGCTTGATGGTTTTAAAAGTCTGGCTGGAAGAAAAGGAAAGGTCATACCTGTCCTGGATTATTCAGTATGCCTCGGAAGAGCTCAGTGCTCTGCCGACGTTTTCTAACCAAAGAAATCGTCGCCCTGAAGAGCGATTGGAAAGACATCACCAACGTTAGATTGGGGAAGCGGGCCTCAGTATTCGTAGAACCATATCCGCAAGAGTAGTAGTTAGTTTTCAAGCTACGGTCGGTAGGTAGATGGCAAAAGAAAGGAGATACCTCGATGACTTTCCATGCCAGACAGATAGGTGTTGTTCTGTTCAAGTTTTGATTTAGGGACTCGCACACCCGAACGGAGTCCCCGGAAGAGACAGGTATAAGCTGCCGCACCCGAAGCTAAGTTGGAGAGATTATCTAGGTCTGCCAAATTACCTAGAAAGTGGAAGAATACACGACTACCACGGTCAGCAAAAATGGTAGTACACAGAAAAATGGCAAGTATCACTCGCCGTCTTTGTGCATCAGTGTACATTTCATCCCAGAAGTTGCCTTTCAGGACCTCATCGAAAAGAACGGAGTATCGGAAACTCCGTGTGTCGTGTATGGTGCCCGTATTTGGGCGAGCAGGGCTATTCTTGGGCTTTATCTTGGCCCAAATCATTTAGATCTTGTAGGGGCACCCCGCCGAAAGATAACCCTGTAATCATGGCAAAGTCAAGGGGGGTAATAGTCATCTCATACTCTGGGAAGTGGAACGTGTTGGTTGTATCCCAAAAACGTTCACTTAATGTACGCACTATGCAATGGCCAGTAGGCTCGCGCATGGCATGTAGAGCATTGAGAAAATGGCTAAAACCAGCTTCCCTGATGGTATCTTTTGCTGGAAAACCCAATTGTTCCAACTCGTCCAGCAGTCTCATCACCTTACCGATTGCCCCACAGGCCTGGATATTATCGGCCTGCAAGGTAAAATTGTACATGAGATTTCTGAGTGGAATTCAAAATGTCATAGTTAGTGAAGAAAGTGACATACCGTGACTTGGGTGACGAAGTGAGAAATATGTACATCACGACAATAAAGGAGATCCTGGCCATCCCACGGATGAGGGCCGGCCCAGTCTCGGCTCATGTTGCCCTTTTGGGCTAAGTCAGCGGCCCATGCTTCCTTCTTGGGATGATATTTAGTGGGTTTTGTTGTTGGCATGGTGAAGTACTGCAAGAAAGGCTCAACTCAAGTACAGGATTATTCAATACTCGAGCAAAGTCAAACATTAGAGAAATGCAAGTTTCTACGCGGAGTTGAACAATCGAGACCGAAGCAGTTTTGGGCCCATTTGGCTGGATTGGCGCGGATTTTGGGCCGAAGGATTTTTGGGCCAATTTTGGTTGGGCTCACGCGGATTTTACATCAGTTTTGGGCCAAAACAATTTTGGGCCCATTTCATGGGACTTGCGCGGATTTTGGGCCGAAACTTTTTGGCCCATATTTTTTTGGGTCTGCGCGGATTTGTTTAGGTCATTTTTTGAGCTGAAATTTTTTGGGCCCGTTTTTAGTTAGGCTGGCGCGGATTTAAGGTCTGTTTTGGGGGAAATTTTTTTGGGCCTGTTTCGTGGAGTTTGGCGCGGATTTAGGATAAGTTGGCCCAAAATTTTGATAAGTTTTGCAGACAGTGGTCGGGCCAAATTTAGGAAAATTTACATCATGTACGGGCAAGTCCAAAACTTAATTAAATTTAAGTTCAAGACTCCATAATAAGTGCATGGGTTTGAATATTTCAACACAAGATCTTCTACCCAAACACATATACGAGCTAATTCATGCAAACTCAACAAAATGCAAGAAATTAAGCGAATTTCTACATATATGCATGGCGGATGCTTGAGTGAACTTGAAACTTGTAAAAAAACATACCTTTTTCTGAAGAGATTTGCGCGAATCTGAACTGAGTAGGATGTTCAAGCAAGCTCACAGACTCAGCAATGGCTCCAAACCAACAAGAGTTGCGCGGATCTGCCTGAGATATGAGCAAAAATTTTCAGCTCAAGTGTTAACGTACGAAGGAAATGGCCCAAAAGTGGTCCAAAATTGTGAAGATAGCGCGGATTTTTCTGAGTTCTGAAGAAATGTCAAACTTTTAACAGTTGCAAACTCAAGAAAATGCAAGGGAAGTGTTGGGTTTTGAAGAAACTTGCGCGGATTTCCTTACATTGCTGAACATAAAAGTTGAAAGCTCAAGCATCGTTACCTGGATATAGACGGGTCTGCGCAGATTTCAGCTGGAAGGTATGGCGAGGCTTGAGTATGGCGCGGATTTCACCTGAGTATAGCACGGACTTCAGCTGAGGGTGGCGCGCATTTCAGTCGGAGATGGGTCGGTGTCGCGCGGATTTGGCCGGGAGTGAAGAGGAGAGTGAAGATATTTGAGCGAGGATGGAGCTTGAGTGAAGATGAGGTTGAGTTGGGAATGAGTGAGTAAGTGATAGAGAGGGAGTGAGGAGATAAGGAGTGAGTGATAGGGGATGAGTGTGTTAAATAAAGAGAGAGTGAGTGAATGTGAGGTGAATGAGTGGTTGTGAGGTGAGTGAGTGGCTTTAATGCCATGAGGGTAAAAGACAAATAGCCGAGGGAGTATTCTCATTACTAGTATCTTTCTCTTGTTTCATTTTTTGTCTTTATTTTCATTCTCTATTTTATTACTTTACTTTTTAGCTGTGTTTCTTATTTATGCATCAGAGTACTTACAAATTTATCCTTTTCAGGAAAAGAACATAACAAGCCTGGACAATATCCAGCAGCCAAGCTAGCTATAAATCAAATTCCGGATGTCTTTCAAGCTCCCCTTGGAAGTTGAAGCACAGACAACATCCAAAGATTAATCGAGATCGGACTACCTCGGTCAAGTCCAAGCTACCCTTGGATCGTTTAAGCTGGATAATTTCCGGCAAGTAAAGTCAACAAGATCGGCCGCCTCAGGTTGGCTACGAGTTTGCGCGTATACTTTGACTTTCGTCTTATTCAGACTCAGTCAAAGTGGGGGCTATCTGTAGACACCGAAAATGGGTCGAGCGGGTTTCCAGTTTAACCCGGGAACAGAATTGAGGGCTCACGCGGATTTGGGCCAAAGTCAAGGTTTGGCCTAAGAAGAATTGTGCGGATTTGCATTTTAGGCCAAAATTTTTGGGTTGGCGCGGATTTAGCCTTTGGGCCAAAATCGGTGGGTCTGCGCGGATTTCTGCAAATTTTTTGGGCCAAGATGTGCATCTCACGCGGATCCGGACCTTGAACCATACCCGACCCATATTGCAAATCGGATCCGGATTCGGGCATAACCCACAGATCCGCGCGGATTTGGTCCCGGGTTGACCCATCAGACTGGCGCGGATTTGGTCAAAAAGAAACTGCAGGCGGTTTTCGACGGTTGAATAACGTGGCGATTCCGCAGCGATGTGTAGCGGATTTTGGGCAAGCTGCCGGCGATTCGGTAGGTTAAGCCAAGATTCCGGCAACCGCTTCGGCGCCAACCGCCCCTTTTCTATGCCTATAAATGGATCCGCGCGGATCTTTTGTACGGGTTGGAAAATTTTTGGACCCGGAGGAGAAAGAGAGAATTCACCACTACTAAATCCTGAGATTTGCGCAGATTTGGTCACTTTTCCGGAGATTTGCGCGGATTCAACCACTTTTCCGGCCAATTTCGGATTTCGATCACTCAACCGGCACAAGAGAAAATCTGCGCGGATTTCCGATTCCCGACCCGGCTCCTGCGAGTTTGCGCGGATTTGGGTAATCCGCTTCTTCTTTCTCATCTGTTCGGCCATTATTTTTGTTTATTTCATTTTTAACGGTTGTAACAATGTAGTCCTTTAGTTCCCCGCCCGCTGTAATTACGGTTTGGTTATTTTTGTTTTCGTTATGTGTTGAACTCCATTATCCTATTGTTAATCGCATGAGTTTAAGAAAATCTGTGACAACCTTTTTTTGTTTTATTTCCTTTCTTTGTTTTCCTAATGTAACCCGACTTAGTAAAGGCCGCTTCGGCGAGCGGTGCAAGGGCATCCCCCTACACCGACTTCTTTACCCCCGAATTCAATCTTTGGATTAGGACTGGAGTCAGTTTTTTAAAGGTTTTGTTAATTTTACTTTTATTAAAAAAAATTAACTGGCAACTCCTTTTCTTCTTTCCCTTTTGCTAAAAAAAAAACCCAGTTTGATTTGGATTTGCGTGGATCCGTGAATCATTTGGTCCGTTTTTTTTATTTTTTTTTCTTTCCCTTTTATCAGTTCAAAACTCAAAAAAGCCTGTTCTGGCCTGGGTGGGTCCGGAATCCGCGTGGATCCGGCCCGCTTCGGCTCAATTTTCGTTTTTTTTAGCTTTTTGCAAAAAACCTGTTTTCAGCCACTTTTTTTTATGTTCTTCTTTTTTTTTTTCCCGCGTTGTTTTCTCCTATTTCGAAAATAATCTCTAAAAAAGCCAAATTTCTTTAAAATCGTCCCTTAAGAAAATAAGCAACCCTACGTCGAATCGACCTTCCGTGGGGGACCGTGCCCTCCGGGGGCCGCGGGCCCTACAGTGGCGACTCCCCGGCTTGTTTTCTCTTTCTCTTTCTTTCTCTTTTTTAGGTTTCCTTCGTAATGCAAAAGTCTATGCGGATTTCACATTATTTTGAGGGGAATTAAATTTTCTATGTGCAGAAATTCTCGCGAATTTCACATATATGGTAGAAAATTCTAGGGAATTTCAAGAAATATGATTCTTTATTTTTATTTCCAAATAGCAAAAAGAAAGAGCATGTGAATTTATCTGCTACTCAAATCGTTCATCAGCATCTAAAAAAAAAACGAAACACACTAAAAAGAAAAATACAAATTTAAAGGCAAGCAGCATCAGTTCTTCAGTCCTGTTTAAGCTTCTTCTCAACTTCAGGAGCAATACTAGACCTTGACCCTTCACCCTGTGAGGATGTTCTTCTTGGCCTCTTCTTGATGTTCGAGTCACTGGGAGCCTTCTCTTTACCTTTCCCAGTTGTTTCTGTAACTTGCTGATGTGGAGGGTCGTCAGGTCTAAGTTCCCTGGTTACCACAGGCCTTTCCCTAGGACATATTGTAGTAGTTGGAGGGCGAGTCCTAGTTAACAATGGGTCAGTTCCTCTTCCCTCTTGTTCTTTTAGCCGTTTCCTGACAGTGGGATCAGTCTCTGTTATCCATTGGCGGTACGCCATAGATACATATGTGCTTCCTCCTGTTGAGGGAACAGTGAGGATAGGTCTGTTCATCCAGTAGTCTTGCCAGGATCGAACTTTAGAAGCGTCGTTGGTGATGGCTTTAGGGTTAGGAGGAATGCAGTCTAGTGAGGGGATCCATTGCTTCCTTCTGATTTGACGCCTGGCTCGCTCAGGGAAGTAATAGGTTGTATGTGTTAAGCCCACAAGTCTCACGAATGGGCATCGATGGTCGACGGTGACTACTTCTCTTATTCTCCACCAGGTAATGTGCCACTTGATGATCATTTCTTCGATGAACCATTTCAGCCACTTGTCCGTTGAACGTTCCTTGTGTTTGCGGGTACGTTGGCAAAATTGGGTCATCCGGAAGGTAGCTTCATTCTTTGGGGGCGCCAAGAAGCGGGTATGCTCCATCAACCATATCTGCAAAGAAGAAGAGAATTAGATGCCGGGATAAATCAGGTCCACGCGGGTTTTCAGGGACGGAAGTCCGCGCGGATTTAGGAGGCAACCCGGGGGTATTAACCTTCCATGCACCCCATGGAGGCCAAATACCCGGGACACGAGTTAGGAGGCAGGGATAAACTGACCTATAAACTCCAAATGTAGAACTTTGGCTAGGTTGAACTGCACTTTGCATGCTATGTGTTCTTCCCTATCCTCGAACCCGGGGCCATGCAGTAGTGCTTAGAAAAAATAAAAAAAAAGTTTCTTTTTCTCTTTTTCTCGTTTTTGTTTTTTGTGTCTGACCCTGGTTTAGGTCCGGCAGTAGGCCTAAGCCCAGAAATCAGCGGATTGCAGGTGCTCGACAGCGAGCCCAAATTAGGAGTCGATTTTAGGTTGATTTGGCCACACGGGACTCAAGCCCGGGAATCGCGCGGAATCTGGTGGGCGGGTCATGTGGTCCAAATCCTTCCATTCTCTTTTTCGTTTTGTGTTTGCTTTGGTTTAGGCGTGATGAACTGAGCCCGAGAAATCCGCGGATTTCTTGTGAGCTCGGTCACTGACAGGCCTAAATTAGGTGGTCCGTGTGTTTGTGCGTGGTGGTCCAAATCATTGTTTTTTCCCCTCGTTCTTGTGTTCCACAGATTTAGGTTCGGTGGCCCGAGCCCAGAAATCCGCAGATCGATGGGCCAAAACCCACAGAATCGCGCAGATCCCGAGAGCTTCGGTAGGCCGTCGCTTAAGTTGAGGTGGTTTCAGGTTTTTTTTTTTTAGTTTGTGTTTCCATGTGCATAAAGTCTTTTCATCTTGGGTCGGAAGATCATTTGGCTCGTACAAGGTCGTTGGGCCTCATGGGATCCTCACGGATTTTGTGAGTGGGCCTACCCTTGTGTGGTCCAAATGGGCTTTTTAGTTAGTTTAATCTGCTAGAATTGATATGTTTAGCCCATATGTGAGGCCTGAGTTCTTTCTTTGGATTCGGCCCGATAAGGTCTAAACATGTCATTTCAGGTCGAGTCTGCATTTGCATAAGAGTTTTATTTATGCTTCGCATATGATTTTGAGCTTTAGTTCAGTCATTCGGGGTACAAATAAAATTCTTCATCCATAACATGCATCGTGTCTTGTCAGTCGGTGTTGAGCTGAGTCCTGAATTCCTTCATCTTCCCGAACAGAATTGGTTGGTTTTGGGTACATCAAAGGGACGAGATAGACGGTTAGAAGCTTTTAACGTCTACTACAACGGTAGCGAGTGTCGTGCGTCACGAAGGCAATTGAGGAAGCATCTGAAGCGGGAGTTGAGTCTTAGGTAATTGACCCACCTGAAACAATGTCAGATCATTCTGGAAGTCACCGGGATAGTGATCCAGAGGAGGGATCGGTGCCTCCTCCACCACCTCCTCCAAATACTGAAATAGAGCAGCTGACCAACATAATTCTGAACATGCAAGTCACTATGAATGCTCGATTAGAGCCGAGAATTAGAGAATTGATGACATCATTCATGCCATGGAGGCGAAGAATTCAAATTTGAAGAATCCCTACGGGTGAAGTTGAGCAATCAAGAAAGGAGAAGGGCGGGTCGGTCCACGAGGGTTGAACTCGAGACTAGGCCGTATTGAGCAGATGTTGAAAGAATCCACTCTCTTCAACAACCGGTTTATGGATGACATAGGTTTCACACTGTTCCCGGTAGACTTCCTTAAATTCGACATGCACGATATCAAATTTCATGATGCGAGAACCCATATCAACATGTGCGGAATTTTCAGGCTATGGCGTTAAAAGGAGTTGAGGAGGAGATTTACCATATTATCTTTCCTTGGACTTGGGCGGACGTTATGAAGTGGTATAACACACTCGGTCCTACTAAGACCTCACGATGGAACACACTTTGCAAGGAGTTCTTACACAATACTCCTACAATGTTGACATGCCCGTCACTTTAAGGGACATGGAGCTCATGAAGCAAGGAGAAGAAGAGACATTCTCGACTACTACGCTCGATGGAGGCAAAAGCGGCTCAAATGGTAGATCGCCCTTCGAGGAACATCAAGTAGATATGCTTGTGCAAGGCTTACAACCCTTACAACACCCATCTAAGGTTTCAACCCATTAAGGACTTTGCATCACTAAGATTGGTGGAATCAAAATCGAAAGTGGCCCGGCTAGCGAAATTTGGAAGAACACTTATACTAACAAGCAAACTTAGGCCTAGCAGGAAACACTCCATGTCTTTGAAGCACTAGAACAACTTTCAAGAAAAGGATGCGCCAATGGAAAATACTCTGAAGTTGGGAGGCCGGTGATTCTACAAGCGTCACAGAGTTTGGAGATGTCACATTGAACAAGATGTCTAGGTCGAAGCAATTATCCAGTCGAAATGCTTTGAGTTGTACTGCCCTTGTGCAAGCCTTTCATTCTTGAGTACTTCTTGCATGATTGTTGAATTTTAGTAATTGTTTATCTTTTGAGCTAGTAGAATAACCCATGAGATTTTAAGCCTTCATAGACTATTCATTATATATATAGTCTCATTTTCTTTTTGTGTGTAACTCTTTCATGTGTGCATCTCTAGAACTTGGCTTGACATTCCTTAAAATCACATTTGGCATATGCATTGTGTTAATATGATTGAGGCATCCTTTTGTTAGCTACATAGCCAAATGGCCACCTGACATTTTAACCTCTTTTTGCAAGCCCTTGCTAACCCTTTTTCCTGTCTTGTTGTTTACCCTATAAGTGCACATAATTTCCTACCTTTAGCCAAGATAGAATGAGCAGTTCGGTTGTATGGCGATTTAGTAGTCGATTGTTGAGAGTGAATAGTTGGTTTGTTGCTACAGAGGAAGTACATTGTTGAATATCCTTTCTATCATTTTTATTCTCAAAGGTTATAACTTGTGACTAAGGATTTGAGTTGCTCTTTATATTTACATTCTATTCATTAAAAAAAAAAAAATTCAAAAAATAGTAATACATAATAAAACAAAATAAGCAAAACGAAAAAAAAGGAACAAAAAAAAAGAAAGAGCAAAAAAAAAAAAAAGAAAAAGAAAAAAAGAGAGAGAAGTTTTGTTTTAATTTTGGGTTTTGGTTTGTATGTGGTACTCTATCCCGGTTTTCTTTTGTTATAGATGTTTTGTGTTCGTTTAAGGTTCAGTGTGGAGGTATTGTATTGCGTGTAATGGAAATGTTGTTGCTCCTTAGGTACTTGGCTAATTAGCTCCACATTTTCCAAATGATTTCCCTCCTTACCTTAGCCTGAACCCCATTACAACCTTTTAAAAGTCCTCATGATTAGTATTTTTGCATGTTGTCCTCAGTGATGGAGGGTTGAGAGTCTTGCCAAGCTTATGGCAGTTGTATGCATTGGAATGAGTCTGAGTGAACCCTCATATTGAGAGGAGTGTTCCCCTTTACCTAAAGTGAGGATCTACTAGCTTCACTAGCTCATCAATTGCTAAGGTGATACATGATTGTTTAGGGGTATAACATAGAGTGGCGGCCGTGTCTTGGTCTTATGCTCATGGTATTGAAATAGAGTTTGTTTTGACATGATTTTGACCTTATGCACCTCATTCTCATCGGTCTTATTTACATGTGATATAAGGTCTTTTCTGCTGTTGATTAAACTTGCTCGTAAAGTCTCGCACCTTCTTTTCTTCATGGTCTTTCTTCATGGACCACAGGGATTTCTCTTCCCCTTTGTATGTCTTCTTTTGAATTGGGGGCTTCTGTTTCCCTTTGTCTTCCTTTGAGCTGAGGGCTTCCTCTTTCCCTCTGTTTTCTTTTTCAATTGAAATCGGGATATAATTCATTTTGGCTTAGATTTCTGATCATTCAGATTGCATCGAGTCAATTTTGTTTTCCTTTTGCCCACCTTTTAGCGATCAATCTAGGGTGCCTAAGAGTGGGCATTTCGTTCTTCTCTTCTCGTGGAAATTACACGTCGGTCTTGTCACTTTCCTTCATATTTCATGGGATAGCAAGATCAAACTCTACTATCGGGCGATAAGTTATAGCTGCGAAAAATCTATGATTTTTGTGAGTGAATGAAAAGTCCGTGGGTTTTCAAGAGCAAATGTTCATCATCAACTGCTAGCAACACTTAACATAAGAAAAACCTTTTTTAAGCATGTTCTTCGCAGCCCAGTCCTATGATCCCTTACAGGCATTGATCGTTCATGAAGCTTGAAATCGGGCAAACCATGGAAATTCAATGTCTTAAAGACAATGTCAAATATAGCAACTGGTGATCAGAACTAGCAACTACCCCCAAGTTATTAGCCACTGACTTATTAAGTCAGCAACTAAATACTTACATTACCATTTTGAACTCGACGACTGATTCCACTCATAAAGTGGATACGTGGAAGCTTTTGAAGTCGGCTCAAATAATTGAACAAATCATCTTTCAAGTGATCATCAAAGGATATTATCGATTTGGGTCATGCTCGGCGAGTTAAAGCGAATTTTTGCTCGAACCTCTTTTCTCATCGATTATTTATGCGACCGAAGTCTCGGCGGACTCCATGTTGATCTAAGCTCTCGAGGTTCCTCGAGATTCATAACTAGAGTGCTTGAATATCAATTCTCATGGATTAGATTCATCACATATTTGAAGGAGGGCTCGGCCGGGTTTACAAGTTAAAAATGCTTGTCGATTTTGGTTCTCACCATTTAAAGCATCCTGATATTTCAAGTCATCGACCATTTCAATACTTAGACTTTCTTATGCATTGCATGTGTGTCTTGCATCATCATAGATTAAAGAGTCTGCGTAAGTGCATTAACATCATAGAGTCCTTTCTTTCCTTTATAAAAGATAAATGAGCAGTCTAAGCATTATACATGCTCTCGGTGTTCATCAATGGAGATCGATTTATCAACTGCCAACTCGAAATTTGATGCGATCAGCGCGATCGCCAAAGTTCCCACTTCATGATCAATGAAATGATAGCGTGAAATCTTGCAGGCATATCCCAAAACTCTTTTCATTTTGGGTTAAGCCCAACAAGATGGTGAAACTTACAGAACATCTCGCTAACTTTAGCGATTAAATGAACTTCAAGCGAGCATATCTTCTGGCTCTAATTGGGTGCAAAGCTCTCGCATTTCGTAACTTCACCAAATGAAGCATAATGGGAGTTTCAAGTCCTTGTTGATCCCAGTAGAAATCTCTAAAGGTTTTACTAAGCGTCAACACGAGCGATGATTTGACTCGGGATCATCATGTAAGGAGTTAGAGGGCGAACCAGCTAAAAGTGACTCTCCTAATTCATCGGATGCTTCGTCAATCGCGAATTCTTAAATCGGGTCCCTCGCGATTAAGTTATCAAGCGGACTCCTGGATTCCTTGCGGATTACGTCATCGAATATAGCCTCGAATGAGCTTAAGCGAGATCTTGCACAAATATTGCAAGCTTATCTAGTCTTAAACAAAGCTTTGCCAACTCCATCCGGTATGATCCTCCATCATCAAGTTGGAACCGGAGTTCCTCGTCGACCCATCCGTCGCCGAGCGAGTTTTTCTCATTGGCTAGCGGATTTTTCACTATCCTCATTTATACTAAAGAGAAAAATGTATATCATTTTCAAGGGAAGCGACCAGCGTTTTGACTTTTCTTTGATACTTATAAGTTTCGTTGTCCTCTTGTAGGTACAATCCTTCAATATTTTGGGCTACCCGGAAAATCATCAAAATCGGCGATTTCCGGCCAATCTCGGTGGACTACTCACATGTCATTGAAGTGTTCGGGCTATCACGAAAAGTTCATCACAGACAATATCGGCAAAGCTGCAGCAGATCAATTACGAGAATTCTCGTATTGAAGCTACCCTTGAATATTCAAAAGCACAGGCGACATCCGAGAAATCGACAGCGGACTACCTCGGTAAGTCTGCTACCTTGGATTAATCGGCAGGCGACCTTGGCCAAGTCAATATTCGGACTACTTCAGTTGGGCTACAAAGTATACTTGACTTTCGTCTTACTCGGACTCGATCGAAGTGGGGCTATCTGTATGAGAAAATGATTCGGCTAACCGACGCGAGATAACGGCTCGCGATAGCTTGAGAACCGGCCCGAATATGAAGGTTCCGCGATTTAGGCGAGTCGGACGCCAAATTCTTTGGGTCGGCGTGGACTTGATGATTTTGGGCCAAGCGGAGTTGGCGGGTCGATCCAGTCAATGCGGGATCCGCGCGGATCCGATCTTGAGTCAACACAAAATCCAGTCAGATCGCGAGGAGTTTTTCGCGAGCTGCGGTTGCCGATTTTGGCTTATGATTTTATCTATTAAAGGATCGCGGATCAGATTTTAGGAGTTAGCAATTTTGATCGGGGAGTTTTTGATGAACTCGAATTTTCCCAAAAACTTGATTGGTGAAAGTTGGTGAAATCCGCCGATTTCACGGTTGAACTTCTCGGCCAGTTCACGCCGATTCACGCCAGGCTCGCCGATTCAACATTCGCGTATCCATCGAACTTGCGGATTTGTATAACTCGCCACTCCTCTTTGTTTCATTCGCTTTTTCAAAGGTGTAATGATGTAGTCGATTAGCCGCACGTATTTTAGTTTTTTATCTTGTGTTCATATATCTGAACTCGTAATTTTATTATTAATTGCATGACATTTTAAATCAAGTTCGCGACAACTTTCTTTATTTTATTGTCTAATGTGAAGACCTAGTAAAGGCAAGTGGCGCAGTAAGCATCCCCACACCACATTTTACCCTCGGACGTTCTTTTGGTTGAGATCGAGTCATAAAAATTTAAGTTTTGTTAATTTTACTTTTAATAATCGCGACTCCCGCTTTTTTAGTTTTTGTTTTCACTTTTTCAAAAGTCGGAAAGAGAAAAGAGAAGCCCCAAATGGGTCAGATTCATGATCCGTTTATTTAGGCGGTTTTCTCTTTTCATCCTTCATTTTGTAAAAAAAGAGCTGCACGATCCATGATCCGTCATAGGTCCAGCTTTTTCGCTTTTTCGCCAAATTTAATAACTCGAAAAAGTTAAAATTCTAATTGCCCCTTTGTAATTTTCACGCCGAATCGACCCGCACGGTCCCCACGGAGGGTCGATTCGACGTAGGTTTGCTTATTTTTAAAGGGACGAATTTAAGATTTTTGGCTTTTCGAGGGTTATTTCTGAAATTTGGCTAAAAGAAAGAGAAAAACGAAAAAGAAATCGACCTACAGAGCCGGATCCGCTGATCCGCACCGCTTCTTAAACAAACCCTTTTTTTTAACAAAACGAAGGATGAAAAAGAGAGAAAACCGCCTAAATAGGCCCTGATCCGCATGATTCGACCCATTTGGGTCAAGGCTTCTTTTCTCCTTTCCGACTTTTTAGAAAAAGTGAAAACAAAAACTAAAAACGGAGGAGTCGCCGCTAATTTTAAAAGTAAAATTAACAAAACTTAAATTTTTATGACTCGGCCTCAACCAAAAGAATGGGTCCGGGGTAAAGGTGTTTGTAGGGGATGCTCTTGCACTGCCAAGCGCCTTTACTAGGTCGGGTTCACATTAGACAATAAAATAAAGAAAGTTGGCACGAACTTGATTTAAAATGTCATGCAATTATAATAAAGTTACGGTTCAAAGATATAATGAACACAAGATAAAAACTAAAAATTACAGCTGGGGCTAATCGACTACATCATTACACCTTTGGGAAAAACGAAATGAAACAAAAGAGGAGTGGCGGTTATACCCAACCGCCAAGTTCCATGGATACGCGCCGTAAATTGGTGAATCCGCGAGCCCGGCCTGGTGTGCCGAATCAAGGTGGACTGAAGTGGCCGAGAAGCTCAACCGTGAAATCCGCCACGATTTCACCAACTTTCACCTAATCAAGTTTTTAGGAAAATTCGAGTTCGCTCAAAACTCCCCGATCAAAATTGCTAACCCCAAAATCGATCCGCGATCCTTTAATAGATACCGAAAATCGGCATTGGCGGCAAGCAATACCGGAATCCAGAACTTCTCCCCAGAATCACAAGAAGCTACTTGACCAACCGGATTTAAACTCCCTCGCGTTACCCGATCAATCCGCGATTTTGTGTCGACTCAAGATCGATCCGCGTGATTCCCGCATTGACCGCGATCGACCGCGCTAACTCCGCTTTTGGCCCAAAATCATCAAGTCCACGCCGACCCAAAGAATTTGGGCCGTCCGACTTGGCCTAAACTGCGCGGAACCTTCATATTTGGGCCGGTTCTCGTATCGCTTAACCGCGCGAAGCCGCTATCTCGCCCCGGGTTAGGCTGAAAATCTGTCTGACCCATTTTCGGTGTCTACAGATAGCCCCCACTTTGACTGAGTCTGAGTAAGACGAAAGTCAAAGTATACTTTTGTAGCCAACTGGAAGTAGTCCGAATTGTTGACTTGATTGCTGAAGGTCGTCCAAGCTGATTAATCCAAGGGTAGCTTGGACTTCTGACCGGAGGTAGTCCGATGCTGATTTGTCTCGGATGTCGCCCTGTGCTTTTGAATATTCAAGGGTAGCTTGAATACGAGAATTCTCGTAATTGATCTTGCTAGCTTTGCGCCGATATTGTCTGTGCTTTGATGAACTTTTCGGGATAGCCCAACACTTCAATGACATGTGGAAGTAGTCCACCGAGATTGCCGGAAATCGCCCACTTTGATGATTTTCCGGGTAGCCCAAAATATTGAAGGATTGGTACCTACAAGAGGACAACGAAACTTATAAGTATCAAAGAAAAGTCAAAACGCTGGTCGCTTCCTTGGAAAATGATATACATTTTTCTCTTTAAGTATAAATGAGGATAGTGGAAAAATCGCTAGCCAATGAGAAAAACTCCCGCTTACGGATGGGGTTGACGAGGAACTCCGGGTTCTAACTTGATGATGGAGGATCAGCGCCTGGATGGAGTTGGCAAAGCTTTGTTTAAGACTAGATAAGCTTGCCATATTTGTGCAAGATCTTGCTTAAGCTCATTTGAGCCTGTCATATTCGATGACAGAATCCGCAAGGAATCCAGGAGTCCGGCTTGATAACTTAATCTGCGAGGGACCCGACGAAGAATTCGCGGATTGACGAAGCATCCCGATGAATTAGAGAGTCACTTTTAGCTGGTTCGTCCTCTAACTCCTTACATGATGATCCTGAGTCAAATCATTGGCTCGTGTTGACGCTTAGTAAAACCTTTAGAGATTTCTGCTTTGGGATCAACAAGGACTTGAAACTCCCCATTATGCTTCATTTGGTGAAGTTACGAAATTCTGCGAGAGCTTTGCACCCAATTAGAGCCAGTTGAAGATATGCTCGTTTGAAGTCTTGCTCTAATCGCTAAAGTTAGCGAGATGTTCGGTGTAAGTTTCACCATCTTGTTGGGCTTAACCCAAAATGAAAAAGAGTTTTGGGATATGCCTTGCAAGATTTCACGCTATCATTTCATTGATCATGAAAGTGGGAACTTGGCGATCGCGTTGATCGACATACCACCACTCTTGAGTTCGGCAGCGATAAATCGATCTCCATTGATGAACACCGAGAGCATGTATAATGCTTAGACCGCTCATTTATCTTTTATAAAGGAAAGAAAGGACTCTATGATGTTAATGCACTTACGCACTCTTTTAATCTATGATGATGCAAGACACACATGCAATGCATAAGAAAGTCTAAGTATTGAGTCGTGGTCGATGACTTGAAATATCAGATGCTTTAAATGGTGAGAACCAAAATCGACAAGCATTTTTAACTTGTAAACCCGCCGAGCCCTCCTTCAAATATGTGATGAATCTAATCCATGAGAATTGATATCTTGAAGCACTCTAGTTATGAATCTCGAGGGAACCTCGAGAGCTTACATCAACATGGAGTCTGTCGAGACTTCGGTCAGACATAAATAATCAATGAGAAAAGAGGTTCGAGTGCAAAAATTCTGCTTTAACTCGCCGAGCATGACCCGAAACCGATAATATCCTTTGATGCATCACTTGAAAGATGATTTGTTCAATTATTTGAGCCGACTTCAAAAGCTTCCTACGATCCACTTTATGAGTGGAATCAGCCGTAGTTCAAAATGGTAATGTAAGTATTTAGTTGCTGACTTAATAAGTCAGTGGCTAATAACTTGGGGGTAGTTGCTGGTTCTGATCACCAGTTGCTATATTTGACATTGTCTTTAAGACATTGAATTTCCATGGTTTGCCTGCTCAAGCTTCATGAACGATCAATCTGCCTGTAAGGGATCATAGGACTGGCCTCGAAGAACATGCTTAAAAAAAAGTTGTTCTTATGTTAAGTGTTGCTAGCAGAGTTGATGATGAACATTTGCTTGAAACCCACGACTTTTCATTCACCTCACAAAAATCATAGATTTTTCTCAGCCTATAACTTATCGCCCTAGATAGTAGAGTTTGATCTTGCTATCCCATGAAATATGAAGGAAAGTGACAAGATCGACGTGTAATTTCCACGAGAAGAGACGAACTAAATGCCCACTCTTAGGCACCCTAGATTGATCGCTAAAAGGTGGGCAAAAGGAAAAAGATTAACTCGATGCAATCGTAATGATCAGAAATCTAAGCCAAAATGAATTATATCCCGACAAATTTCAATTGAAAAAGAAAACAGAGGGAAAGAGAAAGCCCTACTGAAAGGAAGACAGAGGGAAACAGAAGCCCCCAATTCGAAAAGAAGACATACAAAGGGGAAGAGAAAGCCCTGTGGTCCATGAAGAAAGGCCATGAAGAAAGAAGGTGCGAGACTTTACGAGCAAGTTTAATCAACAGCAGAAAAGACCTCATATCACATGTAAATAAGACCGATGAGAATGAGGTGCATAAGGTCAAAATCATGTCAAAACAAACTCTATTTCAATACCATGAGCATAAGACCAAGACGCGGCCGCTACTCTATGTTATACCCCTAAACAATCATGTATCACCTTAGCAATTGATGAGCTAGTGAAGCTAGTAGATCCTCACTTTAGGTAAAGGGGAACACTCCTCTCAATGTGTTTAGAAATATGAGGGTTCACTCAAACTCATTCTAATGCATACAACTGCCATAAGCTTGGCAAGACTCTCAACCCTCCATCACTGAGGACAACATGCAAAAATGCTAATCATGAGGACTTTCAAAAGATTGTAATGGGGTTCAGGCTAAGGTAAGGAGGGAAACCATTTGGAAAATGTGGAGCTAAGTAGCCAAGTACCTAAGGAGCAACAACATTTCCATTACACGCAATACAACACCTCCACACTGAACCTTAAACGAACACAAAACATCCATAACAAAGAAAACCGGGATAGAGTACCACATACAAATCAAAACCCAAAATTAAAACAAAAAATAAAACTTCTCTCTCTTTTTTTTTCTTTTTCTTTTTTTCTTTTTTTGCTTTTTCTTTTTTTTCTGTTTCCTTTTCTTTTTTTTTTGTTTTGCTTCTTTTGTTTTATTATGAATTCCTAGTTTTTGAACTCCTTTTTTTTTTAATGAATAGCATGAAAATCTAAAGAGCAACTCAAATCCCGGTATCACAAGTTATAACCTTTGAGAATAAAAAGGATAGAAAGGATATTCAACAATGTACTTCCCTTGTAGCAACAAACCAACTATTCACTCTCAACAATCGACTACTTAAATCCGCTCATACAACTGAACTGTTGCTCATTCTATCTTGGCTAAAGGTAGGAAATTATGTGCACTTATAGGGTAAACAACAAGACAGGAAAAAAGGGTTAGCAAGGGCTTGCAAAAAGAGGTTAAAATGTCAGGTGGCCATTTGGCTATGTAGCTAACAAAAGGATGCCTCAATCATATTAACACAATGCATATGCCAAATGTGATTTTAAGGAATGTCAAGCCAAGTTCTAAAGATGCACACATGAAAGAGTTACACACAAAAAGAAAATGAGACTATATATATAATGAATAGTCTATGAAGGCTTAAAATCTCACGGATTATTCTACTAGCTCAAAAGATAAACAATTACCAAAATTCAACAATCATGCAAGAAGTACTCAAGAATGAAAGGCTTGCACAAGGGCGCATAACTCGTGAGCATTTCGATCGATAATTGCTTCGACCTAGACATCTTGTTCAATGTAACATCTCCAAACTCGTGACGCTTGTAGAATCACCTACTCCCAACTTCGTAGTATTTTGCCATTGGCGATCCTTTCTTGAAAGTTGTTCTAGTGCTTCAAAGACACGGAGTGTTTCTCGCTAGGCCTAAGTTTGCTTGTTAGTATAAGTGTTCTTCCATTTCAATAGCCGATTCACTTTCGATTTTGATTCCAGCCAATCTTAGTGATGCAAAGTCCTTAATGGGTTGAAACCTTAGATGGGTGTTGTACAAGGGTTGTAAGCCTTGCACAAGCATATCTACTTGATGTTCCTCAGAAGGGCGATCTACCATTTGAGCTGCTTTTGCCCTCCATCGAGCGTAGTAGTCAGAGAATGTCTCTTCTTCTCCTTGCTTCATGAGCTCCATGTCCCTTAAAGTGACGCATGTCAACATTGTAGGAGTATTGGTGTAAGAACTCCTTGCAAAGTGTGTTCCATCGTGAGGTCTTAGTAGGACTGAGTGTGTTATACCACTTCATAACGTCCGGGCCTAAAGTCCAAGGAAAGATAATATGGTAAATCTCCTCCTCAACTCCTTTTAACGCCATAGCCCCCAGAAAATTCCGCACATGTTGATACGGGTTCTCGCATCATGAAATTTGATATCGTGCATGTCGAATTTAGGGAAGTCTACCCCGGGAACAGTGTGAAACCTATGTCGTCCATAAACCGTTGTTGAAGAGAGTGGATTCTTTCAACATCTGCTCAATACGGCCTAGTCTCGAAGTTCGAACCTCGTGGACCGACCCGCCCTTCTCCTTTCTTGATTGCTCAACTTCACCCGTAGGGGATTCTTCAAATTTGAATTCTTCGCCTCCATGGCATGAATGATGTCATCAATTCTCTGATTCTGTGCCTCTAACTGAGCATTCATAGTGACTTGCATGTTCAGAATTATGTTGGTCAGCTGCTCTATTTCAGTATTTGGAGGAGGTGGTGGAGGAGGCACCGATCCATCCTCTGGATCACTATCCCTGACTTCCTAATGATCCGACATTGTTTCAGTGGGTCAATTACCTAAGACTCAACTCCTCGCTTCAGATGCTTCGTCAATTGCCTTCGTGACGCACGACCCTCGCTATCGCTGTAGTAGACGTTAAAAGCTTCTAACCGCCTATCTCGCCCCTTTGATATACCCAAAACCAACCAATTCTGTCGAAGATGAAGGAATTCAGACTCACCAACACCGATCGACAAGACACGATGCATGTTATGGATGAAGAATTTTATTTGTACTCAATGACGAACTAAAGCTCAAAATCATATGCAAGCATAAATAAAACTCTTATGCAAATGCAGACTGACTAAATGACATATTTAGACCTTATCGGGCCGAATCCAAAGAAAGAACTCAGGCCTCACATATGGGCTAAACATATCAATTCTAGCAGATTAAACTAACTAAAATGCCCATTTGGACCACACAAGGGTAGGCCCACTCACAAAATCCGTGAGGATCCCATGAGGCCCAACAACCTCAGACGAGCCAAATGATCTTCCGACCCAAGATGAAAAGACTTTATGCACATGGAAACACAAACTAAAAACTCAAACCACCTCAACTTAAGCCCTGACTACCGAGCTCGGGATCTGCATGATTTCCGGCTCGGGCCACCACGAACCTAAATCCAGTGGAACACAAGAACGAGGGAAAAAACAATGATTTGGACCACCACGCACAAACACACGGACCACTAATTTAGGCTCACAATGATCGAGCTCACCGAAATCCGCGGATTTCTGGCTCAGCTCATCACGGCCTAAACCAAAGCAAACGCAAAAACGAAAAAGAGAATCGAAGGATTTTGACCACACAAGACCCGGCCAGAATCCGCGGATTCCCGGCTTGAGTCTGTGTGGGCCAAATCTGAACAAAATCGACTCCTAATTTGGGCTGTCAATGGCCGAGCACCCTGAAATCCGCGGATTTACGGGCTTAGGCTCATCACGACCTAAACCAGTCGGACACAAAAACAAAAACGAAAAAGAGAAAAAGAAACTTTTTTATTTTTCTAAGCACTACCGCATGGTCTCGGTTCGAGGATAGGGAAGAACACATAGCATGCAAAGTGCGCTCAACCTAGCCAAAGTTCTACATTTGGAGTTTATAGGTCGCTTATCCTCGCCTCCTAACTCGTGTCCCGGTATTTGGCCTCCATGGGTGCATGGAAGGTTAATACCCGGTTGCTCCTTTAATCGTGTGGATTAAGGAGTATTGACGAGGGGAAAACAACCACCGCCTGAAGGTCTAAGTGGACCCACCGAGTTGAATGGTTAAAGTTTTCCCGAAATGGTAAATAAAGGTTTTCCTAAACGGTACCTTTTGTGCCCGACGAAAGGGGAAGGCCCGTATAATGCAACATGCCTAAAAAAAAACGTGACAACTTTTTTTTTAAAAAAAATGAAAACCCGACTTTTCAAGTTTTACCCTCTTATAAGTCCCCAGTGGAGTCGCCACTGTAGGGCCCGCGGCCCGGAGGGCACGGTCCCCCACGGAGGGTCGATTCGACGTAGGGTTGCTTATTTTTAAAGGGACGAATTTAAGATTTTTGGCTTTTCGAGGGTTATTTCTGAAATTTGGCGAAAAGAAAGAGAAAAAAACGAAAAGAAATCGACCTATGAGCCGGATCCGCGCGGATCCGTGCACCGTTTGGGCCGAAACAAACCCTTTTTTTTTTAACAAAACGAAAGGATGAAAAAGAGAGAAAACCGGCCTAAATAGGCCCGGATCCGCGCGGATTCTGGACCCATTTGGGTCAGTGCTTCTCTTTTCTCCTTTCCGACTTTTTAGAAAAAGTGAAAACAAAAAAACTAAAAAACGGGAGGAGTCGCCAGTTAATTTTAAAAGTAAAATTAACAAAACTTAAATTTTTATGACTCCGGTCTCGAACCAAAAGAATGGGTCCGGGGGTAAAGGTGTCGGTGTAGGGGGATGCCCTTGCACCGCCCGCCGAAGCGGCCTTTACTAGGTCGGGTTCACATTAGACAATAAAATAAAGAAAGTTGTCACGAACTTGATTTAAAATGTCATGCAATTATAATAAAGTTACGAAGTTCAGCATATAATGAACACAAGATAAAAAAACTAAAAATTACAGCGGGCGGGGGCTAATCGACTACATCATTACACCTTTTGGAAAAAAACGAAATGAAACAAAAAGAGGAGTGGCGGGTTATACCCAAATCCGCGCAAGTTCTGATGGATACGGGCCAGAAATTGGTGAATCCGCGCGAGCCTGGGTCGGGTGTGCCGGAATCTGCGTGGACCTGAAGTGGCCGAGAAGCCCAACCGGTGAAATCCGCGCGGATTTCACCAACTTTCACCGGAATCAAGTTTTTTAGGAAAAATTCGAGTTCGCCTGAAAACTCCCCCCCGGGATCAAAATTGCCAACCCCAAAATCGGATCCGCGCGGATCCTTTAATAGATACCGAAAATCGCGCAACTCTCCCGTCAGAATCACAAGTTACTTGACCAACCGACGAAAAAAAACTCCCTGCGGTTACCTGACTGAATCCGCGCGGATTTTGTGTTGACCCGGCATCGGATCCGCGTGGATTCCCGCATTGACCTGTGACTGGACCCGCGCCAACTCCCGTTTTTGGCCCAAAATCATCAAGTCCACGCCGACCCAAAGAATTTGGGCCGGGTCCGAATTTGGCCTAAATCCGCGTGAACCTTCATATTTGGGCTGGTTCTGGTATCGGCTTAAATCCGCGAGCCGTTATCTCGCCCCCCGGGTTAGGTGAAAATCTCGACCCATTTTCGTGTCTCAGACATCAGAGGCCCGCGGCCCCCGGAGGGCACGGTCCCCCACGGAGGGTCGATTCGACGTAGGGTTGCTTATTTTCTTAAGTGACGATTTTAAAGAGATTTGGCTTTTTTTAGAAATTAATTTGTTCGAAATAGGAGAAAACAACGCGGGAAGAAAAAGAAATAAAAAGAAGAGCAAAGTGGGTCGGATCCATGGATTCGGTGCCCACCTGAGCAAAATGTGTTTTTGAGTTTTGAACTGGAAAAAGGAAAAATAATAAAAATAAAAATAAAAAAACGGATCAAACAGTAGCTTGGGTCTGCGCGGATCTTGGGACTATTTGGTAGAAACTCCACCCAAATCTTCACGGATTCGGTTCCGTTTTGGCCCGAATGATTCACGGATCCTCGCAAATCCAAATCAAATCGAGGTTTTTTTTAGCAAAAGGAAAGAAGAAAAGTGACCTAAATAGACTGGTCCGCGGATCCATGATTCCGAGTCCATTTTGGGTCGGTGTTTTCTTCTTTCTCTTTCCGACTTTTTAAAGAGATAAAAACCTAAAATAAAAATAAACAAAATGGAGTCAGCTAATTTTAAAAGTAAAATTAACAAAACCTTTTTTTAAAAAAAAAAGAAAGAAGAAAAAAAAAACTGACTCCGGTCCCAAACCAAAGATCGAATTCGGGGGTAAAGAAATCGGTGTAGGGGGATGCCCTTGCACCGCCCGCCGAAGCGGCCTTTACTAAGTCGGGTTACATTAGAAAAATAAAGAAAAGAAAAAAAAGCGAAGTTGTCACCGAATTGAAAGAGATATCATGCAATTAACGAAAAGAAAAAAAAAAGAGTTCAGCATAAAAATAAAAAAAACTAAAATTACAGCGGGCGGGGCGTATTAGCTACATTTTTACAGTTTTCTCTTAAACCAGGAAACGAAAAGAAAGAAAGAAAACTAAATTAAGCGAATGAAATTAATTCAGGCTAAATTATACCCAGAATCCGCGCAGATTTGGTGGAAAATGAGTCGCCGGAAGCTAATTCAGGCCGGTTGTACGTCGGTCGTTGGAACCCAAGGTGGCTGAGAAGGACCCAACAAGGAAATCCGCGCGGATTTCCTTAAACTTCGCCTAGGTCGAGTCTGCGTTTTGCTCAGAAAAATCCCTTCCCCGAATACCAAAAATGCCAACCTCCAGGATCAAAAATTGCCAACCCCCAAATCCGGATCCGCGCGGATCCTTAAATAAACTCCAGAAATTAGCAGCGGTTGGCGACGGTTGGCGACGGTTGGCCGGTTACCATCAAATCCGCGCCACTCTCATGCAACTGCCGGCAGTTGGTTTGACTGAAAACTGCCTGCAGTTTCTTTTTGACCAAATCCGCGCCAGTCTGATGGGTCAACCCGGGACCAAATCCGCGCAGATCTGTGAGTTATGCCCGAATCCGGGTCCGATTTGCAATATGGGTCGGGTATAGTTCAAGGTCCGGATCCGCGTGAGATGCACATCTTGGCCCAAAAATTTGCACAAATCCGCGCAGACCCACCGATTTTGGCCCAAAGGCTAAATCCGCGCAGACCCCAGTTATTTTGGCCCAAAAACCGTAAATCCGCGCCAGCCCATCCATTTTGGCCCAAATTCCAAAATCCGCGCCAACCTTCTTCTTTTAGGCCCAAAACAGAAATCCGCGCCGTCCTTCCGTTTTAGCCCAAAATGTAAATCTGCTCGAGCTTCAACATCTCGATCCCGGGTTAAGCTAAAATCTGTCTGACACATTTTCGGTGTCTACAATGGGGATCAGTGAGTCAGCTCTGACAGTGACTGCACTCATAGCAACCCGATTAGATCTTTTCATGGTACGGCTGAGTGTGAATTACTTCCAGATCTTGAGAATTTCATCCTTGAGGCTTCAAAGGGTAAAGTCAGGAGTAAGAGAATACATAACATGGTAATGAAATCTAAGTAGCAACTTCTCAGTGAAGCAACTTGTAGGGATGTTTGTGACCAAAAGGATGGTCGAAAGGTTAGGACGATGGGGCGCATGAACATTTTGAAAGATGATAGTCTTGATGACTTTGACGCTGAGATAGACCGAAGGGCTGTGATTATTATTGGTAATGCTATAGGTGCGCGAGTCCTTAATGACCCACCAAACTAAAGTTATTGATCTTTTACATCGTGATTGAGATGTGAAGGTTTTTTGGTTGTCTTGGGCACGATAGTCCTTGCTGTATGCTTATGCTTAGCAATGTTTGATTGTAGCTTTTATCTTTTGGAGTTGATTGTTTGCTGTTTTGTAATGCGGTGTTGCTGTATTCTGTGAACTTTTAAGCCCGTTAGCTTTCAATAATAAAAAAACAAACTTATACACCTCCTACTCATTGGAATGATCCACCACTTTGCATTTTCAAGCTAATTTGAAGTTAAATTATCGTAATTGATTCTTTTGATAAGAAAAGATTTTTTTAATTTTGAGAGGGGATTGAGAAAGAAACTGAGAGAGAGAATGAGAGAGAAAATGAATAAGGACAAAAACATTTAAAGAGGGACGATGTGAGTAGGGGGGACAACATACACCTACAGTATTCACTGATTGAAGCGTAGATTGATGAAGGTTCATAATCAATTGAGTTTGAAGGTTTCAAATACCGTAAGTGTAATAAAGCATATGAAGAAATAATCAAGGGCTAAAAGTGCCTGCTTGTTTAGTGCACTTTGTATCGAATATATTGTGATAGATATTGCCTCATTATTTTAAAGTTGAATATTGCCTTAGTACTCTTAGCTTGGCATTTCATGGATATACTAATTGAGTAATCGTATTTATGCAAAATGATAAATATCTTGACGCACGATGGTTAATAATTATGTAGCTTGCATTTCACCTAAACCATTCATAAAGTTAAATATAAGTTATTCCAACTTATAAATGACATAAAAATAATTTTTTATTTATATTTTTCATAAATATGAAACTATGCATAAATGTGCATCTTTTATTATAATTGATAAAATTAGACTATTATTTATATTTTTTGACCTAGCTAAGAAATATTATACTCTTATAGTTGATCAATATATATAATTAGTATAGAAAATATTATTAAAAGTTACAAAAATGTGAAACATGAACAATTTAAGATGATTATTAACCATTTTAAATCAAGATGTATATTTAGTTATACACCCTCTATAACTATAAAAGGAAAGCGCGATGATATATGTCTTGGGGCAAGACACTGCTTAAGTGTCTTGCTCCTTATAAAATCAATATTTATTATCATTTTTAACTCAATTTTTTTACAGATACTATTAATTATCAATTATAAGAAGCTTGGAATATGTTGACTACGCCAACAATTAAAATTGACACCCTAACGAATGAACCTCATCCGTTGGGCATATTTTAGACGCATTTTTGTAAATTTTAAAAAATATAGATAAAAGTGTGATCTTATACAATTTATATATGTTATTATAGTTATAGAAGTCAATTTTGTAACTTTTTTCCAATTTAATTTACAAATATATAAATTTTCTATAATAATAAGACACAAAATATGCGGGTCTTCCACGATACATTTATCATTTTCGAAAAAAAAAATTAAAAGAATATTGGGGACTGATAGAAGAGACTCAAGAGATGTTTATTGAGGTAAGCAATGAGCACATGTGTACATTACATGCGTATTCACGAAAAAGCAATTTTCCCGGTTTCCACTTTGTTGGCTGATCCAGAGCATGTATTGTATTTGTATGCAACTCCAGGCTGAAGGTGAACGTGAGGGTCCCATTCCCATCCCACTCAAAAACTACTTTCCCATTTATCTCTCTTTCTCTTCAAAAGCAGAAAGCTCCTCCAAATCTTAACTCCCCATTATCATCCTCACATTATAGGCTACCCTGATACTCTGTCCACCTTCCTACCCTTTTCCCAGTCTGTCTTTCTTCCTCCCAACCACCCACCGCCATTAAAGCAGTTGGGGAAGCTCTGCTGTTTGCGTATCGTATCATTCACATGCAAAGTTGGAAATGGGGAACATCTGTACATGCCTATCAGAAGAAGATAACCACGTCAATAGACAACAACCGAAGCGACTATGCCACCGATCAAGCTCTGCTCCTGCATCCGCCGCCCAACGCTGGTCCAGAATCCGTTCCTCCAGGAGAGACAATATCAATGTAAAGTTCGATGACCCAGTGCTCCATGAACAAGCACTTGCGGCTGCTGCAATCATTCTACAACAGCACTCAGGAAATGGTTCTCTCCCTTTTGATCGATCTACATCTCTTAGATATCCCATTCCAAATGCCTCATCATCCTCTAAAAAGCAATCCAGTTTGCCCAGGAGTTCTAGCTCTAGGCCCAGGTCCAGCACTGATCCTCTTCTCCAACCTCATCAGCTTCTTCTCAATCAGGTTTCTTCATTTCCACTTTTCGCAATTTGTTTGATCAACATGAAACTTAACATACAATTTAGATTGTTGCTAATTGCTATGCAATATTAAATGTTTGTCTTGTTTTGTTTTAGGGTGTTTGACGATTTCCACTTGGGGCCAGATTTTATTGTTGGGAATAATAATTGGTTTGCTGCTCAAATTGCTTGTCTGTTGTATATTTATTGCATACCATTCTATTAAAGAAAATGAATAAATGTTGGATAAAGAAGGGGGAGGGTGGCGTCAATAATACATTGATATTGCTTGTCTGTAAGACTAAATCAATGATTTATTAAACACAAATTTTAGTATAAACTTATTGTAAGACGGACTTGTCATAAGGTAACATTTCAAATATTTCGTTATGATTTATAATTGATATTAGAATGACTTTTTAATACAAATGTGATCAATAATTTATTAAGAGGTGACTTTTATCAGAGTCGTCCCAGATAAATTATTAGTCACCCTTGTATTCATAAATAGTGACCAAAATGTGGTACGTCTTACGATAAACTTACGGTGAGACGGTCTTACGCAAAAATTACTGTTTATTAAAAGCTTAGTTTAGCGACATGCTAATTCTTTATTTATTTTTTTATTTTTTTGGGGGGTCTTGGTATTGTTGGAAGAGGGGTGTCTTATGGCAACTGTAGATGGCAGTTCCTCCTTGGAATCCTTGCTTTTCTATTAGCTCTCTTTAACAAACATTCATTTTTGTGATCTTTTACTTTGTTCAGCCGTCCATGGTTGTCAGCTCGTGCTCTTTGTTTCTTAATTGAATGTACTTTAGCCCAAGAATAACATGGAGCTGATGATGGTGATAGTGATTAAATATGAAAAGACGCGCTTAATGATACATCTTTTAATTAAAATACAGATAAACTGTAATGATGGCTGCAAAATAGAAATGGGGAAGTCTTAGAAGTGGCTACATTCACTGTTATTTCCTTGTATAATGGTCCCAAGTCCCAACTGTGAGCCTCCATGCTACTACCTAGTTAATACTTGCTTTAATTCTGTAAGGGTCCTTGTACCTGATGTAATGAGTTTGGGTTGCATATGGTAGGTCCTATAAATGGCCCTTCTGTATTTAATAATACCCGTATCGGCTATGGGACTTTTTTTTATTTTTTTATTCTGAGGATATTGGAGGGGGCCGAATGACGAGTTAACTAATTGTTTTGTTAATTTATTTATCAGTCTAATTGGCACTCATTGATTAAGGTGGCAGAGTTGTGCCCTTGTAGACTTGCTTCCAGAAGAAGTAAATGGATGTCATGTGTATTGTGTTCCTAACAGGCATGGTATCCTCTGTGCTATGTCTCTTGCCATATGTGGTAGTCATTCGACCTGGCTTCACAATTACCTATGTTTTTACTCTTAATATACGTGGACCTAATATGCACATGAAAGCGCTCGGTTGATGTTACTGGACTTAGATGGACATATGTGAATCGATACATATGTATGTAATGTGGCTTGCTTACTTTTGTGAATGCATCATGCTTTCATTTAAATTGAACTAGAAGTGGCCTTAATGACCGATTCATGTTAGTGTGTCAACTGTCAAGTGTCTTGACATAAGATGACTGTAAGTGAAGCTTGGAATCAAACAATCCCAATGTTTATGCCACTCTTTTTGTTTTGAATTGTTCTTCGGACAGGATTCAAAGATTGATGGATTGGAAACATATCAGTTTGTGCTCGTCCATGGAGGTGGTTTTGGTGCTTGGTGTTGGTACAAGACCATTGCCCTTTTGGAAGAAGGTGGATTTAAAGTTACTGCTGTCGACTTAATGGGTGCTGGAATCCATGCATTTGATACCAACCATATTACAAGTCTCTCACAATACGCAAAGCCACTTACTGAGTTTCTTGAGAAACTTGATGATGGAGAAAAGGTACTTTGCTTCATGCCTTTTCTGCCTGGCAAAATGACCTAATTGAAGCTAGGTTTCAGTTTGCTAATTCTGAAACTGCATTTTATGCAAAGTTGCAAACATCAATTCAGCTGGAGAGCACTATGTGTCTAAGTTGCCTTCCTTATAGATGTATTTCAAAGCTGTTAGAATCTCCTTGTTCTTGTATGTATTGGTCCGAGATTGTCAGACCTGAAATCACGAATTCCTGGTCTATTGCAGGGTTTATGGGCTTGCTTGGTTGGTGCAGAATCTATAGCTAACACATATTACAAATTTTTGTCACTCCCACTCTGTTATATAACTTTCCGTAATCCCTTCACAATGCAGAATCCCTTCACAATGCAGATAAGCTTAGTGTTTGACTGCATATGTTCGTTCCTATCGATAAAGGACTGCATATGAATAGATTTCTGAATTGTGAAAATTAGACTAGAAAGTTCTCTGGAAAATGAAAGTGATCATGCAAATGGGGTTGGTATTAATCGGATTGCATGCCGTTTGTTTCAACTGGGTGTCGTATTTGACAATAGGTAGTTAATTTGCCGTTCCACTCTTTTCTCTTGTTCCACTCTGCAGGTGATTTTGGTGGGACATGATTTTGGTGGTGCATGCATTTCTTATGCCATGGAAATGTTTCCACCTAAAGTATCAAAAGCTATTTTCGTTGCTGCAGCAATGCTGTGTAGTGGACAGAGTGCCCTCGATATCTTCTCACAACAGGTTTGCTGTTAATTAACTTTTTAACTATTATTGTCAATTCTGTAGTTTTGTTGGTGAATGTCAATAAATAAATAATTTGGATCTTAAATTTGTGACCATGACGTACCAAACGTGATGGTTGATTTATTTGTGACATGTTTTGCTAATATTATTACCTCTTGGTGCCAAGCTTGGTGGCTCCCTTTTGTGCTACTCTGTTTTTTGTTGGCTCTAACCTATCAAACTGTTTTCACCATTCTTCGTGACTATGTTGAGGCATATTGTTCTTCTTCACATTTGATTGAAAACATAACTGAATATGCATCCCTTGTCACACTTGGGGCTTAGGCTCTCAAACCTCTTCCTAGATAGTCTCCCCACAAGCAATGGGTCACCTTTGTTGGCTAGAGAAGGGGGATTATTTTCATTTTATTTTTGCTTTTTTTTTTGGGGGGGAGAGACACGGGGGTGGGGGGGGGGGGGGAATAGTTGAGCAAGTCCATGGGGTATTCATGTGAGTTTGCATTAATGAAACAATTTATGCTCTATAATTTCATTCCACCTACTTTTTGTGTTCATAATTGCTTCTATTTATAGTTAATTTTGGGACTGATTTTGGTTTTTGTTAGGAATTCGATAGTTTTTGTGACTCTTTAGAAAAAAACGACACTACTGTAGATTGTTTTGCCTTCACTTCATTGTTAAACATGTGTAATCAAATTTTGGCTGTAGTAGTTGACTTTCATACACAAGGAGGGAAGATTGAAAGGTACCCAATCCAATGGAAAATGCTACGCAGAACAAGTATTCTGATAGATAAATGTTACTCTTGTGTTGCATCAGGGAGAATCCAAGGATCTAATGCAGGAGACTCAAACTTTTATTTATGCAAATGGGAAAAATAATCCTCCGACAGCAATTGATCTGGACAAGTCATTGCTGAAGGAATTGCTGTTTAACCAAAGTCCAACAAAGGTACATGAGTGCACTCAGATATTTTGATTGCCTTCCCTTGATTTGAAATTTGGTTGCATAGTGCCATAGTGGTAACTCAGAATTCTGCGTATGTGCTTGTGGATCTACCTGGATGATTGGAACTGTTGTGCCTCTCAAATTGGATGGACGTCCTGAAGTTTTTTTTTTTTTTGGTTGCCTCCAATAACATCAATCATCTTCCCTTCCTGACATTATGTTGTACGGTTAGTTCTTTTTTTCCCCCGCACCAAAGGGAAGGTATTTTGCTGAGTTATATGTTGAAATTGGGACTGTAGTTATGGTTTGTTGTTGTCTTCCCTTAACACGGAGGGGGTAGGCCTACTAAATGAAGTCAAAGAGACTGTCCTATGTTCTCACTTAAGACATCACTCCTTTTCATATACCCAAGCACATTTGTGCTGCATTTCACTCACAAATGCACACACGTGCATTTATAGGTTAGAAACCGATCTCATACTTGACCACTCTATAGTCTAAACAAATCCCTGCCATTATTGTCTATGTGGGTGACTTTTCAACATGTTAGGGTGCTTATAAAGAAATTTGAGGGGGAATTTTGTTTCAGTGTGACCGATAATCATCGGGAACATTTATCCTGAAAAATAGGAGGTTTTTCCATTTACATACCCTGAAGTGTGACATATGTTTTCCAGTTTCACATATTTTACGTACGTCGTATAAACCACAAGGGAGTTAAATATAAACTTTCATGATACTTGGGAGTGGAAATGAGTTCCATGAACAACAGGGTGATGAATGCAAAAAAACTCTCCGATAAAAGGGGTGAATCTGTAGAATACGAGTCAGGGACTAAAAACTTTGATTGAGATCAGCCATTTGTGGTTGTGTGCAGGATGTGGCCTTGGCATGTGTGTCGATGAGGCCAATCCCATTTGCACCGATTTTAGAGAAGCTGGCTCTCTCAGACAGCAACTATGGGTGTGTGAGGCGGTTCTACATAGAAACAGCAGATGATAATGCGATACCCATGGCTACACAGGAATGCATGGTAAAGGCATCTCCTCCAGAACAAGTATTCCGCCTCAAAGGTGCCGATCATTCCCCCTTCTTTTCAAAGCCTCAAGCTCTCCACAAACTCTTGGTTGAGATCTCTAAGATATCATGAAGCTTTTATTACACTTTCTGCTTTTGTTGCAACTTGCAACACAAACATTAATAGATGCAGAGGTCCTAAATTTGTATAGGTAGCTGTTGCCAGAGCACTATTACCCCCCCCCCCCCAACAAAAAAAAAAAATTACATGTAACATACAGACTTGAGTTTAATTGAGTAAGACGGCTGATGGTAGAATGTTCCATCTGATGTAGAGGGAAGGTTGAGAATTATTGATTTATATTTGATTCAATAATGTTGTAACGTATCTTCATAGTTTTTATAGTGTGGTTCTGTAGTTCTGTTCGCATTATCATCCATTGAAAATAGTGGGGTACGATTTGTTTACACTAAAAATTTTAGTGTTCTAAGTTATCGTTACTGAATTTGGTGTTTTAAATTCAGATGTTATAGACTGGGTGAGTTTGGATTTAATTTAGAAGGGGTTCCTAATGTGCTTTGTGGCAATTATTTTCATGTCGTTATCAAGTGATTTCATCAAAATGCTTTCTAAGAATGAAAGGGATTCAGGGTAAATAGACTATCGATTGCGGATACAGTGGAAGTAGGAGGACCCAACAATTCAGGAACACATTAAGCAATGAAAATAGACACTAAAATTACATGGGAAACCGACGAACTCGAAGCAAAACCTACGGACGACAACAGTCAGAAATAATCCACTATGAAAATAGGAGTACAAGGTTGATCACAATCACATTATGTGATTCGGTATATAATGAAGATTACAACACAATCTCTCAACTCTCAACTCACGCTCTCAATAGTCTAGGATTACACAAAGTGGAAGAAACCACACTCTTTTTCTCTAGAAAATTGACTCTCAAATTGATAATTGATTTCACTAACTGACGGCTAGGAGAATACTAGGTTAAACATAATAACCCTTGCGAAAAGAAACTAACCAAGAGCAAAGCCAGATGACTTTGCTTAGATCCTTGGGCTAATTTTCCTTTTCGTTGGGTCAAGGACTTGGGCCTTGGCCAAGAGCAAAGCCAGACGACTTTGCTTTGCGTCTTGGGCCGCTTTTCTTTTCTTTTTTTTTTGGGCCTTGGCCAAGAGCGAAGCCAGACAACTTTGCGTGCCCCTAACCCTAATTTCTTTTTTGTTTGTTTGGGCCGCTATGTTGGGCCTGTCATGACATGGCAAGAGCCCAGTAAAGCCATTCGACTTTGTGCGAATAAACCTTGCTTTTGCTTCCTCGTTATAGCTTGTATAATTATCCCCCAATTTTCGCATTTTTCAGGAAGATTCCTTGAAGACGTGTAGCAACATGAAGCGCCCCATAAAGGTGGCAACATCCCTTGCAGAGGGATTTGTGTTGGGATTCACCCATGAGTAAAAATATCACACATCGGAAAAGTAAGAAGAAAGTACATGGTATATAAGTCAAGTGGATTACTCCTCTTAACACCAATTGGTTTTAAGATGGAACCTCACTTAACTTGTGTATCATGGGCCTTGGTTGAAGAGGGCTCCCGCCTTGGATCTCCCCAACAAGTGGTATCAGAGCCGATGGTTCGTTCGACTGGGCACAAGGTGTCGGAAGGTGGTCTGTAAAAATTATCGTGGACAGGAGCAGGGACCATGGCGCGTGCGCGGCTGAGGTCTCTTGAATGCTCAGAGTGGTGGCCTGAGACTCAGGTGGAGTAGGATACGACTTTGTAGAATAAGGTGCGACTGAAACTCTTGAAGTAGAGTGGTGGCATGAGACTTAGGTGGAGTAGGGTGCCGCTCTTTAGAGTAAGGTGCGGCTGTGATGGGCTCCTAATGGTGACTTGAAACCTTGGCAAAAAAAAAGGCTTTCGATCAAGGGAGAGAGACTCATGTGTGAAGGGGGAGATTGTTGGGATTCACGCATGAGTAAAAATGTCCCACATCGGAAAAGTAAGGAGAAATGGCATGGTATATAAGTCAAGTGGGTTACTCCTCTTAACACCAATTGATTTTAAGATAGAATCTCACTTAACTTGTGTATCATGTGCCTTGGTTGAAGTGGGCTCCCACCTTGGATCTCCCCAACAATTTGCCCACCAAACCTTGGTAGAGTCGGGCTTTGCTTCGTTTTGGGCATGCATGCGTGCGTGGGATTAGCGACAAATTGTCATTGACATTGACATTGCGCTCAAATTTAATTGGAGCCATTGACATTGCGCTCGGTACAATCTCTAGGCAACAAATTGTCGCCCCTCAACATTAAGCCTGAATGACATCCGTGACAAATCACAATCCTATTATCCTCCATCAACAGTCAAGTAGAGTATCATTCTTGCTCGAGATTAGCGACAAATTGCACCTCTTCCATCAACAATCAAGTAGAGCATCATTTTTGCTTGAGATCAGCGACAAATCGCTCCTTTTCCATCAACAGTCAAGTAAAGCATTATTCTTGCTTGAGATCAACGATAAATCACACCCTTTCCCTCAACAGTTAGAACATCATTCTTGCTCGAGATCAGCAAAAAATCACACATTTTTCATCGACAATCGAGTAAAGCATAATTCTTGCTCGAGATTAACATCATTTATCAACAGTTACACGTGGGACTTCCAACTTTCAAGTGTCGCACCAGGCTTTGAAATTCAGAGTCATATCCAAGACCGGTGTCTAACAATCAGAACTACTTTGATTCTTGTCCTACTCGAACTCATCAAAGTGGGGGCTATCTGTAGGTCCTATGTATTTCCCTTGGTGGTCATACAGTTGTCCAAAACCTTGGAGAATACTATGCAAGCTTGGGAGGCAAGGTGGTCGAATGCATGCATGCCTAAACCTATAAATACCCTTTTGAAAAAGCAAGCAAGAATCCAAGAACCAAGTTATTCTTACATCTTTCTTCCTCTTTCACTCATTCTCCATTTCTCTTTTCATTCTCCTAACCTCTAAAAAGATCATTCTTCTTAAACCTTATCATAAGGTTCTCATCCTAACCTACTCTTTTATCAAAAAAACCCCCCTCAAATTTAACCCTATAAAACACCACAAAAACACCAAAAAAAAGGGGTTATTGGACAACAATAATACGAACTTTGGGGGTATTGGCCGATAATAATACCAACAATTTTGTTTGAAACTAGTGGTACCAATTATAGACCTATTTACCATCAGTAGTACGTTGCCAAGTTGATAGGTAATTAACTCGATGAAAAGACGACTTGTCACGTAATTGTGTGAGCTTGAAGCTGGAGCAAGTGGAAAAAATGTCGACCGCCAATTTTTTTGCCGTTTAAGCTACATTGATCAATTTATCTGGAAAACAATCAAATTGTTGTTTTTACATTAGTAAAAGTTGGTTAATGTTGCTTGATTGGCAAAAAAAGTGACCATTTACATTTTTTCAACTTACTTTGGTCTTTAGCTCAAACAATTAGGCGATACATAATCTTTCTGCATAGTAAGAAACCTACCAGCTTGGTCGTGTACTATTGTTGGAAAATAGGTCCATAGTTGGTACCGCTAGTATCCAACAAAATTATTTGTATTATTATCGGCCAATACCCCCAAAGTTAGTATTATTTTTGTCCAATAATCCAAAAAAAAAACTAACCTAAACCACAAAAAAGTTGTATTTTGTTACCTAAAGATCGAGATCGAAATCATCCGCTTCCTAAGGCTAGGAAAGGTTCTTGGACATCCTTTGTTTAGGTATTGATTTTGTTGATTTGTTATGTTTCTTAAAATCATGTAATTATTCTTTTGATCATGTTATCATATGTTTATTTGTCTTTCATAAATTATGTGTGATTGATGGATTTTGAGATGTAATATTTCAATTTATCTCCCTACCAAACTTTATAAAAACTTTTAGTAGAGTCTTTTCTTAAGTGAGAGGCAGACTCAAAGGTTTTCATCTTTCGAGTCTGTAGCCTTACCCATAACTCAATAATTTGATTTGTAGGCGAAGTCTTTTTCTTTAAGTTTTCTCGACTTTTCCTTTAAAAAAAGTTGGGTAGTGACTCTTTTTAAACACATGGCTATTATTGCCTAGACCATATTTTCAAAACTTTAAAGTTATTTTTGTATGAGTTATAGTCTTACGATAGTGTCATGCAATTTTAGGAATGTGATGTACATTTTTAAATAGTTGAAAATTACAAAAATATTCTTTTCCTGAACCCCACATCTTGTGAATTGGATAAATCAAATTCAAGGAGGAAAGACAAAGTGGAGGTTCTCTCTTTGAGTTTGATTTGAATATTTGCAAGGTGTTCATGGTAAATGAAAGATGATTTTACAATTAAACTATTCATAAAATATATAAAACTATTCCTAAAACTTTAAAAAAAAGTAAAGCACCGGCAAAATCCCAAAAATTCCACAAGCGATGGGAAAGCCTCAGAGGAAGGGTGAAACCCGGACCTCAGGGACGTCCACACATACCACCCCGAGACGGACAACCAAATGAGTAAGTTAATCAAGTCTTGGAAGACATGTTTCACGCTTGCATCCTAACATAGTGGAGCAATTGTGAAGGGATCCAATCGTACCCCTATGATGGTGTAGGACTCGGAAAAAAACCTCCGTTTAGGAAATTGTTTTCGGATGCGCTACTTAAACGATCGGGAGCCGACTAAGGTTGCTTAATCCTTAAATAAGGATATTTTTATTTTCGAAATTCATTTTCGAGGTGATGAAGTTTTGTTTATTTACAAACCCGTTTTTTATTATTTAAATTATCCAAAATTGCACAAAATAAGTTAATAATAATTCAATCCCAATCCAAAACACTCAATTCAGGCTCGGGAAGGAAAAAGTGGGCCGTCAGAATTCATTAAAGACTCTGGGCTGGGTCTTTTTCCTCCTCGGCCCAGAGAGGGGTGGATTGAAATTGATAAAACCCGCCTAGGTTTTATCGATTTCTAGTCCATTGCTCTCGGGCCTAGCTTTGAATTGGTGATGGATGTGAGTGAAATCATTTTTAAAATTATTTTTATGCAAAAATCGAACATTTTAAATAATTAAACGGGTTTATAAAATGTTAAGAGTCGCCAGCCGATTTAAGGAAATCGACAAACCGTAAAAGTAACAAAAATGACTCCGGTCTACGAACTCGATTTCTAGATTTGGGGGTAAGGTTACGAATTCGAGAGTCATAAGAACTCTCGAATCCGCCTGTTAGAAAATAGACTCTGCTAAAATCGACATTGAAAAGAAAGAGAGCGGAGAGAAGTTTGGTTAATTTCGAGAAATTATTATTCAAAACATGCAAGATTAAAACATGATGTTTACTTTTTACAAAATATGTACAAGTAAAGGAATTAAAGAATGACTTACATGATTAATTACAACAATATGACTACTGAAATCGAACCTTGCTTTTAAGGTGGCGGATGCGATGGATTTGACCCCTTGATTTGGCCTTGACTTGGAGCTTGGATGAAATAATGTAAATGGTTTAGAAGGGTGGTATATGGGTGATAATATGGATGTGATGAGCGTGATTATGAGGGGATTAGAGATGAATATGGATGATGAAGTTTTGAGAGAATTGGAGTATAGTATGAAGGTAGTTGATGAGAATGGTTGATGATAGTTGATAGTAGATGAAATGAGGGTGAAATGGAGAGGGTATTTATAGGTGAGGGAGTGAGAGATTTGGAGGGAAAATAGAGGGATCATATCCAACAAATCATGTCATCCAAAGACCAAAACCTAGGCGGGTTTTTGGAGGTCAAGCGCAAGGTCAAACACGTGGGCAAAAATCAGGGGATTGCGTACATGCATGCAGATTTTGGCGCCAATTATTCAAAACCTAGGCGGGTTTTGGATTAATCATTACGTGGATCGGCGACGTGGAACGAAACGACGTCGCGCTGCTATTCCTCTCAAAACCTAGGCGGGTTTTGAGCTCTCTGGGCGGGGCGTGCTTTGTTGGGCCAGATTTCTGGGCCTGGAAAATGTTAAAAGCCGCTTGAGTTTTAAAACTGGCTAAGTGCAACTTCGAACGACCATAAGTCTTTCATCCAGACTCCGATTGAGGCAATTCAAAAGACATTGGAAAGCTTATGATGTGTACTTTACTCTCATTAAAAGAAATGGGGACAACGAGATTTGTGGAAAAAATGGGATTTGAAATGGTGGGCATATGTATGTGGAAAGGGTGGAAAAGGAAGACTTTTTGTGGTAGGTTAGCCCGATAGCTTTTGATTGAGGAAACCCTTTAGATTTTCTTTCATGCTAGCCTCTTTGCTTGTTATGCTTGATTTGTACACTTGTCCCGGTATAAAATCCAGTGTACAGATGGGCATAGAGACAATTCTGAGCTTGAACAACCTAGAGCTAAAAACGTGATTTGAAAAGGAGCCCCCTGATATTGCAGGTAGTTGTTGATTCCTTTTCGGTTTCTGTGTTTTTTTTTTTGTGCATTGTCGTGGCTTGGATGTGGAAAACATAAAACTTAGCGCAAATTGTCACTAAGCGGTTACAATTCGTCTCTGGCTTCTGTCTCACAAATCGTAATCGAGCAGTACCTTCTTCCTTGCCAAATTCTAACCATCCGATTAGAATTGGATCAAGGTCGAAGCTTCACCTATTGTGTTCATGAGGAATTTTTAGTTGTTTGAGTGTTTTATTGTATCCCTTGCAGCTAATGTGATTTCTTGTTTGTCTTGTTTTGCAAATCTGGGCAATGGAGCATCTAAATTAATGGTTGAACCCTGCACCAATTCGGAGTTTGTCTATTTCTATCGACGCAATCGATTTCAAAGTGACATCTACATTGGGTAAAGGAAAGTTGTCCTTGGGGCTAGCTTTTTTAGATCTCTGAAGTCAACACATACATTGATTCTCCCGTCTTTCTTGGGTTCAAGAACTACATTTCCAATCAAATATGGATACTTGACATGCCTGGCCAAGCCGACATTGATTTGCTTTTGTTCTTAATCGTGAATCTTTCAACCTATTCTTTCTTCATCTTCCTAGGCTTCTATTTAACAGGTTTAGCATATCGGATAGAAATGCATCATATGCTTTGCCATCTCGCAATCAATCATGGGCATATCTTTTATGACCAGACAAAAATATCTTGAACTCCCGTGGTTTGTTAGTAGTTGCCACATTTTGTTAAGACTACAAATAAAACTAAACACACAATTAGAAATCTAGCAAAAGTCTAGTTATAAACAATTAGCTCTACTAATATAAACTACTAAAACATAATTAACAATATGGTTAAGAGGAAAACAATAAACAAAATAGCTAAAAGTTAAAGGCAATGATGAGCTAGTTGGGTAAGTTATTAATAGTAAGAGTGTATTAAATATATGAATAAAAATTAGTTTGGTAAAAATTAAATTTTGATAAATCTATACAAATTTATATTAATATATCAAAATTATTTTTTAATTTTTTTAAATTTTTGATAAATTTTGATAAAATTAGACAACAATCCATAAGTTTTGGTAAACTGAAGACTCCCGAATATGAAAGGCCCTGAGTAATGTTGAACCGTTGTGCAAAGCATAATGATAGTGAAAGGCAGGGAATGAGACACGTGTGACACCAATTGCTAGATTAGTAGTGTTGGAAGGAGGAGGTGGCAGACAAGAGGCTCTGGCTGAGTATACTCTGGAGAGTAAAGCAGAGCAGCACTAGCACAAGGTAGAGTGGAGCCAATGTCGACCGTTAAATTTACACCAGCGGCATTTTCTCTGTTCTCATCCCACCATTGCCGCTCCTCCATTTTCTCCCGCAACCTCCATCTCAACACCTTCACTCACGCCTCTAGCTTCAAAGCCCGACGACCCTTCACTGTTTCCATGGCTTCCGCTACTGACCCTCTCCAAATCTGCGTCAAAGCCGCTGCCACTAATCCTAACAAACTTGGCGATTGTACTTCCTCTCTCTCTCTCCTGCTTCTTCTCTTATTATTATCATCTTAATCTTTACTTAAATGGGTTTGATTATATTTGTCCAACCCACGCTTTATTGCTTGCTGTTAGCCTTCATACCCCCCCCCCCAAATGTGATGCTGCTTTCTTCAAGCTCAATTGCGTAATTGGTGGCTTCTAATGTCGTGTTCAAAGTGTTAACGAGGTTATTCTTTGCCAATCTCTTTGTTGCTGTGGGAACAAAACATGTGTTCATCCTAATGCACAGTTCCCACCTGAAATTGTGTTGTTGACAAGAAGGTGTATGACACAAGCTTTCAATCCTCTATTTGAAGTGCAAAAGGTCTAAGCTTTTCCTAGAAAGGCACAACAGTTTGCGCTTTGGCCTTCTAGTCACCTAGGTGTGCGTTGAGTGCGCTCTTTTAAGCTAGTTGCTTACCCCTTGCTTTTTTGATAAGTAATTAAAAGCTAGATATATAACAAGGACACCAAGGAGATGTAGCCCATTTACAGAAGGGGTAAATACAAAAGCAATTGCTCCATCGACAAAGTCCACAAAATTCAAGTTTCTAACACTTTTAAGCACCACTCTCATACGACATCCTTTAATCTGTACAACATCCTCTAAAAGTAGGGCTTGGAATCACATAGGTACGGGGTTTTTGTCCTAGAAAATTGGTCAATTTCTTTCCTTCTAAGAACCCCATTAACCACTAATTGGCTAAAGGAACCAAATGCCACACACCATGATCGAACCTTTCTTCATCCTTACCCTCCAAGCCACCAACAACACATCCTTCTCTACTTGTTTGAACCCAAGACACCCCCATCAAGGCAAAAGCAAGGTTCCAAGTTAAGAAGACCACAGACAATGGGCAAGTAAATGATCCACACTCTTGCTCTAGGACTGCTAAAACTTCTATGTTTGAGCATGTTCTCCATAGGAATCTTACCTTTGGTGGGTGGCTAAGCAAGGAAACAAGTGTTAGGGGGAGCCTTTGGATTCCAAATGGACCACTCTCTTTGTTTTTGCTCATATGTAATTAGTAGAAGTATGTGCCATTGTAGGTGGAGTGGAATAGTTGGCTTTTCCCTTGTATTATATCTTGTGGATACATAAGCCCTAGGAGAAGTTTGAGTTGTTAACTCGATATTGTAAGTCGTGACATATTTCATGAAGATACCTAAAAAGTCTAACAACTTAAGCTTAGAGTTTCTCGTTGCCTTATTTGTGTGGTCCTAGTGGAGTTTCACTTCTACTATAGCCTTATTGGACTTGATAAATTTCTTGGCAAGTCTAGATTTCCTTGCGGCTTCCAAAAGTCTCTTCTCTAAATATGTTCATGCTTCACTTAGTATCTTTTTGCTGGTTGTAACATGTGGGTTCTCTTTGCAATTGGCTGTGGCAAGTGCCTAGGGCTTATCATCTGCCTCACTGCCATAGTTTAAATATACTACAAAATTCATGTCCACATGCTTTGGAGGTATGTCTCATGGTTCATCCCTACGTCACTTTCATTTGTTGAAGTTCATCTCTTCAGAAATTCATGTTGTAATGTTAGATTAGAAAGACCAACAAAAATTCTTTCTCATATTTGCAATACTTTCATGGACTATGATCTTGAAGTAATAAACCATATATATGCATTGAGCCATAAGCCCTATAATGGAGTCACGATTGGGGTATAGAAAGTGCAATTTAAATATCCCTATATTGTACTTGTACTAGAATAGATGTTGTACATTAGATCTTCCCAGATGCATCATGGTGCTTGATGGTTGTAGTAACGAAACTGAGTTGAATTTTTGTGTTCATATTAGGAAATTTCTAGTAGCTGTAGGATGCTAGAAGGTTGTTTTCACTGTAGCATAGTCAAGGGAATCCTAGCAAAAATGGTGCTTGATGGTTGTAATAACCAAATTGGGTTGAAGTTTTGAGTTCATATTAGGAAATTTCTAGTAGCTGTAGGATGCTAGAAGATTGTTTTCACTGTAGCATAGGGAACAGAATCCTAGCAAAAATGGGCTTTGGCCTAAATCTAAAGGCTCTTAGTTACCTATCACTTCATTAAAGAAATTCAAGAAAGATTGATAAAACCTTTCTCTTATCCCATTGATAATCCAGAGAATGTCCTATGGTGACTCAGTTCTGTGGACTATGGATGGAGTTAGAAGAACTTGGCGACAAGGTAGTGTTCTGTAAATTTATATTTAATAAAGATTCAAATTGTCGTGAATCACCTACTACAATGTACTTAACTGCTTATCATGATCTGGGTGTGATGGAGCGTTGCATCACACTAGCAGAAAAATTGAAGTATGAGTGCCCATTTCATGACAACTTGCTAAAATTACATTTTTAACATTGTCATTTTCTTTGATCCTATCAATTATTTTTACCAATTCTTTCATCTACTGCAAAACCTACTTATTAAGAGAAATATGAATGTCTCACTTGGTTGATTCTTGAATAAACTTACAGCGTAACTAAAGTGGTTGCTTAGGCTTTTTCCTGAATTCCCTCTGGAATTTCTTAAACAGTATTTTATTAAAATTTGATTTAATGGTGAAGCTATGGATTTCTTCTTGAGCTCTTGAAGATAACATGAAGGTGATACATTATCATCCTTATTGTTTATTTTGGTTGTGGAAACCCTAAGTTAGTTAGCTGAGTTGTTGATGCTTGTTAGAGGGTTTTCAAGTTGGGAACTCTGAACCTAATCCCATGTTAGTCCAGAACATTTTTTTTTTTTTTTTTTTTTGCTGACCTTGTGAGAGTGATTTGGGGTACCTGTGATGTGTACCCTTGATATTTGAATCTATGTCTGGGCTCCACGCCAACTTATCAAATGGTGCACACGTCTCTATCTTCAAAGTTTTGGGCATTCAACATATAACATACTTCTTTGAGCTTGTGGATGAGTTCTATTCCCTAAACATATTCAGGTCTTTGTTTATGTTCAAAGCAATTGGGGAAAGTCTTAAGATATTTTCCAAAAGGTTCTTTATGCAGCCTTATGATCGATTATGTGTGAGTTACAAGTCCAACCAACATTAATCAGTTGGAAAAAGTCTTGAGTGACTTCTGCTTTAGGCAAGTATGATTGTGATGATGGGATGAATGATGCTGTCAAGACCAAATGGCTTTGTGGATATGCTGCTAAAGATGCTTCTTTGTGGAAAACAATGATTCTGGCCAAATGTTCAGCACATACTCTTGGTGGCTCGATTATGGTCGTGGGGGGCTTGCTGGAAATTAATACTTGCAGGATTAGACCTCGAACCTTGGACCATTCAAGTATCTGATTAATTTTGAGGTGAAAATGGGTGAGGGGAGTTCCTGTCCTTGGTATTTGGTCTTGGGGAGGGGAGGGGGGGGGGGGTCACCCTTCAAAGTTAAATCTTCAATCATTTCTGGATTGCTCATTTGACAGACACTGCAGTACAAGAATTTATTTGCATGGAATGGATAACAATGCTATCAGGACTTTACTCTTTTAGAAGCCCAAATAATGTGGAAGAAGAAAGCATTCAGTTGGCTTTACCAAATGGGTCATCTTTTAAGAGAGCCTCTGTTTTTGTATGCTTTTATATGGGTTAAATTGTCCAAACTTTACTTTTAAGGACACTTGAAAGTCAGAAGCCCCTATTATAGCTTGTTTTCTTTTTTCAGCAGTGTCCAAGTACAACATTCACTCACAATGAGGACATTTTCAAAAGAAGAAACATTAAATTATCAAGTAGGTATCTAGTGTGCTTTGACTTGAAAGAACCTTTTATTCACTCTCACCTGGTCTCTCTTTGGCATCTGGCTCTTGATGGGGGTTAGCTGGGTTTGGCCTTCTAATGTCAACGAGATCTTGGTCTAGTGGATACTTACAGAGAGAGGAACGAGCTGATTTTGAGGCAAAGCAATATCGTTAGGATTTCAGTCTTTATTTCTTGAGATTGTTTTATACTTGGAGCCAAGTAATTGATTCTCCCACTGGGGTGCCAAGATGTCTCTTTTGGAGTTAATAGACTAAGTTGCGCATTTCTGCATGGGTGTCACCTCCTTGATCTCTCATTAGTGGTATACTTTCTCTTCTCTCCTTTTTTAAAATATTTTTTTAATAATAAGCTCATTAGTGGTATAAATTTGGATGTCTCCTCAAAAATGAATCAACAAAATTTCTGGAAAATCCCGTACGTTCTTTATTTCCGACGCTTACTGTTATTGAATTCTTCTTGCTTTTCTGTTGAAAGGCATTTATATTGCAGTTTCTGGGCTAGACGTGATCTCACATTTAAAAACAAGAAAAGACTATTAACATGACTGAGTCCTGACTTGTACTCAAGCTCATAATACCTAAATAACCATGTAGTCCTATATGTGGGTATGTCGTTGAAGAGGTTTGGATCAGCCAAGTTGTGTCCAATACTTAAGCTTGCACTCCTTTTTGTTCTACCTCTTCTAACCTTGACAAGCATACAAGTGAAGTTGCGAATAAAATGGGAAATTGAGAAAGTAGACTGTTTTCTTCTGGGAGGCAGCTAGGGTGAGTATTTTTCTTTTCTTCTTCTTTTTTTTTCCCACAAGGCAGCATCAGAGATTTATGTTATGAGTAGCAGAGTAGGTCAGCTTCAGCTAGAATGTTACACTAGACCATGAAGTCTGTTGGGCATGGCTTTCGTTTGATTGAAGAAAAAGATATGATTATGGTCCCTAGAGATGCATGCTTACGAAGCTTTTTGGTTTATTACTGTAATATGCTAATATGTAAGATAACCTGACAAATTCTGTTTGGGTTCTTAGTTCTTACACAAGATCTTCCAAGTTTTCTGGTGCTTAGATTTTTTCTTGTTGACCTTCACCAACTGGCCTCCACTAAATTCATTGTTTTCTTAGCGTCTTCAGTGGAGGGGGTATTTCTAACAAAAATGTCCTAGCTTTCTGTTGCTTAGATTTTTGTTATTTGTCCTTCAGCTCCTTTTGCTGCAGTAAATTTATTGGGTTCTAAGTGCTTTCAGTGAATGGGGTGTTCTCTAACAAATCTGTTTCTTAGTTTCCCTTTTATACTATTGTTCATGAACTTTGGTCTTAATTAACTTCTGCTAACATTCCACTTTTAGGTCCATTTTGCCAAAGGGTATTGTTGACATTAGAAGAAAAGCATCTTCCTTATGACATGAAGCTGGTGGACTTAAGTAACAAGCCAGACTGGTGATGCATAATAGCTAAATGCTGTAATTTTCCCTTGATTTGTAACATTTATTGCCATGTTGTTTATGAATATTTTCTATTGATAGGTTTGTAAGCATCAATCCAGAAGGTAAAGTTCCTGTTATAAAACTTGATGAAAAGTGGGTTGCGGATTCAGATGTAATCACAAAGTCTCTTGAAGAGAAATTCCCAGATCCACCTTTGGCAACACCCCCTGAGAAGGCAGCAGTGTATGTTCTTAGGACTCTTGCTTAGAATAATGAGATTCTAATTGTGTATAGTTTGTTAATGATGTTTTCATTGGCATTTACAATTGACATTCATGTAAATTTAAAAGTTAAATCAATATTTTCCACTTGTGTGATATGAATGCATACTGACTAAGAGACTTAATTCTCCTTAGGATGCATTTGCTCATTCATCTCTGTCATTTATAGGCTTCCACTTGCTTGTTGTCCTTTCCTTTCCATGCATTCCTCCCTTTCATCTATGAAAAGAATAATTGATTTTACTGAAGAATCTTCTCTGTATACTTTGTCATTGATAATTTCTAACCTATGAGAACTTACAGCACCAATTAAGAAAGTGGTGCATGGAATGATGTTAGCCCCTGCTGGGCATAATTGTCAAATGTGGATTGCTGGGGGTGCCTTTTTTTTTTTTTGTGGGGGGGGGGGGGGGGGTGGGGGGTGGTTATCGAGTTATGTAGCTCGTGCTAAAACTTAAAACAGCTTAAAGCTGGAGCATGACAGTTGATGCTAGTGGTGGTGCTGCATTGAACCATGAATCCTGGGGTGTATTGTTCATTCAGATGTTTAAGCTCCTTAATGGGCATCGGAATAGATGAACAGTGGAAATGTGGTATTTTATAGCTAAGTGTTGGTGGTTTCTTCCTTTTTTTAAAAAAATGGTTCATTCTTTCCATTCTTGTCCTCTGTGACTGAACTTCTTGCAACGCTCGGCTTCATCTTTTCATACATAGGGAGTCCTGTGCATGTTGCAACTTGTTTTTGAAAAGAAAGTGTTTTCCTTCCGTTTTCTCATTTTCTTAAAGTACAAATCTCTACTACTGACTACATCCTAATAGCATTTTGAGCACCTATATCATAGGCACTGAAGACTGCGCATTGCTCTTTCTTTGTTTTCAATTGTGTGAGACATGGTTCAATGCTTGTGTTTATTGTATGGCAACTTTGTATTTGACAGCAACCAGTTTGTAGCATGATGTTGTTATGCTCATGTGTTTGCCTCACATAATAAAAAAATTAATCTTGCAGTGGCTCAAAGATCTTCCCAGCATTTGTTGGTTTTCTCAAGAGTAAAGATCCAAGTGATGGAAAAGAGCAAGAATTGCTGAATGAGCTCAAGTCCTTCAATGATTACCTGAAAGAAAATGTGAGAGATTCCCTCTGCTCTTTCTATATGATTTCTGTGCTTATATGTATGTATGCAAGGGCTTTTAGGGACAAGAAGCAAACTTTAGAAATGAGGGAAAAAGAAATCGACCATTAGTATTAAATTAAACGGTTTTCAGATTTGAATAGCTCTAACTTTGGGTCATGATATGCCGAATTATTAGAATTTCCAATATACATGGCAATAATATGAACTTTGGGGGTGTTGGATTCTAGTAGTCTATCGCCAAGTTTCAACCACTTCAACTCAGATGGTAGAGTAACATGGCGGCAGAGTTGTCGTGCGTATACCACTGAAATCAAACAAACTTCGTCGTTACCTCACTCCATCACCAAGTGGTCGGAACTCAGTGGTGGACTACTTAAAATCCAACACCCCCAAAGTCCACACATTGTTGTTGTTTATGTTGGAAGTTTGGATCGTTTGACAGAACATCACTCAAAGTTGAGATTATTCAAATCCAAGAACCGAATAGCAAATGGGATCATGATGCAGATACACACTCTTGTAACTTTTCATGCTTTGTGCCATGCATAATAGTGAGGATGGGATTTAGGAAATTTAAGTGGCTTTCTTGGTTACAAAATGGGGAACTTTTATTAATATAAGAAAGGAGAACTTATGGAGTGGATGTACAAATTTCAGGTAAGAGGTTCTCAAAAGTAAACTTAAAAGAAGTGAAAAGCATCAATCAAAAAATCTTCATCAGTCCTATTGCTAGCAGCTTGGGCTCACCCACACCCACTGGCCACAACACCCAAACCCGCTCCTGCCCTCCTGCCTTTCTCACTGTGATGTTACCACATATAGGAAGCAAATGCATTAAACTTCCATAATTTCAGACTTCCATAATTTCAGGGTATCTTGAAAATATAGATGTGAAACATTAACTTTGCGCAGCAATGAAGAAATGAAAAGAATTATCCTTAGACACATTGTGAACGAAACAAGCTTTGTGGCAGAGTAGGGTATGTGGCTTGAATCTCTGCAAGTTAATCCTTAATGTTTCTCTTTTCTTTCTTTTATTCTGCGCAACTACCTTGTTAAAAAAAATTGGAGCCCAAATTTTTCATTAATTAGGTCTGAGGCTTGAGCTACTGTGCATCTGTCAACTTTTACTTCAATTTTATTTGCTTGTTGATGGCAATCTGTCTCCCACATTTTCTAGTGCTCCGCTGCCCTTGGCTTATAATCCATAGTGATGTTTACTTGTGAGCGATTGTAGGGTTTCCTAGTATCAACTTATCTTCCCCAACTCTGAAGGGCTGAAGATATTGGACAACAGGGCCTTCAAAGCCCATACCTAGGGTTGCTGTTGGACTTGTATTTGTGTGTGTTTGGTGGTGGTGGCCGGTGAGCTGTTTTTTTTTTTTTTTTTTTTGGGGTTACGACAAAGAAAGTGAAGGAAAATGGATGCCCTTTTAGCATAACATTATGTGGTGAAAGTTGGGGTGTTTGATTTGCACAATTCTAACTTTTAGAACATTTGCTTCTCCCCTCCCTCTTCTCTCTTGCAGGGCCCATTTATTAATGGTGAAAAAGTCACTGCTGCAGACCTGGCTCTTGCACCTAAGCTTTACCATATGAAGATTGCCTTGGGACACTACAAGAACTGGTCCCTTCCAGACGATCTGTCTTGTGTGAAATCTTATATGGAGGTGTCTCTCTTAACTTTCCATCTTGGAACCTAATACTCAACTCTCTAAAGTTCTGCTTGATCATTGGAAAAATAAGATAGGATTAAATGAAAAAGATTTGGTATATAACCAGGACGGGTTTGGTTGAGATATGCGGTATGCCAAAACCCTCCTCCCAACCACCAACTGACATTTCATTGAGATTTCAGGCTTTCTTGATAGCAAATGAGTTTATGAATTCATGATGATCAACTTCCATTTTTTTGTGTTTAGAATATGTTTTCCAGGGACTCATTCAATAAAACTATGGCTTCACCAGAGGATGTGGTTGCTGGCTGGGCCAAGTACCTTAGCTAAAGACACAGTTCAGCATTAGTAGATGCCTTGCCTGTGTAAACTAAAGAGAGACTTTTGAATGATTTCCAGTGGCTTGCTTGTAGCTCATTCCAACAATTTTTGCAACTTAGCATCTTCAAAGAATAAACATGAATGCAAGTCGACCCAAAACTACCTGTAAAGAAGTAGCCTGAGTGTCTCTGTAATTATGCAGCTTTTAAGTTATAAAATCAACCATGAGAACAGCAGCCACCTGACTGTGTGACTGGTACACTCAAATCCCTGCACTTGGTAAACAGAACGTGATTGCCACTTTTAAGTGAACGAGCCGCTCTGGTTTGGCTGGGCTCAAGCTCCATTTGACCAAAGTTTTGTTTGGCTCGGGGCTCCGCGTGACTAGGCTCGTTTAAGCATTTTAAGCAGGAAGAAGGCTATTCTCTATAATTTTTGGTAAATTATATATTAATTTAGATGTCTAAAATTTAATTGTTTTTTTTTTGTGGTTAAGCTTCATAAATTTCAAGCATTAATGTTGAAACTTTGTTTGATTATACCTTTATGGTAAAAAAGTATTATTTTCTAGGTGGGTTTAATAACTATTTAGAAATTTAATTGATTTCTAATTTGAATTTGGAGAGTATTAAATTAAATAACTGTTTTAAAAAATCGAGTCGAGTCGGCTTACAAGTCGAGCTCGAGCCCAAGCCTTGACTTTGAAATATCGGTGAGCTTTAAGCTGAGATTTTCCTAACCAAACTAAGCCCGAGCCTAGGGGGCTTGGTTTGAGCTCGACTCTTTGCCGCCATTTGTAGTGAGCTGCAAAATTTTCGTGGTTAGGCGCCATTCTTATGGGGTGGAACCTAGGCCTGTCAGACGAGTCACTTCACATATGTACAAATGGGATCTCACGCGACAAAAAATTCATGATGTTTGATATTTGTTTTCTTCGTTTTTAGTTTTATTGCAAATCAAATAATTTGGATGAGTCTAAATTAAGGTTAAATTCAATCTGGTAGCAGAAATGAGGAAAATATTATATCTCTATCCAAAAAGAATAGTCACAAGTGTCACTTGCAGCCCACTATTGTGAGCTGTGGGTGACCATGTGGGACACAAGTGGTGAGTCTGAAGTCCACCCTTAGTCTAAATTACTTGGGACCCAAATTTTCTCAAAAACCATTTCCTAGCCTGGTGTAACCAGCTAGTTATCTCGAATGACCAACTTGTGACCTACTCGTTACCAATAATGCGCTCTAGACCAGGTTGGTAACCAAATGGTTACCAATTTCGCACTTTGGAGCCGGATCGTAACTTGACCCGTAACCCATTTTGCACTTTGGGCACCCAACGCGTAATAGATCGGTTACCAAGTTTGCATTTTAGCCCCAATCCGTAAATGAGTTGTTACCTCAAGCCCTAGATGGACCCAATATGTAATCGGACGGTTATAGTAGTGAGTCTTTTGAGGCGTTCCTCCCCACTATAAGACATCCCTATGAACCATTCGCTCGGTATCCCATAATTCCCTAGACGTACTGACATTGAGGAAATTCTTCTATCTTTCTCCCTCCTTTTCTTTTACCAGCTACGTGTTTGAGGTTGGATTACTTCTTTAAATTTTGCAATCAATCATGTGACATTATCATTATTTTGTTTAAATTGTACAAAACACAATTTCTTTTATTTTTGTCTTTTATTTTCTGCATTGATGCATGCATTTTATAATTAATTTCAAGTAAATTTCTCCTTCTATCAATTCTGTAAATCACCTAATTTTAGTAAAGACCATTATTTATCGGGTATGTTAGAGGCATTAATCCTTAGATCTATAACTGATAAGTTGCTAGAGTACGATGTACAATGTAGTATATTAGAATCGTTCCTATGATCAGTCGATGACTGTGTAGCTTACATAGTGGACTATTCATCAATACAGGATGCTAGGTCGGTCAAATAATGGGTTTTTTTACTAAGCATATTATCACTAGTACAATCAAAACTGTAAACTTTTTAGGTTTTATCGGATTAATATGGGTGTTTAAGTGGTGTTACTCTAGTTAATCAATTAACTATGTACTGATTCTAGTACTAAACAATTTACATTAGTTTGGGGTTTGTGATCGTACTAAGGTGTATCACAACTATCTTTCGATCCAAGGTGAGCATCAATGACTAAATTAAACATCTATTCTCATGGCTTTTCAATTCAATCAAAAATAATAACATATTAATAGCAACTCTAAGCATAAAAACACGTTATTTCTAACGAAGTTTTATGCCTATTTAATCTTTGTCAATCCAATTCAAAATAACAATCTTTCGGCCATGATATTAAGAATCTAGATCAAGTAAAAAGTGATCAATCAATTATTATGACATACAAACCACAAAGATTAAATAAACTGTAGCAAAATACTTCGTACTGAAATTAAATACCAAAGCTTAATTGAATAATATTGAGTTCATCCCTTAAACTAAGAAATTAACTACTCATAGTTGATAAAAACTACTACTAAAATAACATGAATCAAATTGGAAAACATATCCGCATCTAAAATAAGAGATAACCAAGATTGGGCAATTGAAAGCAATCCCGGCTTGTGAAAGTTTCCTTCTCCCAAGCTTGAATCTTCAATCCCCTTCCATGGCAGTTCTATCTCTGACGGTGTAGTAAAACTCAGAAAATTATAAGTTAAAAGTCTCCCCTTGTGTGTGCGGCTGCCCCCTTTTATAGTGCGTGTGAAAAAAAGGCAGGTGGAGGAGGTGTGGGTGGCACCTCTTCCTTCTTTCACGAAATTTCCAAGTCAAGCGCTGGAGGAAGTTCGTCACACGTGGTTGACGCCCACATAGACGCGAGTAGCGACTTCTATGTTCCTCGCAGCTGGTTCTACTGTTTCATGCGCGGCTGGCACCAGGCGAGGCGCAACCATCACCTGAGACTGGCATCCAATTTTGGGTTGGGCCTCCCCTTTGGCTTGCTATTTTCCTCCTAAATCTTTTACTCCTCTTTTTTTTTCTGGGTTTTTTCCTTGATTTGTTATATAATCTGCAAAGTTCTACCAATCTCCAAAGCAAGTGAATTAATCATGAATTCTAGTATAAAATAACAAGTTTAATCACAAAACGACCCAAAATGCAGATGTTAAGTACCTAATTAACTTTATAAAATATACACTTATCAAATCTCCCCATGCCGAGCACTTGTTTGTCCCCAAGCAAGTTCAGAACATGAAACAAGAAGAATAGAAAAGAAAAGAAATACTCAAAATCAAAATAAAAATTAGTGACTCAAACGAGAGATTTGAAACACAGACTCAACACTACGAAAAGAAAAACCAGTTTTTACATTTACAATCCTCCTCAAGCTAACTAACCATAACTTGTCAGTTAATCAAGCACAACCAAGTATAATCCTAATGAGAATCAAATCACTACAAAACAGGAAGAAGGGTGTTTTCGAAACTTTTAGGAGATAAACGCCTTTGAGGGACAAACAACCACTAGCAACCCTCAAATGAGTGCAAATATACATGGTTGATTATGTACGTAGGCCAATTGATGAGCAAACCTCACTTTGGGGAAATGTGGAAGCACTCCAACTCTGAATATGCACGAAATACAATGGGTCTAGTACTCAACCAGAGGCTTGATAAACATCTCGCTCTCCACTTGTAATATGTTATGCACAAATAACAATCAAGATGACTTTTAGGGTTGTGACTAGGCTTAGGGTAACACCCCCAGGTTACTAACCACTAGATTAAGCTAATGATACACCTAACCCAATGATTAGCAGCGGATAAACACCTGGGAGTATTACCGCCGTCCACGGAGGAGGACAAGGCTAAGACTAAACCTAACGAAACAACCAAACATACACTAACTCTGATCATGCGTCATCAAGACATAACTTAACTTAAACCACTTCAAAACAACCTAACACAACCCAATATAACTTATACAAGCCAAAATATCACAAATTTCACTTATTAACTCTTTCATAAAGAGTCTTTAACCACCTTCAATCTCCTTAAGAAGCTCTAGGGTTTCGTCCTTCCGGGGCTTTTCCCTTCTCACTTTGCGAAGTTTTATGTTTTTGTTTTAGGAATCTCGGCAAAGGAGAAGGGAAAAGCCCCGAAAGGACGAAACCCAAGAGCTTCTTAAGGAGATTGAAGGTGGTTAAAGACTCTTTATGAAAGAGTTAAGGGTAATTTGTGATATTTTGGCTTGTATAAGTTATATTGGGTTGTGTTAGGTTGTTTTGAAGTGGTTTAAGTTAAGTTATGTCTTGATGATGCATGATCAGAGTTAGTGTATGTTTGGTTGTTTCGTTGGATTTAGCCTTAGCCTTGTCCTCCTCCGTGGACGGCGGTAATACTCCCAAGTGTTTATCTGCTGCTAATCATTGGGTTAGGTGTATCATTAGCTTAATCTAGTGGTTAGTAACCTGGGGGTGTTACACTTAGTTTAAGGGAAAAAACTGGTAAATATTTGGAAAAAGTGGAGCTAAAAAGTCATGCTTGGAGTTAGTCATCACCAAAATCCGCCTCTCAACTCACAAACTTGCCAAAGATGGGCAAGGTACTCACTTACTCCTTCATTTCTCAATTAGTGACTGAATTACAACCTATAACTAGGTTGGAAATCTCCATTAAGTCTAACAACTCTCTCCTAATCACCTATTCCCTTGTTTTTTTTTTGTTTTCTTTTTCTTATTTTTTTAATTTTGATATGTGACTAAGGGGAAGTGTTTGCACAGATTTCAACATATAAAAAATTTCCTACCTCAATGAATATACTAATGCACCATGCTGGGGACACCACAATCTCAAGATTCAACATAACCATTGGAATTCAGACCCTTGCAACAAGTAACATGAACAACATATCCAAAACTCGACTAGTCTTACTTAATCAGGGAATACAAAATATCGCAACTGAGTTTTCGATTCAAATTTCATCCCAATTTAAACACCCAAAACAACACTCAAACTTCCAATCATAACAAAACCCATCATTAACCCAACCAACCTCCAATCTCAAAATGATGAACACTCAAACTCCAAGCAGGGCATAGGGTAGGAAATCAAATCAGGCCATGGCTTGTAATGTAAGGGTTCAATCATGAAAAAAAGGATAAACAAAGGCTAGGCAGGGCAAAATTAAGAAGGATATCAACAGAGATTCAGGGTGGCTATTTGGCTATGTAGTTCAATAATGTGTAAATGAATGTCTCAATCATTGCGTGAAAAGATATAGATGCAAAGATGGAAGTATGGGACCTTAAACAAGATGTAAACCAAATTCTAGAAGTGCAACTATGGTGGAGTCACTAAAGGAATCAAGGCCTAAGTAAAATCATCAGTCCATGCATTTTGGCCATGTGGACTCACGGGATAGGGCTTAATCAACCAAACCTAGCCCAAAGATTTGCAGCATGCATATTTACAACATTAGGTCTATCAAAATGGCATTTGACACTCTCAACATGCATATCTCAAATTAGATCATATTCATAAACTTAGTTTCAAAAATTTGTTATTCACCTCCGGATCATGCAAGGTCACCCAAGATCAAATGAAAGACCTATTAGTTTACAAGTCATCACAGGAGGGGTTATCATTCACTAACATATCCAAATCTTAATTTTTTTTTTGGTATTTTTCTAATGTTTTTGATTTTTCTATTCTTTTATTTCTGTTTTTGGATGCAAAACTAAAAAAGAAAGACTATAAACTAAAAAAACGTTAATAAAATCTAGGATGAGCTATCTAATGTAGCCTAAAGGTGTATGCATTTTATACAAGTGATCTAACCTTTAAAAAAACAAAAATAAGGACTCTAAAAGAAAAATTAAGGACAAAACACAAAATTGTACACATCCTCCCCCCTCTTCCTATTTGCTTAAATCCAATATTGCCCTCAATGCAAAGGACTAAAGGCTATCGAGGAAGGGTAGGAGGGTAGGGTTACTTGTCGTGGGGTGGTGGGTGGTGGGGTTGTTATGGAGGGTAATGGTGGGTAGGGAAGTTGTCAAACATGGCTTGGATCATCCCCATCGAGTCTACAGATGCTTCCTGCCGGGACAAGGAAAGATTGACCCTTTCGGTGAGGTTGGTCATGATCTCATGCATCTCATTTAACATGTTTCCAAACCTGCCCACTATAGGGCTCAGGTTATTGAGACGCTCGTCAATCGAGTTAATACTCGATTGGGCGTCAAAGGGTTCTTGGGGTTCGGGTTGGTATGGGGTGGAATTCCTAGGTTTATCTTTTCTAGTTTCAATTCTTAGGGTTGTTTTGTTTTGTTTTGTTTTGCTCGAGGTGAGCAAAATCCTAAGTGTGAGGAGTTTTTAGGCTCAATCTCCAGCCTAAATCGCCCTCTTATAGTTAGCGTTAAGCTCGTTTCCCGCGTTAATAAACTTACCTGAGTGTTATTTTTCGTTATTTTGTAGGTTAACTTGGGATAGAATTAAGGAAAAATCAAAGTTTGAGGTCGTGAAGATTGCATCTCGGGCCGTTAACGAAGTTACCCCGGAGCCGAGAAGGCGGCCCAGAGCTACGAGAGCGAAGGCAAAACGGGACCTAGACTTAGGCTCAAAAGACCTAAGTAATCCAGCAGTGTCACGGGCATTACTACCCTAGGTGGCGCTCATGACCAAGGAAGGACAAAAGGAGCACCTTGACCGAAGGTGGTCATGGTCGTTACCCTAAGGGTAGCGCTTGTGACCAAACTGAACAAATCAAAGGGGTTCTCGGCCCAGAAAGGTAGCGGGCGTGACAAGCCTTTGTAGTGGCCGCTACTCGGCGAAGAAAGTCAAATTGCGGAGAAAAATCACCTCGTCATGGGCGTGACAACCTAGGATAGCGCCCGTGACGACCCTGCTTCGGCAAAAAAAATAATACAAGACGATTGTGTTTTATGTAATTTTTCCTTGATGTATATATACTCACCCTAATTACACCTAACAACTTTTATTATCTTTTAGCCTTCCCTTTTTAGAAGTTCCTAGGTTCAAGTACATTTCCCTAGATAGATACTCTTTCCCTTTTCTCTCTAAAACTTTGTTGTGCCCCTTTGCTTAAGATTAATACAAGTGAAGATTTATTATTGAAGATTTGTATTCTAGCACTTGGGTATTTTCATTCTTATTATTATCATCCACTATTCTAGGTAATCTTCTCTCCTCTCCTTCTATTGCTAACTTGGTTGTTTTCAGTTGATTAATGTTCTTGATTGCTTGTTTATGTGTTTAGTTGATTAGCATCATGTTTAGGGTAATGTTTGTGGTTGTTGATGTTGTTGATTTCATCCATCATGATTAGTGGCTAAATTTTCCATGGGTTAGGAGGCCTTTGAGTCTTATAATGGACCCCAGCCAAGAGACTTGATGTTCTGTAGTTCCTTAGGCCTTGTTTAGGGATTTTCCATCCCAATCTCCAATTGCATGGGGTTTGAGTGGTGCGTAAGGCCCTTAGACCTATCTAACATGCAATTGGGGAGTTTGATGGAATAATTGCAGTTATTGACATGAAAATGTCAATGATTCCAACTAGGGAACTTTGCACTTTATACTTTCAGAATTCATTATCATGAAAATGATAATGAGTTTCAAAAGTTAATCTAGTGGACTCTTGAAAGAGGACCTAGAGAGGTTTATTTAAAGCAATGTCACAATCCATACTGTTGGCCGAGCTAGTCTTACGTATTGAATCGTTAGGAGTTCGTTGGTAGATTCAAAGAACACCTAAACCCTCATTTATTTTTTGATTGCTAATCTGGTTTCTTATTGTAGGACCCCGGGAAAAGTGACCACTTTTCCAGTGATGCGCTACTTAATGATCGGGAGCCGACTAAGGTTACTTAATCCTTAAATAAGGATATTTTTATTTTCGAAATTCGTTTTCGGGATGGTGAAATTTTATTTATTTTACAAATCCGTTTTTTATTATTTAAACAATTGAAATTACACAAAAAATATATTAATAATGATTCAAAATCGGCCCACACCACATTCTGGCCCAAAAGGAAGCACGCGGGCCGCTAGAACCAACAAAACCCACGCGGGTTTTGACGGCTCTTGGGCCGGGCCGCCTGTTTCCCTCGGGCCAAAGAACATGAGTTTGAAATAATAAAACTCGAGTGAGTTTTATTAATTCCTACGCATTTTCTCTCAATTTTCCACTTTAAATTGGGTGTGAGGAAAGATATTAAATAATTTCTTAATTATTTTTATGTAAATTTCAATTTTAAATAATCAAACGGATTATAAAAAGTATAAAGAGTCGCCAGCCGATTTAAGGAAACCGACAAACCGTAAAAATAATAAAAGTAACTCCGGTCCACGAAACCCGATTCTAAGCTCGGGGGTAAGGCTACGAATTCAAGAATTATAAAAACTCTTGAATTCGCCCGTTAGAAAACGGACTCTACTAAAATCGACATTAAAATGAAATAAAGCGGGGAGAAGTTTAATTGATTTCGCAAAATTATATTCTTAACATGCAATATAAAGAATGGAGTTTTTGGGTTTACAAAACATGTACAAATAAAAGAAATAGGGTATAAATTACATGATTAAACAACAATAATAAAGAAAGTAATAAAGCGAACCTCTTTTGATTTTAGGAGCCCGAATGTGCCGGTTGAAACTCTTGACTTCGCCTTGACTTGATGGATGAAAACAATGGAAGTGTGAGGGGGATATAAATGTGATGTATGGATGGTGATTTGATGGGAATTTGGTAGAGTGAAGGTATAGTAGTATGAGAATGAGTATAATATGGAGAGTTTAAGAGAGTGTGGGTAGGATTATGATGATAGTTGGTGGGAGGATAATGGTGATGATAATTGGTGAAAGGAGAATAATAGAGGTGGTTTATGAGAGTTGTTGGTGAGATGAGTGGAAGAATGGAGGGGGTATTTATAGTTGGAGAAGGTGAGGTTTAGGAGGGAAAAGAAGGGGAACATACCCCTAAGATCATGCCCTCTATCCATGCAAAATCAAGTCAAGCTTCAAGGTCAACACACATGTGCTAATATCATGGGATAATGATCAAATTTTGGCGCCGGATTATTAAATACAAAAGCCGCGCGAGCTTTAAAATTTGTATACACGGATCGCTGACGTGGGCACGACAAAACGACGCGTTCCGGTCGATAGATAGCCCGCGCGGGTTTTGAATCCTGGGTCGGGGCGCGCCTTGGGCCGGTGCTGGTTCCGGGCCGTCTTCTTTGTTTTAAAACCCGTGCGGGTTTTTGCTGATGGAAGTGGGTCGGCTTGTTTTAGTTTATTTGTGTCACTTGTTAAATTGGCCAAATGATGTATCCGACCTTCGATGCTTTTTATTCACACTTTTGATGAGTCGGGATTATATTGGTGTAAATCCCGGTGTCTACAGAGAGTCCCTATTTTGATCGAGTCCGAATAGGACGAAGGTCAAAGTAGACTTGATGGCTGTCTTGATGCTGGCGGTACTTTTTTATATGGCGACCGGCTGATGACATCGTTGGTAACCTTTAGGTGGCGACTGTTGAACGACCGCTGCTGTAGATGTCTTTGGAGACCTTTAGGTGGAATCCGTCTAGATGACTGCTGCTGTTGATGTCGTTGGAGACCTTTAGGTGGAATCCATCTGAACGACTGCTGCTATTGATGTCGTTGGAGACCTTTAGGTGGAATCCGTCTGGACGACTACTGCTGTTGATGTCGTTGGAGACCTTTAGGTGGAATCCGTCTGGACGACTGCTGCTGTTGATGAAGAGGTCGTCGGTAACCTTTAGATGGTAACCGTTGGACGGCTGATGCTGACGACATCGTGGGTGGCCTTTAGGTGGCAACCGTTGGACGACTGTCGTTGACGACATCGGTGGAGGCCTTTAAGTGGCAACCGTTTGACGACTGTCACTGTTGGTGCTCTTTTGTATGACAACTGGATGATAGATGGTCCCTTTTTGGCGGCAACTAGGGGATGGTGCTCTTTTATACGGCAACCTGCTGGATGGTCCCTTTTAGCGGCGACCGCATGATGGTGCTTCTTTATGCGGCAACCTGGAAATCATCGCAAAAGCAGATATTAGTTTTCGCAAAAATGCAAATGGGTTCAGGTTTCTACCTGAATGTTGGGGACTCTTGGGCCGCTGAACTTGGGCCGTTGAGACGAAATTTTTTTTGTTGGTATAAAACCCGTGTGGGTTTTATGACTCCTGCTGGGCCGTTGAAAAGAGCTGTGCCGCGAAAATGGGCCTGTAGGGTGCTCAAAACCCGCGCGGGTTTTAGCCCCTATTTTCTCTTTTTTTTTCTTTTTCTCCTCGTGAAGGGAATCAATGGTGGGCCATGCACTTGTGTGGACGAGAGGATGCCACACAGCTCAGTCTTCTCTTTGGGTGGCAAAGGGATGACCTTTGGATTTTCGGCTTATGAAACGCATTTGACATCTCGAGGCGGGTCCTAGAAACGAGCAGTTCACATTCACTCTTCATTTCTATAAATGCCAAGCCTCATTCATCTCTTTCATTCACACCTTCAACTTCTTCTCATCATCTCCCTAGCTCCTCTTTTCTCTCTCTAGAAAATTGCTTTTTGGAGATAATTCAAGTTCTTGAGAAAATGCATCGCAGAAGTCGCAGAAATCGTCATCTTCCACATGCGGCGGCATGGCCTCATGAGATGTCTTCGAGGCGCAATTTTATCCCGGGTGCAAATGCTACCCCTTCGGATCTCACTATCCAATCTTGGAAGCATGCTTGGTTCTACCGTTCCCATGGCAAGGTAATCTGTCGAAAACTCCTCTTTTGATGCTTAGTTTTAATAATGAAAAAAATAAGCAAGCACGAATGTTATTTTTTCATGTCTTGTTAATTTTATCATTTTAAGCATACCATGAATTGATATATATGCATGTCTGTATGATGTTCTTTTGTTTATTCGCAATCCTTTTTGTGAGGCGGACAAAACCCAACCCATACTCGGCCCAAAGGAGACGCAAAAGAGCATGGCCCATTCTGACAGGGAAAACGCGCGCGGGTTTTCTGGACCATAAACCCCGAAAAAAGAAACTGGGCCTGGATGGGCGGCCCATTAGCTGAACCAAAGCTCGTGCGGGTTTTATGGACCATAAACCCTGAAAAAAAAAGAAACTGGGCCTGGATGGGCGGCCCATTAGCTGAACCAAAGCCCGTGCGGGTTTAGCTCATTTGGGCCGGCAGATTCTTTTTTGCCAAATTCCTTTATCTTGCGGGCCATGGCTGTGGGCCCATTATTGGTGTTGGGTCCAGCTAGGGCCCGAAAGACTATGCATTTAATCAATGCCATAGGTGAGTCCCCGACTTTAATTTTGCCCTTTCCCGTTTTTTGCCATTAGGAGGACAATCTGAAAACTCCCGGCGTCCTAAAGGATCTCCTTAAGGTAGCTGATTTGATTCCCGAGGATTTCGTTAGCAACACCCTTACTGCGGCAAGACTCATGCCGTTCTGGAAATGCCTGGTGGCCTGGAAAGGCCGTACATTTTGCGTGATAGGCCGCGCTATGGCAGAAAGGTTTTTGGACACGACTAACTCCTTCCATCTACCTGTGGGTGAGATGACGATTACCCCCACAGATTTTGTTATGATCACTGGTCTTCCATGGGGTGGGCGTGACGTGGTCTTTAATGCCGAGATTCCGCCAATGGTTCTGAACTTGCTGGGTCCAGTGTCAGCGCGCTTAGGCCCAGGTCAGGGCCTATCCAACCTCACATATGCGCACTTCGAGGCGGCCATTCGTGATGCTAACTTTAAGAATTTGCCTGGAGATCAATGCCGCTTTATCTTTTTGGCTTATGTTATTTCCGCCACTCTTTTTGCCAACCGGGGAGATAACATTACTTTGACCTGGTTCCGGAATCTCCTGGACTTGAACGAGGTTCGGAACTTGAATTGGGGCAAGGCTACGTATGCGAATTTCCTCCTCTGGCTTCGCCGCGGTGTCAGACTGACGCTGGTTGATGATCCAGTTTACCTCCACGAGTCTCATACCTGCTTTCAGTATGGTCCTTCTTTGTGTAAGGTGCTCGAGGTACGTACCTGAGACTCTTCTCTTTGTAGTTTTGCTACTCTTCAACTATTTCTTTTCACTTTATATTCATGCAGTCATGGGCATATGAGTATATCTTGTCTCTGGGCATTCGCTCCAAGAGAAATAGGACGGTCCCGGCTGCTGAACGTTGGACTGCTGAGGGTATACGAGGGAAGAAATTCCAGCCGGGTAGCCTTGACCATATCCGTTGCGCACTGGATGATCTCACCCCGGTATTTCTTTATGCCTGACATCTTTATTATATATATATTTTTTTCATTCTTGAGATGACTCTCTTTCTTTCACAGGACCATGTGAACTGGCGTCCATGGGCGGGGTTTGATTTGAGTGGATTGCCCGCCCCCTTGCAACAAGTGGAGCGTGATACTCGCCTCCGCATCCTGATGGAGGGACCCTCGGGCTTCATATGGTACTTGGGGGAGAGAGCTACGAGGCAGATCCTGGGTGGATACTCTGGCCTCATACCCCAGGATCCTCCAGAGCATATGTTCGAGCCTTGACGCGTCGCTCCGGACGTCTTAGAAGATTGGATTCGCGGTCGAGATTTCGACAACTTCGTGCATGACATTCCACGGGAGCATTTTAATGAGGAATTCCAACGCTATCTGAGCCGTCTAGCGCCCCGAGTGGTAGGTATTTCTCACTTTTCTTTATGTTGTGCCTTTGATCGACTCCTAACCATAAAGTCTTGTAGTTGGGGCCCTATGCTATGGCTGCTAAGGTGGAGGCCCAACTGACGGGGAGTAAGATCGGCGGTTTCTTGGAGGTTGAGACTTGCAGTCAGTGCTCTGCACTCCAAGAATTTGATCGGAAACCGGTAATCCCTGATCTCTTGTTGCTTCCTTTTACCTCATGTGCCAATTATGCATGTGTAACCTTTGTCTTCATTGCCTTTCAGCCATGATGGTCCGTCTTCAGGAAAATGACCAAAGAATGGAGTAATATGTTGAAACACGTCAACCAGTCATTTACGGGATCAGGCAGATATCGCGGGAACACCACCGGCCATGCTGACATGGAGGCTGATGCTGAGTCTGTTCCTCGGGAACCACCTCGACGCTCTACTGCGGGAGTTTCTCGTACCGAGCCCCCACGTCGTTCTTCGGCAGGGGACTATTCTTCCCGGGGACGATCACGGGAGGAGGTTGGTGGGTCCTCTCGTCCTCCTCTGGCAACTGTGCCGGAGGGTTGTGGTAAAGGCATCACGGCCAAAGGTCATCATTCCACGGGGTCACATCGTAGCGGATCTGGTAGCAGAGGCCGTCGACCTATGAAAGAAGACAAGGCTCAGATGTCCCTGGAAGAGCATCCTGGCCAAGGGGGGTCACATCATAGCGTAGGGTACGGTGGTGATACCCAACCTCATTCTTATTGGGTGGAGGATGCTTCAGAATCGAGTGCTACCAACCGGCCTTCTCACTCCCGCCGTACTCCAGCTTCAGTGCGTTCTGCTCGTCGTGGTCGAGAGATTTTGGTGAGGGACCATGACTCAGGTGCATCCGTAGGGTATCCTGGCGGTCAGGCCCTAGCGGATGACGCTACCTCACATCCTGCACCGTACGACGCTTCCTCCTTTGGTTCTGGCTCTTACTCTGCTGGATGGCAAGTCCCAGCTCCTGGAATGGGTCCTCCATGGCCTGCAAATACGCAAGAGTGGTCTGTGCCCCAACACTCTTGGCTAGGGGGATCTACCTCTTCTGGTCTGCCAGCCCCCGGTTACAGAACCGGTCCTGTATGGCCTACCCCTTCTATTGAGTGGCGTGTTCCCGATCATTCATGGCTACCGGTTCACGGGAGCATTCCATATCATCACCGTCGAGTGTGCATCCTTCCGAAGTTCCCTTATGCAGGCCACCGCATGACGGCACCGGTTCGCTACTATTCCCGACACTGTTTTGCATACCGGCGCTTCTAACGCTGGGACTTCTCATGCTGGTGCCGATCTGGTCGAGGACACCGGCGATTCGGGCTCCCTGTGGTGATCAAACCAATGACAAGCAAGACTCTATGCATTTTTAATTAATTTTTTTTATGCGAAGCTAATTTGTACTACTTTGTTTTATTTTAATGCAAGACTTTTATGCATTTTATTTCTTGTTTTATATGCAAGACCTGGTGAATACACGACTTTATCTTATTGATGCATTGAACGACTCTCTACATGACGGGATTAATCCCCAACTTAATCCCGCTATCCCCAAAAAGAAAAAGAAAATAAAAAGAAAACAAAACTTAAGTGTCAGAGTAAACTCGAGCAAAAATTTCAGAACCGAGCATCATTGAGTCAAGATTCGAAACATTAAAAATACACAAACGGGCCAATTTGATTCCATGGCCCAAATACAATAAGAGGCGGGTGGGCCGAGCTGCAGAGAGGCGACCCATGTCGTCTGAAAGCCCGCGCGGGCTTTCTCCTTAGTAGGCCTGGGCTTTGGGCTTGGGCGAGCGCGAACGCGAACGCGGTCCTGTGCACGTCAAAACCCGCGAGGGTTTTGATTTTATTTCCCTTTTTTTTAACTAGCCGATGCTTGATAGGCTGAAATCATGGGATATGGAGGGCAACGGTTATGTGATCGTTGCTGGTTGTATTTCTCCATTTTGAGCTTGAATGGAGGTGTATAAATACCCCATGTTATGCAAGTAATCATCAATCCTCTTCATCACTTCAAAGTCTTCTTCACATATCCAAAAACGCAAAGAACATCCCCCTTTTCTCATGGTTTTCGAGAAGAAACTTGCAACTTGGATGAGTACCCTATCCAAGGAAGAAAAGAAAGAGCTCGGAAGATACAAGCTGACGAGCTTATTGAGTCTCCGAAAAGTGAGGATCAACCACGATTTTCTCCGTGCGGCGGAGACTTTCTGGGATCCGAAAATGCATGTCTTTCGCTTCGCGTGGAAGAAACTCTGTCCGCTCCCGGAGGAATGGTCCTTGATCTTAGGGACAAATCACTTTGCTCGTCCGACATCGCCTCCCATACCAATGGACACCCCCAAGCAATACAAGGAGTTCTTATGTCTTTCGTCTCGGGTCATTGGGAGCGCAATATTCGGCGGAAAGGTACACTTCCAATCTATAGTCGAATATTTTCAATCTCCTAACACCTTGGAATTTGGTCCCGTGATACGAGTGCGAGCGCTCGTATTATGTCTCCTTGGCGAGTTTTGCTTTTATCATAGCGGTAAAAGAACCGCGGCGAATTTAATTCAAATCGTCGACGACATGTCCCGAGGCTACAATCCCGTGCCCCTAATGTTAGCGGAAACCATGATGGGCTTGGATGATCCGCATCCAGAACATGACTTTCGAGGGAGTCCGCTGCTACTTCAGGTATCCTTTCTGCCACTGTTTGATTTGCTCTTTTCTGCCCCACTATTTGCAAAACCCGCGCGAGTTTTCTGTCTTTTTTTTTATATAGTTTAGGAGAATTGGTGTGCAATTCTAACCCTGGGTAACTGTTGGATAGATATGGTTAATGGAGCATTTGGGCCTCTTTGAAGAGCCCCAGACTTCATCGGCGTTGGCGAACTATTTTCAAAGAAAGAGAAAGTACACCGACCTCCGCTGGGTAACGGAATGGATTGCGTTCTTAAAGGAGCCTCGGGAGATCGTATGGTGGATCGAGTGGTGGCACATTTCCGATTATGTAACCCATGATTTCCGTAATGCTTATGTGTGTCTCGCCAGCTTGACGCACATGACCTTTTATTTTCCGGCGCGAGTGAAGCGCCAAATGGGCCGCAAGCAGGACATTCCTGAGCTTCTGTGTGAAACCCCTGATCAACTGATGCTTCGAAGTTCGATGATCGAATCATGGCTGAAGTATTGGGAGAGAAGACCAATTCTCAAATCTCCGCCAAAAATACATGTGTCTCACATTGCCGATGCTGGTTATCATGGATGGCTGATTGCTGCTATCGAATCTCGCCGTGCTGGGGAAGCAAGACGAAGACAAGCACCTGTGAAGGAAAGGTTGGGTCCTCGTACCTCAGTAAAAGACCGTCTTGGCGCGAGAGACTCAGTAAAAGATAGACTTGGTCCGAGAATTGATACACGGAAATCAGGCAGGCGAGCCTATAAGCCCAAGGACAAAGAGAAAGCGATTAACGGACCCAGAGACATGGAGATCGACCATGAGACAACTGGCGAAGTAGAGAAGGTGAAACAAGATTAGAAGATGAATGGAGTGAAGGAACTGAAACTGCTTTGCCAGAATAATCTTTGATTTAATTAAGCCTTTCGGATTTTCTTATGTTACAAATAATGTATTTGCATTTTCAATTAATAAAGGAGAAATATTGTTCACAAATATTGTGTTTTCGCAAACTTTATTTTCCTTAAGTACATGAGCATTTATTAAATATATCTCAAGTGTCTGAAAATTAGTTTTCCAGTTGTTTGGTTATATTAAGCGTAATATCGCTTTAGTTGATCCAAATTTGTGGGCTGAATTATATCTTCTCCATCCATGGTAGCGAGCCGAGCTGCCCCTCCTGGCAAAATATCCTTAATCATGTAAGGACCCTTCCAATTAGGTGCAGATTTTCCTCTTGGATCCTGTATAGGTGCCTGTACCAGCGGCTTGTAAGACCACGGTTTTGTCGTTCTCTCTCAGGGAGCTGGCGGCCTTGGTCAAAGGAACTAGGTCAATGGTCGGGTTGAGATTGCTAAGGTAAGGATATTGGTCTGAAAGATCACAAAGCAAGAAATAAAACTAAGGTCGATCAAGGAATGGAAAATGGGCTTCGGAGGCTTTTCGGGATGCAAACGAGGATGAGGAAATGAGTTTTGCAACAAGCGAATAACAAGGAGGGATAATCAAATGGTAATTCCATTGGAAATAGCCCACCGAGCTTCCTCTCTCGAGGGTAGCCCGGATTGACTTCACCACCGAGCTTCCTCTCTCGAGAATAGCTCGGATTGACTTCCCCAGAATCCATCGACAGACCCGGGGAAGTTAATGAAACAGAATTTCCTAGTTAGTTTCTATTCGCTCTCGCGAACTAGAATACTAACCATCCCAATTCCTACCTTCCAACACAAGTGTTGGATGTATTCGGGATGCTCTCGCACCCAAATACATCCCACTTGAGGGAAGGATAGGAGTGGGAAATTGATTTCCAAACTAATTACTCACTAATATTGCTAACTCAAACTTAATCACCCATTCACACCCTTAATTACCCCCTAACCCATAGGGTTTCTAGCCACTAATCATGATATCTACTAAGCTAACAACATCCATACCAAACCTACACATGATTTCTAACATCAAACAACCATAAACAAGAAAGAACAATGAAATAGCAAGCAATGCAATTAAGAACAAGCAAAGTAATTAGCAAGGTAATTAATAAAAGAGTTAAGGGAAGAGAATACTTATCAAAATGTTGTAGATGAACAATGGAAAGCAATAAAAAGATGATCCAACAATCTCTCAATTGATTGAATCCCCAAATCTTCAATAATAAACTCAAATCTCCAAAACCCTAGACTAATCTCTCACTAATCTCCTTCTAAAATCTACTAATTACAAACTGAAAATAAAATCTAAGTCTAAACCTAGATGCCCTAGCTACTCCTAGATATCTCCCTAGATTAGATAATGGATCATCCCTCCCCATTGATGCCCCAAGACTGGCTATTTAAACCAAAAGGGGAAGAATGGCCAAAACACAGTCGTTTTGGCCTAAAATAATGCTAGAAATAGGGTCGTAGCGACCGCTACGGGTATCGTAGCGTTCGCTACGACCCAAGACAGGCGAAAACTCTAACTCTCGGCGGCTCAAGCGATCGCTACGTCCGTAGCGATCCAACGATGTGTAGCGTTAGCTACACTTGGCGTAGCGAACGCTATGACGGATGGTGGAATCTTGGGAAATCAGGCTTCATCGTGGCGTTCGCTACACCCGCCGTAGCGACGCTGCGGTCTTGGCGAACATTCGCACTGGGCTCGTGAGGCGCTACGGCCGGCGTAAAACGCTACGGCGTGGCGTTCTACGGCCGGCGTAGGAACGCCACGGTCTTCAATTGATCTTCGGCCCAAGTAAAGGCGTGCGAACATGGATGCCCCCATACTTAGCCTTTTGGCCCGAACTCCCTCTCTTTTAGGCACGATTGGTCTCCCATGCTTCCGGGTCTTCACCACGGCATCAAATCAGCTCAAAGGTCTCGGGGTGACCGAGTTATCGCCCCTTTTCGCAACTTCGCCCCCTTTTATCATTCTCGAACTTAATACCTAAAAATCACAAAACACGTAATAAATAACCATTTTATTAGGGAGCGGCAATAGACTTGGCGTAAGCAGTGGTATTTAGCCCTAAAATGGGACTAAACACCCCGCACTTAGCCTTTTGCTCGTCAGAGCAAAACTAAACAAAAGAAACTAAGAAACTAGAACTAAACAAAAGCAACTAACTCACTTTCAGAAATCGCGGATGCATTTAGCACATGCATCAAGCCCTTTAAACCCCGTGCTTGGGTGGGCGAGTGGGTCTCGTGAGGGTTTATAAGCGGTGTACCCACAAAAGCCAAAGAAAAGGAGAGGGAAAGTGAAAACAAAACCAAGAAAACAAAAGGAAAGAAAAACAAAGGCTTTGATTCAAAAGATCTCAATCCAAACTAAGAAAAGCGTTATTAAGCCTCCAAAAGTAACTGTTAGGAGCATCTCACAAACACCACACTCGGATAAAGGTCAATCTTGAAGGTTTTAACTCCTACACCTTATACAGCGAAACCCCATGTGCAAATATGTGCAAGTGGGTTCTTGAGAATCAAAGGTTTTAAAGACTCATGTCCAAATTTGGAAACAACGAAACAACCAAGAGAAATGTTGCCCTCCCTCGCATTTGGTCGCCCTTGGCTTGGTGAGGGCCGTAGGTGATGCAAGGAGAGGCCCCACTTTATTTAGAAGCAAGAAACTTTTTCCGTTTCACGTCCTCCTATATTTTTTTTCATTTTCTTTGTAAAGGTCGGTATTAGCCTTACTTTCGGGGTGGGCGGCCCATATAAGGGTATACCCTCCCAACACGGTCTTTTCCATTCGCCTCTCCGTCAGGCGATATAGGAGGAGGGTTAAGGAGTATCGATCTTGTACCACCGATACCGGGCCCGTGTAGGTTGGCTAAGTGTAGGTGGTTAGTGTCATTCAGCGACACGCTCCACTTATTCAGGTTATTGTACCTTATGAAATTTTTTCTTTTTCTTTTCTTCGTTTTCGAATTCGCTAAATGAGCAACAAAACAAACTCAGACACGAGCCTCTAAAATCTCTCGGTTCCAATCGAGCGTGAAAGAGCAGAGTCTCAATAGACACTTAATGAAGGGAGTCTATTAGGGTAAGTCTTGACTAAAACCGAGATGGGGTCGAAAATGCTCCAATAGGTTACTTTTAAAGAAGCTTAGAACGGCTTCTCAACCGATACGAGATCCGAGAAACAAAGCAGAACAAAAACAAAACTAAAGAAAAACTTTAAAGGTTTTCACTCCCTTTTTCTCCTTTTTCACACGAAATTTTTTTTAATTTTAAGCAAAAACTAAGAAAATAAAAACAAAAACAGCTAGGTGATCTACTCTTGAAGCAAATATCTCTCACCCCCCCACACTTAAAACGCCACAATGTCCTCATTGTGGGAAGGTGTCACAAGAAAAAGGGTAGAGAACAAACAAACAAGAACAACTAGCAAACAAAAGTGGTGGCGACCCGAGCCCACACGGCTCCAACAACAATATACCCCAACATAAACACTCAAAGGGGTTCGCCACCTAAAAGAAAATCAAGCATGCAGCATGGATCATAGGATATTCAACTCAAAAAGAGAAGAGCGGAGAGATAATACCTCGAGTCTTCAAAATAAATGATTAATCAATCCGCGATCCGTGATAATCGAGCAAAGGGTTAGCATATTCAAGTAAAAACAAGCAAGGCTCGTAAGATCCGCATGCGAGATTAGAAACAAGAAAAAGAAACAAAAGAAAAGAAATTAATCAAAAGCAGTATGGGTTACCTCCCGTATAGTGCTTGTTTTAGGTCCCTAGCTTGACCTAAATACCCGTTTGATTACGGAGAGGCGTGGTGCGTAGAGGTATATAATCAGCTTCTTCCACCATGATTGCTTCTTCTTCCTTCCTCTCCAACTCCTACCATTTTTGGACAACCTCAAATTGAGTTGTCCTTCCGGTCGTTTGGTTGACCATGAGCGGGGAAGAGGTGATGATGTCTTTGATTTCTTCCAATGTCGCTTCCTCCTCCTTTTCCTCATCATCTCCGCAAATAGAACAAGGGTCTCCCCCGTTGGTTTGATTTGGTGATGGGGACAACCGTGGTCATGAACAGCCGTGGTCACTGAATTGACTTCAACACAAGATGGCATGAAAAAGTGCGTTTCAATAGGGACATTAAACTTTGACTCAATATGTCCTTCATCAATCAAGTGTTGAATCAACCAGTTTAGGAGAGGAACTTGCATTTGGTGGGAATCAAATCCCTCTTCGGGGCATTCATGGGTATTTCCTCCCAAAATCTCTTCTCTTTGTTGTTCTCCCTCCTTTTCCAACACCAACACCCTCTCTTCTTCAACCTTAGCTTCCTCAACCACAACTCTCTCCTCAACATTCATCTCCATCTCATCCTCTACTTTTTTCTCCAAAACACTATCCTCTACCCAAGAAAATTCATCAACCTCTTCCCCACTCCTTAGATCGATAGAATTTACTTGTACCATTGGAGTCGGTGAAGATTGGGTGGCTTGAGAAATTTGGGGTGATACAATGTCCTGTTGAGTTGAATGGGAGGATTCTTCTTGGACAAATGAGTGGTGGTCATAAGGTTGAGAAATGGGATTGAATGTAGGGTTGATAAACGTGGTATAGTCATAAGCATGCCCTTCAAAAGAATGGGAGAAAAGTGGGTTGAAATATGATGGATAGATAGCGTTCACACGCTCTACTTGACTAAACTCCCCACATTGATGCTCGGGATGTGGACCCAAACACAGCTCACAAGTATACATATTAGGACTAGAAGTAGATGTAAGGGTTTGCACACCCTGTGCTACTCTCAAATGCTTAGTGGTCTCCTCATACTCACTTTTAGCTTCTTCAAGCAACATCTCCCTTCCTTCATTCATCTCCAACTCACTCATTTTTCCTTCTCCCCTCAAACATCCCTCCTCCGTAAAATTTGGTACGATCGCTTCCCCTTCACTCCGGAGGGTAATAAGATTCACCGGCACCATTGGAGTAGGTTGAGGTTGGATGGGGACGGTTTGAGGGATGTAGTCTATCCGAGACATTTGGGCCCATTGATTTTCAATGTTCTCGAGGCAAGCCCTATCATTCTCTTGATTTTCAACAATTTGCTTCAGCAACTTCTCTATGTTGGACCCTTGAGATGGTTGGGGTTCTTGAAGATGAGGAGTAGGTTGGTGATAAGTGGGTTGCCAAGCCTCTTGGTTTTGGTGGTTTGGTGAGAAATATTGGATGTTTTGGGTGGAGGGTTGGGTCTCCTTTACGATTCCCAATTGATTGGTTGTTCCATTAGATACCATCTTTTGTTGCATCTCTTGGACGACGCCTACAAGAAATTTGATAGTAGGTTCACTCTCTAAGGAATAGCCTCTACTTCCTAAACTCCGACGGCTTCCCCAAGAAGGAGAATGTTGAAATAGCTCGTGAAGGAAAACATTTGCTTGATGCTCGGTCTTCATAAGGAACATTCCTCCTGATGCAATAACAATTGAGTCTTTAAGATCGTCTTGAAGCCCATGGTAAAACTGATGTAACAATAACCAATCCGGAAGATTGTGATGTGGACATCGCCTTTGAAGAAGTTTAAACCTTGCCCATGAATCGAAAAGAGTTTCTCCCGGCTCTTGCTTGAAATTCAAGATAGCTTGTCGAAGCCTATGCGTCTCATCAGTCGGAAAGAAATGGTGAAGAAAATCTCGGCTCAATGCATCCCAAGTAGTATATGTACCGGGTGGACAAATGTCGAGCCACATCTTAGCTTTTCCTCCCAAGGTGAGAGGGAAAAACTTCAATTTCAAAAACTCCGAAGATACCTCTGGCATATGCACAAAACCAATCCGACCTTCAAATCTTCTAATATGATCGATAGGGTCCTCGAAGCGATCTCCATAGAATTGGTTTCTCTCAAAAGTGTCCAGCAGGCATGGTTTGAACTCGAATGTTGCGGTGGGTGGTAGTGGCGGTAGGATGATAGGATTGCCTCCCGTACCCGATGATGGAACGGCATATGATAAAAGGGTACGGGGTGAATCAGCTTGGACTTCACCCATTAGGACTTGAAACCTCCTACGATGCTCGGTAGAACATTAGGGTGTACCTACATGCATCAACAAGAACCGATAGAAGCATCAAATTCATTTGGATTGGCACAAACTAATTTCTAGCGTGAAAACAAACTCAATTAACCAAAGACCAAGAAACTAAAACTAGGGGCGCTGGCTCCCCGGCAACGGCGCCATTTTGTGTACCAGCGGCTTGTAAGACCACGGTTTTGTCATTCTCTCTCAGGGAGCTGGCGGCCTTGGTCAAAGGAACTAGGTCAATGGTCGGGTTGAGATTGCTAAGGTAAGGATATTGGTCTGAAAGATCACAAAGCAAGCAATAAAACTAAGGTCGATCAAGGAATGGAAAATGGGCTTCGGAGGCTTTTCGGGATGCAAACGAGGATGAGGAAATGAGTTTTGCAACAAGCGAATAACAAGGAGGGATAATCAAATGGTAATTCCATTGGAAATAGCCCACCGAGCTTCCTCTCGAGGTAGCCGGATTGACTTCACCACCGAGCTTCCTCTCGAGAATAGCTCGGATTGACTTCCCAGAATCCATCGACGGACAGGGAAGTTAATGAAGCAGAATTTCCTAGTTAGTTTCTATTCGCTCGCGAACTAGAATACTAACCATCCCAATTCCTACCTTCCAACACAAGTGTTGGATGTATTCGGATGCTCTCGCTTTTAAATACATCCCACTTGAGGAAGGATAGGAGTGGGAAATTGATTTCAAACTAATTACTCACTAATATTGCTAACTCAAACTTAATCACCCATTCACACCCTTAATTACCCCTAACCCATAGGGTTTCTAGCCACTAATCATGATATCTACTAAGCTAACAACATCCATACCAAACCTACACATGATTTCTAACATCAAACAACCATAAACAAGAAAGAACAATGAAATAGCAAGCAATGCAATTAAGAACAAGCAAAGTAATTAGCAAGGTAATTAATAAAAGAGTTAAGGGAAGAGAATACTTATCAAAATGTTGTAGATGAAAAATGGAAAGCAATAAAAAGATGATCCAACAATCTCTCGATTGATTGAATCCCCAAATCTTCAATAATAAACTCAAATCTCAAAACCCTAGACTAATCTCTCACTAATCTCCTTCTAAAATCTACTAATTACAAACTGAAAATAAAATCTAAGTCTAAACCTAGATGCCCTAGCTACTCCTAGATATCTCCCTAGATTAGATAATGGATCATCCCTCCCCATTGATGCCCCAAGACGGGCTATTTAAACCAAAAGGGGAAGAATGGCCAAAACACAGTCGTTTTGGCCTAAAATAATCTTTGGAAATAGGTCGTAGCGACGCTACGGTATCGTGGCGTTCGCTACGACCCAAGACAGGCGAAAACTCTAACTCTCGGCAGCTCCAAGGCGATCGCTACGTCCGGCGTAGCGACCCAGTCAACGATGTGTAGCGTTCGCTACACTTGGCGTAGCGAACGCTATGACAGATGGCTGGAATCTTGGGAAATCTGGGCTTCATCGTAGCGTTCGCTACACCCTTCGTAGCGACCGCTGCGGTCTTGGCGTAACATTCGCACTGGCTCGTAGAACGCTACGGCGTGGCGTTACGACCGGCGTAGGGAACGCTACGGTCTTCAATTGATCTTCCAGCCAAGTAAAGGGGCGTAGCGAACATGGATGCCCCCATACTTAGCCTTTTGGCCCGAACTCCCTCTCTTTTAGGCACGATTGGTCTCCCATGCTTCCCGGGTCTTCACCACGGCATCAAATCAGCTCCAAAGGTCTCGGGGTGACCGAGTTATCGCCCTTTTTCGCAACTTCGCCCCCCTTTTATCATTCTCCGAACTTAATACCTAAAAATCACAAAACACGTAATAAATAACCATTTTATTAGGGAACGGCAATAGACTTGGGCGTAAACGAGTGGTATTTAGCCCCTAAAATGGGACTAAACAGTGCCCTCATCTCCTTAAGCGCCAAATCACCTGCTTGAAGTGAACGACTTTTCACCTTCTTATTAAAAGCTCGAGTGATCCTATTTTGGTATACTTGCACATTATGTAATGCTCTTAATCGCCTTTCATCCATCAACATCAGCTCCTCGAACCTTGCCCTAGCCCATTCTGCTTCTGGCAACTGACTCTCGGCCACTATCCGTAACGAAGGGATCGCTACTTCAATTGGTAAGACTGCTTCCATCCCATATACCAGAGAATATAGTGTTGCCCCTGTAGCAGTTCGTATAGAGGTTCGGTATCCCCATAGGGCAAATGCTAATTTATCTGGCCAATCCTTGTAAGTGACAACCATCTTCTTGATAATCCCTGACATCGTCTTATTGGCCGCTTCCACAGCTCCATTGGCTTGAGGCCGGTATGGCGAAGACCGATGATGCTGGATTTTCTAAGTGGCGAGCAAGGCTTCCACCTCCTTCCGAAAGTGGCTTCCGTTGTCACTAATGATCTCATGAGGCACTCCGTGTCGACATATGATGTTTTGAAGAATGAATTTGGCCACATGTTTGGATGTGAGTTGGCAAAAGAGGCTGCCTCCACCCACTTGGTGAAGTAGTCGATGGCGACCAATATGTACTCATGTCCTCCTGTTCCGGTTGGGTGTATCTTGCCAATGATGTCAATACCCCATACCGAGAATGGCCACGGAGATGTCAAAGTGGTTAGGTATGACGGAGATTGATGCTGTAGGTTGGCATATTCTTGGCATTTGTTGCACTTTCGAACGAACTCTAAGCAATTTGCCTCCATAGTGGTCTAATAGTAACCAGCCCTTTGGATCTTCTTTGCTAACATTCGTCCATTCATGTAGGGATCGCACTCTCCTCCATGTACAGTAGTCATGATCTCTTTGGCACTCTTAGCGTCAATGCACAATAAATTAATGCCCGTAGGTGATTTCTTGTAGAGTCGATCTTGGATTAAGCAGTATTGTGCTGCTAGAGACCTGACTGCTCGCCGTCCTCGAGTGTCCAACTCAGCTGGATATTCTCCTTTCCGAAGAAAATTGTATATGTCATGGAGCCATTCCTCAATTTCTTCCTCTCGTGCTTCCAAGTGGCAAACATATGCCGGTTCAGACTGTCGCTCCACTACTATTGGTAATTGAAGCGTGCCTGATGGTATGGATATCATTGAAGACAACTTGGCTAAGGCGTCAACTAATTCATTGTGATCTCTTGAGAGGTACTGGAAACTGATTTTCTTGACTTGGTCGGGAGGTCCCAAAAGCTTCCGTTGATATTCCATGAGATATTCATTCCGGACCTTCCATGTATTTTTAGCCTGGTTAATGATGAGGCTAGAATCCCCAAAGACTTTTACATGGCGTATGCCTAAGGCCAAGGCGGCTTGCAAACCCCTAATACATGCTTCATATTCTGCAGCATTGTTAGTAGCATCAAAGTCCAACTTCACGAATCTGAGGACATGTGCCCTTATGGAGAAATCGTAGTACTCTACTCATGACCCATTTGGTTAGAAGCTCCGTCGAAATACATTTCCCATGTGATTTCATCAGTGAAAAATACGTCCTCATCTGGGAATTCCAAGTGAGTGCTTGGAGGTTCCTTTGACGGAGAAGCGGCTAGGAAATCCGAAACAACCCATCCTTTGATGGATTTCTGAGGTAAGTATAGAAGATTGAACTCCGAACGCATGACCACCCATCGAGCAATGCGATTGTTGATGGTAGGCTGCTCCATGATAAACTTGATAGGATTATTCTCAGCTGTGACATATACAGTATGTGAAAGCATGTAATGTCTTAACTTCTTGGTAGCCCATACTAGCGCAAGAGCCATTTTCTCTATGTCTGCATATCGACTTTCGTAGTCCAAGAATTTCTTGCTCAAGTAGTAGATGACGCTCTCTTGACCTTTGGCCTTCTGAGCTAACATAGCCCCCATTGCAGAGCTAGTTACAGTAAGGTAAAGGAGTAGAGGCTCATCTGGTACTGGTGGCATAAGGACTGGAGGATGTTGCAAATATTCCTTGATTTTGTCGAAGGCCGCTTGACATTGATCGTCCCATTCTATTTTGCTTCCCTTCTTTAATTTCTTGAACAAAGGTTCACAAGTCATGGTGAGCTTTGAGATGAACCTGCTGATGTATTGGACTCGTCCCAGGAAACCCCTTATCTCCTTTTCTGTCCTAGGTGGTTGCAACTCTTGGATAGCCTTTATCTTCGAAGGGTCAACTTCAATGCCTTGTTGGCTGACCACATAGCCTAGCTAGCAGCTTCCAAGAGGTGACACCGAAAGTGCACTTTGCTGGATTAAGTCGCATCTTATATTTGCGGAGTCGGAGGAAAAACTTGCGAAGGTTAGGAATGTGCCCTTCCCTTGTTTTGGATTTTACGATCATGTCATCCACATAAACCTCTACCTCTACATGCATCATATCGTGAAGTAGGGTGTTGGCTGTCCGTTGGTATGTCGCCCCAGCATTTTTTAGACCAAAAGGCATAACCACATAACAGTATGTTCCCTATGGTGTAGTGAATGAGGTTTTCTCCATGTCCTCTTTCGCCATTTTGATTTGGTTATAACCCGCATATCCATCCATAAAGAATAGTAGTTCGTGTCCGCAAGTGTTATCCACTAATACATCGATGTTAGGTAAAGGGAAACTATCCTTGGGACTAGCTTTGTTAAGGTCTCGAAAATCTACACACATGCGCACCTTCCCATCTTTCTTGGGTACTGGGACAATGTTAGCAATCCATTCGGGATATTGGACTGCTTTGATGAACTTAGCGTTAAGCTGCTTGATCACTTCTTCCTCGATCTTCTTAGCCCATTCAGGCTTGATCCTTCTAGCCTTTTGTCGAACCGGCTTTGTGTCAAGAAGCAAAGGGATGGTATGCTCCGCAATTTCCTTGTCAATCCTAGGCATGTCTTCGTAAGACCATGCGAATACATCCACAAACTCCTTGAGAAGCTCTGTAAAGGACACCCATTCTTCTACTGTGAGCGAGCTACCTAACTTCAATTCCCGAGGTTGTCCTTCTGTGCCAACATTTATTGTGATGGTGTCTTCTAATACCGCCATCTTATACTCATGTTCATTAGAAAATTCTTTTAAGGGTTCATTAAATTCTAGATTATTAATGGCGCAGCAACTCAGGGAAGAGGGGAAAGAAGAATCAGAGTAAGCAGAAAGGTTCATTTTATTGAATGCAGAAAGGAATACATCACCAGCAGACTCAAGACCAGACTCACTTGACTCTAGACCATTAAAACCTGACTCTATGTCCTTAGGAACAGACTCTCCTACAGATAAAGAAAAATTATTCTCCTCAGCGTCGACCCATGAGACCGCCTTAACCTCTCCGTCTTCAGCAATCATAAGACTTGGATCAAAGCTTGGGTTAGGCGTATGCGTGATAACGACGCCGGCTTGGACTTCTCGGAATGACTTCTTGCCCGAACAACATGCCAAAGATGCTGCTTCCAGCAAGATGAGTCCATTCTAATGGAGGCTGTTTGTCCCGAGCGGGAACAAAGACAGTAGCCATATTAATGGAGCAATCATTGAAGACTTCCAGTCCAGCAACTTGAACTCCTTTTTTTTTCAGATAGAAAGGCTCGGGAAACCCATAGTAGGGGAAGTCATCACCTTCCCTGACAAATTGTCTAATCAGAGTGAGTGAGTAGGGCTTTACTTGGAATAAGGTGGGAGGATTGTCCATTCTCTTCTGTTCAATGATAGACATTTTTGCGAACCTAGCCTCCTTCTCAGTGGGCTTATAGCCTAAGCCAAACCTTCCCTTCAGCTTAAAAGTCTTGAACACATGATAACCCTACATTTTATAGGGTTATTTGGGTGTTTAATACATGAATTTCAGGTCTGTTTGTGATCAAACACGACACTTTATATCCCAAATTCGTGTATATTTCACTTGGTCTGGAGATTGGTGTAATTTTGTAGGATTGTGAATGGAATTACATGAAGTCATGAAGAGAAAGAAATAGGAGGAGAAGCTGAAAGGTGGGGAGACAAAGCAAAGAGCAAGGAAAAACAAGAAAATATGTTTGCCAAGACATGCGCTGGCAGCGTGTCCCGACGCGCTGGTAGCGCCACAAACAGAAGGTTTGGGGGCATTGAAGTATGGAGCGCGCTGGTAGCGCCTAGAGTGCGCTGGCAGTGCTTGGTTGTTACGCCACTCCTTGTTCTCCCAGGCAAGTCTCGTGCTGGTAACGCGTAGGTTGTTACGCACAGCTTGGAGAGCAAGACATCTACTTCTATAAAAAAAAAAAAAAACAAACAGGAGCAGCGGTTGATAGAGAGGAAATCATAGCATACACTACATCTATTATTATCATTATTAGTTCTCAAAAACAATATTTCTAGAATTCTAGTCTTAGTATTGGAATTCAAAGTGTTCAATCGGCGACGGAAAAATCGGAGATTGAGGCTCGGGAAAAGGAAACTTTCGCGAGCCGACATATTCGTTCATCCCTCGATTGTGGTTGTTTTCTTCCCTAAATTTTACTATGTTTTCTAGATTCAATTCAATTAGTTTAGTTGTTTTTATTATCAAGCATGAGTAGTGAATTTTTAGTTTAGGGGAAACTCGGTGTTGTTCATTTGACCCTATGTTTTGATTTTGGTATGAAATAGTTTGTCAATTTCATTCTGTTTTCGTGTTTATATTGTTACAGTAATTGATTGGCCACCTGTTACTTGTGTCTAGACTCTTAGTTTCGGATCGAAAGGTTGCTTCTTTGAGTTGGATTGACGAAGATCGAATAGGTATAAAATTCGGTTAGAAATAATGTGTTTCATACCTAGGATCGTTTAAATAACTTGTTGTTAACTTTGACTAAATTAGATAGCCATGAAAATAGGTGTGTAATTTAGTCGGAGCAGTTCACTCCGGATTGAAAGATTGTTGTGATAGATATTTGTTTGGTTACTGATCCCCAATTGGTTCAAATTGCTAAATACTGAAGTTAGACCTTCGTTAGGTTAATTGGATAACTAGAGTAACTCCCCTAAACACCTTTATAATATTGAAGAAACCCTCATAAAAATATTCTTGTTGCTTCGATTTGATTTATTTGCAGTTTAAATTAGATTACTTTGCAGTTTCGATCATTTTAGTTTAAACTGAGTTAAAAATCCAATCCTTTTGATTAACCTTGCATCCTTTGTAGTGGGATAGTTTAGTGCATAAGCTAGAACAAGTCCTCGTGGGAACGACCTTGATATACTACATTGTACACCGTGCACTTGCGGCGTATCAAGTTTTTGGCGCCATTGCTGGGGAACTTGTCCCTAGCCGCCATTAGACGAAGACATTCTGGGTGCCTAGGTTTTATTTTGTCTGTTTTTATCTATTTTATTTTATCTTTACCCATTTGATTGCGTTTGGCGTACTTGTTTGTGCTATTTCGGGTTTATGCAAACAGTTCATCTCTACGAATTCGACCCTGAAATCGAGCGTACATTCCACGCTAGATTAAAGAAGCGCAAGCTGGCAAGGGAAGAAGAGGAGGATTCCATTTCCGAGAACGAGGAATCAGACAAAGAAGAGAGTTCCCTTTCCGATAAAGAGGAGTCAGAAGAAGAAGAGATGGGTGATCAAAATCCTACTATGGGACAGTACGTGACCCCTAATGTCACCAACCAACAATCTGCAATTCGAGTACCAACGGTGGGGGCAAATGACTTCGAGCTGCGACAGTCCCTCATCAACTTGGTGTCCAAATCACCATTCCATGGACGTCCAAATGAGGACCCAAACCGACACCTGCGCATCTTTCGCCAAGCATGTGACACGTTCAAGGCCAATGGCGTGGAAGATGATGTTGTTAAGCTGAGGCTTTTTCCCTTTTCGCTTGAAGGGAAAGCTTGGGAGTGGCTCGACTCCTTGCCAGCTAACAACGCCATTACTACATTTGATCAGCTTGCTAAAATATTTCTTGCTAAATATTTTCCTCCTAGTAAATTGGCGAATCTAAGAAATCAAATTTCTTCTTTTGAACAGGATCCCGATGAGAGTTTTCATGAGGCATGGGAGAGATTCAAGGACCTCCTTAGACAGTGTCCTCAACACGGATTTGAGCCCTGGGTACCAATTCAGTCCTTCTACAACGGAGCAAAAGAATCAGTAAGGGGGAGCATCCTTTCAGCGGATGGAGGCGACCTTATGAACAAAACAGTGCCTCAACTCACCGACTTGATTAAGCAGATGGCCCTAAACTCATACCAATGGTCGAAACCCCGCCATAGAGCGGGAGGTAAGTTCGATGTTGATGTAGTTGCTATGTTAACTTCTAAAATGGATTCGTTAACGCAGAAAATGGACCGTTTGACTGTGCAAGCTAATTCCCTCCGCCCATGTGCTTCATGTAATTCTACTGAACATGAGACCTTGACCTGTCCCGTAGGGTTGGCTAGTAGTGAGGAAACACAGAACACTAACTATGTTGGTTACCAACGACAGAAATATGACCTGACTTCCAACACCTACCACCCTGGTTTGAGGAATCACCCTAATTTCTCTTACCGCAACAACGACCCAACAGGTCCCCTGCGAGGAAAAAGGGATTCTATACCTGATTTCCAAAGACAACACGACCAACCTAAAAAGTCCAACCTAGAACTAATGATGGAGACTATGTTGGCCACTCAACAGCAACAGGAAGGGATAATTAAGCATTTAGTGGACAAAGTTGATGTCTTGGCTGCGCACAACAAAATGTTAGAAGCCCAGATAGCCAACCAAGCTAGTCCCTCCACAACCTTACCACCCCAACCTATCCCGAACCCTCGAGACCAATGTAATCTCATAACCTTAAGGAACGGGAAACAGTTAGAAGGACCTAGAGTGGACAGACCTGAACATGTGGTTATTGATGTACATGATTCTGTTGAAAATAATGTGACTAAGTCTGAAATCGCCAAAAAGGGAAATTCTGAACCTCCAAAAGAGGATTTGATTGATGTTAATGTACAACCTGATCAGAATGCTCCTGTTGACCCTTCGAAAGTTAACCAAAGAGTTTATGTTCCACCGATCCCATTCCCTGAAAGATTGGCTAAAGCTAAGTTGGATAAACAATTTGGTAAATTTTTGGAGGTGATCAAAAAGCTCCAAATTAGTATTCCTTTTACAGAAGCCTTGCCTCAAATGCCCATCTATGCTAAGTTTTTAAAGGAAGTTTTGAGTAACAAAAGAAAGCTAGATGAGCATGAGACAATGGCCTTGTCTGATCATTGCAGTGTCGCGATCCAAAACACGCTTCCACTAAAGCTTAAGGATCCTGGCAGCTTTACTATTCCATGTGTAGTTGGTAATTTGTTCATTGACCAGGCTTTATGTGATTTAGGATCCAGTGTCAATCCGATGTCTTTGTCAATGTCTAGAAAATTAGGTATGGGTGAACTAAAACCCACTACCATCTCATTGCAATTAGGTGATCGTTCTGTCAAGTACCACATAGGGATCTTGGAAGATGTCCCTATCAAGGTGGGAGACATCTTCGTACCAGTTGACTTTGTTGTGCTTGATATGGCTGAGGATCTCCGCACCCCTATTATTCTTGGTAGGCCATCCTTGGCCACTTCAGGGTGCTGTGTTGATATTAAAAATGGAAAAATGACTTTTGACGTAGGTACTCATAAAGTTGAGTTTAATCTGAGCCGTGCTGCAAAGTTTCCTTCTATATCTGATGACTGCAATTTTATTGATGTTAATGATAGTGCAATGAAGGAAACTAATTCTCACCCACAGCCAAGTGATCCGCTTGAGCAATGTTTGCTATTGACTGATTGTGTGCAGGACACTGACTCTGAAGCTGCAACATATACTAAATTGATGGATGAGACCACTACCACTCCACCGGGATTTGCCAAAGTGGGGGAGCTGAAAGTTGAGCCTGAAAATGCAGAAAAGAAAGCTCCCGAGGTCGAGCTGAAACCTCTACCATCTACCTTGAGGTATGAATTCCTTGGCCCTAATTCCACCTATCCTGTCATCGTTAGTGCATCCTTGAATCAGAATGAAACTGCATCTTTACTTGAGGTTTTGAGGATACACCAAAAGGCCATAGGATACACGATTGATGATCTTAGAGGCATCCACCCTTCCTTTTGCATGCATAGAATCCTCTTAGAGGATGACCATAAGCCCTCCATTGAACATCAACGTAGACTTAACCCTAACATGAAGGAGGTAGTAAAAAAGGAAGTCTTAAAACTGTTAAAAGCCGGGATTATCTACCTTATCTCAGACAGTGAGTGGGTAAGTCCAGTTCATGTGGTGTCTAAAAAGGGTGGGATGACAGTGATTAAAAATGAAAACAATGAGTTGATCCCAACTAGAACTGTTACTGGCTGACGTATGTGCATTGATTATAGGAAATTAAACAACGCCACCCGTAAAGATCACTTCCCCCTCCCTTTTGTTGATCAAATGTTAGAGAGACTGGCCAAAAATGAATTTTTCTGCTACCTAGATGGCTACTCGGGATTCTTCCAAATCCCTATTCACCCAAGGGACCAAGAAAAGACCACTTTTACATGTCCTTATGGAACCTTTGCTTACCGACGAATGTCATTTGGGTTGTGTAACGCACCCGCCACCTTCCAATGGTGTATGATGGCTATATTCGCTGAGTTCATTGAGGACATTGTAGAAGTTTTTATGGACGATTTTTCCGTTTATGGAACCTCTTTTGATCATTGTTTAGAAAATTTGAAAAAAGTTTTGAAAAGATGTGAAGAGGTTAATTTGGTCCAAAATTGGGTGAAGTGCCATTTTATGGTGCAAGAAGGTGTTGTTTTAGGCCATGTGGTTTCAAGTAAGGGTATTGCCGTTGATAGAGCAAAGGTGGAGGTAATTGAAAAATTACCACCACCTGTTTCAGTAAAAGGGGTGAGAAGCTTTTTGGGACACGTCGGTTTTTACCGCCGGTTCATCAAAGACTTCTCTAAAATTGCTAAACCTCTCTCCCAACTGCTTATCAAGGACGTACCCTTTGAATTTAATGGGGAATGTTTGAGTGCTTTCAACAGGTTGAAACAGGCCCTTGTAACTTCACCTATTATACAAGCGCCTGATTGGGATCTGCCTTTCGAGGTGATGTGCGACGCCAGCGACTACGCAGTAGGGGCGGTATTGGGACAAAGAAAGGACAACAAGCCATATGCTATCTATTATGCTAGCAAAACTCTGGATGGAGCTCAATCAAACTATGCCACAACTGAAAAAGAGCTTACATTGTCTATGCTTTAGACAAATTCAGGTCCTACTTGATCAACTCCAAGGTCATCATCTACACTGATCACGCAGCCATCAAGCACCTGATGACAAAGGCGGACTCCAAACCTCGCCTCATACGGTGGGTGCTCTTGCTTCAAGAATTCGACCTCGAGATCCATGATAAACCGGGATTGCAAAATGTGGTGGCAGACCACCTCTCTAGGCTGCAATTGGAGGATCTCACCAAAGATGACATGCCAATCAATGAGTCTTTTCCTCATGGCGACTTCTAGCGATTGTCGGACGATCTCACCATGATGCGATTTTGTGAATTACGTTGTGTGCGGTGTGATCCCTCCCGAGATGACATATCAGCAAAGGAAGAAATTCCTTTCAGATGTGAAAAGATATGTGTGGGAGGAGCCTCTCCTCTACAAGCTTTGTGGCGACAGGATTTATAGGAGATGTATTCCCCAAGATGAAGTGCAAAGTGTTCTAAATCATTGCCACTCCACCCCATGTGGAGGCCACTTTTGTCCCGACAAGACAATTGCCAAGGTACTCCAAGCTGGTTTTTATTGGCCTACTCTTTCTAAAGATGCTATGACTTTTGTGTATTCATGTGATAGATGCCAGTGAACGGGCAACATTTCGAGGAGACACGAGATGCCTCAAACGGGCATCCTAGAGGTTGAGTTATTTGATGTATGGGGCATCGATTTTATGGGTCCCTTCCCCTCCTCTCATGGAAACCTCTACATCCTAGTGGCGGTCGATTACGTCTCCAAGTGAGTGGAGGCCATCGCACCTCCAACCAATGATGCTAAAGTGGTGATTAAATTTTTGAAAAAGAACATTTTTGCAAGGTTTGGTACTACAAGGGCTTTGTTGAGCGATAACGGTACTCATTTTCGCAACAAACCCCTTGATGCTCTCTTAGCCAAGTACGGGGTGTCCCATCGAGTCTCTACTCCTTACCACCCCCAAACCAGTGGCCAGGTGGAGCTGTCAAACAGAGAATTGAAAAGTATACTAGAAAAGACTGTGAACAGTTCGAGAAAGGATTGGTCTTTAAAGTTAGATGATGTATTATGGGCATATCGAACTGCATTCAAGACTCCTCTAGGTACGACACCATACCGGCTAGTATTTGGGAAAGCATGCCACTTTCCAGTTGAGATAGAGCACAAGGCTTTGTGGGCAGTCCGGATTTTGAACTTCGACCTTAAAACGGTTGGAGAACGGAGGATGTTACAGCTCCAAGAGCTTGATGAGCTAAGGTTGGAAGCCTATGAGAGTTCTAGGATCTATAAAGAGTGAACTAAAATGTGGCATGAAAAACATATCATGAAGAAGAGGTTTGAAGTAGGAGACAAGGTGCTCTTGTTCAATTCCAAGCTTAAACTGTTTCCCGGGAAATTAAAGTCGCGATGGTCGGGACCCTTTATAGTCTCGAAGGTATTCCCTCACGGAGCGGTGGAGGTTTGGAGCGAAGAAACCGACACATTTAAGGTAAATGGACACAGGTTGAAACCTTACTTTATGGGAGAAACAGTCAATAAGGTTTCAATGGTGTGGTTGGATGCTTCAACCGGATAAACGAGGTAACTCGTCAAGCTAATGACGTTAAACAACCGCTGATTGGGAGGCAACCCAATTTTACAAGCTTTATTTTATTTTATTTTATTTTTAATTTCCTTTGATTTTAATTATTTTCTATGCTTGATTATCAAAATATTACACTAGGTGCCTTTAGAATTTTGGTCACTTGTGCAGGGGTAGCTCGGATGGAGAAACAGACCAAAAAGGGAACAAAATTTGAAAATGGGCGCTAGCAGTGCCATACGACGCGCTAGTAGCGCCTCAGACAGTAGCAATGGGACGGAGGTAAGTGACCAGGTGCTACCAGCGCCTGTCCGACGCTCCCAGCGCCTGGGTCGCACATTTTTTATTATTTTGTCGCGCTTTTGCTCGACTAAACTGAACCACCATTCCCCTTATTTCAATTTAATTCCTCCTCCATTTCAATTTGACTCTCCTCCCACAAAAAGCCCTACCCCATCCCTCGTCTCTATTCGATGACCCAGCCCAGCGCACACCCAGCATCCGCCGACCTCTCGCCGGAAAAAACCCGCCACCGTCCGACACTACCGCTGTCACCCCTGCACACTTGAACACACCCATTCCCAATTTACACTCTCAATCTATACTCTCCATTAGGGCATCCCTGTGAAAGATTTGCTCTCAATTTTTACTCTCCAACTCAAGGTATGTATGTTCTTTCACTTAAACTCAATTTACCATTGAATTCTGGTTCGAAATTGAGTTCCATCTTGACGTTTTGTTCAAATTGAGTCTGAAATTGCGCAACCTTCGCTTGAATGAGTGGGGAAATTGAGTAAATTTGCACCTATAGCTTTGGTCGAATTTTGATGCGTGAATTGTGTGAAAATTCTTCTTTAAGCTACTTGGGAATTTGTTTCTTTGGTTGTTTCTTGGGTCCAACATGGCAGCTTGATTCAAATTGAGGGTGCAAAATTGTGTCAAGAAAGTCAGGGGTGCGAATTTGTGCGTGAATTTTGCTCGATTGGTCTAAGATCTACTCGGAAATTTAGAGAAAAATTGGATGAGTCTACTAGGAAGTATGAGTCTTGGGTTTCTATCTATGCTAGACACTGGCAAGGGGGTACTTTGCTGCTACTTGCGTGAATTCTGTTTTGTGTGTGAATTTGTTGACTGTCGAAGTGTTGCTACTACTGTTGCATCTCCAAGAGCTGGACTGATATTGCAATATCTTGTGAATTGTTGCTGTAATTCGCTGATTGATGTCCATATTTTACAGTATTGATAGTATCATTTACAAGGAGTTTCGGCATTCACTGTGTGAACCAACACCATTGATGGTGTTTAAAAAAGCTTAAAAGATTGAGTCTTTAACTGAGTTTCTTGCATAGAATTTCTGATTAGTGAAGCTAATAACCCTCTGGCTTGGAATTCTGCTCAATCTCTTTGAACTTGTGAGATGGTTGTTGTGTGGGACTTCCTTGTTTAAAATTTTGATTTCCTCATATACCTGAGTGGCTGGTAATCACATTGCAATATCCGTTTCGATAAAGTGGGTGTTTATTCAAGCATGGGGGATGTGAAGAATATCTAATTTGCAAGTAGCATTACTGTCTTGTTGCTCCCCATGAAGCACTCATGCTGTTCGAGATATATATCTAGTTAAATGGGTAAATTGTGACTAAAATTAAATGACCGTTGCACTGAACGATTAGTGAATGAATGTGGTATGTTTTGCGTAATTAATTCAAACTCGCCTTATAATAGTATGCCTTAAGCATAGGGGGGTTGTTTCGTGCTTAAATTCCTACATCAAATCCTCCCCCACCTACAACATGTCTAATATGATGTTCATAGATTTTGGTGGATATTTAAACAAGCTATTATGATGAGATATTCGATACTTGATTCTAATTGTGTAGGGCAACAATATTGATCAAGTATGTAGGAAATTCTGACTTGGTTCACTTTGCTTTTGGTTACTTGAAATTCTGTCTTTTTGTATGTAGATGGCAAGGACAGCACGTGGCTCTCAACCACCTAGCAACGACGACAACGGGAGAGGGAGAAAGCGCAAAGCAACAGCTGCTGAGAAAGGGAAACAGACTGCCACCACCTCAAGAACAACACGACAAAGCAATCCTCACGGTTTTGGAGTGGAGGCCAAAGAGCGGTATGACATCCTTTGCAAACGCACTTTCATCCCCACTCCCGATGACGCCTTCTTGCGCAATGTGGGAATGTACGACGATGTGAGGACTCTTCTAAGTACCGGTCATCTCCTTCTGGTGACCCAAACTCCGGAAATCTCTTTCCGTGAGATCACCCTTGAGTTCCTCAGCACTGTCTAGGTACGCCTTACTGGTCCGGATGGTCAAATTTCATTCCAGTTGTTAGGGAGGCAGCGGAGCCTAACCATATCACAATTCGCTAGACTCTTTGGCTTTCCCGAGCGAACCTTTAGACCTGCTGACCCTATTGACCCGGGTTGGGATGGGGTTGCCTTCTTTAAATCCATATCCGGGGTAGAGAACTGGAACCCACGCAGTACACCTTCCTTCCATATAAAAAACCCAGTCCTCAAATACACCCATCGCGTGCTCTCTTGTGGTATTTTTGCTAGGGCGGGTAGTTCAAATAAAGCAACCAAATCTGACATGTAGATGCTCCACGCCATGCTCAATTCTGACTCCCGCGCCAACCCCGCTGCTATGATAGCACAACACCTCGCCCGTATACCTAGAACCAATGGCGGCATAGCTGTAGGTGGGCTTATTACCCGTATCGCTCGTGAATATGGTTTCCGCCCCATCCCCAAGGTCGAGGATGTAGTTCCGGGAAACATGTTGATAAATGCAAAACAATGTGAATCCTTTAGCATGTGTACCCTACCCCCCTCCGGCGAATGTCTTTGGATCTACCCCGACAACCTCAAAGTTGCCCTGCCGCACGATCATGTCACCATCCAGGATCGAGAAAACCTTTTGTGGGAACCCAGCTCCTCCAATCAGCCACCCACGCAAAATCCACCATCTGATGCTCCATCTAGTTCCAATCAACCTCCACTGGACGAAGTTGATGTAGTGATGAAAGGCTTCGAAACCGAGTTGGGGAGGCTGAATGACCGATTCGATACTCTCCAAGAATCCGTCACCCTTGCCATCGAGCGTCAAGATAATCAATACAACAACCTGCGAGGTATGCTCCAAACTCTCATTGATTACCTCCTCCCGACCCCTCCCCCATCCCCTCAAGATGATGAGTAGATGTCCTGTCCCCCTTCCGTGTTTCCATTCTGTCTTTTGCATTGTTTAAAGCATGGGGGGGGGTACTTCTGTAAAAAGTCCGCGTCTTGAGTCTTTATTTTCGATTTTTTTTTCGTTTTGGGATAGATCACCTGTATAAATTGCATCCACCTAGATTGCATTAGATAGATCATTTTAGTTATTGGTTTTTCTTTCTTTATTTTTTCCTTGATTTTAGTTCTTCCTTTCTTAGCTTTGCATGACAAAAAATCCAAAAAAAAAATATTGAAAAAATCAGAAAACATAAAAAATAGGTTTAGGATAGGTTAGCGAACAATAACCCCTCCTGTGACAATTTGTAAGCTATTCTGTCTTTCTTTTTGGCTTCGCTTGACCTTATGTGCTCTGGATATGGTTGTCGGTTTCAAAAATATAGGTTGAGTTGTCCTATGTTTTGAGATATGCGTGATTGCATATGACTACTTTGATTGGTCTAGTGGTGTAAATTGGCGTGCCGCAAATCTTTGGGCTAGGTTTGGTTGAATGAGCCTTATCCCGTGAGTCCACATGGCCAAAATGTACAGACTGATCATTTTTACCGGTCTCCTAATTCCTTGAGTGACTCCACTATAGTTGCACCTCTAGAGTTTGGTTTGTATCTTGTACGAAGTTGCGTTGTTGCATTTGCTTAAAGTGATAAAGTGACAGAGGCATTCATTTGTGTATTATTGAAACTACATAGCCTAATAGCCACCCTGACATTGTTTATATCCCTCTTTAGCCTCTTCTAGCCTTTATCTACCTCTTTTATATTTGAAACCTCGCATTACAAGCCATGGCCTGATTCGATTTCCTACCCTTTTGCCTTGCTTGGAGTTTGAGTGTTCATCGTATCATATCGAGAGTGTGGATTGGAAGGGTTGATGATAGATTGTGTTGAAAATTAGAAAGATGGGTGTCGATTGGGCATGTGTTATGATTTGGGAAACTCTTGGATCGAAAGTTCATTGTGATGCTTTATGTTTTCCAATTAAATAGTATTCTCTTGATGTATCTTGAAACCGGAGGTCGCTTGTGTGCTGATTTTTTTTACTTCCCCCTAGTCACCTGTGCAAAAGAAATAAATGAAAAAAAAAAGAAGAAGAAAAAACATAAAAAAAGAGGATAGGTGATTAGAAGGGGGAACTTTGTGTTGCATGCGATTTACGACATTAGTTGAGAGATATGTTGATGAAGACCGTTGGGATCAATATGGGTTGTGATTTGTTCATTATTGAGAAATGAAGGAGAAAATGAGTAGCTTGCCCATCTTTGGCCAGTAAGTGAGTTGAGAGATACGTTAACTCCAAGCTTGGCTCTTAACTCCACATTCCTAAATATTTACCACTCTTTTCCCTGAACACGAGCCCTATTACAACCTGAAAAAGTCCTCTTGATTGTCACTTGCAAACTGCATAATAGCGGTGGGTAGCGAGATACTTATCAAGTTCTGGTAGGTTGTTTCTTTGGTCTGAGTATTGAGTGTTAGCCTTACTGTATGAGCGCATTTAAGAGTTGGAGTGTTTCCACAATATCCAAAGTGAGGTTTTGCTCATTCGACCTGCCTACGTCCATAACCAACCGCGCTTATTTGCATTATCTGAGATTAGTTGGTGGTTATTGCCTCTAGAAAGTGCATATCTTGTGAACATGGAACGACCTCATTCATCTTAATCTGAACTGATTTGATTCATATCCGGATCACATTTCGTTGCGCTTGGTTGAAATGATGTGACTAGAGTAGTTAGCTTGAGGAGGATTGTATAAAACATGTTTTTCTTATTTTCTTTGAGACGAGTCGTCTTGAATCGGAGTCCAAGTCTCCCGGTCTGGTCTTTAATATTTGGTTTTGATTTGAGTCCTCTTGATTTCCTTCTACTATCTTGTTTGGAACTTGATTGAGGACAATCAAGAACTAAGCATGGGGGGATTTCATAACCCTACATTTTATAGGGTTATTTGGGTGTTTAATACATGAACTTCAGGTTTGTTTGTGATCGAACACGACATTTTATATCCCAAATTCGTGTATATTTCACTTGGTCTGGAGATCAGTGTAATTTTGTAGGTTTGTGAATGGAATTACATGAAGTCATGAAGAGAAAGAAATAGGAGGAGAAGCTGAAAGGTGGGGACACAAAGCAAAGAGCAAGGAAAAACAAGAAAATATGTTTGCCAAGACATGCTTGTGCGTGTCGTCTTGTGGTAGCGCCACAAACAGAAGGTTTGGGGGCATTGAAGTCTGGAGCGCGCTGGCAGCGCCTGGTTGTTACGCCGCTCCTTGTTCTCCCAGGCAAGTCTCGCGCTGGTAGCGCGTAGGTTGTTACGTACAGCTTGGAGAGCAAGGCATCTACTTCTATAAAAAAAAAAAACAGGAGCAGCGGTTGATAGAGAGGAGATCATAGCATACACTACATCTATTATTATCATTATTAGTTCTCAAAAACAATATTTCTAGAATTCTAGTCTTAGTATTGGAGATCAAAGTGTTCAATCGGCAACGGAAAAATCGGAGATTGAGGCTCGGGAGAAGGAAACTTTCGCGAGCCGACATATTCGTTCATCCCTCGATTGTGGTTGTTTTCTTCCCTAAATTTTACTATGTTTTCTAGATTCAATTCAATTAGTTTAGTTGTTTTTATTATCAAGCATGAGTAGTTAATTTTTAGTTTAGGGGAAACTCAATGTTGTTCATTTGATCCTATGTTTTGATTTTGGTATGAAATAGTTTGTCAATTTCGTTCTGTCTTCGTGTTTATATTGTTACAGTAATTGATTGGCCACCTGTTACTTGTGTCTAGACTCTTAGTTTCGGATCGAAAGGTTGCTTCTTTGAGTTGGATTGACGAAGATCGAATAGGTATAAAATTCGGTTAGAAATAATGTATTTCATACCTAGGATCGTTTAAATAACCTGTTGTTAACTTTGACTAAATTAGATAGCCATGAAAATAGGTGTGTAATTTAGTCGGAGCAATTCACTCCGGATCGAAAGATTGTTGTGATAGATATTTGTTTGGTTATTGATCCCGAATTGGTACAAATTGCTAAATACTGAAGTCAGACCTTCGTTAGGTTAATTGGATAACTAGAATAACTCCCCTAAACACCTTTATAATATTGAAGAAACCCTCATAAAAATATTCTTGTTGCTTCGATTTGATTTATTTGCAGTTTAAATTAGATTACTTTGCAGTTTCGATCATTTTAGTTTAAACTGAGTTAAAAATCTAATCCTTTTGATTAACCTAGCATCCTTTGTAGTTGGATAGTTTAGTGCATAAGTTAGAACAAGTCCTCGTGGGAACGACCTTGATATACTACATTGTACACCGTGCACTTGCGGCGTATCAACACAAGAGGGATTTTATTCTTCGTGTTCTTCCCTAGCGGCATTCCAGGGAAATGTCCTTGTTTCTTGAGCATTGCATGTACCTTGAGGTTTGAGTAGGGATTGAAGTCAAAAGGTGCTTCATCCTTGCTCATCATTGCCACGAGCTCGAAATTGTGGAGTTCTTCGTCCATTGAGTTGTGCTCCACCTCGAGAATTGACTGTTTAGGAGTTAAAACATCTGATGGACTCTCCTGAGATAGTGACCGCTTGTCCTTGAACCAACATTTTCACCTTCTGATGTAAAGTGGATGCTATAGCATTACACTCGTGCAGCCAGGGCCTCCCTAGTAAGTAGTAGCAAATTAAAGGAGGTTGGAATCTCCAACACCACAAACTCCACATTCCGAGTGATACTACCAGTAGTAATAGGCAACACCACAGATCCAATAGACTTTTGGGGCGAATTGTCATAAGCCCTGAGTTGCACACCGTTTTGAGCCAGGTATTGTTGTTGTACTCCCAATTTCTGTGCCGTCCTCCAAGGGCACACGTTTACAGCCGAACCATTGTCAACCAAAACCAGTGGGATAGTTTTGTTGGAGCATTGCACTGTAAGATATAAGGCTTTGTTGTGAGATGCTCCTCCTTGAGGTAGATCTTCAGTCCCAAAGGTGATCATTTCTTGTTGGGTAGTCACATGAGCAACCATAGTTTCAGGAGTTGTTGTAGGTGATATCGTGAGTGCTATAAGGGCATCCAACATCTTCTGCCTATGGGCATGTGAAGTGCATATGAGTTGCCATATGGTAACCTCGGCCCTAGTCTTTTTGAGTTGAGAAAGAAGAGGATCCTCAGGTTAGATCATCCACTGTAGCTTGTTTCTTCTAGATGCGTGTGTAGTGGTGGATGAAAGCTTTGAACAATTCAGTCCAATTGGCTTTGATTTGGGGCAATAGAGCGTGATACCATACCTTTGCTTCTCCATCTAGAGTGAATGGGAAGACGGTAGAGTATAGGTCAACATCAATTCGATTCAAGGGCGCCAGCCTCATGAACTCCTCTACATGATTAATAGGGTTCTCAGAAGGTTTGAACCTAATATTCGACACTTCAACCTTGTCAGCTATCTTCAAAGTTAGCTGAACAGGTAATGGAACTTCTAAGTATTTGTCAGCAAAAGCCGGCACATAGCTCATTGCCTTGGTGAGGCTTTCTAACTTCTGCTCAAGAGCCTTAACAGCGAGGTCCCTCGTAGGTTTTGACACTTCAGGTGCGTTAACCTTAGTCTTAGATATCCCTGTTTCTTCAGAATTTGGGGATATCTTAATGATTTCAGGGTCAGATTCATATCCATGCATTTCTTCGTCATCCTCTTCAGCATTCAACCCTAACTTGGTGTTGATCTTAGTGATAGCCTGCAGCATACCATCCATCACCTATTATTGTTCGTTCAACCTTTTGCCCATCTTCTGCTCCTGCTCTAGGGAATTGGCGAAAACCAGACCCTGCATCTTGGTGTAGAGCTCGTCCAAATGCTTCGTGATGTTAGCTTCGGTGCTTTGGACCGGGATCTCTTGGAATTGCTCTCCAGACATGGTGCTGTTGCTAGTTGCAGATGGATCGTAATGTGGGTTTGGAATCAGACGACCAGTTCGCAGATCTCGAATGCGGGCTCGGAGTCGATCACCAATGATGCCTGCATGGAAATTCAAAGTTAGAACACCCAATAACATACTCTGACACATACTACCCGATGCATGCATGCCCTAAAGACTTATATGATCCTACTAACTCGACACATATATGCTGACACAAGAGACTCACCCACTTTTTGGGAGTACATGACCTAACTCTATATGGACCTATGGACGACACATTATAAAGGGCCGCACAAAGTCATATACAGCGAGCGGGTCGTAAATCGATAGGCTCAAGTCAATGTTTCTCGATTCGGATAGGTTTAATCCACTGGCCGACCGTTTTAAGGAGAATCCGTAACTTGGCCTAATAATTCAGACGGCTCAAACCATAATGACTATTATGCGGGCTAGAATAATGCTAGACAAAACCGACGACCCAACTTTTTCTTTTTATTGCATTTTTTTTCTTCTTTTTTTTTAGTCGAGGAAAACGGATATTATGAAGGATTGAATAAAGTCAACAATAAGCGAGTTATAACTAATTTATGGGCTTAATCGAAAAATCCAATATGGTTGGGCTTAACAACGGGTCGGCCATAAATGTGATGGATTTATTAATTAAATCGACAAATTAATTTACTCAAGCCTAGTGACTATTATGCAATCTAAAATGTCATCCATTTCCTTTGTTAGACCTTTAATTAATTTTGGGACCTTTTGTTAAGAGAATTTTGTAAAGGGCCATATAATATCATCAAAGGCGAGTCAATTTTTATTTGTTAATTAAAATAATCACCTTTTAAGCATAAATGGGCCCTTCTACTTGGGCTAACCATGATGCTTTTTATGGGTTATTATTCTAATTAATAAATGATTGTCTTCTCGACCCAATGAATTTTATATGGACTAGAACAAAACCTCTAAACTAGGGTCGACTCTAAAACAAAAGGAAAAGGGGAAGGGGTAGCACATAACACATAGCATACAACATGAAGGGATACCCTAAACCAAGGTTCTATGTTCATGGATTTTTCTATGGTTGGATTACATGGCCTACTGCACGTTTTCATCCCCGTGCTCCATACCCAGAGGTAAGGAGTGTGAGGTATTGCTCAAAGAACTTCAAGGAAGCCCTTTGAGTGTAACGCGGGAAGAGTAGAGACCAAATGCTTGGCGATGTAGAGTGCATCACACAAGTAGTGGCATACCCGCTCTCGAGGGAATCACCTAGGTATAACTTAACCGTCACCTTTGTGCTAACGCGTCAAAAGACGCGATTAGTGGCCCGGTATGCAAAGGATGCCTAAAAAGAATTATAAAATCACGAAAATAATCAACTTCTCCCTTTTATAATTTCAAATTAATTCGATTTTTTCAAGTTTTACCCTCTTTTTAAGTTTAAGTCCCCAGTGGAGTCGTCAATCTGTAGGACCCCGGGAAAAGTGATCACTTTTCCCGTGATGCGCTACTTAATGATTGGGAGTCGACTAAGGTTGCTTAATCCTTAAATAAGGATATTTTTTATTTCGAAATTCGTTTTCGGGATGGTGAAATTTTATTTATTTTACAAATCCGTTTTTTATTATTTAAATACTTGAAATTACACAAAAAATATATCAATAATGATTCAAAATCGGCCCACACCACATTCTGACCCAAAAGGAAGCACGCGGGCCGCTAGAACCAACAAAACCCGCGCGGGTTTTGATGGCTCTTGGGCCGGGCCGCCTGTTTCCCTCAGGCCAGAGAACATGAGTTTGAAATAATAAAACCCGAGTGAGTTTTATTAATTCCTACGCATTTTCTCTCAATTTTCCATTTTAAATTGGGTGTGAGGAAAGATATTAAATCATTTCTTAATTATTATTATGTAAATTTCAATTTTAAATAATCAAACGGATTATAAAAAGTATAAAGAGTCGCCAGCCGATTTAAGGAAACCGACAAACCGTAAAAATAATAAAAGTAATTCCGGTCCACGAAACCCGAATCTAAGCTCGGGGGTAAGGCTACGAATTCAAGAATTATAAAAATTCTTAAATTCGCCCGTTAGAAAACGAACTCTACTAAAATCGACATTAAAATGAAATAAAGCGGGGAGAAGTTTAATTGATTTCGCAAAATTATATTCTTAACATGCAATATAAAGAATGGAGTTTTTGGGTTTACAAAACATGTACAAATAAAAGAAATAGAGTATAAATTACATGATTAAACAACGATAATAAAGAAAGTAATAAAGCGAACCTCTTTTGATTTTAGGAGCCCGAATGTGCCGGTTGAAACTCTTGACTTCGCCTTGACTTGATGGATGAAAAGAATGGAAGTGTGAGGGGATAGAAATGTGATGTATGGATGGTGATTTGATAGGAATTTGGTAGAGTGAAGGTATAGTAATATGAGAGTGAGTATAATATGGAGAGTTTAAGAGAGTGTGGGTAGGATTATGATGATAGTTGGTGGGCGGATAATGGTGATGATAATTGGTGAAAGGAGAATAATAGAGGTGGTTTATGAGAGTTGTTGGTGAGATGAGTGGAAGAATGGAGGGGGTATTTATAGTTGGAGAAGGTGAGGTTTAGGAGGGAAAAGGAGGGGGACATACCCCTAAGATCATGCCCTCTATCCATGCAAAATCAAGTCAAGCTTCAAGGTCAACACACATGGGCTAATATCATGGGATAATGATCAAATTTTTGGCACCGGATTATTAAATACAAAAGCCCGCGCGGCAAAATGACCTTGGGCCGGATCGCTGACATGGGCACGGCAAAATGACGCGTTCTGGTCGATAGATAGCCCGCGCGGGTTTTGAACCTTGGGCCGGGGCGCGCCTTGGGCCGGTGCTGGTTCTGGGCCGTCTTCTTTGTTTTAAAACCCGCTTGGGTCTTTGCTGATGGAAGTGGGTCGACTTGTTTTAGTTTATTTGCATCACTTGTTAAATTGGCCAAATGATGTATCCGGCCTTCGATGCTTTTTATTCACACTTTTGATGAGTCGGGATTATATTGGTGTAAATCTCGGTGTCTACACTTATCTGTCTTCGTTTATAGTCGAGCTTTAGGTTATTTTTCCCCTTTCCATCTATTTTACCCCTCTTAAACTAAATCTAGGTAGTGATTAGCTAAACTATTAGGAGATTGCTCCCTGTGGAAACGATAAAAACCCGACTATTCTATAGCCAAACAGGTTCCGTGAATGGCGGGGTAAATTTTACCTAAGGTGTCTCGGGTTATTTCAAAGTGGTCTCACGACTCCTCAAATGGCGATATATTGTTGAAGTATTTCAAGAGCTAAGGATCAAATTAAGTGAGGAGAGTTGATCATACAAGCTCAAGGTTGACCAACGAGGTCAATGGGTGTGATAGAGGCTACCATGGACTGTGCCATGTAGGCCACGACTTGTGGCAACAAACATAAAGTAAAAAAAGTGGGAACTAGATCACCACATGTCGTGGTGACCTGCCACTGGTTGTGGCACGTACACCACGATATGTGGTGGTCACCCATGATCCGTGGCAACGCCCAGCTTGACTGATTTAGAATCTCCTTGATTTGTGTCTTACTATCTACCACGTGTGGATTAAGTTTTGGTTGGATATTGACCGATCTTGGACAGTCAAGTTGACCCCTTAATGATGATACTAATCCCTTAGATTATGCTCTATAATCAAGGAATTAGTGAGGCAAGGTTGGCAACTCACTCCATTATAAAAGGGGAATGAATCCCTTTCATTCCACACACCTCAACTCCATTCTTCTTCTTTCTAGAGAGCTTCAACACACTCCTAAGGTGTTGACCTGCAACAACTCCTTGAGAGTTCAAGAGAGGCCTTGTTCCTTTGTCCACAAGAAGTTAGGTTTACCACTGAGTTTTTTCACGGTCTTGTGAATAAGTTTTAAGGGGTGCGGGTTGAATCCACAACTCTTAGCCACCTAAGTGATCCCTCATCTTGAGTGTAATCGTGTCATACCCCATCTTTATCTTTGTATCAAACATTTTAGTTGTGTAAAATTCTAATTTTGAATCCTTGAGTTAGTATTGTTGGCATATAGAAGAAAAATATTAATACTTTAGTAGTAAGAAGGGAGGAGTTGGTATTGTTATATTTAGATTAATGGGTCTTAATAATGTGAAAACTCAAACCCTTCTCATTATTTCATCGTGCAAAATCAAAATTTCAAAACCCCTACCTCTTTTATCTCTCTTCCCCTCTCATTATCTCTCTTTGCTTTGGTTCCTACTGCCTGCCAACACCCTGCGCACCATTAACACGCACCATTCGCCATCACATCGACCACCTTGTTGGCGTCGACCTTTGATTAGCCGTGGCAGTCCCAGGCAGTCTCCCTCATCCCTCTCCTTGTTGTTCTATCTTCCCTCCTCCATTTGAAGGTAAAATTCAAATCTTTTTGTTTTAAATAAGATTTTATTGGTTTAAATTGTAAAATTGGTTGTTTTCTTTACTTAATTTAGTTAGGAGTTGTAGTTTTGCATAGATAATTGAGTTAGTTAATGTTTGGATGAGAGTTTATGATGAAATTGGTAAGGTTTTGGTGTATATGTTGGGTTGTATTGTTCTTGAATGATGTATGCATGTTCTTTGGTGCCCAAATATATTCTTCATAAAGGGGATTTTTTTTGTGTTTATATGCATTTGGTTAATGTGTGAGTTGGATGGTCTAAGTAAGCGGAATTTTGTGTAAGAATGTTGGATTTTAGTGGTTGTTGATGAGGGGTATTGAAGTAGTGAGTATTGGGCCTCTTATGTGTCCTCAATTAGCTTGAAATGAGAAGTAATAGAGATTTTATTGTTGGTTGGTAGTGTTTAACCATGAAAGAGCTCTAGAATGTGAGTAATATGTCAAGGAGACATTAAATGGCATATTGGGGTTGAAAAGGGTCATTTAAATTTTTCTAAGATAATTAAGGCTTTCCATATTCAAAATTATTGGTAGGAATGCTAGTCTTAACTTTAGGTTTTACCCGGTTTTGGAACTTCGGGATTCCGGAGAGTATAACTCAAGTTATGGAGGTTTTATGTTAGGGGTGCTGTTCTACGAATCTCATGTCAATGGATTCCCGAAACTTTTATGGTATCTAGGAGACCTTATTAGCCTAAGTGTCCCTACATCAAAGTTGTGTGTTATGCAAGCTTTCTAGAATGTTCGGGTTCTTAGGAAGTCAGAGTAAAAAGTTGTGGTCCGTCGATGTCGGACTCGTAGCCATGATTATTAAACCAGAACCACTACATTGATATATCATGTTCTAACCACTTTCCGGAGCCTTTTCTAGTCTTTTCTGGATTTATGTTCAACAACAATTATAAAACACACTTTAATCTTTCCATATACTACTTGCACATGTTCATATGGTGTCCAGATTTTATGTTATGAATTTTTAAATATTCGCTCTCGAACTTTACTCACTGCAGGTCAACTCTATTTATTGCTCATTTTTTAGTCATTACACCCACTTTTAGCCTTGACTCTCAACTGATGAATAACAGTTTGTAATTTTAGCTTTCCGAACAGTTATTTTGTAATTTATTTCAATCATCGTAGAAAGGGTTATAGTTTTTACAAGCTACCGCAAAAATCTGAAAATTTCCAAACATTGTCGCCAAAGTTTTATTCTTTAAACTTAGAGAGTTAGAGAGCTCTTTCACTCCCAAACTCCAAAAATTAATTTACCTCGTTGTTGTGCGTCCCAAGTGTGGTTTGTGCGGTTGTTGCTACTCTTCGCTCAAGTCATAGAAGTCTTCAGGATATTTTATCTGCAATTTGTAGTTTTAAGGTATGCATATTGCTTTAACCTTACTCGAACTTACTTTTTTAAGTTCAGTTACAACATGAATGTTATCCATTATGGTTAATTGATGATTTTACATGCTTTACTCATATAAATGTTGTCCTGTTCCATTACATGTATGTGAAAGTGTATTATTTATCTCAAAACATAGCTAGCTAGTGTCAACCGGTTAACTCCGTCTAGACCTCCCTGTCAGTTCAAATATGTGCATATGAAGGTTAAGTCTGATGATCGCAAATAGGGAACCACTTTGATAATAATAATAATCATACAATATTCTTTTATTTAATGTATTTTCTATTCTCTCTATTTGCAAAATGAATTGAAATGCACGAAAGAAACTGAATTTCCTAAATTTATTTAACTATATAGGGGTATATGCGTATTGAGTTTCAACTCATTTGTGAAAATAAAATTTTGTGTTTGTTTTAGGCGGTGCTCCTACTGCTAGTAAGCCGATGCCAGTAAGAAGTATGGATGGTTTCGGAATCAGAAGAACATCTTTGGATTAGTGATGTTTATGTGAATGGTAACTTTAAGAAATATTTATGCGATGCTTTGGATTAGTGAATTGTAACTTTAAGAAATATTTGTAATTTCTTCTTTGGTGTTGTAATATGATAATCTAAAAGTATAATTTGTATATCTTATGGTTATGACTATTGTCAGTAAACTTGTCAATTCGGTCGGGCAGGCGGTTTCAGGTCGACCGTATATCGGGTTCGAGTAAATACGAGTCGTGTGTATTTCGGGTTCGGGTAAATACGGGGCTGTGCATTTCGGTTTCGGGTCAACCCAACGGACTACGATTGTGACCTTTTTCCGTTTTTCTTTTTAAAAAATGGTCTCTAAATACTACTTTTTGTACAATATACATAATAAAATAAGATTATCTTCAAGTAACGATAGATTATTGTAACTATTTTAACTTAAATTAGAAAAATAACAAATAAATAAGTTGCGCTTATAGTTTTATAGTTAAAAATTCCAATGAAAAGTCACAAATTTTTATAAAGTTGAATTTAAAAAGTCAATTTTTCGGGTTTGGTATGTTTCCAGTTTAGTTGAAAAATCGTGTTCAAAACCCAAAAATTTCAGGTAGGTTTGGGTTGGGTTATCGGGTCGGTCAGAAATTGCCATATTGGATTGTCAGTCCTACTTTGTGGTTATGTATAATTTAAGTTTTAATTTGAAGTTATGCATGGTGTTTGGTATTTTGTTTGATTTGACTAGCTTAATCCTTGTTATAGACGACGGTAATATCCTTGGATTCTTTTATTCGTTGCGTTAATAATTGTGTCGAGAGTTGTTTAGTTCTAATATGATGAATGTGAATCTGGGGACGTTACAAAAATCTTTGTTCGATAAGGCTGTTATTGGGGTAAATAACTTTTCATCCATTTAGTACAAGAACAATTCAAACTTACATCAAATACTTTTATAACTTGATCACTCATACATTGAAACAAAGAACAATACATTTATAAGTTGTTGTAATTTTGCAATTAATGTGCTAACTTCGATTCTACAATCAATGTGTATAACTCTTATTAAGGTTAGGAAATGTAAATGCACACTCTCTTTTGTTGGTTATCATCTATAAGAAGATAAGGTGGTAAATTACTACTATTTAATTATTGTGAGTGCAATATTTATAAATTCTTCTATTTAACTTTAAAAGGAAGAATATTGATTATCGTTCATGAAGTCTTAGAAATCCGGATATTGAATACAAAACAAGTGAGTAATTCTTTACAAAATCATTCGAATTGGACAAACTTTGATGACCAAACTATTTAGGTGACTGTAACAATTAATAAATTTGGAACATATATATATATTTTGAATATTTAGAATATTTTTAGAATTCCAATCCTAGTTCATGCGCAATGGTGTTACATATGTGGAGTGTGGATGCTTATCCCACGTCTAGCTTCCAAAGCATAAAAGTGGAGATTGCTTTAGCCATTTAGCCAAGCACGGTATGATGGATTTTGATAGGTAAAGATGTTACATGTGACAAAGACTTGCCCATGTTCCATTATTTTGCTTAAATAAGCTAAACATTACATCATATGACGTATGAATATATAATGTTCACTTTCTAAATTAAGGTGCAATAGTATTTAATTGTTAACATGAAACTAATCCATTCATATTAGTATGGAGAAAATTAGCAGCATATAAAATATACATAGAATTGTTGAATTTAAATATTTATATGACTAACTTACTTTATGGGTAAATTTCGATGAATGAATAAAATGTAAATTTTTACGTTGACCTCAATACCTGAATTTGTTCAATTTGAAAAAAACTTGATTTGATTTTAAGTTGATTTTGATATTGATTAGATTGGCTGAATATTTGTATACACTGTTTATGTTATTTTATTATTCGAACTCAATTTTCATATGAATTTAACTTTGTTAGATTTGTCCAAATTTTAGTATGGATCAAATTTAACCGATTTAAAGTTATCTTGATAAAAAATGTTGTGATGGTACCTTTGGTGATGGAATCATGAATGAAGCTCAAACAATGAAGCATCCAATCCATGATCTATCCCTATCTCCTCTCACAAAAGTACAAAAAGCGAGAAAAACCAGAAAATAAACATAACCAAATACTCCTGCTAGCTATACTCTTCCTTTATAACTCCCCCAGTCCCAAAGAAAAAAGAAAAAAATAAACCCTCGTCCTTGTTCGCCGTCCCTTCCCACGTGTTCAATGCTTCTGGGTTGTCCCGTCGTCACTCTTTAAATACTCCCCCCCCCCCCTTCTCACCCTCTACACAGCGCAAAATTCTCTCTCTCCCACCCAAACACTGTCTGTCACTCTGTAAAGTGTGAACTCATTCACAAGAAGGGGAGAGAGAGAGAGACAGAAGAAGATCAGACTCCCACCGGAAACCACCTTCTACACAGAGAAACAGTACCAGCCATGGACGAGGATGCTGCCATAATTGACTCTATTCTCAGAGAAGAAGCCAAATTCAATGGCGACCATTTCTATGATGATCACCATACTCAATGGAAAACAGTCTCCTACCTTCGCCGCCACCGTAAGCATCCCCCACCTCCGGCTGAGAATGGAGCCGCCGACGTCATCGACCAGCACGCCGAGGAGCGACGCCGACGAGTTGTAGAGGCGCAAAGAGTCGCCTTCCAAGCTGCATCCGCATCCAAGGATTTCTCCGGCGAGGATTCCGGTGATGATCACTCCGACGTTCCTGCCGCCGGTGGACTCGAGAATGGCAATGTCCAGGCCCCGCTCAACAAGCCTAAGCCCAAGAAAGTTAAAAAACCCAAAGTTTCCCTTGCTGAGGCTGCTGCCAAACTTGACGCCGATGATCTAGCTGCATTTCTTCTCGATATATCTGTGAGTTGTTTTCGATACGGCCCTGATCTGCTTTGAATTAGGGTTTACGTTTGTGAATTGAGAATTATTCATAATCTGAATTCCAATTTTGTCATTTTTGGTGGTTGTGCAGGTTTCATACGAATTGCAGGAGGATATACAGCTGATGCGATTCGCTGATTACTTTGGACGTGCCTTTGCTTCGGTAGGATCATCACAATTTCCCTGGGTGAAGATGCTTAAAGAGTCCACTGTCGCTAATATGGTTGATGTGAGTTCTAAGATTCCATTATTTTGGCTTTTTCGCACAATTATTATCCAAATTCTGCATTCTGGATTTTTGTTTGACTCTTTGTTTGACTACCAAATTTCTTCATTTTAAGGGCTTACATATCAGAATTCACTCTCGATAAGAACAATTAGACCGCCTTGACCAATTTGTAAGCTTCTGACTGACAATCGGAGTGATCAAGTATGAAGCATCGTAAAAAAAAGGGTCTTTTTCAAAATAAAATAAAATAAAATAAAAATGTGCGATTGAGAAAAGAGTAGGATAAAGGATAGAGAAGACCATGTCTTTTTATGTTTTTGAACATGCAAAAGTTATACTGAGAAAGTACGCTTTACTTCAGATTTGGATATACCCCTGAGAGACTTTAAAAGTTGTCATCCTTTTTAAATCCCTCAGTATTTTGTGCACTTCGATGTGAATAATCACATGCATCAGCGGCCCCTTACAATGTGCCCTTTTCTTTGAGTTCGGAACTTCAGAATAAATTGTCACTAAATTTTTTATTTGTTTTTGAACACCAATCTTTGAGAAATTTGGTAGTCTACAACTTATCCTCTGCTTTATGTTTTCTGTGCTGCAGATACCTTTGTCTACCATACCTGAAGCTGTGTACAAAACCTCTATGGACTGGTTAAACAGACAGTCCCTTGATGCACTTGGGTCTCTTGTTTTATCACTGTGGGGTGGCATTCTGTCTGACTTAGCGAGCCATCAAGGGCCTGTCAAGGGCTCCAAGAAGGTGGTGCAGCAGCCATCATCCAAGTCTCAGGTAAATTTTTTCAGCATACTGTTTGAATTGAACTTTATATAAATTTCACTAATGATTTTGTGTAGTTGGCTTCAATTGATGCTCTTATTTAGAGCAACATGGAGTTCAACTAATCACTTGCCTGTAGCGATTGCTTTCGATCAATTGCAACCATAACAGATTTAATGATTTCTGTATTTCACCTTGGGAGCTTTTGTTTGCTCAAGTATCACGAAATATCCTAGATGTCTGGAGCTAGCATTAAAAATATGGCCTTAGAATGCAGAAGGATTTGTTCATTATGCATAAGTGTTATGATATATGATTTTAGATGTATTAACGCCATGTACTTTTGTATTAATCAAAGCGAACATTGTTATAGTGACTTATTTGCATGAAGTATTCTGTTTAAGGAAACTTATCTACATGCTTTTGGGATGCGGTAGAGTGTCATTAATTCATGCAACTTTTTCCCTTGCTGAATGATCTTTGTTAGCTTATGTGTTTTCTGCCTTCATTGTTTCAACAAAAGAGAGCAGTGTATCTTTATTTCCACTTCCCTTGGTGTGCGTATTTAGCAGCAGCCAGCAGGGCACATAGCGAGATATGCTTTTTTTAGACATGGGAGAGGATGATTATGTTAAGTGTTCTCCTTTTTCTTGTTCAGTGAAATGTACCATACTTTGATTGTCTTCCAAATCTTTTCAAGGATCCATTGCTTACTACGTAATTTGCTGCTCATGCATGGGTTAGTGATTAGTGTCAGTTCATGAATTCCTGTCCGTGAATTTAGATGGGTGTTTGTCTTGCCAATTTAGCTGTAATATTAGCTTAATAGGTGTTGTAGCCCCCTTCATAGCCATCCCCTAATGTGGAAATTACAAAATATATTCCTTCTGCTGGTAACTTTTGCAAACCTCTTATGTATGGGAATATATGGAAGAATTAATGCACTGGTCCGAGGACTTGTTTGTAGATTCAAATGAGAAGTGGAAGGTGGAGATTTATTTCTCTCATAGCAGCCAAAGGACTTGCTTGTAGGTGTATACATCCGTTATCAAGTTTAGTCTGCAACATATCCCTTAGCATGCCTTGCTTTTAGACGTCAATTAGCAGTTAATGTATGGCAGCTTTTATCATTTTGCCTGTTATTGATTGGTCAAGATACAAGTTGTTGCATGTTTGATTGGTTTGGATGATGATTCGAAGCTAATATTTTGTTTAGATTTTTTGGTGTGAAGAAATACTGATCATTCTTTCATGACTAGAGTTCTTAAACTTATCATATATATGCCTCTGGGTTCCAGTAAATGATGCAAGTTCATAAATCTATTAAGTTTGGGTCAGTCATCCGAGAGTTGCAATTTTACATGCAATCTTCATCTGTTGGATAGTGTGGTAATCAATTTTATAATTCATATTCATCCATGTCAAAGAGTTGAATTTATGTTACTGTTCTGATTTAGTCACTGTTAACGGATTCTATTTGATAGTTTTCTATTCAAATTTTGACACTTATTAGTCATTTAATTTCTGGCGTTGTCTGTTACCCTCTGGAGCTGTTTGGAACAGCAAGATGGTTTGGCAGCCACTGTTTACTGAAACCTTATGAAGGGACTTTTGATTTGGTTTAGAAAATGAGTATGTTGAATTTCACCTAAATGTCTTGTTTGGAGATTGATGCAGGCTGCCTTATTTACTGTACTGGGAATGATACTCCGGCGTAAACCTGATGTGCTGATCTGCCTGCTGCCTATACTGAAGGAAAGTCAAAAATATGTGGGGCAAGGTAGACTCCCTGTTGCAGTATGGGTGATTGCTCAGGTATCTTCTGGTTGATTCAGTGATAATGAGACTTTGGTAGAAAACTATTTTATTATCTAATGTTCTATTCCATTTCTGTAGGCTTCTCAAGGAGATCTGGTTGTAGGTCTATACATGTGGGTACAGGTCCTGTTGCCTATGCTACATGGAAAATCTGCTAATCCTCAATCAAGGGGTCTCATTTTGCAGCTAGTGGAGAGGTTCGTTTCATAGATATTAATATACTTGTTCTTCGTTTGAATCTATTATTATCCTTTGTCATTTCCGGGATATTTGTTAACTTATACGTAATTGTGTTACCACAGAATTTTATCAATGCCAAAAGCGCGTCAGATACTGCTAAATGGAGCTGTCAGGAAGGGAGAGCGCCTTGTACCACCTGACGCTCTTGGCATTCTGATGAGGTTAACATTCCCTTCATCGTCCTTGAGAATCAAGGTGAAAACCTTTCAAAGTTAGAATTTGGAGAAGAAGTTGTCAGCTCACTCTAGTGAAAAGCACGCTGTCTTCATTGCAAGTTTTTGCAAATTTACTTGATTCATTGACTGTGGCAGGCAACTGAGAGGTTTGAGGCTATGTATCCAACCTTAAAAGAGGTGGCTCTGGCAGGAGCTTCTGGTAGCAAAGCAATGAAGCAAGTTGCTCAGCAAATTCTGGGTGTTGCTATCGAGGCTGCTGGTGAAAGTAAGGTTATTTGAATATTTGTTACATTAGCTTTTCCAGTTACCATCTTGTTGGCTGTATCTGCCTGGGGTTGGTGGCACCGCGTCAGTTCACGAGGCTGCAATAATGCTAATCTATCTATACTTCTATACTATCTATCTATCTATCTATGAAAGGAATGTAGGATTGACTTTCATGGGAGTGAATTTAGGATGTCAAACCAATCACATTCCTTGATTACATACTGTTACAACATATAACCTCCACATATAACTGCCCTGCCCATGTGTCCTTTTGCATGTTTCCATTAGTTATGAGGTAATTTTCTCTAGAATTTTCATTTGTATATTTTTGGCAATTGGAGCATAATTTTTCAAAAACAAAACCTTATGCTACATATATTTTCCAACAGGATTCTAAAATTTGTGTATATTTTCATTACTGGAGTACAATTTTTTCAAAAATGAAACCTTATGCCATGTATAGATATATTCTAAAATTTAATTTCAGAACTACGTATGAGTACTCCTATTTCTTTTTATCTGGCAATCTGTCATTCACATTTTTTGAAGTCCGTCTTTATTCAATAATTTCTTATGTATGATTTTATAAAAACTTATAATGTTATACTTTTCTCTAGTGTTTTTTTTTAATGAATCTAATAACATCAATTTGTATGATGGATCATTATACTAATTAAGATATTCACGGTTAAAGTTTCTTTTCCACAGAAATATGGCCAATAGATAAAAAGAAACAGAGGGTTTATTTAGTTAAGAATTTGAGGCTATGCCCATGCATGTATTATGTGTATTCAACTCCATCATTTTATTATTTGTCCAATATAATCAATTTGTAATGTTGTCAATCTAACAATAAATAGAATTTGACTACCCTTGAGATGCATCAAAAGTTTTGAGTAATTTTATGTGGTTTTAAAAAGTAATTTTATAAGAATTATCAATTCAAATAATAATTAGAAATTAATGAAAATACAACAATTATACTATTATTATCAATTTACAATGTATTTTCTTCATATAAATTGTCTTCAAAATAAATTTGAATAACATAGTAGTGGAAGAACTAAATATTTATCTTCAATATCTTTATTTTATACAAAAATATTTTTAGGAAAAAATTAAAATTTTATTTCGTATCGTAAATTAAAAAACATATTTGAACACCGTTCTTTTATGCGGTACCGCAAGTTACCGCACCGCAATTTACCGCAACTTACCGCAATGTATCGCAACTCACCGCAATCTACTATTTACCTTATTATTAAAATCCCAAAGATTTCCAATTACCGCACCGCAACTTAGGGATGGCAGTCAAGTCCGAATCTGAAGCGAATCCGATTCGCTCTGACTAAAAAATCCGAATTCGAATTCGACTAAAAAAACTCCGAATCCGAATCCGAATCCGATTTAAAAAATCCGACTCCGAATATTATTGGGGCGGGTATGGAGGTGACCACCTCCGATCCGACTAAGTCCGATTAAGTCCGATTATAGTCGATCTGATTAAGTCCGATTATAATAATTAATATAAAAAAATTTAAAAAAAAACTGAAAATTAAAATGTTTGATTTTTTTATAGTAGATTGTAAATTTTTTTATTTTATTATTTTTTTTAAGGGAAATTGTGTATTAATATTAGCTATTAGTGTTTTATTTCATCGGGCCACTTCACCGCCTCTACGCATCCCAAATTTCGCCCCGCCTCCCACCCTGTGCTCCCATCGTCCCTTTCACTTTAGCACCCTCTTCTGCTCTTCACCTACGCATCCCAGCCCCCAGGCTCCCATCCTAGCGTCGTTACCACCACCTTCACTTCACCGCCTTTGAGTTCTTCTTCCGAGTTTCGAGTTCTGAGTTCAATGTTGTTACCACCATCATCTCTAGTTCAGTCTCCTCTGACCTCTGTCCTCTCTGCCTCTCTTTGTCTGCGCCTGCTGTCTCCTATCTTTGTCTCAGCCGACCGCCGCACCGCCTCACGACACCCGACCATGACGTTAGGACCACCACACGCAAACATTTTTAAGAATTATTGTTGGTGTTTTATTTTAACAAGTATGATATATAATCAGAGGTAATCGGAGTTAGAAGTAATTAGAGTCGGAGGAAATCATTTTATGGAAATGTATAACAGCTAATCGTAGTCGAAGGTAATCCGATTACCTCCGACTCCGATTACCTCCGATTGAGTTTGGATTTGGAGGTCCTCCGACCTCCGATTAATCGGATTTGGAGGTGGACCTCTACCTCCGATTATTAATTGGAGCGAAGGTGAAGGTATCTATCTCCGATTCGCCTCTGACCCATTGCCATCCCTACCGCAACTTACCGCAACCCACCGCAATCCACGGCAACTTACCGTACCGTAATTCCACCGTATAAAAGAACGGTGAATAATTTATTTGGTATGATAAATCGATTAGATTAATTTTATTTGGCATCGTAAGTAAGAAACATTCACTTTTATTCTTCCCATCAATTATACACTATAAACATTTATTTTTATGTTTCCATCTGTCATTAATTTTTTTGACTTCTTCGAAAAAATTCTTGGTGGTTTTTGTTTCCAAGTAGGTCTAGATTTGTTCCAAACCTATGAATTTTTGACTTGTGGCATAAGGTTTCATTTGGGGGTTTGGTTTTAATATAATTATAGATATAGATAATTTATGCCCTACTACACTTTTTGTTACAAAATTCGTATATTTAAATCTTATGAATTGAGAAAATTTATGATAAGATATCTGTATAACTTAGGAGTTAGGAATGAATAATTGCTCGGCTTTAGTAAGACAGGAAGGTTTTTTTTTTTTTTTTTTTTTTTTTTGGAAAAAAATAAAAGGTTCACACATGTTCCGTTGAAATAAATTTACCTCATCCTTTCAAAAAATTTCCACATAAGTGTGGCTTCATAATGAAAATGGTGAAAATTTAAGTTGAAATTTTCAATTGATAGAGTCAAATCTTTCAAAATTACCCAGAACTTTGTCCATCTTTATTCAGCATGTATATTGATATTTCATATTTTATTTATGATGGTACTATATTTTTCATATAGGTAAACAAAGAATTGTCATCTACTACCATTTCATTTGTCATGTCATTTACAATATTCTCTTTTATGTTTTTTTTTGAGAGAAATATTCTCTCTTATGTTAACTATAGTTGAACTTATGGTTTTATTGCGTTTCTCTATCTGTGATCAATTCAATGTCTCTCTGTTTTTTTTTTTTATCTTATTTTTATTGTAGATTTGTTTTATGTCATAGAACAATTGTCTTTCTTTGGTTAAGTCTTTTCATTGTGATGTATGGTTAAAAGCATATCAATTTCTTATAATTTTTTTTATAAATCATGCAATGACCCGCGTGTATTTGCTAGTATGCTATAAATATGAATGAAATTGGAAATGGAAAATTGACGATCATTGTACTGACTAATTAAATACACTGCATGGCACTCTACGTAAACATGCCTAGATATAGTGATCTTATGCTGTTTCTGGTCAGGCGTTCCTGAATTGTCCAAGGAGGCAAGTGATATCTTTATTTGGTGTTTGACTGAAAGTCCTGACTGCTACAAGCAATGGGTGAGTCTCTATGTTGTGTTGCTCCTTTGCTTATGTCTTCTGCACTTGTGTGTCAGGTTGCAGTTATTCTCTGTACTTGTTCTTTTACTTTCCTGGTTTTGACATGAAATTGTTGGAGCAGGACAATTTGTATTTAAATAATATTGAGGCCAGTGCTGTTATTCTAAGAAAGATGTCGGAAGAAAAGAAGCTTCCAACAGCTACACCTTCGACACTTGGAACAGTGAAAACTACATTGAAGAGTTTCAGGCAGAAGGTATGGTAAATATTCATTAATCTTGGGAGTTGGTAGACTATTATATGAGAACATTTAAGCTATGTTACCTGGACACGGCAGTTAGGGCTGCCGTACCAGGGTCGACACGACACGACATGGATCCGGACACGGGATCCGTGGCGGACCCTGGGCGGAATCATGGGACACGGCCAAAGATCGAAGTCCTAGTCACAGAAACCCTAAATCGAACAATTGGACAACCAATTGGTGGGTACTTGGGGTGGTGGTTGAGGGCTTTTGGTTGAATCAACTGTGCGACCCCACCGGTGGGTTTTCTCCGGCCAGAAGCCGCCGGTTCCGGTCGCCGGAAGTACATCCCTTTGGTTTTTCTTGACAGATTTCTCTGACTGGAAGCTCATCATTTGTTTCTTTCAGAAACAGAGGAGAGAGGGGGGGTGGCGTGAATAGTCAGACTCACGATATAGGAGTTGGGTTTAGGGTTTCCACTTTTATATTTTGATTATTTTAAAATTAAAGGGACAACAATTCTTTTGGGCCTTTTAAAAGTTGTCTTTTGGGCCTTTTAAAAGTTGGGTTGAATATTTTCTTTATATAGCTCAAATCAATTTAAACTAAAGTATCTCTAGATTTACAATTTTTAGGATGTCTTTAAAACAAATAGTATTTAACTTTTAATATAATTAAATATAAATATGGTATGCAACTTCGGGCTTGTGTTTCCCCTGCCGTGTCGGACCCTTGGATACCGTGTCCCCGTGTCCATAATTTTTAGGGATGCCATGTCGGACCCTTGGATCCGTGTCCGCTTCGGACACCCGTGTCCCGAGTCCAGGTAACATAGCATTTAAGTGAAGGAGGTGGGGAGCTTTATATTTATTTATCTTTTTTTTTTGTTTTTGGGAGAGACTGATAAGCCCTCGCTTTGCAATAATCCTGCTGCACTTGCCTTGCAAAATGAAGGTGATGCGAAATGGATGCAGAAATATCTTTAACTTTTTTGGGTGGACATTTCCCCAGTTTGCCCCCTCCTCAAGCAGAACAAGAGAGGAAGGGGGAAGTATCTGGGTTATGGTGGCCTGGTGGGTGTACCTATCAAGCATGTAGTGTATTCAGTCTCAAAGGATTGTGATATGCGCCACTGGGGTGTGCTCTGCCATGCCTAGAAAGGGAAAATGACACCGGTCCATGGCGTTGTGTAATTCTAATTCCAATTTCATGCCCTTATAACATTAAGTAAATATAATTCCTTGCACGGTGAACCTTCAATAACTAAGAGGTCCATGCTGTGTCAACGACATTTTTCTCAAATAGTAGAGAGCGTAGTCTTCATTTTTTCGAATCACGGATTTATTTTTCTGTTTGTTGTAAAGATATTTTCTTAGGGTTGCTAATATTTTTGTTCTTGTTATATTTAAGTTTGGAAGACCACAGTGGTTCAATTTTTGAGAAACCTGACTGTAGTTGTGTACATTGATTATTATAAGTTGTGATTTTTGGTTAAGATGAACGCTTGAGAACATGATGAATTTGGGTTAACCCTTCTATGGATGGGGGACATCTCCTGGAGGCCATTTGATAAATTATTTTGGTTACTGACAGAAATGTTGTTTGTGTTTGCACTTATTATACAGAATGAGAAAGCTTTGGGTAGCAAAGAGTACAATGATCGTGAATCATACTTAAAGGAGGCTGACAAGTATTGTAAGTCATTGATCTCCGAATTGTCCCAAGGACATGGCTGTGGGAAGGGCTTCATGGCTGTTTCAGTTGTCTTGGCTGTTGGTTTTGCTGTCTTATACGCTAACATGCAACCTGATGACCTGAAACAACTGCTCACCAAATTTGACATTGAAACTCTGAAAACTTACATCTCCTAGGAGATCGTGGACGCCCTTGAGACTAATAATTATGTGCAGCATAATAGTTGAGAATCCCAGAAGACAAAATAGCCTCCAATAAATGCGAATTAGTTATGAATTATGAGATATAGTTGTAGCTTTTCCCCCTTTACTTAGCATAAAAAAAGAGACCCGCAGTGTTCAGTGTTTGGTGTTTGGTGTGATCTTCTTGTTTGGAGTGTTTTAGGTGACTTGTGTTGTGCAGTTTGAAAAGAATAACTTGTTTATAGTGTTTTTACTAGTTGTGATGCATGAACATGAGAACAAGTTTTATACCAATATATATTGCATGCATCCGGAGCATGTGCTCCAGATATTTATAAGTGAACAATCTAATATCTATGGTGAACAATCTAATATCTATGGTGAACAATCTATTACACATGGGTGAACAATCATATAATCCGGAGCACCCAGTTATGGAAAGAATGAAGATTTCCAAATAGGAACTTGATTTATGTCGTCTTGGCTGTGTTTGGCTTTACTGCACCCAGCTATGCTTTATTACTGCCTCTGGCTTAAATCTTTTGTCCAATTTATTTTTTCACCGTATTTGATGTAACAGTTTGATCATTAATTTTTCATGTTTTATATAAGCAAGCCTTGTATTATATTTAAGTAATTTTTATCACAAATCTAATGATGCTAATATTATACAATAATTCAATATATAATTTGAAAAATTAATGGTCAAAATTTTTAAAAAGTTTGACCTTATTAGTCAAATATGGACAAGCTTTTCGGGACCAAGGGAGTATTTATTTTTATCTGAAGTTGGTTAGTGTTGAGTGGTAAGTGTTTACAACTTATTACCTTTGTTTCATATATTTGTTTTATTGGGAAATTGTGTAGTTAGATTTAAATAAAATTGCTGTCATTAGATTCATAACGAAAAATATTATCCTAAAAGTATAATATTGCAATTGTTAATAAGATTGTTAATAAAATATTATGTAAGAAATTATCTGTTAAATACTGATATTAAAGACAATGATAATTAACAAAAGGGTAAATAATATGGAACGGAGGGAGTGTGTATTAACTCGAACTAATTACTGAATTGGTTGGAGTGGGTCAACCGATTCGACCAATGTAGATCGATTGACCCGAGTTAGCCATTTAACCGTCAAAATTGGCATGATCGGTCTAAAGTAGGAAAAAAATCTTTTCTACAATTCACGAAAATTAACTATTAAATTAATTTAAAAGTACTCCATTTACTTTATTATATCCTGAGTTCCTGACTACATCCTATGAGGTGGGAATAGAGAATAAAATCTAGCCAACCTAGCCGCAAAATTAAAATGCTAAGCAAAAAATAGACTAATAAATAATTAGAAAAATAAATAAGGAAATTTCAAATGGTAGACACCTAATATTAGGTATTCTAAGTTGTCAACACATTTTTAAAATATTTCAAATGATAGGTTTAATAACCCAAAAATTTAAATATGTAGACTAAATTTGAAATAGACGTTTAGCATAACAAGAAAAAAAAAAGTAAAGAGAATGATGTTTGAATTGAAACAACGCTCAGAACGATACAATAACCAACCCTCATTGCCTTCTCCTCCCCTGAAACACCAAACCCAGCCTGACTCCATCTTCAACTGCAACTCCGTCTCCTCCCCGGTCTGCTTGCTGCGATTGCTTGCCGGTGGTTGCATCCAATCCCCTGCCTGTCGCCGGCGGTCGCATCTTGTTATCAAGCTTGAAACAGATGCAAAAGATTTACCAAAGAGAGAGAAACGTTGAGAACAAAGAGAGCTTGAAATGATGAAGAAACATGTGTATTGAAATGAATGAATAACAAAGGGTTTACAACCTCTATTTATACTAAACAAGAATCAAGACTAAAGAGTCTTGAAAACTAACTTAGAATGACTTAACTATATAATCCTATCACCCCCCTCAAGCTTGGGAGGATTTTCAATCATGCCAAGCTTGGATAAAAGAAGACGTTGCTGTGCAGAAGGTAGAATCTTGGTGAGAATATCAGCAATCTGTTCTTCGGTAGGTATGTAGGTCATTGTCTTGTTATCAATCTATCTCGCCTGCAATGTTGCGTCTCCCATTGTCCGTCGTATGAAAAATTAGAGGAAAAAGAGCCACAAACGGAAACTAATCCCCATTTCAAATGACAGGGAAAAAGGATTAGAACAATAGAGCTCAAACAAAAACCTAGTAGCATGAACCCAGTATCAATAATTGCAATATTTAGGTACTGCTCACTCCTCACTCATCCTTAATGTGTTTGATTAATACGCATGACCCAGTCAGTCTCAAGGCTTCCAAAACCCCTATTTAAAACCCCTCCAATTCTCCGTCGATCAACCACCATAGCTAACAAACAATGAAGTTCTGAGATAGCCTAGTAGGCTTCCTCAACTTCCTAACCCTCCTTCTGTCCAACCCCATCCTGGGTGGAGGGATATGGCTGGCACACCGTGCGGCCACCGACAGTGAGCGGTACTTGCAGATTTCCCTCCTCATCATTGGCATCTTCCTCCTTGTCGTCTCCCTTGTCGGACTCATCGACGCCTGTTGCCGCGTCAATTGACTCTTTGGTTGCGATCACCGGCGAGCAACCGCAACAAGTAGATCGGGGCGGAGATGGAGTCGCGGCCGAAGATGGAGTCAGATTGGGTTTGGTGTTTCAGGGGAGGAGAAGACAGTGAGGGCAGGTGGTTCTGTCGTTCTAAGCGTTGTTTCAATTCAAACATCATTCTTTTTCTTGTCTCTTTGGAGACATCCGATAAAACATCATTCTTTTTCTTTTTCTTTTTTTTGATACTAAACGTTGGTTTCAAATTAAGCCTACATATTGGAATTTTTGGGTTATTAAGCACTATTTGGAATATGTTAAAAAAGTGTTGACAACTTGGAATATCCAATAATTAGTGCCTACAATTTGGAATTTCCCACATTTAGCTATGTTTTAAGAGTAAATTATATTTAACCCACCTAAGGTTTGCTGTAATAATTTTTACACACCCCACATTTGTGAAATAATTTTACTTTACCTCACATAAACTCTAAGTATTTTTTCTCTTACTCGAGGTTTGCCGTAATAATTATTAGACACACCACCTTTGTGAAATAATTTTTACCTTACCTCGGGTTACTGAAAAACATTTAGAACTATTATAAGGCAAGGTAAAAATTATTTCACAAAGGTGGAGTATGCAATAATTATTACGTCAAACTTCGGGTAGGATAAAAACATTTAGAGCTATTATGAGGTAAAATGAAAATCATTTCACAAATATGGGGTGTGTAAAAATTATTACAACAAATTTCAAGTAGGGTAAATGTAATTGACTCTCATAACTCAATCAAAAACAATAAACTAAAATTGAACAGTTACTAACTATAGCAATGTAACTCTAATTCTTTTTATTGTCTCATGTATTCATACAACCCTAATTCGTTTCACAAATCCATGCATACAACTCTAATTAAAACATATATTACACACGCTAATTTTATAACCAACCTAACCCTAATTTCATTTCATAATTAAATTCATACATACAATAATGCTAATGACTCCTAAACATGATTTAGCATACGAATTACAAACATACTCATAGACGTAATACTATATTATAACAGAGAATTACAAAGGTAGTAATAATACCTAATCATAATGACAATATTAATTCTTCTTTTTACATGAACAAAACAAAGAAATAGTGATATTACACTATTGGGGCTAGGGTTTTACAACACAAAGGGGTGGCTAGTGGCGTGGGGTGGCGCCTGACAATTTTCGGCGAGGCCAGGTGAACTGTATCGGGCTAGGGTCCGAGTTTCGAAATCAGTGGTCACCACCCCTTCGCAAATAATCATTGGCAAAACGACTTTAAAGTTGGGCGTGGAGTCCATTTTAAGGTGGACTTGGAACCTTGGACGCATATTTGGGTTGTCATCGGGTGTGACATTCACTATAAATGGGATCCCGACCCTTGGAATGGAGATACGAGTCCTTATCAGGACCTACTTCGAGCCTTTGAATTGGTTCGAAGTCTTTCAGCAAGAATAAGCGACAAGGGTCAACAAGTGATGTTGAAAAGGGCGTATCTTCATTCTTTCAACCATAACTCCTTTAATACAAATTCGATGAATCTCATATTTCAGAAGCTTAAAGTACACACCGAGAGCTTTCTATCGATACCTTATGGGTCTAAAACAGAGTTCAGATGAAGAAGTTATGTGAGTTTGAAGTCGGCAGAAAAACTACCCAGAAATTTCGAGCCTGCGATGGTTCCCGTAGCGCTCGCGACGACACTGGGAGGAGGAATTGATAATTGGCCAGAACGTGGTCGCGCCCGCTACATCTGATGCCCAGAAATGTTGCGTCTACAACGTCCCAGGTCGCGCCCACGACGCCGCACACTTCTAGAGTCGCCTAGCTCGTATTTGCCTCCGTCGCGCCCGCTATGGGCCTGTTTTGTGCGTGATTTAAGCCTTAAACAATTGTGTTTAAGTGCTTAATTTCCCCTTGTATAAATACTCTTTTTTCACTATTTTGAGGCATACTTTGATAGACTTTGAGTATTATGCTAATGAAATTGGGATGCTCCTAATTCCTCCTCAAATCTTGTTTACTTTATCCAATTGATTATTGGTGGTATTACAAGTCATTTCTTTATTGATTAGTGGTGGATTGCTTTTAGCTAATCATGGTGGAATGTTAGGTCATTGGTGGTGGAATTCTTCCTTTATCCAAGGGTCATATCCAATCCTATTGTGTTCAAGCTATTTGTCGTTGGATGATTGTGATTCCTACTCAAGCTATTTCATTCCCTCCAAGCGCGTACGCTCCACCAGGCGATGTCTGGGGTGGTCGTCCGCGATCGAGGATAGTCGGGGCAATGATGGTCGCAGGGTTTCGCACGCACATCAGCAACAAAAGCAAAGTTTGGAGACCTCCTCGCGTCTAGGCATGTTGGAGTCGACATTGGGTTGTCCGGGGGGTCGCGACAACGTCTGGACGGGGCAGGGCGATGACAACGAGATTGCGTGGTGGCTGTAGCGGCAATGCGGAGGGCGGAGCAGAGTCGAGACAGAGAAGGAGAGAGAGCGAAAAAGAAAGGGAGGGAGAAGGAGAGGTGGTCTACGATGGTTGCCGGTGTGGTCACCGGGACGGTTATTGGCAGGCGGCGCTCGGGGTCAGGCAGCAGTAGCAGCAGCAACATGTGGATGAGAGGGAGGTAGAGTTCACGCTAGGGTTAGGATTAGGTTTAGGAGAGAAAAAGTCTATTTACATTATGCATAAAACCCCAAAAATAAAATTAAAAAAAGGAAAATGAAAATAATTAAAATCAGCCCTCTAAAAATAGTAACCAGAATTTATAAAATAGAATTTCCCCCAATAAAACTAAAATTAATTAACTCAATAATCATATAAAATACTACCAATAGTAACCATGTAAAAAAATTACAATATCATCCCTAATATCATGCAACACTCCTTGCACATAGAAATTACTAAAATACCCTTACTAGTCTCTCAGCGGTCCTACGAGCTCAAGTGTTAGTAGAGATAATCGCTGATAAATTATCAAAAATACGGAGTCAAACTTAAGTTAGTAACATCGCAACAGGCAACACCTTCGAATTTTTTGGGGTTTTACGGGTAGCGTGCTTATGTTTTCTTATCCTTTAATATGTGTTTGAAATGTTTAATCATGTTAGATAGCTTGCTAGAATGTTTGTTTTTGCCCTTTTATGTTATAATCTTGGTAGATATGATTAGGATGTAAGCATTAATTGTTGGTTTGGCATGTTACGTTGGTTAACCTTGATTATTATTTGTAATGATCTTATTTATTGGTTGAACCTTGGTTTTGATTGATTGGATGATGGGTTTATATGTTTGTTTTGTTTTTCCCTTTACGATCTAATATGGGATTTCAGTATGAGATGGGGAAAGCCTTGGTCGCGGGAATTGTTGCCATGACCATCGATTTGCATTTGAGCTTTCACCCCGTGTTTGACAAGGAATCTCGAGCATGACACTAGGTGTCTTGCACAGGATTTCAGTGAAACTCATTGACTTTCCCCTATCATTTTGAGCATCTCGATTAATTGTTGCTTTAGATTTCATACTCGTGGTGACTCTCATCATCGTATTGGAAGTAATGAGGTAGGGTATAATTTGATGTGTGTGGCATATGATGTCACACTTATAACTAGTGCCTCCTCATGCTTTCTTCAAACATGAAACTTATGGAATTCGAGGTTTAAGTCTAAAATGTTTAGACTTGAAATTTCATTTTCTATATCTTCCTGGTTAAATTAGATTTAACATGCGGTGTTCAATTGGGTGATTCCATTCAAGTATTGCATTGTGGGAGGAGTTGATTTGAGAAATCAACCACAAATCGATCAGTTGGGCATAAACAGATCGTTCGTGGAGTTGGTAGCTGGGTGATTCCAGTTAATACTCTACGAAATCATCCTTAGCATGGATTTGGAATCTGCTGAGTAAATTTGCTCAATTTTGAAATCGAGCAAAATGAGTATGTGTCTAGCTTTGAAATTCGAAATTCAAGAAGGAAAAGGTGTTTCATGTCTCGCGTAAAATTGTTTGGGTTGGAGACATTAACTTAATAAAATTGGATTTTGTTGAGTTTGTATGTGGTTATTCTTGCTATGTATTTGGGATTTGTTTCATGCTGAAGTTGTTTTGGCTATATCCCTTGATTTTGATTGATATGTTGCGAGTTAGATGCCTTCTATAATTGCTATTGAAGCAGGTTTTGACATATATTGATAAGCCGTGTTGCACTATTGCCAAAATCAATTGCTTGATCGCATACACTCTTAGTATGGCCTTAGCTAGTCTAGTTGTACCGACCTGCGTGTTGGGTTAGGTGAAATATGGCCTGTGTGCCGTTGATTTTGAGTATTTTTTTCAATTTAATTTGGTTAAATTTTTAATTTGCATTTGAAACCAATGTGATCTCATTTGATGAGATCCGCTTGTAAATCTTGTAATGTGGAGACATAAAGTTGAATGGGAGCCCAATGCAACATGGATGTTACTCGAGTGGGAGTTTTCATCGTGTATGTTGCGGTGTTTCAAGAAGGAGTTCTTGAAAGCGTTTGAGATGATGTTCTTGAAGTGTTTGTGAAGAGAATCCTTGAATCGTTCAAGTTGGAGTTCTTGAAGCTTCAAGAAAGAATTCTTGAAGACTTGAAGACTAGCTTATCTAAATTAAACTTGTTTAATTAAGTTGAGAAGGCCATATTAGGGGTTTTATTTTATGCTTTGAATGGTTTTTAGCATGTTTTCTTGTTTTATTATGGCTTCATGCTTGATTCACCAATTTCACCTCGAATCACATGCTTAGGATAATAAATCTGTACTCTCTAAAATTTGGACATGTGATTGCTCACTTTGGCGACCACCACTTGGATCATGGGTATTCATTGCCAAAGCAAGTCATTTATGGATCGATAATAAGTTGGATGGAAGTCAAGCCTGTCTATAATGACAGGCTAGAGGGTCTAGAGTCATGAGCAACAAAGAGAGGTGTTGTATGAGATACACACAATATCGTAAAGAATCGTTTTGAATGATTGATCATGAGATGATCTACCTTAGGCGAACGGGCACGAGGTTTGTTTGGGCGAAATCCCACTCGATGTCGTTTTGTACCTGTTGGGTCTTGTTCACATTGAAATGCTAATGAGAGTTAAGTGTGTTTTAATGTTTGAATTAAAATTAGTTTAGTTTCTAAAGTTTATTGATGTTTAAATCCTAATTGTATCGTTTTGACTTGTAGATTCGTAACGTCTGTTGTTGATCTCCCTTACCATCGTTACCTCATTGAGAAGGAGAAACTCGTTGGATCCAATTACTTGAATTTGGTCAAGTATATGAGAAGTGTTCTCAAGACAAAGTAGAAAGAGTATGTTCTTGACATACCTAAGGCCGACCCCCCCGCCGATAATGCCTTTGAAATTGAGAAAGCCAAGTGGAAACGTCATTGTGATGATGTATGTGGCTAAGGTGATCTTGAATAGTATGTCTTCGTTGCTCTAAAGGTTTTTTTGGGGACTTGCCGTCTTTCGAGATTTTCTTTCTTTGTGAATCTCTGTACATGAAGTAGATTCTCATGGAAAGACATGAGACTACTAACCAGATCTTTAGATCGAAATTGGGGGTCGGCGAACTTGTAAGGCCACATGTGTTGAAGATGATCATTCACTTCAACAACTTAAGTTGGTTGGGCCTTCCTTTTAACCCTACCTCAACTGTTGACATCATCCTGAGCTTATTGCACGATGGATTCCAGTCTTTCACGATGGATTACATCAGGAATGGGCATGAGTAGAGCTTGTTGAAGCTCCAGAAGATGCTTATAATAGCTGAGAAGGACTTGATTGCTTCTAACGAGGCTTACAAGATTGTTTCAAAGGTCAAGAAAGGAAAACGCCTCATGAGGTCTGCTAAGTCAAGAAGAGCCTTGAAGATCATGAACGCTAGCGTAAGGATGTTGCGTGGGTCTAATATCTCCAAGAGAAGGGTTGCCAAGAGTACCTGACTGGCTTGGAGTCTGAGAAATGAGATTTCTTGAATCAGGTACATATGTGATTGAAGATATCCTCCATGTCTCTACTTTTGGGTATTGGATACTAGCTAAAATCTCACATTTATTGAAATGTGTAGGATTAAATCTGAAAAGTGGACTAGATAACAAGGATAGCATGAGAGACAAGCAAGTAAAAGCTAATTTATTCTTTAAGATTCTGGTTTATCTTTTCCTTTTGAACAAGTACTTGAACTCAATAACTAGCTATTTTGTTCATGTAATTAATCAAAATTTAGATTTCTGTTTCGAGTTTTGGAATGGATGGTTATTCCTTTTGAAATTGTAAAGATGATGCTTTGATTTCTAAAGAATAAATCTATTATCGTACTGGCATTTGTAGAATGACTAGTATGTTTAGATTAAGATAAACATGTTTATCACATTAAATGCAAAGTGAATTGATTTTATGACTCAATCCATCGCAGTTTTGGTTTCTCCATTTAACTCATTTTAATCAAAACACATGCATCCAGATGCTACTTCGTGCAACCATTTTGGATGGGTTTGACTTTGAAACACTAGGTGCTTGCAAAGTATATCTGATGGGATAAATGACTTTATCATCTTTTCACTTGAGTTGGTGAGCGGGCTAGTAAGGAGTTTAGGGTTGATACATATTGGGCGTATTTGGTTGTACAAGAAACTAGTACCAAAAGTGAGCGAAAAAACTTTATTATCTTGTTTGATGATCCAGATGGACATGGTTATGCCACTTGATGCATCATGATTTGGAATCCTTTAAGAGAGTTTAAAGGTTTCCTGAAGTGAAGTATAGGAACTATCTGACAAGATAAAATTAAAGCCCTTCGAGTGAGTCAAGGTGTTGAAGTTTTGAGCCAAGAGTTCGGTTTTCATCGAAGAGATTGTGAAATTGTTTCACAACTCTCATTCCTCCAAGAACACCATGGTTGATGGTGTGTTCTGAAAAAAAGGAATCATACCCTATTGGATATGGTATGATCGATGATTCTTGAATCGAAAATATTCTATTTTCTTTTGGGGCGCGTTCTTGATAATTTCCTATATGCTCTACTCTTTTTTTCCTTCAAAGTTATTGGAAAGTCATCATATGAGAAATAGAGAGGAATTGTTCCTTGTCTATTCCTTATGATTTGGAGTTGCTAGAATCATCTATAGGTTTGACCTATTACCGTCTTGCACCCAAATCAAAAGATGTTTTCTTTGTGGATTGTCCAAAAGAAACTAAAGGATGCATATTCTTCACTCGTTCTAAGAATAAGTATTTGTGTCTCAAATTGCCTTCTCCTTAGAGATCGTGCTTATCTCTAAGAGAAGAGTGAGAGAGATTTTATGAACTTGGTGAAGTTTATGAGCCACAAACTACTTCCATATTTATTATATAATACTACTCTCACGCTTTTTCTTTCCGATTGTCACAAAGCAAGGGATAGGACTTACGTAGCTGCGAATTAGACGAATGGGGCTCAAGAGGTTAAGGGCCGAACTCAACAGGTTGAGGGACGATTAAGTACAGAACAAGTAGAAGAATTACTTTATTGCCAAGCTATAAAAGTCATGATTCTTTCCATTAACTTAGTGTAATACCCCCAGGTTACTAACCATAAGATTAAGCTAATGACTCACTGTAGGAGGCAAAAATTTGTTTACAAATAAGAAAATGACACATGGAAAATAAATTAAATTTATTTGGTCAATTATTATCCGCCACGTAAAAATTTAATTACGACGCTCTATTTATTAAATTTTAAATGGAAATGCATATGGCGAATAATATCCTGACACGTGTCAATCATGATGCAGAAAACAATAATTATTTCTTTATTTAAAATAAAGAAATAATTCAATTGGGCCCAAGCCCAAAGCTCGACTGAAACCCTAGGCCTCCAGAGTCTATAAATAGGGGTCTTCTCCCTTCATTTTTCAACCCCCTGGAGATTCAATAGTTAGCATCCAGAAGCTCCAAGAGATCAAACTGCCAGCGACATCCAGCTGGCAAGCGCCAAGGATCGAAGTCTGCAAAAGCTCAAGATCAAGTCTCCAAGTCTTCAACACGTCTTGATCAAGAACAACAACAGAGTTCTTCAGCAGTCTATACTCTGCAGTCTACCTCCGACCTTCGGCATTCTACACTCCAGAGGATTCAGAAGATCGAACTGCAAGTGGCCTCCAGCTACCAAGCGCCAAAGACCAACGCCTGCTAGTTCAACAACTTCTGTTCTTCACATCAAAGACTGCAGTCATCTTCTTCGTCTGGTTCATCGATCGAGACCAAGCACTCAAGCCCTCGCATCCAAGAACTTGAAGAACAGCAACCAACAGTCAACCTGCAAACGAAAACCTTCGAGCAGCCTCCAGCTACCAAGCACTAAGGAGATCAACGCTCAAGACCTTCAACTCAAGAACTACAACAAGAATTCTTCAGCTAAACCTACATTCGAGATCGAGATCAAGCGTCCGCGCCCTCGGCTCACTCAAGTTTAGGAGATCAAACTAGAGGACTACTTTATTGTATTTAATACAAAGATTGTACCCACATACATTCAAATATTAATACAAATTAATTTATTTCTCAATTTCCCGTCTTTATTTATTTTAGACTCGAAACTTGTGTTTAAAAATTTGGCACGCTCTGTAAGACATCTCTGCCTTTCATCTCTTTCTCCAATAATCAAATTCGACCTTTGATTCAAGAAACGTGATGGCTGTCAACATGGAAAAAAAGATAGCTCAACTTGAGGTTATACTAAACAGGCTCGCCAGGGAAAGTGAAGAAAAAGATAAAAAGATCAGCGCACAAAGTGAGCAAATCGCAAAGCTGATGAAGAAAATAGAGAAGCACCCCTATCAAGAGTCTGATGGAGAGACATACAAGGAAGAATCTGACAAAGAGTCTTCCAAAGGTGATGGCGATAAGGAAGAAAAGAAAGACTCGTTTTCAGAATCAATGATGGTAGAGGATATTCAAAACTTAATTGCAAATGCACTGAAGGCTCAACTCGGAGAAAGATCGGGAAAGAGTCGCTTATACACAAAGCCATACACAAAAAGGATTGACGCTCTTCGAATGCCACAGGGATATCAACCCCAAAAGTTTAATCAATTTGATGGAATGGGTAATCCTAAACAACACGTTACTCATTTCATCGAGACTTGTAGCAATGTCGGCACGGAAGAAGATCGACTAGTCAAGCAGTTCGTTCGCTCTTTGAGAGGAATCGCGTTCGACTGGTATACGGAATTAGAACGTGAATCTATAAACAGTTGGGAACAAATGGAGCAAGAGTTTCTCAACAGGTTCTACTGCGCTCAACAGGTCGTCAGCATGACAGAGTTGACAAACACCAAACAGTGGGAGAGCGAGCCAGTACTTGACTATATCCATCGTTGGAGGACTCTTAGTCTTGAATGCAAGGATCGCCTCACCGAAGCTTCAGATGTCGATATATGCGCTCAAGGTATACACTGAGATTTACTTTACGTTCTCAAGATGGTCAAGCCTAAAACCTTTCAGGAGTTGGCGACCAAGGCACATGATATAGAGATCACCATAGCAAGTCGACGGGGAAGGAACTCATCATCATCTGAATTAAGGAACGACGCTAGTGGGTATAAAAAGAATGGCAAGTTGCCAAAGACTTCAATAGAGGAGTCCATGGCCATTTCAATGTGTGAACCAGTGAAAATCTCTGCTAAACCTAAACTTAAAAGGGAGAAATTCACTTCCTCGAAAGATACTGAAAGGAAGCACCCTACACTGAAGGAACTTCAAGAAAAGAAGTACCCATTTCCAGACTACAATTTATCAGGAATGCTCGACAACCTGTTAAAGACAGGAGTTATCGAACTTCCATAACCAAAGAGGCCGGAAGAAGTGGGAAAAACTACCGATCCAAGATATTGTCGTTATCATAGGGTAGTTAGTCACCGTGTCACATTCAAGGAGCGAATCATGAGACTAGTTGAAGATGGGCAGGTTATATTGGACTTGGATGACAACGTCGAGGCTAATTATGTTTCAGCACAGCCGATTCCGGCCGAAATGAAGGAATTCTTGATGATTCAGTTTGGACGTCAAAAACCAGTTCCCCTTCCTGTGTTAGTTCATGCCTCTCGAGATGAGCTTGAGCCTGAGAATGTATTAGAAGTTCCTGATGGAGATAAAGAATGGATCATAGCCAATCAAATGAAGAGTATGGGACAAAGTAAAGTCTAAACAACATTGCCTCGTCAAAGTAAGCAACAAAGGAGAAGTAGCAATCCTCAAACTTCGATGGAGATAAAGAGGCTTGAAGTCATCAAGAAACAAGGACTGGGTTCAACTGAGTTGCCTGAGTGAGGCCCTAGTGTTCCTGTCACGCTAGAGGAATACTTTCTGAAGTACTTCTTTAGAGAAGTTAACAATGTTGCAGATGTGAACATGGTCTCTTGCTTCGAGATCGAAGAAGATGATAGCGAAGGAATAGAGCATCAGCCTAAGTCAAAGCTCTCCATGTTCGATAGGTGGGACGGTAAGCTTCTTGCAAACAAGCATCTGTCTTTGAGCGGGTAGGGTGCCGAGGAAAGCGCAAAGCCTTGGTCTTCAGCAGGATCAAGGATGGTTCGAGATCAAAGTCAGCTATATTGTCAAGGATCAAACAGACTGAAGAGGTGTCAAACTCACAACCCCACAAGGAATAGAGCTCAGCATTCAGCCGCCATAGAGTCATCAACGAAGTTCAAAGCACCATCCCATCTCGCATGAAGCGGTATTCAACGTTGGAAGTAAAGATTAAAGGATCCTTTAGGGTGAAGAGACGCATTGTGATCTTCACTGGTTATCAAGGCAAAAACAACATCGACATAGAGCTTGAGGGAGAGGAGACGTTTTCTTCTGCCGAAGTCAAAATCTAGGAAAATAAAGATGTAGCTCCCGAACAAGAGCCTAAACTGTTCAAAAAATAAATCCTTTTAATTTGTTAGTTTCTTTCATTTTCATCATTGTAATACTCCTGGCTCGCAAGGGTATAAACTGTGTATGGCTAAATTAATAAATAAAATCTCTATTTTTTTTTTAATTTATGAACTACGTTTGGCTTGATCCTTACAGGTATTTCGGCCCTTAGGGTACGTAGGCAATTTGGGTTTAGATTCAAATACAACCATAACATAACAAAAAAAAAAAAGGAGGTCATGAATTGACAAAAAATTAAAGACTTCCAAGTCAGCAAAAATTCAAGACTTTCAAATCAGCAAATGTCAAGACTTTTAAGTCACCAAGTCCCTTGATTTCTAAGTCAACAATAAGACAAAGACTCCCAAGTCAGTCAAACTCTCGCATCAACAAGTCTCTTGACTCCCAAATCAATAAAAAGTCAATAAGATGAAAGACTTACAAATCAACGAAACTCAATAAAAAACATGAAATGACTCACAAGTCAAGAGGGGAAAAAGTTTTTGACTTCCAAGTCAACAAACTTCAAGGTTCGCAAGTCAACAAACTTCCAGACTCTTAAGTCATCAAACCCACCGACTTCCAAGTCAACAAAAATTGAAGACTTCCAAGTAAGCCAAATTCAAGACTACCAAGTCATCAAAACCAAATTTCAATGCGAAGAAAACCAATTACTCTTAGGTCACCAAAGAAAAGATTCACAAGTCGCTCCGTACAGAAGATTCATGAGTTTACAGCTCCCGAGTAAAAATGAATGACCCATGCATCAACAAAATTTAATGACTCACAAGTCAACAGGATGCAAGACTCCCAAGTCAAGATAAGTAAAGACTCACAAGTCAATAAAAAAAGACTCTTAAGTCATTAAAATCAATAGCTTATCCGTGCAAGACTCCAAAGTCGACAAGGTTAAGGACTTCTATGTCATCATGATGAAGACTCTCAAGTCAAAACTGCAAGAAATAGACCGATTTCTAAGTCAACAAAATTATGGCCTTTCAAGTCACGTTGTAGCATGCTAAGATCTTCATGTCAATGGTCTGCTTCAAGTCAGCACCATCAATGAAATACACAAGCTGGTTGACAACTTGTTTCAAGCATGCAATGTGGGGGCATCCAAGTAGTGTCGACTGAATTCTGCTCCAAGACGACTTCATCATCCTTCAAATTAGCGGCGCACTCCTTTGGCTAAGTGGTAGACTCTTTCAAGCTGGTGACATCGACGTCTCCTTCAGGTCAATTTTTGGGGACAAGCCAACTGGCGATGTACCTTTTGTCAATCGGTGACGCTTGTAGCCGAGAATAGATCAAGTGGCTTATCGTGGATCTTCAGCTCGACACAAATTCAAGTCCGCTCTTCATAGAACGTAGATGAAAAAAAGTACAGGAGGAGTAATCCACGGAAGTTGAGGCGGAGCGACAACTCTTTCAACCCAGGCTGTACTGTTGTTTCTGAGAGAGTTGTCTAGGACAACTCTACGTCAGTACGATGAGGAAAAATCCATGGAAGCTAAGGTTGAGTGGTGACTATGTCGACCCAAACTCTACTGCCTTTTTTTAGAGAGTTGTCTAGGACAACTCTACGTCAATAAGTTGAGGAGTATTCCACTTGACGCTAAGTGATGAGTCAGTCGACCCATACAGTCCTGAAGAGAGTAAGTATGTGACCACTCTATGTCAGTACGCTGAGGAGTGTTCCACTTGCGTTGAGGCCATGACTCCGTCGACCCAGACTGTACTAACGTTTCTGAGAGAGTTGTCCAGGACAACTCTACGCCAGCAAGCTGAGGAGTATTCCACTTGTGACGACGCAACAACGTTGTCGACCCAGACAGTCCTGAAGAGAGTACGTCTGTGACCACTCTATGTCAGTACGCTGAGGAGTATTCCACTTGACGCCAAGCGATGACTCCGTCGACCCAGACTATACTACCATTTTTGAGAGAATTGTTTAAAACAACTCTACGCCAGCAGCCAAGGGAGGAATCCACCTAAAGCGAGCGATGACCCAGTCGACCCTGGTTGTACGTACTACCGTTTTTGAGAGAATTGTCTAGTGCAACTCTACGCCAGCAGCCAAGGGAGTAATCCACCTAAAGCAAAGCGATAACTTCGTCCACTCAAACTATACTGTCATTTTTGAGAGAGCTATGTAGGATAGCCCTACGCCAGTATGTTGAGGAGTAGGCAACACGCTGCCGAGGACGAAGGACTACTTCAATCAGAAAATGTTAGCTCCCTACACAAAAAAAAAGAGTATTAAAAAGAATGATATATATATATATATATATATATATATATATATATATATATATATATATATATATATATATATATATATATATATATATATATATATATATATATATATATGAGTAATCCACCTAAAGCAAAGCGATAACTTCGTCCACTCAGACTATACTGTCATTTTTGAGAGAGCTATTTAGGATAGCCCTACGCCAGTACGTTCAGGAGTAGGCAACACGCTGCCGAGGACGAAGGACTACTTCAATCAGAAAATGTCAGCTCCCTACACAAAAAAAAAAAAAGAAAAAAGAGTATTAAAAAGAATGATTTACATATATATATATATATATATATATATATATATATATATATATATATATAGGATAATTGGATTCTAATAATCCCTACTTTCACCAATTGGACAATGATGGTGGGCCAGATCTTTCACTTTGTATTTTGGTGGTCCAAAAAAAATAAAATTGGATTGTAGTGGGATATTTTCAAGGGAATCATAGATTTTGTGTTGCATTTGATTCAAAACTTAGTATAACACTTTAAAATGATTTTTAATGAATTTACAGCGTTTCTCCCATTTTTTTTCATTTTTTTTACTATTTTTTACGATTTATTTTTAAAAAATCATAATAATTATTCGGAGTCTCAAAAAAATAATTTAAAAAATGTTTTAGAAACTACAATTCAACAACTTTCTAGAGGTAGGAACGAAAGAAATAAAAATAATATAGTGTAGGAATGAAAAAATAAAAAGAATGTGAAGGTGGATTTGATGTACCACTGATCAAATTTTTTTTGGACCAGAATCTGAAGTGAAATGCGATCATGAATTGTCAAATTGGATTATAATAATTGGATTCTATATATATATATATATATATATATATATATATATATATATACATATATATATATATAGGATAATTGGATCTAATAATCCCTACTTTCAATTGATTTGTGATGGTGGGTAAATCTTTCACTTTGTATTCTGGTGGTCCAAAAAAAATGGATTTGAGTGGGACGCCGGCGAGTTGATTGGCGGTGACTCGGTGGTTTTCTGACTTGGAACTATAGACATGTGTTTGACCGCGTTGACTTCTATTTTTATTGCCACATAAGCTAAAAACCACATGTCAATTCTGTTTTCCTTTTTTTATGTTTCCAGGTTTGAAACTAATTTTTACCCCTTCCCCTTTGTTTCTCTCTCTACTACTCCCTCTCACCTTTTGTTTTCTCTGCAGTAAAATCCCCTTTCTTCCTCCCCTTTTCCCGAATTTTCATAACTCCCTCCTCAAACACCTTCAACTCCTGTTTTTCTCTCAGCCAGCTCCATGGATGCTTTCACTTGGCACAGTCATCCGCTTCAATTTCCCAGTTCTTCGCCCCTGTCTCACCTCAGGTTTTCCCCCCTTTCTTCTTCTAATTCATTTTCCCCTGGTTTTACTCCCCTGTTTTTCTCCCTAACACCAACGGATCGCAGTTCTTCATTTGCACCACCAAGACCGAGTGGCTCAACGGTAAGCACTGTGTGTTTGGTGGTCAGGTTGTGGAGGGGATGGACGTTGTCAAGGCCATCGAGAAGGCCGGTTCTAGCGGCGGTAGGACCTTGAAGCCCGTCGTCGTCGCTGACTGTACATGTGGAAGGGATGGACGTTGTCACATTTTTTTAGTTGAATCCTGATTCTGTTGTGATTTCAATTTAAAGGCAAAATTCAATTAGAAGTGAGACACGAGATTGATTTAGCGAGTTGCATTCATCTCTATGGCACTCTCAAATCAAGCCAAAGAGCCAAACTTTAGCCCCATTTTCCCATTCACAACAAGAAATTAAGGTGGTGCTTTCTTCTTTCCTTCACCTTATTTCTTTCCACTATTTTATTTGAGAAAAATCACCAAGTGCGTTTTATTGTATTTGATTGATCCAGGTGGTTTATTCAAACTTGGGTGGTTTTGATCTGCATATCACTTGATTTTGAGGGAGTTTTCGTTGATTTTGGGCAAAATAATTGCTCAGTTATGTCTTTTGTTAAATAATTGCTCGTTGTATTTGGGAGTTTTCGATGGGTGGGACGATTGACATGTTTTCTATGTCTAGGCTGTTTCAGGTGGCGTTGGTGGCAGGAGTGACTGACGGCGGAGGAATGGTGGTTGACAGGTGATGGGGGTGGTTACGTGTGGGTGGTCGGACGATGGTCACGATATAGATGTAGCGGTTGTTGGGTGGTCTGTGAGGTGGGGTGCAATGGAGGGAAGGGGAGATGGTGAAGCAATTGAGGACACGACTGTGGAATGGTGGTTGACAGGAGATGGAGTTTTTTAATTAGGGGAAAGGAAGGGGGACCACCAGAAAAGACATTGGGAATGGGGAGTTGATTTTTGTTTTTTTTACTACAAGCTAATAACGGGAAACGGACAAACAAGAGAGAGAAATGCAAGTGTAGGGGGGTTAATGCTAGAATCCTAGGTGTCAATAAAATAAAAAGAAAATTAGGCAAGGCATGTGTTTTTTATGTGACGTAGCAATAAAAAACAAAGTCAACCTCACAAACATACACATGTAATCTTTATGTTAAACCACCAGTCAAATCACTATTTCAAGGCCCCACTCAAATCCAATTTTATTTTTTGGATGGCGAATCTGAAGTGTAAATCTGATCATGAATTATCAATTGAAAGTAGGTATTATTAGAATCCAATTATCCTATATATATATATATATATATATATATATATATATATATATATATATACATATATATATATATATATTTTCAAAGGAATCATGGATTTTGTGTTGCATTTGATTCAAAACTTAGTATAACACTTTACAATGATTTTTAATGAATTTACAGCATTTCTCCCATTTTTTTACTATTTTTTTACGATTTTTTCACTTTTATTATTTTTAAAAAATCATAATAATTATTCGGATTCTCAAAAAAATAATTTAAAAAATGTTTTAGAAACTACAATTCAACAACTTTCTAGGGGTAGGAACGAAAGAAATAAAAACAATATAGTGTAGGAATGAAAAAAATAAGAAGAATGTGAATGTGGATTTGATGTACCTGATCAATTTTATTTTTTTGACCACTAGAATCTGAAAGTGAAATGCGATCTCTTATTGTCGAATTGGTGAAAGTAGGGATTATTAGAATCTAATTATCCTATATATATATATATATATATATATATATATATATATATATATATATATATATATAAAGGGGCATTGAATCATTACGAAGAAGTCACAGTAGTGACTTTGTGTATCATGGATTATTCTATTATTATTATCATAGTGGGTGACAGTGGGGCTCACATATTAAAAAAAAAGGGAAAGTTAAACGACACAAAAGTTGGAAAATATAAGCAAAGAAGCAATAAAGTGTATTTAGACTGTAAAATATATTAGGAAGAAGAGAGAGAAGCTCTCCCTTCTCTCTAGGGCTCTAGTTTGCCAGCTGGTTTTTCCGGTATGTTCAAGGGTGAAACGTGAGGTTTGCTACAGTAAGCTTGGTTAGGAAGTGGGGGTGATAAAGGTGCATCGAGTCGGTATAGTACAACGTCCAAAGGGTTTCGGGGAGGTTAGTGGGAGCACAGTGGCCTGTGACGGTAATCCACAAAAGGTCCAGTGAGCAAAGTGAAGGAAGGTCGTGACCAAGCTTCGCCTAGAGGAAGGAGGTCTTCAGTGGAGAGTCGGAGTTTTCTCTGGGCTGGGTAGCTCTCTAGTGGTTGTGCTGAGGCGGCTTTGGGCTAGCCGGCCTGGGTTCATTGGAGTCTCTGAAGTGGAGTTGCTTTGGGGTCTAGAAGAATCCTATGGTAGGTAGTAGTTAGGTGAGTTAGTTGAGATAATTTGGTGGGCCGTTTGTGTTGGGTAAAGGTTGTATCTGGGTTTGGTGAGGTTGGGCCTGGTATTGAGTGGGCTCGTGGGCTTGGCTAAGCTGAGCGGGTGGGTTTGTTGAAGGTAAGTGTTATGCTCATGGGTTATTAGCGTGTTGATGAGGGAAAGAAATGGGAGTAAGAAGTGTGTTCGTGGGTAGTTGAAGATTTATGAGGGGGGTTGAGATTAATTGCTCCGCTTGAGTTGACGTTGAAGTGAGCTAGGGTGTAGGCGGTGAGGAAGGCGGGATTGTAGTAAATCTTTGGGGAGATATGGGGTGAAGGGAGATAAAAAGTAGGTAGGGGTTTAAATGGGGAATACAGGGGGTTCGTTCGAAAGGGGTAAAAAGTCTGAAGTACCCTTATATATTCCACCCTTTCGTAGGAGGAACAAGAAGGGTGAGTTGAGTCAAAGGGTATCTGGTTTTAGCTATAAAAGGAAGGGCTGGGAAAAGCAATCGACATATTAGTCCTTTTTAAGAGTAAGGAAGAAAGAATCAGAGAGTTCAAACATCCATTTTTATTCTTTCCAAAAAAGGAGGGAGAAAATGAGTGGGGCGCAGGGGCGAAGGAACATAATCAGTTTCCCGGAAGGCCCACGGATAGGGGCTCGTGTCGACCTAAGTCCCCCACCTTTGACGGTGGAAGTACGTCTGGATCATACCTTTATTGGGTATGTTACGGACGAGAAAGACGAGGATGAGGGTGCTCTACAACGGCTGGTGGACGCGAATTGGAATACTCGGAGTCCAGTTAGTGTGAAGAAGGTGCAAGAGAAGCACTTCTCCTTCTGGTTCGTGCATCCGGAGGACTGCCTGGATATGATGACTCAGCGAACTGTCAACTTTGACAGTTCATTATTGGTGATGCAAAAGATAAACCCTGATATGAAGCTGGAGGAAGTACGATTCAGGTTTGCTTGTCTTTGGGTTCAATTGGAGGGGCTTCCTTTCAAACAAAAATGGGGCAGTACGACTAAAAAGCTTGCGCGCACCATTGGAACCGTCATGGATGTAGATATTCATGGGGTGGCAGATTTTACTTTGCACAATGTCCGGGTGTTGGTTCGAGTTGAGTTGGCGAAGCCTCTTGTTGTAGGAGCTTATGCTGTAGATGATCAGGGGCAAACTCACTGGGTGAATTTCAGGTATGAAAATGTTTTTATCTTTTGCAAAAGCAGTGGTAGGATTGGGCACCATGCTTTTTGAGTGTCTCTTACCTGAGGTGGTAGCCAGGGAGGGGGTTAAAAGTCGAATTTTAGAGGCAGTTGAGTTAGGGCATGTGATTATCCACGGGGATGGGTCTTTCTATACGGGGAAAGTTAGGGCTTTCCCTGTTAAGTGAGGTTACCTTACCACTCAGCTGAAACTGTGTCAGCGGCAACACCCAGATAGGTTTGAACTGGAGTTGCATTATCCGGAGTACTTTGAAGTTGAAGAGGCGGGAGTTAATGGGTTTGGGCCAGTAATTAATGTTTCGTCTGAAGAAAGCGGTGAAACAAATAGTATGGGAGCTGGGAGGCGACGGGGGAGGCTAGGGGGAAATAGGAGGGAAGGGGATGTTGGGGAAAGATTGGTCAGAAGGAGTATGGGGGGTCAATCTTCAAAGAGGGGGGAAGGTAGTCAAGGGCTGAGGGCGGCGGAGACTGAAACACTAATGGAGGTGGATAAGGGCTTTGGTGGAGAAAGGGGAATGGGAGAAGAAGAAGAAGTAGGACATAAGAATAGTGATACTAACCCTATGGAGGGTACGGAGGGGACTGAGGAGGATAGGGAGGAAGAGGATGAAGGTGAAGGAGAAGGAGGGGATGGGGAGAATAATGATGATGATAGTTCGGGAGATGGAGGAGATGATGATCACACTAATGGTGGAGGAGCTGGGGGGAATGGAGGTGTTGGTGGGGGAGATGGGGGAGCTGAGGAGGGTGCCAGTGACGGGGATAGGAATTGAAAGGAGGTTCAGGAAGATGGGAATATGTAGAGTTCAGTGCATGGGAGCCCAGAGTTGGGGTATTCACAAAGGAAGATCTTTCTGAACGATTGCATGGAGGAGATGCACCGATCCATACAGCTACGTAATCTGGGTAGTTCTACCCTAAATGGAAGTGGGGGTCCAATTGGATCTCAGATGCATGTGCTTCCCAGAGGGCCTTTTCTCCATCAGGACCACCTGAGGACCAAGGCGAAATCATCCGTGCGGCTATTCGGCGTCTGAATTCTGTGGGGCCAGCACCAGGTAACCCTTCTGAGGGCAATTCAGTACTTTCATTTGATAATATGGCCTTGTTCGGTTGTGGTAATTTGGGGTAAAAGAGTAAGGGTTGTCGAATCCACAGGGATGGTGTGTTATGTTTTCAAGAAATTGGTTTGGTAAGGGTTTCAAATTGTAGGAAACAGTAAATAATTTAAACTAATTAGACTAAACTAAATAGGAATTCAAACTAGGAAAACATGAACTGGGAAATAAAACTAAACTAAAGAAACTAAACTAGGAAACAAGAAAACAAGAAATTGAAAACAAAACCTAACTACTAGAACAAGAAACTAAACAAGAAATCAAAGCATAATCAAGAAAGCAATTAAAAACCGTGGAAGTAAAAACTAAATTAATTACTGAATCTAAAGCATAAAACATTAACCTGAAGGTTTGATCTTTACTCTAATCTTGAATCTTGAATCTTTGAATCACGAATCTTTCTCCCGAACAAACAAGAAAGGTGTGATTTGGGTTACTAAGACTGCTCGAATCTTCACCTAAAGGGAGAATTCGAGGAACCTTAATCCTCCGCGTCACTAAAAAGTGGAATTTTTGTGTAACTAATACTAATGAAATTCAAAATAGCGAAACAAAAAGTAAGGAACAAGAAAGAACAAGAACTTGAATTAATTTTGAAAGAGAATGTAAATTACAATCGCGGAATTGAAAGAAAACTTAAAGAAATTAAAGAAAGCTTAAAAATAAAACTGAAACTTAAAGAAACTAAAGAAGAACTAAAAACTAACTACCTACTCTAATTGGGGAAACTAAAGGCTAATGTATAAAGTATATATAGAAAAGTTTAGGAAGGGAAAATAAAATAAATCTCTCCAAAACCCTAACGGCCGCCGCGAAAAAGAAAACTAGGTAAGCCCAGCCAACAGAGTCCGTGTTGGGCCTGTTTTTGTTGCAAACGTTGGATTTTTCAGCACTTTTGATTCCCTTTTTCGCTTTCCTTTGATTTAACCTACAAAACACAAAATCATCATAACTTATTCATAAATATGGGATTAAAACAAGCAAAAACTCTTATATAAAGGTATCAATTCGACTCGAAATGAGACCGAACAACACTCCCACACAAAGGTTTTCTCGCCCCGAGCAAACTAAAACAAAGAAAGAAAATAAACTAAACTATCCTAACTCACTTTAGTAGGAATCACGGTTGCATTTAGCATATGCAACAAGCCCTTTAAACCCCTTGGCAGCCCAAGTGGACGAGGAAAGTCTCGTGAGGGTTTATAGCAACTATACCCACAAAAGCCAAAGAAAAAGAAAAGAAAAAAAAAAGATTCTGATTAAAAAGGAAAAGACTTGAGAAAGAAAAAGGAAAAAAGAAGAAATAAAAGAATAAAAAGGGTTAGCGTTTCGGATTACAAATACAATTAAACACCCCCTTAGGCTAACCAATCAACATATCAATCATCAAAAAAATACCGCCAACAGACTTAAGATGAATGCAAATATGCGCGGTTGGTTATGGACGTAGGCTAGTCAAAAGAGCAAACCTCACTTTAGGATAAAAATTAAACGCTCAAACACTCAAATTTGAATGTGTATGTGGGTTTCTCATACTCATACCAAAAGAAACAACCTACCATAGGCTTGGTAAGAATCTCGCTCTCCACTACTAGTATGCAAATGCACAAGTGACAATCAAGAGGACTTTTTAGGGTTGTAATGAGGCTTAGGTTAGGGGAAAGGAGTGGTAATATTTGGGTATGAGGAGTTTAAAGAGCCATGCTTAGATTGAAATTAAAAAAATATCACTCTCAACTCACCTTCTTGCTAAATTTGAGCAAGGAACTCAATTCTCCCTCATTAAGAACAAAACACCTTATCAAACTTTACAACCAGGTCAAAAGCTTTAGGAACTTTTAATTGAGTCTCCCTTAATCACCCTTTTCTTTTAATTTTTTTTATTATTCTTTTTTGGTGGGTGATCAAGGGAGAAGAAACACGAATATATAAACTTAGCTTCGACCTCAATATATCAAAAGAACAACATAACCATTTGTCTAACTCATAATAATTGGGATATGTAATGTGTCACAATTCAATTAAAATAAAAACTACACCCCCAGTACCTCAATTCCTATTCACAGCAACACCAAACCAATTTTCCCTCACGAAATAATGAATTCTCACACATCCAAGCAAGGCAAAGGGTTGGAATTAATAAAGGCCATGGCTTGTATTGTCAGGGTTTCATCACAAAAAGAAAAGTAATCAAAGGCTAGGCGGGGCTAAAGAATGGTAATAATATTATTAGGGAGGCTGTTTGGCTATGTAGTTCAATTAATATAGAAAAAGAATGCCTCAATCATATTGTCCAAAAAATTGCTGGGAGGTGCCACACATTTCTACCAACTGACTAGAAGGGGACAACATTTTTTTAATGCACTCGAAGGGGACCACATCTTCAAAGAACTGGCTGCTGGGTGATTTTCCGACCATTTTGACTGAATTTCGGCGATTTATATATGAAAAGACAGAAATACCCCTATGTTTTATCGAACAATTGCTGGGAGGTGCCATACATTTCTAAAATCTGACTGGAGGGGGACAACTTTTTTCACATCTCTTACCTGCACTTTCTCTCCTCCTCCTCCAAATATTAATACAACTCAACCCATCAAAACCATAACCAAACTCATCATCTTCTTCTTCTTCATCCACCACCCGACCTCCTCCACTACCACTAGTCTAACCACCAACAACACCACCACCACTTCAGCGCTCAACCACCACCGAGAACAACAATGGCCATTCCAAATCAAATCTCAATCTATGTTTGACACAACCAAGCACTTACCCTTCTTCTCATTCCTTGTTTCAAACTTAATTCAACACTCACACCATAACCACCAATCAGACTTCATTTTTGCATCCCAAATATCACTAGAAAAAGCCACTCCAGGCACCCAAAAACACTGATAACCATTCGAACTCACTCCTGAACCATCCCCGTTTCTCCTCTATTTCACGCGACCAGACCCGCAGCTGCCGTCAAGGCTGCTGCCAGCGACCTATGTTGACCGACACCCAAACCCACGACAACAAAACGTCGCACCGGACGCCATTCCTCTTTCGCTTTCCTTGCTTGCTTGATATTAGGTTTCGATGGGTGGAGTTAAAACCCAAAAACAAAAAACAAATTGAGAAATTGACATACTGATGGCATGAAGAGCGGGATTTATACTTTGTTGTGTCAAACTTAGATTGTGGTTTGATTTAAAATAGTCGTGGTGGTTCTCGGTGGTGGTTGAGTGACGATTGAGTGATGTTGGTGTTGTTGGCGGTTGGACTGGTGGTTGTGCTGGTGGTCGGGTGGTGGACGAATGAAGAAGAAGGAGAAGAAATGGGTTTGTTCATGGTTTTGATGGGTTGAGTTGTATTGATATTTGGGGGAGGAGGGAGTGCAGAGAAGAGGTGTGAAAAAAGTGGTCTCCATCCAGTCAGTTTTTAAAAATGTAGGACACCTCCCAGTAATTGTTTGATAAAACATAGGGGTATTTCTTCCTTTTCATATATAAATCGCCGGAATTCGGTCAAAATGGTCGGAAAATCACCCAGCAGTCAGTTCTTTGAAAATGTGGTCCCCTTCAAGTGCATTAAAAAAATGTGGTCCCCTTCTAGTCAGTTGTTAGATATGTGTGGCACCTCCCAGCAATTTTTTGTCATATTGTCACAATATGCAATGCAAAGATGCAATTTCAAACAAGATGCAAAACAAGTTCTAGAGGTGCAACTAGTGGTGGAGTCACTCAGGAAATAAAGGAATTGATAAAAGTGATCAATTCATACTTTTAGGCTATGTGGAATCACGGGATGGGGCTCATTCAACTAAACCTAGCTCATAGATTTGCGGCACGCATATTTACACTTACTAAGTTAGTCAAAGCAGTTAAACACATTATTCATTACTTGACTCAAAACCAGAAGATTTGCAAATTCAGTTTCAAAAACTTTTAAGTTCTCAACCAAACTTTTCAAGGTGAAGCAAGACAAACTGAAAGTCTAATCGGTTTACAAATCATCACAGAAAGTGTTCCGGACAGACTAAACCTAATTGATAAAAATTTTAAAAATTTCGCCTAATTTCAATGATAACTGAAGTTGTTTCTCTCCAAAAACTACCACACAAAAACTCTACAATGTCCTCATTGTGAATAAGGCGACACCACACAAAAGAAAAAGCACACAAAAGAAAAGGAAAAACATAAGCCGGCATGCATGCCTCCCCCACTCCCACACAAAAAGGCTAACAATGTCCTCATTGGAATCAGAAATAGAGATAAGCAAGCATACAAAAAGAAAATCAAGAAACAAACCAAGAAAAAGAAAAATAAAATAATCTACTCACTAACTATATTTAAAAAAAAAAGAAGAAGGATATTATCTGGTTGGGTACTGAATATACCCAAACAATGAAGTCTCAGAATTATAAAACCATCTATGGAGCCTCAGCCACTCCATCTCACCTCAAGATACTAGGCACTATGTCAGAACCATTCAATGCCCGTAGTAATAAATCATGCATTCTTGCATGCATCTCCAAGTGGTGAACATAAGAGCACAATCTCAATAGTACATCAGCAAATGTTAGTGCTCTTAATAGTTTATCAAAAGCCTTAGAAAAGTCAAGGACTACGGGAATGTACATAACTTTCCTAGGCACCTTAAAAGGAGACATGACAAATGACTCCTCCCATTGATTTGTAAATGGAGATTGGGTATGCAAATCAACGAGAGGGGGCAATACAATACACTCCTCAACCTTCTCATGCACAGACTTGGACGCAAACAATGACTCATAAAGCATATCACCATCAAAAATATCATTGTCACAAACTAAGTTCAAACACTTAGGATCGATCCCCAAAGACTCAAGTTCATCATCATAAGATTTCACATTATTTTCAATGGATTCACAGGAAAGGGTAGATATTGCCTGATTAATACAATGATCCTTAATGAAAGTGAATAGTTCAGTATCAAACACACATTCAATCATAAAGGATTCAATTTCACTCTCAACAAGATCATGTTCAATTGCATCACAAGTATCATGACATTCATTAGACTCAACCTTTTCTTCACACAAAAGCATGGACAATGGTGTGGACAATGGTTCATCATCTAACATGTTTTCATCAAGTTGAACATCATCACACACAGAATCAACAATTTTCTCATGCTTTCTAGATGCAGCTTGAGCTAAGGATTTCCTAAACTCGATGCATGCAAAACTAGGTCTGCTATAGTAGTCATCATCCTCATCATAATCATACAAAGAAGAATTATTTTGCATTTCAGGACGCAAAGATGATGAATGATCTACTTCAACTATTGAATCAACCACTTGTGAAGAAGAAGCTTCTACCCTAGAACTAGTCTCATGTAAAAATGCACGCGTGTATTCAGTCACTTTCGCACACATATCATTCATCTTCACACACATATCATTCATCTTCGCACTCATGTTAGCTCGAAAATCATCAATTTCAGCTTTTAAACAAGAATCGGAACTATGGCACGGCGAATCACAATATGAGCACGAAGGATGAGACTCAACAACGTCACACAGGGGAAGATCATAAGAATTTTCCACATAACCCCCACCATAAGATTGATCATAAAAATACAAAGGGTATTCACATGACTGTTCAGCTACAGTCCTAGAGGATGGTGCATAATACAAAGGTTGGCCGCTAGGAATAACATTTTGTTGCTCTAATTCATAAGAATCCCTAGACAACCACTCAAGTAACTCCCATGCTTTATCTTCTCCTAAATTCGAAAACCCATAATAATCTAAGAGATTTCGGGTCTCGTAATTCACACCCTTATACATAATTCCCAAAAGATCTAATGTATCATAAAAGATACCATACAATTCACATTGAACACAGTACTCATGTAATCGGGTAAAATATCTCCAAAATGTTTCATGCTCAAATTGGGGAAATTGGGGACTAGCCATAATATCAATCGATTTTTTTTTCGATATTCAAAATTTTTTTCTACATTTTTTTTCTTGGAAGAATCTAGAAAGCAATAAACTATTTACACTCAAACCAATAACCTAATCAACCAAATAACGCCATCCCCGGCAACGGCGCCATTGTTCAGTTGTGGTAATTTGGGGTAAAAGAGTAAGGGTTGTCGAATCCACAGGGATGGTGTGTTAGGTTTTCAGGAAATTGGTTTGGTCAGGGTTTCAAATTGTAGGAAGCAGTAAATAATTTAAACTAATTAGACTAAATTAATTAGGAATTCAAACTAGGAAAACATGAACTGGGAAATAAAACTAAACTAAAGAAACTAAACTAGGAAACAAGAAAACAAGAAATTGAAAACAAAACCTAACTACTAGAACAAGAAACTAAACAAGAAATCAAAAGCATAATCAAGAAAGCAATTAAAAACCGTGGAAGTAAAAACTAAATTAATTATTGAATCTAAAGCAGAAAACATTAACCTGAAGGTTTGATCTTTACTCTAATCTTGAATCTTGAATCTTGAATCTTTTAATCACTAATCTTTCTCCCGAACAAACAAGAAAGGTGTGATTTGGATTACTAAAACTGCTCGAATCTTCACCTGAAGGGAGAATTCGAGGAACCTTAATCCTCCGCTTCACTAAAAAGTGGAATTTTTGTGGAACTAATACTAATGAAATTCAGAATAGCGAAACAAAAAGTAAGGAACAAGAAAGAACAAGAACTTGAATTAAACTTGAAAGAGAATGTAAATTACAATCGCGGAATTGAAAGATAACTTAAAGAAACTAAAGAAAGCTTAAAACTAAAACTGAAACTTAAAGAAACTAAAGAAGAACTAAAAACTAACTACCTACTCTAATTGATAAAACTAAAGGCTAATGCATAAAGTATATATAGAAATGTTTAGGAAGGGAAAATAAAATAAATCTCTCCAAAACCCTAACGGCCGCCACGAAAAAGAAAACACGGTAAGCCCAGCCAACAGAGTCCGTGTTGGGCCTGTTTTTGTTGCAAACGTTGGATTTTTCAGCACTTTTGATTCCCTTTTTCGCTTTCCTTTGATTTAACCTACAAAACACAAAATCAGCATAACTTATTCATAAATATGGGATTAAAACAAGCAAAAATCCTTATATAAAGGTATTAATTCGACTCGAAATGAGACCGAACCGGCCTCTTATTCCCCCCCTTTCTTTTCCTCTATTTTTCCCTTTGGGGAGGGGTTATTTTCAAGCGAAGGGGGGACTGGAGGGGCTACTGGGGAGTTTTTGTCGGCTTCGGAAGGCATTGGGTCACCGCATTTATTGGGTCAAGTTTTTGCTGACCCTCATATTCCCCTAAATAGGATGGGAGGGTAGGAACCTGGTTTATATGCTCGCGGGGAGTCTAGTTTTCAACCAAATCCAGTTCAGGAAGGGGAAGGGGAGCAGTTGGGGTTGTCCCAATCCGCTATGGGGAGCCTGCAGGGATCGGAGGTTTTCCCGGAAGGAGGCCCCTGGTTTGAGTATACCCCAAACGGGTCTGTTTCTGATGATACCCTAACTATGGGAGGGGGGCACGAGTCAGACAAAGTGGAGGACAATTTTTCCTGGCCCCCGGTCTATGAAAATCTTAAGCGAGATGGGAGTAGTATGGAAGGGGGGAAGAGGAAACTGTGGTGGGGATTAAATGGGTGGTTAAGTTCACCAAATCTGTTTCATCCAAAACTAGTTCATTGGATTCAACTATGGGCAGGGTTGATGTTTTTCCAAAGAAAAGACAAAGACAAGCTCGGAGTGAAGAAGTTGGTGGACAAGATCAAGGAGATGAAGCTTCTTCGTTTTTTGCTGAAGAACTCTGGGAGGCTAGACTCAAAAGACAAAAGTGAGATCAAATGGTGATCATTCTTCAGAAGGAATTCGAGACTTTTTTGAAGGTTGAGGAGCCGAAAAGGGGAAGCGCCTGGATTTCTCTTCTTGCTAAAAGGGTGGCGGAGGCAGCCCAGGGAGTGCCTCCTTAGTCGCCATGATTGTTGCTGCCTGGAATTGCAGAGGTTTAGGCCAAGCGGACCTCTCTGCAATTCCTTATATCCGCTGGGTCTCGAGTTTCCTGAAGCTTTATTTAATCTGTCTTTTTGAGTCCAAGATGTTAGTTGAGTTTGCTAGGGTGTCTGTTAAGAAGATGAGTTTTCATTTTGTAACAGGGGTAGACTATGTGAGTGCAGCAGGGGGTATCATTTTGGGGAGGAAGCAGGACTCTGTTTTTTCAGTTGTTGTGTGTGATGAAAATTATGTAATATTTAAGGTTAATGGAAGGGATCTTGCTGTGTGGTATATTGTATTTGTTTATGGTTGCCGTTATGTTCAAGGCATACAAGAGGTCTGGGAGAAACTCGCCTTAATTTTAAACTCTTTATAGGGAGTTTATGTGGTAATTGGGGATTTCAAGAAGGTGGAGAATCAATCACAAAAAACAGGGGGGCTCTTCTATAATCAGAGGAGGAACACAATTAGGGGTTTGGAAGGATCAAATGGGGCTGTTGGATGTTCCCTTTATAGGGGTGTCTTATACTTGGACAAATAGGAGGGAGGGGGTGGATTGTATCTGGGAACGACTGGACAGGACCTATGCTTCTCCTGAGTGGATGGATTTGTTCTCCAACTCTTTTGTACATAATTTTCCGGTTGTGTTCTCTGACCACTCCCTCATTGCTCTCCATGTTAGAGGGCATGTTGTTGTTAAGAGAAACTCGTTTTGACTGGATCCTTGGGTCCTAAAGCTTAAGCGTTTTTTGGAGGAGCTGGCTGTGTTGATACAGGCGATTCCTAGTCATGGGTGTGCTTCTTACAAGTGCGTGAAATGGTTGAGTTTGGTGAGGAAGATGGGAAGGAGGCTGGTGTTGGAGTTAAAAAATGAGAAAATGCATGGGGTGAACTAGGCTATTCAGGATCTCCAGGAAGTTCAGGATTCTTTAGCAAAGTTTGGTATGAGGGATTCTGCCTTTGCTCAAGCTTTGAGCAAGGAGAATAATTTAGTGGAAATGATCAAGGGTATTCATGAGTTTTGGGTCCATAAAAGTAAGCTGAAATGGGCCGGCCTGGGAGACCAATATACGGCTTTCATCTTTGGGCAGTTCAAACGAAGGCAATCCTATAATAGGATTAATTGCTTGCAACTGAAGAATGGGCTTTTGTCTTTTAATGAGGCCCAAATTTTGGAAGAGTTTTATCAGGACTTCTCTATGTTGTTCAAGCCCAGTGTGAGCTCGCAGCCTGTTCGGTCTAGATACTTAGCGCAGGTTGTGGGGGCAATCATGAAAGGGTTGTCGGAGGAGGACCAACATTTTTTGCTTAAACCGTTTTGCCGAAAGGATGTTGAAATGGTTATTAAACACATGAAGGCGGGGAAGAGTCCGGGCCCTGACGGCATTCCCCCGGAGTTCTTTAGGAATTGCTGGGAGTTGGTGGGAGATCATGTGGTGACTACAGTGTTGGAGGTTGTAAATGAAAGGAAATTTGTGGGGGAGATAAATAATACTAACATTTTTCTCCTGAAGAAGAAGCCCGAGGCTCATGAGGTTAGTGACTTCCATCCTATAAGTCTTTGTAATGTTATTTATAGGATTATTGCAAAATGTCTGATCGATCGGTTGCGTTTTATTATGAAAACCTTGGTGTCGGAGTCTCAATCTGCGTTTGTTCCGGGGCGCTTAAAGGAGGACAATATTTTGGTGGTCCATGAAATTCTCCATTTCCTGGCAAACAAGAGGTCCGGTAAACAATATGCATCACTGAAAATAGATATTCTGGAGGCTGTTCTTCGAAAAATGGCTTTTCCTGATAAGTGGATTCGGCTTCTGATGAGATGCGTGACTTCTGTAAGGTACTCGGTTATGGTCAATGGGGTCTCTTCTCAACCTATTATTCCGAAGGCTGGGCTAAGACAAGGGGATCCCTTGTCCCCTTATCTGTTTATTTTATGTATGGAAGCTCTTTCTACGGTTATCTCAGAGGATATAGTCCATGGAAGAGTGCAAGGGGTTTCGGTGGCTAAGGGGGCTCCATCAGTGTCTCATCTGTTTTTCGCTAATGATGCTCTTTTCTTTACGGAATTGGAGGTTTCCTCGTGCCTCAATTTGAAACAGTCTATTGATAAGTATAGCTGTGCTTTGGGGCAAGTCATTAACTTGGGAAAATCGTCCATTTGCTTTTCAAAAGGGGCATCTCCGGAGGATAGGGAAGGTATAAAAGTCATTTTTGGATATCCGGAGGGGGGTTTCTTCCAAACATATCTTGGGGTCCCAACGAGAGTGCAACGAAACCGGACTGATCAGTTTGGTTTTATAATTGAGGAGATTCAAAGGAGGTTGGACTCTTGGAAGTTTAGGATGTTATCCATGGCTGGCAAACTGGTGTTGATCAATGTTGTGCTAATGGCCCTACACCAACATATTTTGAGTGTGTACTTGGTGCCGAATACGGTTGTTGACAAGATCAATGCTTGCATTCTTCGATTCCTGTGGGGCAAGGCAGACGGTACAAAGTCTATTCACTGGAAAGGTAAAGATGTTGTGTTTACACCTAAAGTGGCTGGGGCCCTTGAGGTTCGGCATGTGGGTTGCTATAATAAGGCGTTGATGCTTAACAAGCGTGGCGCACATATATGAACCAGGAGTTACTTATTTCAAGAATTTGGAAAGCAAAGTATGGAGTGTCATCGCCAATTGATGGGGGAGAGGATTATAAGGCTCATGCTGGTTGTTCAACTACTTGGCGCGGTCTAACCACAGTTGCTTTGAAGGTGAAGGATCGAGTTAGGTGGAGTGTGGGTAAGGGGAATAGGATCCCGGTCATGGACAAGAGGTGGTTGCCAAGGGGAAATCTCCATGTTATTGAGGGGAGGGAGGACCAGGTTAGCCAAGTAAAGGTGGAGTCCCTGGTGACTAGGGCTGAAGGGAACCGTATGAGGTGGAGATGGGAGTTTATGCAACAGGTGTTTACTAGAGATACAATTGAGAGTATTGAACAAGTGTTCCCCCCGCAGGAGGAAGTGGAGGACATGCTAGTGTGGGCGGAGAGAACAAAAACTAGGTATACAATGAAAGAAGGATATTATGAGTTTTTAAAGAGAGATTCTAAGGTGGTCCAACCATCAGAGATTGACTCCAAATTCTTGAAACGTTTATGGCACGCGGATATGCCTCCAAAGTGGAAAACATTCTTATGGAGATGCGCTGTTGATGCACTTCCCACTGGGGAGAACCGTTTCAAAAGGAAGATTACTGAAGAGGGAGACTGTTGGTGTGGGATAGGAAAGGAGGATATGAATCATCTCTTTCGAGGTTGTACAATTGCTACCCATATGTGGAAAGGTAGCAGATTAGGGATTATTCCTGATGTAAATCCTTACATTGGTTGGTGGGAATGGTTAAAAGGATGGGTCATTTTTTTGTCCAAACAACAGGAGGTGGAGGTGTCCCAACTCAGGGAGTTTATTGGGACAATGTGGGCTATATGGAAAGCAAGGAATGAGGTGTGTATTGGCAAAGAACGGGTGTCAAAATTCTTTCTAGAGAATATGATGGGGCGGATGCATCAAGAGGAGGGTAGATGGAGAGAGGGTAGAGAGGCGGGGTGTAAGCAGGGTAAGCATGAACAGGAGGAGGAGACAGTGGAGTTCTCTTGGGGGAGGAATGAGGAGAGGGAGGGACATGGGATTTTTCTGATAGATGGGGCTATGCGTAATGGGGCTACGGATGTGGCGGCTGCTTGGGTGTTTATACACCAGGGAGTGCAGTTGAGCCAGGGAGTCCGGCGAGGAAAGGGTGAATCGGTTGTATTTTGTGAGTTGCTAGCAATCATGATTGCTTTAGAAGAGGCGATGCAACGGGGTTTAAGGATTGTGTCTATTTGGTCTGATTCCAAGGTAGCTGTGGAATGTTTGTTAAATGAAAACAGGGCTCCGGTGGATTGTCGAGCTCTGGCTTTGGGTGGCAGGATTGCAACGAGCAATTTCGAGGCTGGTCAGATTCAAAAGGTTCCAGGTCAGATGGTGCATCCAACACACAAGATGGCTAGACATGCTATTCGTAGTCTTGGTTTGGTTACCTAATTCAGGGAAGTTGTTTGTGTTTAGTTTGGTTTAGTTTTTTTGTTGTTGTTTGTTGTTCCTTGGTCTTGTTTGAAAAAAAAAAAGTGCATTTATCTGTGGAGCCCATGGATGTATTAAAAAAAATATGTAGGAGAAAAAAAAAAAGAAAAGGGTGAAAAAGGCACAAGGTCATCATGTGAAGAGAGAATAATTGCAGTTTTTTCTTGATTTAATAGCTGCTACTTTGTTAATAGACTGGCAAAAACAAATTCCCTTCATCAGATTCTCCTCCCCTCTCTCTCTCTCCACTCTCTCTCTTGCTGCATCCATATCTAATCTTTATTGCTTTCCACTGTCAAACACACAAGCAACCATATCCTTTTCAAAGCGAAGGTGCACTGAAACTTATTTTTCCCCAATTTTATTCTACACTCTATCGAGAAACATTCGGGCTAAATAAGGATGACTTGGACTTACCTTATTTGAATCCGAGACATTAAAGTGGCAGAGGAATTTGTACATTGAACACTTGTGGAACAAGTGGGCGATTGTCGGGAATTTTCCGACAATATTCAATTACATCCGAGTACACAAACCAACGTGGTACGATGTTTAAAGTCTTAGCGAGAAGATTTGTTAATCAGTGTGTAACGCCCCAACCAATAATCAGGGGATTACTCATATTTTATCTCATTTAATGTTGTTTTAGCGGAAGCTTAAAAAGCCGAGAGCGTTACCGCGACTTTTCCAAATAAGCAAAAGCAAGACTTTTCTAATATGACCAAACAAGCAACAACAACAACAACAATAATAGTACTAAAACTAATAATAATAATAATAATAATAATAATAGTAATGATGTCAATATTAATAATAACAATTCCTAATTGATAACTGCGTTTCATGACTATGTTTTTGGGGGTTTTTAATAGTGAATTAGGGATAGTTTTGAGTGTGAACCTTGATTTTTATTCCAATTTCCCTACTACACTTGGTGTTGTTGTTTTTGATGTGAATTTGTAGGTTTTGAGGCCAAAACACCAACTTTCTCTCAACTTCAGGCAAGAGTGAATATACCACGGACCTCTACATGTCAAACCCAAACCGTGGTACAAATTTGGGATGGAAAGGAGCAAGAAATGACCGGGCAACAGCAACCTCGGGCAGCCCGAGGTGGTGGCCACGGTCCGTGGCGATTCAACTCCTTAGGCCCAACTCATTTTTTTGCGAAGGAAAGAAGAAAGAAACGAAACAGTGGCAACCACGGGCAGCCCGTGGTGATCACCACGGTCCGTAGAAAAGGGGGCAAGCGGCAGTTTTCGCGAGTAGAAAAGGGGGCAAGCAGCAGTTTTTCGATATTGAGTCATTTTCTATCAGTTTTCCTTCATTCTTTGGCCGTCAAGGAGAGAAAAGGGAGCCCTAATACTTCCATTCTACTCCTCTCCCCCACCATCAAGATTCAAGACCGAATCGATTCAAGAGAAACCAAGATCAAGATTCGCAAAGGAAAGGAGCGACGTTCGCGGAGAAGGTTTCACCCCGGGATCGAAAGGCTCGACGGGTTGTATTCTTCGCAATTCTATTCTTTCTTTTCGATTTCCTTCTTAGTTTTGAGATTCGATTATGATGTTTAGAACTTGTTTTGTGCTTTTCATTGAATATGAGTGAGTAGTTTCTTTGAATTCTAGGGTTTTGTAACCCGAAACAATGTAGTTTTGATTGATTGTTATTAGCTTGTGCATGAATTCTTGCTATGAATCAATAGAAGGTTGTGTTTTCCATGTTCGTGTGTGTTCTCTGAGCGCTCGAATACTCATGAGTTAGAGATTAACCTGAGAAGTACTGAAAGGTGAATTAGGGTAATCTGACTACCAACCTGTCTACCTAGGTTTGCGAAAATTGAAAAAGGAGTAGTGAACTAGGGAATCATTAGATAACCTGACTTTTTAAGGCCTTCAATTCTGATTAATCTAAAAGGCACACGAAAGTTGTTGATTAGGTTGTTTAGAATAATTCTATTTAGCATCGAAAGGGCGATAGAATTCAGAGGTTGTCGATTCTTGATTCGTTCTTGAATGTATGATTGTGCAGGCTAAGTTTTAGTAATTGAACTCATTGTTAGGTTAGCATCTCCCTAGAAATCTTTCTCTCTTGATTAGAACTCTTTGATTGATTTTCCCTGCTTTATTAGTTTTATTAGTTTGTTAAACCTTTTTCAAAACCCAAAACCTGATTAGCTTAGCAATCGAGAGAGAGATTAGTTTTCTGTGCTGCTAAGTGAGTCTCTGTGGGATCGACCTTGACGTGCTACTACGTACACCGTGCGCTTGCGGCCCTGTCACTAATAATAAAAGTAATAATAATAATAATAATAATAATAATAATAATAATAATAATAATAATAACAACAACAATAATAGTAACAATAATAACAACAAAGACAATAATAATAGTGACATAAACAAATATATAACATTGAAAATTTTAATTTAGAAAACGATATTAATGCATGCATACATATATATAATTTATTGCACATTCTCATATATATATATATATATATATATATATATATATATATATATATATATATATATATATATATGAAATAATGTGAGATATATTCCAAAAAAAAATGGCAAAAGCCAAATTACAAACCTAATTACATAGCATATCTATGTATTTTGTTTGATCTTTAGAGTTTCTAACAAGGAAAAGAACTCTATCTCTAAGGTGATGCTTGATGTTGTGATATACTTGCTCTGAGTCTCTTCTGATGTTCTTGAATTCTTTGAAATTCCGCGCTAGCCAAATATTGTAGATGTAGGAAACACAAATGGCATAAATTATCTGTTCGGTGTTTATTACCTTTGAGATTCAGGAGTTTCCGACCCCATTCTCCCCAGTTTGCTGCAGTAGGGATTTTAAACCAAGTGACCATATGCTCCCTTACTACTGCGGCAAAACTGCAGCTATAAAGGAGATGTTCAATAGTTTCAGATTGATGATCGCACAGAGGGCAGTTGGGCTGAATGGCAGGGATGTGCAGCCTTGTTTTCACTTGAAGCCTCCCGTGCATTGCCATCCAGGAGCTAAAAGAGTGCCTTGGATTATTGTATTTATTCCATACAAATCTTGCCCATGGCCATTTGGTATGCTCACCTATCAGTGCCTTATAGCTAGCCTTCACAGTATATTGTATATGTGAGATATCAGCTCCTTTGATTTGTTCCTTGATAGAACACAATTTTTTGAAGTACCAACACGCATCCGCCTTAAAACTTAACTATAACTTAAAATAGCCATAAAGCATAGAATGTAAAACGTAAACACATCAAAATATGCAAACAAAATAGTGAGCCGACTCTAGTGAATTTTCATAAACTTAGGTAACTGCTAGCTGGTTCAGTTTGGAGCTGGCGTTTTCCCCTTCCCCTTGGTATAACTTAAAATAGCCATATATAAAGCATAAAATATAAAACGTAAACACATCAAAATATGCAAACAAAATAGTGAGCCGACTCTAGTGAATTTTCATAAACTTAGGTAACTGCTAGCTGGTAAATTTCAGTTTGGAGCTGGCGTTTTCCCCTTCCCCTTGGTACCTAAAACAAAACATATTTAAAAATAAAACATGAGACGGATCGGTTTGAAATTCATTTTGACACTATATTGTAAAAATATTAAAAAATATAATTTGACACTATAATGTAAAAATAAAATAATATTTAGGTGAGCTCGATTTGAAATTCATTTTATTTTGAAAACGAGGGAGAGATGAAGCATTATAAAAAACTTGATTGCTCCATTATTATTATCTGAAGGGAAACCCCCGATCGGTTCTTAGGCCAATCTATATGATATGAAATGTTGTAATGCAACCATAAGATCCTGTCATTAACTATGCGCATATCTGAGTCGGTTACTAACTCAGGCTCCGGTACCGGGTGTGCTGATAAGGGTCAACAATTTAATATGACAAAATATATTATAAAACCAAATAAATGGTTAATTGAGCATACATGTAATTGCATATTTAAATAAAATCAAATAGTTGATTTTTGACGATATAGTCATCGAATTATACCTTTTTCTTCCCGAAGATTGATAAATTTCTCCTTACTTTGGATAAAGGATTTAAGTAACCAAATCTGAATTTTAATTTAATAGGGAATTAATTTTTAAGAAAGAAGAATAATTAGAGGAACTAGGAATTGGAAGGAAATTAGGTATTTAGAAATTACCACAAGATAAATGGGTTGGTTGGTTAAAAGGCCCAAAAGCTTGAAGTAAATAAATAAAAAGGGGCTTCCCCTTTCTTCTTCTTCTTTAATGGAACGCCAGGGAGGGACACAAAAAGAAGAAACAGAAACAAGGACGTTGGGGTTTTGGAGGACGACGGTAACCACGAGCAACGGCGTCCAGCGGCCAGAGGTCGGAAACGATGGTGGAGGACGGAGGTAGATTCGGTCGGCTTCGCAGCTGGCGGTGGGCGACGACCGAAATAGGAGAGGCAAGCCCGGTTCAGGTATGTCGGCTTGTGTTTTGGGTCGATCTGTCGGTGGTTTTTGGGGTGATTATGGGCGGTGGTTGTGGTGGTGGTAATGGCTGGTGGCTCGAATTCAGAGAGATAAGGGTGGGTGAATATTTGTTTGGGTTGTGATTTTCATATTAGATTTAATTTTGGGGGTGCCATGGCGATGTTGGTGGAGGTGACCGCGTGATTGTTCTGGTGGTGAGTTGGTGGTCTTGGCAGCGATAGGTGGTGTCGATGGTGGTGGTTGATAGTGGTCGGTGGTGGTGATTGGTGGTGGTTGCCGAGAAGAGGGAAGGGTGAAGGGGAATGAAGGTGTGTTTGATCGTTTTGGTTGCTTCTCCTTTTATAAGTTTCCGATTTGATTGCAACACCCATATTCATGGCTGACAGTTGCATTATTAAACATTATTGGCAAAGATGTCAACTATGGAAGCTTTTAGCAATGATGGGATAGGAACTTCGGAAAGTTTGGTTTGTTGGGAAGCATAAAAAGGTATAAAGCAGCTTCATTTTTTATAAAAATTCCCCTGTTTTTAGGATCTGGTTTGGAATGGAGAGTTTATGTGTATTTTATATTTTCAAGTATTTATTACTTGTATTAAGCGGTCATAGAGATTAGGCTTGTTATTGGTATAATCTCTCAAGACTATTGGATATTTATTGGAGTGAAGGAGTAAGTAAACTCTATTTTGATTAGTAGAAGGAAAGGGGATTCACATATCCTTAAATAAATTTACTTAGTAATATTTTATGGATTATTGGACATCAATAATAGCAACTTTGGGGGTATTGGAGACTAATAATAAAAACTATTTTCTTGGACACTGCCCAGTACCAACTATCGACCTATTTTCCTCCAACAGTACACGTTCGAGTTGTTATGGTTTTAACTCATCAGAAGATTTTGTGGCTTCATAATGTGTGACGTGGAAGGTGGAGCTCGGATAGAAAATGTTGATGTGGACACTAACATGTCTTCCATGTCACCCATTATGGAGCCACGTCATCTTTTCGATGAGTTAAAACCATAACAACTTGGCGGTGTACTGTTGGAGGAAAATAAGTCGATATTTGGTACTGCTAGTATCCAAGAAAATAGTTTGTATTATTAGTATCCAATACCCCCAAAGTTGGTATTATTGACGTCCAAAAATCTTATTTTTATTCGGGAAGCGTTGCGATATAGTTCTTGATATTTAAATAAATAAATACGTACATAAATAAATACATGAATAAATAAACAAAATTTGTTGACACTTAATCGACGATGTGAAAATGATTTAAAACATTTAACTAAAATAATTAAAAATTATGTTTGTTAAAACTTGATTATGATTTCTGGGATGTTACATTGTGATTGAACAGTTCAATCACAGTCGTGTTAGGTGGTCTTACAGGATCATACAAGCGAGTACTTCAAGACAAGATTATGTTAGAAAGAGGTCGAAACAATAGTTTATTGATCCTGGGGGGAGGGGGGGATATCCCAAAAGGGTGCTAAAAGGAGGCACCATAGTGGGTGGCAAGGGCCACCACAGTTCGAGATGGCTCTGCTACGGTTCGTGGTGCTCTCCTGGCAGCAGAATTTGATTCTGCTACTCACCACCGTCCGTGTTGAACTGCAGAAAGTGTGTCCCACATCAGTGGATTATCCTTCTTCCTCTCATCCTCTCCTCTATAAAAGGGGGGTCCCTTGGGATGGAAAAAATTGTCTTTCTATCCCAAGTGGCCATTGTAAAGGCTACTATCTTTATTTGAGATTAAGGGATACCGGGAAAATTTTCCTTTTGAAAGCTTCCGGTTTTAGGATATTCGAGGTGATTCTCGAGATCCTCCCTAAGGAAGGAAGGGCAGACCATATAATTGATACGGTCAACATGCTCTTTGACTCTAATTGGATCGGGGTCAAACGGTTTAGCAGCCATGCCAAAATGTGATAAATGCAAATAGACGTCTCTCTCTCTCTCTCTCTCTCTCTCTCTCTCTCTCTCTCTCTTTCCCCCCCCCCCCCCTTTTTTCCTCTCTTTTCGTTAATTTTCTTTTAAACCCTGGATTCGTAGGATGAAAAATGTGATAAACGGAAAGGTATATGAGGGTGATGATAGCTTGATATGTCAGACTTGGATGTTAAGGCTAACGAATGGCTGAAGGAGATTTTCAACTCAAGAGTACAAGCACGAGATTCTCAAACAATGACAACCAAATAGATGCATCTTATTGAGTTCAAAAGACAAGCATATCACAAACCGACTCAATGCCTCCCCTAACTAACTCTCAAAACATAATGCTCAAAGGAATTGAGACCTCAGCTAACTGCAAAGTCCTCTTTCTGTGGTGTTGCCTTTCCCTATTGACTACTCCTATAGGGTCGTTGCCCTAGTTGGCTTTTTGTGCTGCTTTTGCAGGTGTAGTTTACCTGACCGGTTCATAACTTCAATATTATTCTTTAAGGTCCAACACTTCTCGATGTCATGTCCCTTACACCCATGATAGTGGCAGAATGCATTGTCATCCTAGCTTGGGTACTTCGTTTCTGGCTCTGGTCTTGGTAAAGGCAACTCAATCAGGTTTTTCCTTAAGAGATAAGCCAAAGCATCGATGTAGGTCGTGTAGAGTGGAGTGTAATGGTCGTAGTTTAGTTGAATTCCTGACTGAATTATATTAATCTCAACGCTCTTAGAAGGGTAGCTGGGTGAACCAGTAGCCCTCCTATTAGGTCTGGAATTCTTCAACGCTTGGGCGGCAACCTTCTCATTGTTTATGGTCTCGAGTTGAACGCAAAGGTCCTTCAAGTAGTCGAAGTCCTTGATCACATGGTATCCCAAATGCTAAGTTAGGCTACTCTTGAGACTCTGTTTGAAGTTGGATAACTACAAGCGTAGAGGTATAGTCTCATTGATGTGAGACAACTTTGTGTGCCACCTTTCGAAGTAATCTAGGAAGGACTCGTCTTCCCTTTGCTTCATAGTTGTTAGGTCATCCACTATGGTCTGCTTTTTTGGGATACGGTTGTAATGATTAATAAAGGCCTTAAACAGCTTGTTACAGTCAGCCTAGACTTGAGGTGACAAGGCATGGTACCATACTTTGGCTTTTCCATCTAGAGTGGATGGGAACACTGTAGAGTACAAGTCAACATCAATCCTATTGAGAGGTGCCAATTGTATGAACTCCTTGATGTGGTGAGTAGGATTCTCAGATGATTTGAATTTGATGTTTGGCACTTGAATTTTATCAACAACCTTAATGATTGGGTGGATAGGCAAAGGCACATCTATGTGCTTGTCAGTAAAGGCCGAAACAGTGCTCATTATCTTGGTAAGACTCTCCAGCTTTTGTTCTAAGGCCTTGACAGTTGGATCTTCGGTAACCTTGAGAATTTCTAGAGCTAACTTAGATTTTCCTTTGAATGATCCTGAACCTCCTAGCTCATCTCCCATAGGTGTCTTGGTGAGTTCAAAACTCAGATTCGTACCCATGTACTTCTACCACTACATCATCTCTTTTAGTATTCAGACCCAACTTCTCATTGATCTTGATGATGGCCTGTAGCATGCCATCCATCACCTGTCGTTGCTCATGGAATATGTTCCTGATCTTTTGGTCTTGATCCAGGGTGTTTGCAAAGACTAGGCCTTGCATCCTATAGTAGAGATCCTCCAGCTGTTTTGAGATGTTAGCTTCAACGCCTTGGACATGGATCTTCTGGAATCGTTCTTCAGCCATTATGTGAGTTCTAGCTTAGGTGGTATATGGGTTGTAGTTCAAATTTGGAACCATTTGACCAGTACGCGGATCTCTAATGCGGGCAGGAAGTTTAACTCCTATCTTGCCTGTATGAAAATTTGTTAGTGACTCGATAATTGACTCTGACACTTTCTACCCGACGAATACATGTCTTAGAGAACCTATTTGGGACCCTAATGGACTTGACACTTTTATGCTGACACAAGGATGACTCGCCCACTTTCTGGGAGTGCATGACCTAACTCTATATAGACCTAACTTAATGATATACAACATGAACAACCATTGTGTCTTTACTTGGATCGAGTCATAAGAAGTTTATGAGCTCAAATCCAAGTAAAAGATGCAATGGGATTCAGACACGAGAATATCGTAAAGGACCGGACAAAACCTACATATATGATCCAAACCTGAGAAACCCGATTGGGCGATCCAACACAAATCATTGGGCTAAAAGGAGCCTATGACTTTTGCATGGGCCACAAAATAAAGTAACCAGGTCAGAGATGGGCCCACAAGGGAAGAGGGCTCATTTCTTTGGTTCATCAAGTGATTCTATGCGAGCTAATGCGATATCCAACACCTGACGGGCTGACTCAACTCTTTTATATGTTCATTTTTTTTTTTTTATAAGATGTCTACGACAAGCACATAGCATACAAATGAGTTGTGAATCCTAACCAAAGTTTTAAGGTTTATGGGTTACTAAGTTTGGAATAAGATAGGGTGTCACATGTTCTCGCCTCGATGCACTTCACCTATATGGAATTTACAGGTAAAGTGTGTGAGGTGTTGCTTGTCGGACTTCAAGGAAGCCTTGGAGTATAACATGGGTGAGAGGAGAGACCAAATGTTTGGCGTTGTAGAGTATATCACTCAAGTAGTGGATGCCCGCTCTCGGGACAAATCCTAGGTTAATCCTAAACCAACACTTTTGTGCTCCCCTGTCAAAAGACCTGGGAGTAGCCTGGTATGCAAGTTGGCTAAAAGAATAATAAAATTGTGCAACAAATCAACTTTCTCCTTTTTACAATTTCAAACACATCGATTTTTTCAAGTTTTACCCACTTTTTAAGTTTAAGTTCTTAGTGGAGTCGCCAATCTGTAGGACCCCGAAAAAAGGAAAGATTGTAGGCCTTCTTTTCCGTTGCACTACTTAAGTTGTGATTGAGAGTCGACTAAGGTTGTTCAATCCTTAAATAAGGATATTTTAATTTTTTATTAAATGTTTTGATCTCTTATGGACCTTATTCATGCCCAATTACTTGAAATTACATCAAATTATTTTAATAATACACCAATAACAAACCATTCCCAGATTTAGGTCAAGAAAGACGTATGGGCCAACAGGTTGGTCTCAAGGCCATGCGGGCATGAGGAGGTCCAAGCCTGGGCCCATTTGTCTTTGGCATATGGAAAGGCAGCTAGAATTTGATCATGGCCGCATGGCATTGGCCAAATTCTACTCCGATTTTCCTTAGGTTGGCCTATGAACGTGGATATTGGGGAGGTATTGGTTCATTTTTAACTAATTCAACGTAATAAGCATGTACGTTACGCAAGTTAAGGTAGAAGAAGAGGAGTCACCAGTTGATTTAAGGAAATCAACAAACCAAAAAAAAAAAGAGAATATTATAACTCTAGTCTACGAACCCTAATTCTGAGCCCGGTGGTAAGGTTACGAATCCGAGAATTCAAGAATTCTTGGATTCGCCTGTTTAAAAAAAACAGACTCTACTAAAATCGAATTTGAAATGAAAGAGAGCGGGGAGAAGTTTAAAAGATTTCACAACATTATATTCTAAACATGCAAAATATGGTGCATATTCACAAATTATTATACAAAGATGGTTTTGAGAGTATGATTACATGATTATGAGATGACAAATAAACAAAATAATCAAACCTTGCTTGCTTGCAAGTACCAATGGAGAACAGTTGAGACTCAAGATGACGAACTTCGATATTGTACTCACTCGGGAACTTTTGTATGGGAATAGGATATGGAGTATTGAGAGAGAGATGGGAGAGGATTAATGATGGAAGTGTTGATGGTGAGAGTTTTTGATGATTTTGGTGGTGAAATGAGTTGTATTTATAGGTGAGGAAGGGAGGTGATGGAACGGAGAGAAATTAACATGATCCACCAATCCCCCATTAAAGTTATTTGATTATGGGATAAGAGGAGATTAAGGAGTGCATGATTGTTGGGATTGCATGGATACATGGATTAGGGTATGTGCTTGAATGCTATCTCACACGGATTGATGACCTGGCTTGGATACATGGATTAGGGAATTTGTTTGAATGCTATCTCACATGGATTGATGATATGACATTTTTTTTTTTGTATTTTTGGGGGTTTTTTTCTTTTGTATTCTTGCCATTTGACTTTTGCATGCTAATTTATTGCATATGTAAAGTTTATCTAAAATATTTGGTACAAAATCTAGTGTCTACAGTTAGGTCGAAAGTAGAACGTGCTAACTCCGTATGACGCGTATTAATTCTAGAAATCATTTTATTTTAGGCACGATCTAGACCGTTCGTTTTAGTGAGCTCAAGTGTATTCGTAGAAGTGAAGAGAATATTATCAGGTAATGTCTATGCCCTAATCCCCACTGAGATGCACTTTATGTGTTTTATGGTTTTGAATGTGTTTTGGAATTTGCATCCCGAAAGGGGATTTTATGGTGAAAATTGATTGTCAATTTTGGGTGTTGAATTATGTTCTTTGAGTTAATTAAATGTGGATAGTCTTTTATGGGTAATTTGGAAATGGTTTTGGAAATTGGGATTGGTTGATTGAGACTTGCAAGATGTGGTATATTAAACCTGACTAATAATTCAAACGGGACATAAATGCGGGTTCCAGCAACGTCCCCGTAGACCAGAATGTGGTATCCTGCAAGGGAGTTGTCAAGAGATCATGGATGCCTGATAAGTGCTACTTCCCCAGGGTTAAGTGTGTGCATGTGTGTGAAATGGATGACCATCCGTATTATTGAGATTGTGCTTGATTGAGATTGAGAATGAGATTGAGATTAAGATTGTGATGCTATTGAGATATGATTATGTGAAGTTGTGGACTTCGAGGACCAAATAAGCAAAGGTTCGTCCGCTTAATAAATATGTGAAAAATTGTAATACCCTGGGTATATGATCAAAGTGTGGCTTAAAGGGATTAAAATGACTACTTATATCACCAAGGTGCACCTTCTTTTATGGTAGCTCATCCGTTGGGAACTCCTCAGTTAAGCGTGCTTAGCTGGGAGTAGTCCAAGGATGGGTAACCTCCTGGGAAGTTTTCCCAGGCAGCGTGTGAGCGAGGACGAAGCATGCTGGAAAGACTCGTGGTGATTTGTGGGGCCAGTCAGCGATCCTTGAAGCGGTTATTGGTAATGTCCGCGGCCCGGGAGGGGCCGGGGCGTTACAGATGGTATCAGAGCCGACCCGCGACCGTGAGCTGCGCCAGTGGACGGGAGAGCCATGGGCAGTCACCTAGCGGGGCAAAGATTCTGGATTGGATTGTGGCACAACGAGGACGTTGTGCGCTTAAGTGGGGGTGATTGTAATACCCCGGGTATGTGATCAAAGTGTGGCTTAAAGGGATTGAAATGACTATTTATATCACCAAGGTGCACCTTCTTTTATGGTAGCTCATCCGTTGGGAATTCCTCAGTTAAGCGTGCTTGGCTGGGAGTAGTCCAAGGATGGGTGACCTCCTGGAAAGTTTTCCCAGGCAGCGTGTGAGCGAGGACGAAGCATGCTGGAAAGACTCGTGGTGATTTGTGGGGCCAGTCAGCAATCCTTGAAGCGATTATTGGTAATGTACGCGGCCCGGGAGGGGCCGGGGCGTTACAAAAATGGTTATGGTTGGTTGGGAAAGAAAATAGATTGTGAAAAGATTTGAATTGTTCACTTCTCCCCCTAAAATGAATTGAAATGAATTTTTTTTAAAAATTGTTTTTACGGTTAGGGGTAGACATTATTGAGTCCTCCTCATGTTTGAAATGTCTTGTTTTCAGGTGATGCATTCTATGATGGGAATAGGAACTAGCAGTGAGAGCAATCGTTAGAGTTGTTTTGGATAAAGAGTTTAGCTGTTTTGATCAGACTTGAAATCTTTCAGTAGGTTCTTTATATTATTGAATCAATGATGTTGTTTTATTATTAAATCGAAGTATTAGTTGGTTTTGTTAATCTCTATTCTTGCCTTGTATCTCTTCAGAGGTACGGCAGTGACGCCCATTTTCTTTTATTTGACTTTTCCGCTGTTAATCCTTGGTCAATGTTAGGTTTGATCGTTAAATATTTGACTTTTCCGATGTTAGGGTGTTACAGTGGGACTCCTAATAGTTAGGATTCCTTTTCTGCCCCTAATTGGGGTGGACTAGATTAGATTGGATCCACCAAGGAATATGTTGAGTGGCCACGTGCATCAGGAATGCTTTTGCGTTGTGGATTGTAGGGCTTTGTGTTCATTCGCAGTTTTGTGCGGATATATTTGTCATATCTACAGGGAGTTGGGACTTCCTAAACCCAAGAATCTAACGAGCTCTCACCTCGATCTAGGTTTGATATTCAAGGTTTTTAGTGATTGAAAGACACAAAGACTAAAAAGATAAAAGAAAAGAACACAAAGAAAAGGAAAAGAGCTCGGAGGTAATATCGGGCCGACCTAACGAAGAATTAAACCCGGATTTCATGGTTTTAGAGGTGATCGGTATTTGGTATTTAGATGTAAAGATTGCATAAAAATCTAGCATCAACTTCCTTCGCCAAAGTGGTAAATTGATGCATACCTTTTAAGTCCCGTCATCACTCCCATGCATGACGGTACTTGATAGTAAAAAAAAATAATCCTAGGTAATCAATTCCCAATCCCTCTCGCCAGAGTTACGATTCAGAATCGATTAAACCACCCTAGAGTTCCAAGTTGATGTTTGAAAGTATCCATAACCTCCCAGCACCCTCTATCCTTCAATTATCGAGTGGAAATTAAAACTAGGGTGGAACATCTATTTACCTCATTAATCACCCTAATCTCACTTATCTAAACTTAATCTCCCAATAGGGGGCCTAATTACCCCCTAACCCTAGAAAATCTAGCGACTAATCATGATAAAAATCAAACTAAGAAAAAACCCTAATACCATCTAACAAACCTAATAACAATTAACCCTATAAACCCTAAACAGACCTAACCCTAAAGACTGACCCTAAACCTATTCCTAGTAATCATCTAACCCTAACTAATGACGAAAAACCTAATAACCCTATTGGCACCCACTGTCCTAAACAAATACTATCCCGACTAAAACCTAAAAAAACCTTAACAGATGGACTAAAACAACCCCTACAAAGAGACCCTAAAACCGACTACTTAAAACTATTTACTGGACAAAATAAAAAAAAGAAAAGACAAAGAAGAAAGGGACGAAACAGAGCAGAGAGAGGAGACAGAACAGGGGAAGGAGGGAATAAAGAAGTTGAGGAAGAACGGCAAAACAGAGCAATAAAACAGGGGCAGAAAATCGATTAAAAGAAACAAAGCATCACAAAACCAGAATTAACAACATCAAATTCAAAGAGGGAAGAGGGAAAAATCAGAACAATTCGCATACACTAAAAATAGTGGAATTCAAATACAATAAGAACATGAAAAGGATAAATCTAAACCTAAAGCATGAAGTATAATCAGAATACTAATCTACCCTAAAACAAGAACAAACCCTAACGATGGAGGCATGGGTCGTCACATCCCCAAAACCAACCATAAACCTTCAATTTGCTCTTGTCTTCCCTTTTATACTCGAAATCGAGCTTCAATCTCGCAATCTTGACCCTTGAAACCCTTCAATCTGGACAATGGAGATTTGGTTGAAGATGGTTAAGCCTTGTTAATGGGTACGCAATGGTAGTGGTGAATTTGCTCGTCTTCTTTTGCTCTCCATTCAACTAAATCTGTTATAACAAAAAGAGAAAGACAGTGAGTGAGAGATATCGCGATAAAGAAGAGAAGAAGAAAGAGATGAAGAGAAGAGAGAAGGAGATGGGAGAATGAGAGAAAGATGAAGAGAGAAGGAGGTGGAATTGAGATGGGGATTTTCAGCGGTTCTGGGAAGACATAGAGATAAGAGAAATAGAGAGGGATGAGGGAGAAAGGGGCGAAGGAAATGCAATGGGAAAAAGAAAATGAAATAGAATCAGGGAGAAGAAGAGAAAAGGGGCGGAAAATATTATGGAAGAAAATGGTGATTAGGGGTTTGACTAAGGGAATTCAGTTGGGAAAATTTTGAAGGAAAAGGGAAAGGGGGTCGGGTACTGGGTAAATGTGAATTATTGATCTTTCAGGGAGGTGACATGTGTAAATGTCAAATTTTTATAAAAAAATCGAACTACTGTCATTACTTGTTCTACTGAATTGTTCACTAAAGATAACATCATTGTTCACCATACGATGTTCTCTAACTTGAACTGGATTGTTTACTGACATTAATGTGATTGTTCATTTACTTAAACTGTGTTGTTCACTTACTTCAATTACGTTGTTCATTTACTTCAACAATATTGTTCACTGAATTTGTATTACATAGTTTATTCTAAAAAGTTTATATTGTTCTTCGTAACTTGTTTGCTCACTTGAAAGATTAAGATCGTTCACTCATGAAATCAATTACAAGTCGTTATCTAATGAACAGTTATTGTTCTATCATTAGAAGTCGTTAAAGTTATTGTTCACAAGCTAAATCAATATCGTTCACTTTTAGAAGATCAACAATGATAAATTGAACAATGCATAAGAAGAACAATGATAATATATATAATGAACAATGGGCTCATGTACATTGAACAAAAACAAAGTGAACAATGGAAGCATTTCTAGTGAACAATCATCAATTATCTAATGAACAGTTACAATACATGTAGTGAACAATCTCAACCAATATGGTGAACAAGGGAATTGACGATGCCAAACTGAGTCAGTGAACAATGTCCTTTCTTCGGCCGTTGGTTGTTATTCCCGAGCAACGCAACACAACAGTATGACAATTTATCCTGTGAGGACCAAAACTTCTTATCTGTCAAAAGATAGATTACATAGACCGATCAGTGAGTGAATAACCATGAATTAGTGAGTAAACAATCATGAATTAGTAAGTGAACAACTATGAATAAGTGAATGAACAACTATGAATCAGTGAGTCAGTTCGATTTTCATTCAAGGAATTATAAAATTGTTCACTCAGCAGGTTTAAGTTGTTCACCCGCAATACTATGTTGTTTATTAATGTCAAAGATTTGAACTTTTGAAATTAGGGCAGTTGAAACCTAAGAATCACATATATTATAGTACATGCAAATTGAGAATTTGGGAATACAGGTGCATGAGTTAACAAATTCGGAAATCTATGACAAATCCATCCATTTTGTTCAGCCAAGTTATTGACTCTCTTCCATTTACACTTTGTATCCAATATCCCACTAATCATTTGCTAGACGTAAAACCGGTCCAGGTTGAAAGCAGATCATCAGAAAGCCATGCCCCATTTTGCCACCATCACCCATGCTTTTCTTTGACGCCACATTGGTACGTTCATTAATTTGTAAAACATTAAGATGAATACCTTGGATCACGTGCAAATAATTCACAAATTTCAATGTTCTTGGCCCAGTCAACTTCATCTGCCATGGTAGAAGAGTAGAAGTCATTGCTTACAGCAAAAACAGAGTGTTTGAAGCAATCAATTCATGTACAGCCGATGTGGTTTGCTCGATTGGTTGCTCGTGGTTGGGGCAGTGGTGGCAACGACGAGAACGAAGTAGGAGAATTGACGGCGTTGCGATGTGAAGAAATTAATTGCTGAACGAAAGTGGCAGTTTCAGCAGAGCTTCTGAAAATATAATAAGGAAGGTGAACGGTTATATAGGGTTTTATGCAAATATATTTTTTTAAAATGCAATCCAACATGGAAAATCAACAGCCATATCAGATATGGAGCATGTGCTCCAAAAGCACATCATATATATATATATATATATATATATATATATATATATATATTTCTGGGTACAAAGGGTGAGGTTGGAATTTGTGTAATTTTATAAGGGCATTCTTGGTATTTTTCATACAAGTAACAATTTTCTATTTTCTTTTAAAAAAATCCACAACCAAATAACTAATGCTTAAGAGCCCATTTTAAGTCATTGTATTAATCACTATACCTTAAATGTGAAGATCTCAAAAAAAAAAAAATTCAACTGTTGAAATGAACAGTTTCAGTCACTGTTGCAGTGAACAGTACTTTGAGGATATTTCTGTCAAATAAGATGAGAGTAGAAAGGAGGGAGTATTGTATATCTGTAATGGTCAGGAGAGACATTTGGCAAGACAAAAGAAACACGTAGCGGTAAGAAGAGGATTGTTACTCCTTTTCTCTCTCCAACCTGCAATTCAGCCTAATTTGTCAAGGCAAAAAAATATAATTCTCACTTTCTCACTTTTGTCTCCTTTTTACATCTTACATCGATTTCAACCTACTTTTCCAAGGTAAATGCAGTGTCCTGTTTCTCAATCCTTTTTCCTTTGTATATCTCACACATGATGCATCCCTTTTCTTTCTCCAGTCTACATTTTAGCCTTCAAGCAATCAATATACATTATTTGGGTAGTTATTGAAAATCAATGTTCAAAATTTGATTTTGTTAAATTTTCCTTTCGTCGAGATCTTTATCCTATTTGGGTAGTTATTGATTAGAGTATTTGCTTTTGACTTTTGTATTGATTTAGATGCAGAGGTAGGTTCAGAGACAAACCATATTTGAATCTTTGTGAAATCTCAGTGTGGATTAGTGTCTCATCGGCTAATTAGGTCTGATAATTAGCAATTGTAGATTCGTAAGTATCTAATCCATTATTGTGTCTCAGTTTTGATTAATTAATGGTTTAGGGAGAGTAGAATAAGGGTGAGTGAATTGCTTTTTAAAAAAATGACCTACATTGGAGTGGAATTTCAGCAATTGGTTGGATTTTGTGTTTGTTGCTTCCAATATATCTAATTTTCTTCTTTGTTGTGTCGGTAGAGAGTTCATTATGCATCAATTGATGTAAGGGGCATGAATGTGAAGTATTGAACTTAAAAACCTAAACTTAATCGTGGAAAAGATGGTAAGACCTAAAGTGAAGATAAATTGACATAATTGATGGAAATTAAATAAAACCTTAATTGAACAACAATATATAAAACTTGCCAGCTATGTCTCATGTATGTACTACTGTGTTGGTATGCCTTTCTTGGTGTTTACGTAATTCACAATTTTAGAATCAATCATACATGCTTCGAAACGTGAAGGTTGCTATTTGATTGTGTAGAGCTTCTATCAAGTTAAGCTTGGTTGTTTATCAAAAGCCTTGTTTGCTTATATTTAAATAGTGCATGCTTTAATGAATTTGCATGGCATGATATTGTTCCAACTCCCAACTCACTTACTGTGATAGACAATGTTTGAAGCTTCTTGAGAGTTGAGAGTGTATCATTTGAAGAGAATTTTGTGTTTTATACAATTATTACCATGTTACTATGTAGCTTTTCTGACTCTTGACACTTGTTGAGAAACTAAGAAGTTAAAAATAAATTGCATGATTGTATTAATTAATAAGCCAAACTCCCCCCTCATAACTTCTTATATGGTGCAGTGAATATGAATAATGATTAGTATAATTAAATAAAAAGATGTCATAGTCATTGATACAAAATGATTCTTTGAGCACCCACCCAACTTGATTTCTATATATTAGACACATTAATTGAGCCCCTGTTGCAAGATTAAAGAAATTCCATTACAGATGAGATTAAATTCATTAAATGAGTAATTAAGTTTGAGAAAGCAGGAGTCATTGTTTCATGACATTACAATCTCAAGGACTAATTAAGGTTAAGCATGTTGGCCCTTTTTGTAACTATCAAAGCACTTATGGCTTAATCAGAGAACTGCTATGCACGGGTTACTTTGTTTTATTTATTATTTTTATTATTTTTTTGAAAGCTATTATTTTTATTATTAAATTAAAGTGAATTAAATAAATTAAATCTGCAATTGAATTAGATAAAATTAAATTGGTTTGATACTTCACCTATCTCTTCTTATTTGTTCTTTTTCTATATTTTTTACCATTTTTGCTCTTTTATTTAATATTTTTAATTTATTCCCATTTTACACCTGATGTGTAAGTTTTGTCATTTTAATTTTACAAATCAAATTGTTATCTCAACAATTTTTCACGTTGTTTCCTATTTATAATATTTGATTTTACATTGAAAAAAATCAATGGTTCATATGCTTTCTCGCATAAGATCTCAAGATGGAAGGAGGGAAGGGATATGGGTAAATATCAATAACTATAGATCCATGCGTTGTGCGGGGCGTAGGTTCTATACTGTATATTTTTTTATCATTAAACTAATTAATGAGATTTTTATGAAATTATTTTACTAGTAATATTTTATTATGAGTTTTTTATAAAATTATTTTATTACTTAATATTTATTACTTTGCAATTTAGTACTTAATAAAAATTATCAATGAGCTTTTTAAAAAGGGAGGAGGGAAAACCTTTGAACTCTACCTATGTAAAAATCATTAAAATGAGCTTTTTTTTTAATAAGGGGAAGGAAAAATCTATAGACACAACTGAATATAATCTTTCCTAAGACTCAACTAATAAAACATCCTCAATCATTAAAATGAGCTTTTTATAAGGGGAAGGAAAAAAAAATTACCTTAGAAATGCGATGTGAAGCGATAGTGGTATATATATGTAGGAACAATGGAATAGAGTATGCATTAATAATGGTATAATTATTGATCATATAACGGATAACAACAAAGAGACAATAAGGAAGATTTATGTATTTTTAATGAGCAATGAGTGAAAAATAACTTATTCTTTTTGACTTTTGGTATTTCTGTAACTGAATGTCATTTAGTTGAATATAATAAATCATATTTATATTTTACGTACAATAAATTGGAGTAATTGTTGTTTTTTACAATCTTTTGTTTTTGTTCAATAAAGTCCTTGGAAAATATGAGGAACTTAAAGGTTTAATTGCAATTGGATAATGATTTTCCAAAGTTTAATCAAAAATTGTAATTGTAATTAAATACAGATTAAATTGACACAGGAAATTTGATAGGTTGGGATTTACATGTGGCATCATTTGGTGATGGGTTGGGATTGACACATGGCATTTTCTTATTGTAGAGGGTTTTATTTTAATACAGTTAATAGATAGATAATTGTATATCTTGTGCGATGCACCGGAAATTTTTCCAAAGAATTGCTCTTGGGTACCCTCTGTTTTACGGAAACTATTTTTTGGAGATCATATTATTAAAAATTATAACTGGGTGATCAATGTTTCTAAGAATCTATTATTTGGGGACAATTCGCCGAAACTTACCGACGTTCGGTGAAATGTGTAAATTGACTGACCTGGCCCTGGTTACACAATTGCATTCGGAATTATTTTTGCTGATTAAGATTAACCTCTTTTTCACATAGCATTATTTAGAAATGGAAATTGGTCTCCTGCTTTGCTCGTCTCTCTGGCTCGTCTGAGCTCTCTCCATCTCGCATCTCAGCTGTTGTCCGTGATTGCCCATCTTGTCGCGCAATCCACCGTCTCTCTACCCTTCCTGATGCTGAAGGTTGCTGAAATTATATGTGGGCTTCTGAAATTTGCCAAATTTGGGGAGTTTATTTTTCAACTTTGGAATTTTCTAGGATGCTGGGATTTTGGAATCTCTGAGGTAATATTTCAATTTTTCTTCAATTTCTCGTTCTCGATTTTTTTCTTCTTTGCTTCAGGAAATTGAAGGTCATCAAATTTAGGGGAAATCATTAATGTTGGATCATCCAATTTGGGGGAAATCAAAGCATGGACTGGATGAGGGAGACACAAAGACAGATCTTGGCATTCAATTGGACGAAACAATAGGTTGAATGCAAAGATGAAAAGAAATCCTAGCAAACAAGTAGGTCCATGGCTGTAGCTAGAAATTGTTTGGGGTGAAGGCTCCTTTATTGTATCCATTGGTTCTTCAAGAACTTTTTGGTATGTGCTATTCGACACTTACTCTTGAGATTTGAATGATATTAGCAACCAAGTGCAGTGGCTCAAACAATGGGTGCAAGACAAAAACAAACAACCAAGGTTGGCGTTCTTCAGGCAGTAGCTTTGTCAAAAAGTATATCAGGTTATCATTTAATTTGTGATGAGCAGAATTAATAGTCTTTTGGAGTTCCTCAGGAAGTAGCTTTGTCAAATACATCTTGGATGCTTAGATACACAATGGCATTGGATTTTTCGAGTTCCTCGGTCAGTAGCTTTGTCAAATCAGCACCACAAAGCTTGTTTGCATGATCAGCCACATCCTATCTATCATAAATTGTAGGAACAACCTGTTGAAAGCTCCAATTATTCTTTGCTGGGCATGACAAGAAAAGAGAGATATATCGACACTTGATAAACAATCACACCATAAAATGTGAAGAACCAGCAATCACTCGATTCCAGCATATGATGAATCATGAATCTGTGGTTGAGTGATGTTTCGAATGTGCTGCAATAGTGTTGAAAAGGCTATATATTTGACAGTAAAAGGATTGAATACATCACGAAGGGTAGGTTAGTCATTTAACATTTATTCATAGGGGCAGGTCAATAAATCTACAAATTTCGCCGGATTTCGATATGTTCCGACAAGTTTGTCCCCAAATAATAGATAATTTAAAACATTGTTCACCCAATTATAATTTTCAATAATATGGTCACAAAAAACAGTTTCAGCAAAACAAAGGGTACCTCCTAGCAATTTTTTGAAATTTTTCAATATATATATGTAATTTGGTTTTTTTAGAGTAATTTAATAATAATTACCAATTCAAATAATAATTAGGAATTTATAAAAAATTATACAATAATCGTACTGTCATTATTTTTGTATTTGTTTAATACAAATTGTCTTCAAAGTTAATTTAAATAATATAGTAGTGAATATATGTATCAATGATATAATTATTTATCATATAACTGATCATATATGATATTTGAGTATGTAATAATTAATCAATGAGTAATAGTATGTGACTATTGAACTTTTGTCCATTGATTTGTTCGATTTTCATTTTATATGTTTTACCGTATTCTTTTATTTTCTGAAATCTATTCTTTTAAGTTCAATTGATTATATGTTCAATATAAAATATAAGAGATAGAAAGTGTTGATTTGGTTTTCATAACTGATAATTATATTTATTTGAATATATTAATTTACATTTATCCTTACTGTGAAGAATATTAAGAGTTTTGAGCTTTTAGTTGTACAAATTTAATTTAATTGTCATTCTTTATTTAATTAGTTGATTTAATTGTTATTATACTATTTAATTGTCATTAAAATTAAATTAGGTGGAGGGGTTTTTTTAAAAAGTAAAATTTGAGCTTTTTTATATCAATGACACGTGGCGAATTTGTGGTGACTCTGATTTTGTTTTAATATAATTAATAGATTATTCAAACATAGAGGTTACTTGTCACCATAGTATTTACTTTTCAATCATCACTCGGTTAGATCTACTTGCATTATTAAAAGAAATACATGTATAATGAGGCCATGTATGAAGACATAGGTTGATTTGATTGGATAGATAGCCGAAAAATAAACATTGAGCATTGTTAGCCGAAAAATAATAATCACTCTGTTCACTATATCTTAGTTGTAATTGAAACAAAATATCTAATATTAACTTCAGGATTTCAATCTTTTTTTTTTCAATGAAGGATCGCGAAAAATTCTATGCTGAAGCTGCAGAAATGCTTGCAAAAAAGTCAATCTATATCAAGTTTACACCTGGAGCGACGTTTGCAACCAGTAAGATCTTGAAATGGGTAATGAAAGAAGTATCTCTTGAAGAGCCATCTAAGTAAAGGTAAGAACATCACCTACTTAAGTATACATCAATTAAATACCAACGTTTAACAGATACATAGTACCATTGGCTACTTTAGGTGATGAAGGGAAGACTGCTGAAGTTTCTTTTGTTTGTTGAAGTTTCTCTTGAAGAACCATCTAATAATGGTATGAATGGCATCATGCACTAATGATGTGCCAAATACTTATGTTTAACAAATACATAGTATGACTCACTACTTAGATGGGAAAGGGAAGATTTTGCATTTTGGAGTCACAGTTGCAGTCATGTTTTGGTAAAGCTTTTTTTTTTGTTTGCTGGTGAAAATGTCGGTGAAAAGCTTTTGTATTTTGGTTTTGTATATAGTTTAGCTTGCTTTCATGCACTAAGTGATGATACTCATTAGTAGTTGTGTAAGAGTATCTAGGTAGGTGCTTAAATTATGATGAAACTTGTATGGATGTACAACTAATCTATGAATGTTCGAATGTTTGTGTCTCTAAAAAATATAATGCTAAAAAATATAATGCATATCAAATATCTGCAAATTCCTTCAACATTCTTAGTCAAACAGGGCCGAGTCAAACCGTGCAAGTCAAATTCTACCAATTTAACTTCAACCTTTCTTGAAGAAATACTATGAAACTGATTAAATCATTATGAATCAGAATGCCTCTTTCTAACAAGTCTAGAGTAATTTAGCCTGTGTCCTAGAAAGTAATCACATTGATTTTCACAGTATAGACATCACCCATTAAAGTATACGCCAATCATACTAATTTTTAACAAATGTTCTATGTCACTGGCTACTTTAGGTGCCAAAAACCTTGTAACTAATGTTTCTTTAGAATATAATGTATCTCAAAGATTTGTTATTGATGGTGTTGGATAAAAATTTTGATTTTTGTGATTGAGGCTCTTTAGCTATGGGAGGTTTTGATGATCTAAAATAATTGTGATCACTATCTCCAATAGGGGTATGTCGCATGTGCATGTATATATTTTCTGATTGGAGGGTGTCATGTGGATAAGGGTAGTTGTAAAAGAAATCACAGAGTTGTTTGTGGAAATTATCTTTGACAGACCTGTTGCGAGCGACAATAGTTACTTGTATGTGTGCCCAGGGCTCCTCACAGCTCTTCCACTTTTGCTTTTTCTACTACTGATGGCCCTAGCCTCCTTTGCTAACCAAAAATTGTTTATTAAAATGCTCTACACTATGATTGTTTCAAGTTAATTGATGAGTAGAAGAGGTTAGTCATTATGAGGTTGCTGCGTAAGTCATGGTGCTTCTTGGAATCCTTGCCCATATTACATCTCAATCAGATCCTCTGGAATATTGTGTGATGTTGATTTGGAAAGTATAGGGATTTTCTTTGGACTACCAACCTCTTATGTCATTCCCTGTCTCCATTTTTGCTCCATCGCCCCTCTCTCTGTCTATCTATATCTATCTTCTATCAAACTATGAGTTCATCAATGTCATGACAAGTTATTGATTCTAATAGTTTTAGTCTTTGATTCTAACATTAATTTTTGGCGTAATTGAAGTGCGACATGTGATTCAAGGAATATATGCTTTTAGTAGGAGGTAAAATTTACTGTGTAGTTATGAATTGCAACAGAGTGATCAACGTATCTTATGTTACTAACTTCATGTCAAATTGAATTTTTATGTAAGATGTAACTAAGTCTAGATGGATTTAGTGGGAGGCAAACCTTACATATGGATGTGTAATTATGGATTGCATGTTTTATGCTAAATATAAAGTGTATTAAAATTAATGGTCGCATGTTTCCCTATTAAATTAAATGGAATACATGTGTCATGCTAATTAAGTGTATTTGCATCAATATTTGCATGTTTAAACACATGTGTCATGCTAAATAAAGTCTATTTGCATTTATATTTGCATGTTTGCATGTTAAATAATGGAAAGCATGTGCTCATACAACAATGGGAAACATGTGCTCATGCAACACTATCCAAGTTTGAACATATAAAGACATACATATTCGATCAGTTACATGAGGTAATATAAGGTTAAGAGTAGACTAGATAAAACGTGCAAGTTTCTGGTTGATTTTAGCTGCATTAAAAGGTCAGCTTCCTTGCTTCACTCCTCCCCCTCTATTTCAGTCCTCCTTTGTTTAAAGTTTAACGTTTGATAAGTTTTTTGCTCTTTCTATATCTTCTACACAGACAAAGAGGGACATCGGTCATCAAAAAAGCTTCGAGGCCACCAAAATTCAACAAATCCCAGTTGAAACACTTTTTCTACTTACCGTTTGGTATGTCAACACTACATCTTTCTCAAATTTCAGATTACATGTGTACTGTTGAATTAGGTGAATTGAGTATAAAATTTCATACTTTAAAATATTCTTCTCGAGTAAGAATCTGTCTCCTTTCTTACTCTAGCTGTGGTATGCTTTTGTGTTTTTTAATAGCTTATCTTTTTGCTATTTAATACCTGCCCGACCTTACATGCAAAAACCACACGCCCTTACGAGAAATAAAATACAAATAAAGCTGCTTGATTAATTTAAAACCACTCAATTTAGACAAAGGATCATATTGTTAAGAATATCACATATATGCTTATCAATCCATGTTATATTGATATTATAATTAAACTATATATGGTTGCTTAATATGTCAAATTACTTTTAATTGAAAATAAGTTTTGTTGTCTATAAATTAGATTAACAATTAAGATTAGATATTTAAAGAATTTCTATCTTAAAGATTTTCCTCATGAGTCTCTCTTTCTTGCTCTGATAGTTTACAGAATGGACCCCTCAAAAATGACATTTCAAATTTCATACAAGAGCCTCCTAGACAAAATTGTGTCACTACTCAATTTGTTGCCGCCTATTTACATTGAAAGTTCTCATCAGCTTGAAACGGTTAGCTCTGTCATTATAGAGAATGAATATAATTTGACGCCCTTGATATTCCATGGAGTTGAAAAGGAAACTATAGTAGAAGCTGAAGAAAGTGCCTCCGTAGAAGCAGTTAATTACCTGGTTAGCACGTATGGTGTGATTGTTTATGATATTAATTGGGAGTCAACAGTTCTTTACAAGAATTGTGCCTAATTATATAAGCACCAAGTTCAAAGGTTAAGATCTGTCCTTGCAACTTGCACTGGCAGAACTCCAGCTTCTATTAGCCCGAAAAAACATACACCTTCAACATTATCGGTTACTGTTATGATGAACTTCATGGAATTCCTAGATCATCTTGATGATCGGTTAGATATCAAAGTTCACTCTTATGAGCATGCACAATTTCCTAACAACTTATGCTAAGCATGCTTAATGCTAGAATATTCGGGATTTATTCATCATCAACATTATATATTGAGTGAAACTTGCAACAACCCACTGGATGCAATGCAAGATGCTGCAAAAAAAAGCTATTAGCTACTTACAAGTTTGCCACCAGTTTACGGTGCATGATGTCAATTACAATGCACTCCAAACTGCGTGGTCTAAATGCTACCACAGGCGTATAAAGTGTCAACAACTACGAACTAAGATTTATGAACGGGATAACAAGAAAGCTATTGTCAAATACGTTGAACCTGCTCCATCAAGCTTTCCCCTTAGAGCACCTAGAACATTCACATCATTAGTTGCTCCAACACTTCCTCCATTACCAGTTCCTTTGGCAATTCCTCCAAAAAAGCGAAGACTCACATACGAACGTACAAGCCATTCAGAGTAAGATATATGTGAAGCTTTTATAAATGAAGGCATAACATCATGCAAACACTATGCATCAATTTGCATAATCATCTGTGGCCTTCTTTTTTGCCTTATGTAATCATAATATGTAATAGTACCTTAGAAGATCAAGTTACTCTATGTACTATGTAATGTTTATGTGCCTTGTAAACGTAATATAATCTTTTCTGCTTTGACTTCTCCCATTTTTTAGCACAACATGCACCCTTTAATATAAAAATTGGAACAATTTAAGCATATCTATATTCTTATACCCCTCTATAAGGTAATCTTTCATATTCATTTAAAAGTCATGAAACTATTATTAAAATCTTACACAGTGCAGTAGTTTATCAATTGCTTATCTTTTTAGAAACAAACATGTTTTATATGAATAGTATTTATCAACTATATTCTCTACATGCCTAAGATTTTTATATTGATTGATGTATATTTGTAGGTGCATATTCCACTCAAAATGCAATATGGCCAAACAGATGAAGATGAACATGTTTCAACAGCCCAGATAATAACAACAGACAAAAATCCACCAGAATCTCTCCCTCCTACTCCACTTCCTCTATGCTGCAGACATCGGTGTAACCAGCAAACAAGACATGTAGAAGATTTCAATAGTAAACTATCTGCTAGGAAAAAAAATACAGAAAAATAAAGCAAATAAAGGTAGTCTTCCAGACCATAGTGACAAATCAGCACCTATGCTCAATCAAAGACAACAAGATAGACTTAGAAGATACAAGGAGAAGCATATCAAAGAAATTACAAAAAGTTGTGATGACACCGTGCCATGTTTCTGCAATAGACGACGATGCACCCCCACAGTGCCCACATTGCAAGAATCCATTGACAGAAATTCCACATCCACAGTGCCCACATTGCAAGAATCCATCGACAGAAATTCACATCAGAGCACATCTAAACGCAAAAGACCGAGAAAAGCATCTTCCACATTTGCATATTCACCAACAACTCAAACACAAACTGGTAATTTCTATCTCCAAATCATTTAATTATAACTTAGAGGTTGAACATATTTGTACATTTATTTTTTTAAATACATGCCTTCTAACATTTTACTACAATGCTCACACAGAACCAACAACAAGCAAGAAAAAGCACAAGCGCAAAACCAGTATAATCTTATCCTACCTATCTTATCTCATTTATTTTTACTTGTAAACTACTTTACATCTATTATGAAAATTTGGCCAATTTGGTGATCATACTGATTGGTTATACAATACTTCGATGACACTATTGATGTATATATGAATTACTGGGGACTATTTATTTCTTTCATGTAACCTGACATGCAAACTTGTTGTGGATTGTGTAATGTTCCTACTAACTAAACTGAATTGCAGTTTTCCAAGACTTCATTTGAGGGGAAAAAATTGCGATTTAGTACATTACCCTTTTCAAGGTCAATTGTACAATTACATACCTGATCTTATACCATTGGATGGCCAGCCACCAAAATACCTGCAACTGTACTTCTATGACCCTCAGCTTGAAGTTCAAACCAAAGCCGGTGTATTCGATGAGCTCAGAGCAGATGTGCTTGCTCAATTGATCTACATTCTCCAGGAGAACCCATACACCAAATTTTTTAGATCACTGAGAGAGTTTATGATTGATGACTCGACAAAGATCACTATAAGCCAAAATTTTGTCCCATATCAAAGAACGTTTAACTCACCCTCCTCCGATGAAGTCGTTGGAGTTTGGGTTGATTCATCTGACACTGCCACACCACATGGTCAACATACACTTGTCCATGGCAGGTCAAATAAGTCACATCGAATAAAACATTATTATGGATGCTACGATCCTCTGCAGTATCCTATTATATTTCCCCTTGGAGATTGTGGTTGGCATCCAGGATTGCAAATGGTTGCTCAAAATGTACGCGAACTCACATTCCAGCCAACATGAAGTAAACCAACAAACTCGGGACAAACAGAAGAAAGCATACTTATGCAAGATCAAACAGGCAACACACTTAAATTTAATTAACAACCATCTCTTTATATAAAATAAAAATACTTATCAAAACAACACTCAATGATATCTAACATAACTGTTTCAAAATAACTTCTTCCTTATTGTCCAGGCTGTGATCCAGATGAAGCATTCAATACCAAACGGTTATCATGTAGAGAGTATTACGCATATAAATTGCAAATAAGGGCGGAGGACAAAAGTTATTTGCTTAAGATGGGCAGACTCTTCCAACAATACATAGTTGACATGTATGTCAAACTCGAGAACACTAGACTTGACTTCTATAGAAACAATCAGAAAGAGATCCGGGCTGAGTTATATCAAGGTATTCTCGATAGTATAGAGCAAGGAGAAACGGAAGCTCAAAATGTCGGTCACCGTGTAATACTTCCTCCGTCATTTGTTGGTGGCCCAAGAGATATGAAACGTTGATTTCTTAATGCTATATCTCTTGTGCAGAAGTTTGGGAAGCCAGATTTGTTTTTGACCATAACATGTAACCCTAAATGGCCAGGGATCCAAGATGAACTTCAACAATATGAGAAAGTTGAGAACAGACCAGACCTTATTGCAAGGGTATTCCATGCTAAATTGAAAACCCTCTCAGACCAAATAATGAACAAGGAGATTTTTGGCAAAATTGCAGCCAAGATACAAGTTGTAGAATTTCAGAAGAGAGGATTGCCACATGCACATATTCTTATCATCCTAGACAAGCAATTCAAAATCAAAAAGCCAGAAGAGTTTGATAAATATGTCAATGTTGAGATACCTACAACAGATGATATGCACCTTCGAAATTTGGTCCTCACCCACATGATGCATGGTCCATGCGGTCTCAACTTCCCAAAGTGCTCATGCATGGAACAAAAAGTTTAGCAAAAGGTATGTAGGTTCAACTATCCAAAAGCTTTCGCTGAACACACAACCACCAGTGCCGAATCATACCCAATATATCGCAGGAGAAATACTGGAGAGAAAATTCAGATGCGAGGAGCTGCACTTGATAATCGTTGGGTTATTCCATACAATCCGTACTTGCTTGCAATGTTTGATTGTCACGTCAATGTCGAAATTTGCTCCATAATAAAAGCTGTCAAATACCTATACAAGTATGTATATAAAGGACATGATAAAATCTCCTTTAGAATCTCCTCTCAAAGTGAAGATGCAAATGATGAAATTGCAAAATACCAATCACCACGTTGGATTTCACCACCGGAAGCTGCATGGCGAATCTTCGGGTTTGATCTTTACACAATGTATCCTCCAGTAATATCAATGCCAGTCCATACCCCAAGTATGCAAACTATTCAATTCTCAGACAAAGAAAATCTTGAAGAAATTCTCAACGATGAACATCGAAGTATGACTATGTTGCTTGCATTTTTTGAGGAAAATTCAGAGTTGTCGCCAAACCGAAGATATTTGTATCAAGAATTCCCGGAACATTTCATATGGGATGCAAGACATAAGCAATGGAAAGAAAGAAAAAAGGGAAAAGCAGTAGGTCGGATAGCCTATGCATCGCCATCAGAGGGTGAAAGATTCTACCTTCGGTTATTACTTGCCAACATCAAGGGTCCTACATCTTTTCAAGACTTGCTCAAAGTTAATTGAAAAATATGTATTTCATTTCAAGAAGCAGCAATGGAGCACAACTTGCTTCAATCGGATAGCATTGTTGAAATGTGCATGGAAGAAGGAATTGCAGTGCAGATGCCACATGCCCTTCGCCGCTTATTTGCAACAATCCTAATCTTCTCTGAGCCACCAAAAGCAGAACATGTATGGTCAAAGTACTACGAACACCTATCTGAAGACTTTCGCTATGCTGCCCACAACAATGAAGAAGCATGGGTTCTGCACCAAACAGTTACATCAGTACAAAAATGTCTTAAAGGCATGGGAAAGACATTATAAGATTTCAACCTATCAGACTTATTAGAAAGAGCTAATTGTCTGATTGATTGGACAAAAGATGTAAGAGATTCACTTGCTGCTCCAATCCCAGACAACTTGATTCATGCTCGAAAAAAACTCAACCCAGGACAGAAGATAGCTTATAAAGAGGTAATGCGCCATGTCAAGCAATCAAAACCAGGTGCCTTTTTCATTGATGGACCCGGTGGTACTGGAAAGACATTCTAATATTGTGCTTTATATGCAAGAGTTAGGCAATTTGGAAAAATTATTTTGCCAACAGCAAGCTCCGGCATCGCGGCAGCTAATATTCCAACAGGAAGAACATCACATTCACGCTTTAAGCTACCGCTCGACCATGATACTACTACCACCTGCACTGTCGGCAAACAAAGTAGTCTAGCAGCCCTTCTAAAAGAATCTTCACTAATCATTTGGGACGAAGCTTCCATGGCTCATAGGCACCATATCGAGGCATTTGACATACTCCTTAAAGATCTATGCAACTCAAACGAACATTTCGGAGGAAAAATTGTGGTGTTTGGTGGAGACTTTAGACAGGTCCTTCCAGTGCTCCCTCATAAAACTCAACAAGAAGCTGTTGATGCAAGTTTGGTCAGCTCTCCAATATGGCCCCAACTGAAAAAAAATCAGCTTAACAGAAAACATGATAGCTAAAGAAGACCCTCGATTTTCAGAGTTTCTTCTCAACCTTGGCAATGGCAAGTTACAGAGAGACACCATCGCACAAATTAAAATACCAGCATATCTACTGCCATTTGTTCAGACCACCAGTGCAGAATTATCTGAGGTCATACCTGTCATGTTACCACCATCTCAACAGTGCATAGACCCTGATGGATTTTCAAAAAGAGTTATTCTAGCTCCAAGAAATGATGAAGCAGATGCCATCAACGATCTTATAATTGGTGAACTTCCTTGAAAACCTACTACATACAAGAGCTTTGACAGTATTGATGGTGAAGACTCTGCAACTTACCCACCAGAATTCTTGCACTCATTATGTCCCTCAGGTATTAGTCCTCATGAACTTACATTAAAAGTGAACTGTCCAGTCATTTTGTTACGAAATCTTGACCCCAACAGTGGATTGTGCAATGGAACCTGGCTTATTTGCAAAGCATTCTTTCCAAATATTATTCAATGTACCATTGCAATAGGACACCACAAAGGAGAAACCGTCCTGCTACCAAGAATACCCATGAAACCATCACCATCATCTAATTTTCCAATCCAGTTTGAGCGTCGACAATTCTCCATCAAATTGTCTTTTGCTATGACAATAAATAAATCACAAGGTCAAACTTTAGAACAAGTGGGCATTCACCTCAAAGAACCATACTTCTCACATGGGCAACTGTACGTAGCTCTATCAAGGGCACGAAACTCCAATAACCTTACAATTTTCTGCAACAATGACTCATCTACAACACAACAAGAAGCATCCCTACAAAACGTTGTTGCCTTTGAGGTCCTCTTCCGTGCAAATATTGAATATTGCACAGGTTAATTTAAAGCTACTACTATGCACCCTTCTTACATTCTATTAAAGTTATATTTTGCTCCTAAAATGTCCCACTGACAACATCTTCTCTTCTTTCAAACTCTACATTACAAGCATCTGGGATCTAATTCAACCTCAACCCTGGCGAGGAGAATACACTTTATTTTGATGTTGGTCAAATACTTGATCTTTCTCACTTCTATGATATATATTTTGAACTAGATTAACTTTGACTTTTAGTTCCCGATTATCATGTCCATATTAGTTTATGTTTTACTGGTTTTGTATTACTACTTGTTTCTTTTTCTAATTTCATGTTAATGTCACTAATAGTTTCATTAGCTGGTGATCACTAGCTGTCAACGAAGGCATTGAGAAGAATTTTGCTTTACATGATGGACACCTACAGATTCCACTAATGTATTTATGCTCATTCTATACTCATTCTTTATATGTTGCATACTTGCATACATTAAGTTTGCTATAGTTTATATATTGCAAAATTATTTTCATTTGTCTTACTTTATATTTTTATTTTATTAACGGGCAATGTTTAGACCCAATTTTGTGTCTAAATACCGCCTAAATCCTTAGGCTTTTGACTTGTTTCGTAGCTTAATTTAATAACTTTTAATGCGTTTTTGGTAATTTTGTGGATTTCGGAGTTTTTACTCAAAACGTGTTAAAAAGGGCCTTTTTTCACCTATTTTGGGAATCCTGAGATTTCCCGAGTCTTGGTCGAGTCGAAGGTGAAGGAAACAGAAAGGACAGACATGTCAAGAAGCTCGAAAGGGAGTAAACTTGCTGAAGATCATTGAAACGTAGCCCCCGCCACGCCTATGGTAGCGAGCGCTACCCCTCCCAACGTCCCTTGGCTGATTGAACACTCAAAGGTGTAGCCCCCGTCACCATTTTTCTAGCGGGCGCTACACCCAGAAGAAACTTTGAAGCCGAGCTTCACCGTGGCCACGGTCATGTTGACCGCAGCCACGGTGGGATCAAGCTACGCCCAAGGGAAGAAGAAGTGAGAGCCGAGCAAGACCATGGCCACGGTCAAGTTGACCGTAGCCACGGTGGGTTCACGACTTGTCTGAGAGAAGAAGTGGCCGAGCAAGACCGTGGCCACGGTCTTGGTAGACCGTAGCCACGACGGTGCGAAGGAGCAAAAACTTGTCTGCCCTAAATCGCTAGACCGTACCCACGGTCCAAGGGCACCGTGCCCACGGTGTTGCGAAGAGAAGAGAGAACTTGCCTGCACTACGCAGGACCGTGGCCACGGTCCCCTGCAGACGCGTTTTCTCTGTTTAGCAAAGTGACGAGTTTTGAGTAACAAACTTGGCTTTTATATATTGGTTTTAGGTCTTTTAGTTGAAGATCATCTATTATCATATCTTAGCACATACTTTATCATACTTTTATCACATTTAAGCTTTCAATTAGAGTGATTAGTGAGAGTTTTTACTTAGATTATTGTTCTCGCACTAGATTCTATTGGATTCCTATTTGAAGTTTGAAGATTATTCTTATTTTTGGAGAATTGGAGCTTTATTATTCTGGGGTATTTCCTTTGGCATCGAAATCAATGAGCATTTCTTAACCTTTCTCTCTTTAGTTCATTATTTACTTGTTAATCTGTGTTTTTTATTGGTGTTTGGTTATTGTTGTTTATTGTTAATTTGATTATCCTTTTAAGCATGAATGAAGTTGTTAATGTTATTAGCATGTTAGATAGGATGTTTAGAGGCTAGAACCCTAATGGGTTAGGGAGATTTTAAGGATGTGAATGGTATATTAGGATTAGGTTAGCAATTTTAGGAGTAATTTGTAGTAGAATCAACTTCCCATTCCTATCCTTCCCTCAAGTAGGATGTGTTTGGGGTATGAAAGACCTCGAATACATCCAACACTTGAGTTGGAAGGTTGGCATTGAGATAATTAGTATTCAATTCGCGAAAGCGAATAGAAGCTAACTAGAGAATCTCGTTCCTTTAACCCCCCGGGTCTGTCGATGGACTTTGGGGAAGTTAATCCGGATTATCCTTGAAAAGGGAAATCCAGTGGGTTTATCTTAACGGAATTCTCATTTGATTCTGCTATCTTATTGCCTCCTAGTTGTGAAACCTTTGTACTAATTGCCGTTTGCATCCCGAAGTCTCCCGGCACCCATTGTTTCCCCTTTAAGACCGAACCTTAGTGTGTTTGTCCTGTTTTTACCCTAAACCTCTCTTTATTTCATGATCGTAAACCCTACCTAGAGTCAAGTAGTCATAGCTAGGGTCCCTCGCTCCCTGAGAAAGAACAATAAAAACCGAGGTTTACAAACCACGTTAGAGGCAACATTTGTTGTTTCATTTCCACGGAAAATAACTGTTGAGGTACATCACTAGCACACATGGGTTTTTTGCTCTACATATTTCAAGCCCCCATTCTGGGTTGGTTTCAGGTATCAATTAATATGTCTCTGTCTCAGATTTCCCTTTATTATGCAAGAACTCCAACTGTTTGGGAATAAATTCTCTGTTTGGGAGTAAAAGAGATTTTGATTGCTATTATTTTGTTCTTCTAGATTGTTGATTTTGTGGCTTTTTAGTTAAGGGCCGGGAAAAAATAATGTTGGTATTGGGGATTTACGACTTGCATGTCCCTCATAAGGCACATGATCTAGCTACCAAATTCAAGTCCATGCTTGTCCTTGGCAAGATTCAACGCTTCATCTGCACTGGCAATCTTTCCATCAAGGTATGTTTATTTAGGTTTTAATTTTTCCTTTTTGTAACGCAAATTTGCCTCAATTCACTTGGTTATTTATTTCCATGCGGAATTTGTGAAGGAAATGACTGTTTCTTAGGTTGTGAAATTCAGATAACACCCTGAAATCAATATAGCAGATAATGAAAGTGAATCTGTTGTTTCTTTGTCATTATGAGGTTGTTGCGTAAGTCATGGTGCTTCTTGGAATCCTTACCCATATTACATCTCAATCAGATCCTCTGGAATGTGATGTTTATTTGGAAAGTGCAGGGATTTTCTTTGGACTACCAACCTCTTATGTCATTCCCTGTCTCCATTTTTGCTCCATCGCCCCTCTCTCTGTCTATCTATATCTATCTTCTATCAAATTCTACTTAGCATTGTGGCATTTTTTCAGCCGAATCACATCCGCAATTCTTCCAAAGTACTACGTCAAGTAAGTCTTATGGTTACATGTCATCTTGTTCTATTTGGATTTCCCTATTCATATGGTTTTATGATTGATTTTTTCTAATACATTGTCATGTACATATTTGGTGCAGAACATCTACACATAAGATTCAAGCAGCAGTTCATCTTTAGACAACAATTTTTCTTTTATCAATCAAAGTTTTATATCAACTTTGTCAGTTTCATAGATCTTATAAGATCAACTCTTCATAGTTCATGAATTTTAATCGATAGCAATGAAGTTATGAATTACTAAAGTTTCATTAATTGCCTCCTAGTTGTGAAACCTTTGTACTATTTGTCGTTTGCATCCTGAAGTCTCCCGACACCCATTGTTTCCCCTTTTTTACTGAACCTTAGTGTGTTTGTGTTGTTTTTACCCTAAACCTCTCTTTATTTCATGATCGTAAACCCTACCTAGAGTCAAGTAGTCATAGCTAAGGCCCCTCGCTCCCTGAGAAAGAACGATAAAAACAGAGGTCTACAAACCACGTTACACAAAATGGCGTCGTTGTCGGGGAGCAAGCGCACCTAGCTTAGCTCTTTGTCTTTAGGTTGTTTAAGATCATTTCACTTGCTAGAGAACTTGTTATCCTTGGTTATTATAAATTTGATTTTTTTTTGTTTGTTCCTTTTGTGCATGCGGACTCGATATCGACGAGGCCAAACTCCTATAACTCCACTGAATCTGAACCCGGAGACATTATTCGCCAAGCAAATGTCGGCTCGACACGAAGAAGACAACAAAGGGAGCGAGAGTGTAGGACCCCGGAAAAAAGGAGATGGAACCCTTTTCTCGCGTGATGCGCTACATTTTGTGATCGGGAGCCGACTAAGGTTTCTTAATCCTTAAATAATGATATTTTTATTTTTTGAAATTCATTTTCGGGGTGATGAAACTTTATTTTTTTACAAACTCGTTTTTTATTATTTAAATTATCCGGAAAATTACACAAAAATAATATCTAATAATTTAATTTTATTCCAATTGATGAATTAGGGCCCAAAAAGAAAACAGACCACCAGAATCTGTCAAAGCCCGCCTAGGGTTTGACAAATTCAGGCCGTCCATTGATTCAGTCAAGGATAAAATTGGTGGAAATAGCTGAACCCCTCCTGGGGTTTAACAATTTCTGGCCATTTTCTCCTTGGACCAAACCCTTTTTCACATTGAACAAAAATTAAATCATTTGAATTAATTTTGTATAGGACATCCAATATTTTAAATAATTAAACGAAGATATAAAAAAAATTAAAGAGTCGCCAGCCGATTTAAGGAAATCAACGAACCATAAAATAAAAGAAAAGACTCCGGTCTACGAACCCGATTTCTAAGTTCGGGGGTAAGGTTACGAATTCGAGAGTTATAAGAACTCTCGAATCCGCCTGTTTATAAAAACAGACTCTACTAAAATCAATATTTGAAAAGAAAGAGAGCAAGGAGAAGTTTGATCAATTTCGCGGAATTATTATTCAAATCATGCAATATAAAACAAAAGCGGTTTTATTTTACAAAATATGTACAAGTACGGAATTTAAAACAAGAATTACATGATTAAATACGATAATTTAAATAAAAGAACCGAACCTTGCTTTGGTTGTAGCGGCGATGAAATCGATCCCTTGAGTTGCCCCTTGATTTGAAACCCGAATGAGAAATATGGATGGTTTAAGAAAAATGTAGTGTGGATGGTTATATGGTAGTGAAGAATATGATTATGGTGATGATAAAAGAATGGAATTATGAAGAGAATTTGAGAGAATGAGAGTAGAGTAGATGATGGTTGTTGATGATAGTTAATAGTAAGAGTTTTCTGATGGTGAAAGTTGATGAAATGAAGGTGGAATGGAAGGGGTATTTATAGGTGGAGGAGTATGGGTTTTGGAGGGAAATGGTAAGGGACATACCCCACAAAATCATCCATTAAAGATCAAAACCTAGACGGGGTATATGGGGTCAAGGGCAAGTCAACCACGTGGGGCAAAAATCAAGGGATCCAATTGCATGCTTGCAGATTTTGGCGCCAGCTGCTTCAAAACCTAGGCGGGGTTTAACTATTTCATCACACGGATCGCTGACCTGGCGTAAAACGACGTCGTGCATAAAAATAACCAAACCCCTCCTGGGTTTTAACAATTTCTGGGCCGGATTTAAACCCTAGGCGGGTTTTAAGCATCCTGGGCCGAGGCGCGCGCCTAGCCTGCTTCTGCTGAGTGGGCCATGAATAAAAACAAACCCCATTTGGGTTTTAACAATTATCCCGGATTTATTTTTTTGGGCTTGCATATTTTTTATGAGTTGGGTTTTATACCGGTACAAATTCCGGTGTCTACAGAGAGCCCCCACTTTGATCGAGTCCGAATAGGACGAAGGTCAAAGCAGTCTGAGAATATGACCTTGGTTTACAAAGCCTGATTTGATGCTTGGAAGCTGAGTCCTGCATCGCGGTTGCGGGCGGTATGCGCCTCCTTTGAGATGATCTCGAGCAAGAATGATGCTCTACTCGTTATCGGTCCTGATGCCGATGGTTCAGGGAATTTTCTAGTCTTTCTCAGTGTCGCTTCCAGTCTTTCCCGGTGTCGATTCCAGTCTTTCTCGGTGTTGCTTCCAGTCTTTCCCGGTGTCGGTTCCAGTCTTTCCCGGTGTCGCTTCCAGTCTTTCCCGGTGTTGATTCATATTGGTTCCAGTCTTTCCCAGTGTCGGTTCCAGTCTTTCCCGGTGTCGATTCCAGTCTTTCCCGGTGTCGGTTCCAGTCTTTCCTGGTGTCGATTCGAGTCTTTCCCGGTGTCGATTCCATTCTTTCCCGGTGTCGGTTCCAGTCTTTCCCGGTGTCGATTCATATTGGTTGGCATTTTTTATACCAAAGGACTTCATCAGGCGCATTGCTGATGGCCTTGGGGGTCGAGACTTCATCGGGCACGATGCCGATGGCTCGGAGATTGGTACTGCATCGAAACTCTGCCGATGGCCCGGAGATTGGGACTGCATCGAAACTCTGCCGATGGCCCGAAATGATGATAGCAGCGACCTCCTGTACGGTTGCTAGGTGATGGCGGTTCCATTGTTGGCAACCTGAAAATTATGAGAGAAAAGATCGAACATTAGTTTTATTGAAATAAAACGAAAGAGATTCGACTTTACCTGCGGGCCGCAAAGCCGGAGTATGGGCTCCAACTGTGGGCCAAAAGGAAAAAGAAATCGGCCTGTAGACACCCCAAAACCTAGGCGGGGTTTGGCTTTTTTACAGGGCCGTATCCGCCTTTCAGGCGCGCTTCAGGCGCGCCTTACGGGCGTGTCTTCTAGGGCCTGAAAACCTAGGCGGGGTTTGTGCCTTTTCCCTTTTTTTTTCTTTTTTTTTCTTTCCTCGTTGAAGGTATCAAAGTGGGTCTGACCCACTTGTGGTCATAAATGGGTCACGTCACGCTGCCTCTCTTTTGGGTGACAAAAGGATAACCTCTTAGATTTTTTACCAATGAAATGCGTTTGTCATCTCGAGGTGGTTACAAAAACGAGTGGCTCACACTCACCCACTCTTTCTATAAATTCAAGAGGTTTCTTTCATCTTCTTCACATCCTCAATCCACTCATCTCTCTAGCTCACTACTTCTCTCTCTAGAAAGAAATCTTGAAGCAAATTTCGGGTTTGAAAAGATGCAACCTCGTGGTCACCGCAATCCTCCTCTTGCGCATGCGGCGGCTTGGCCTCATGAGCGGTCCTCGCGCCGCAACTTTGTTCCCACCATGGAGGTAGCTCCGTCTGAACTTATTGTTGAATCTTGGAACCACGCTTGGTTTTACCGTTCCCATGGCAAGGTAATTCTTTTAACCTTTCTCTTGTACTTAGTTTAGCGTAAAAATGAGCAAGCATGAATTTATTTTTTCATACTTTGTCAATTTTTTGCTATTTTAAGCATGCAAGTTAGGATGCAGAGTAATCCACTTTTGCATTTGGACCGAAAAGATATCTGAAAATTGCTCCCTTGCCAAAATGGACCAAAATTGCATGCGTTCTGGGCCAGTCAAACAAGCGGTAGCCCATTAGGCGGAATTAAACCCCAGGCGGGTTTTAATTCCAGGCCTACTGGGCCGTTGCTCGCTCCAGGTTGCCTAATTGGGCTAGGCGAAGTCAAACCCTAGGCGGGTTTTGACCCGCACCTTTTTTTTTCCCTTTGCTGGGCGCTGCAAGGGCCGCACCATGGGCCTATTTGAGTCAAATCCTAGGCGGGTTTTGGACTCAATTTTCCCCAATTTTATTGCTGAACCGGCTTGGGCCGTGTTATTTGGACTTGCTTGTTTGTTTCATGGGCCGTGGCTGGGAGCCCAGTGTCCGTGCTGGGTCAAGCTTGGGTCCATGAAATTATGCTTAGAGCCCCCATTTTTAAAATGATGCCTCGAAATTCTACCCTTAGGAGGATAACATGAAAGCTCCTGGTGCCTTAAAAGATCCCCTTAAGGTAGCGAAAACTATCCCGGGGAACTTCGTTCAAGAGACTTTGACCGCAGCGGGATTCATGCCTTTTTGGAAATGCTTGGAGGCCTGGAAGAAAAGGACGTTTCGTGCTATTGGTCGGGCGATGGCGGAGAGGTTGTGGGATTCCACCAACACATTCCACTTCCCGGTGGGTGAGATGACAGTCACACCCAAAGACTTTGTCATGATAACCGGTCTTCCTTGGGGCGGGCAGGACGTAGTCTTCGACGCAGATGTTCCTCCTGTAGTTCTGGATTTTCTAGCTCCAGTGTCTGCACATCTGGGGCGTCGTCAGGGTCTCTCTAACCTTGCTTATAAACATTTTGAGATGACCGTTCGCGATGCGAACTTCCAGAACTTGCCTCTAGAGCAACGCCGTTTCATTTTCATGGCGTATATCATCTCCGCTACTCTCTTCGCCAACCATGGGGATAATATTTCCCTGATCTGGTTTCGGAACCTCCTCAACTTTGATAATATCCGAAACTTGAACTGGGGCAAGGCGGCCTACGCCAATTTCATGCATTGGCTCCGTCGTGGCGTCCGTCTTTCATTGGATGCGGATCCCGTTTACCTCCATGAAGCCCAGTCTCGCCACCAGTACGGTCCTTCGTTGTGGAAGGTACTCGAGGTATGTGCTCGATCCTTCTTTTCATTTAATATTCTTTATTCATCTTTCTTTCCTGGCTTGATATGTCGTGCATGCAGTCGTGGGCCTATGAGTATATCCTAACCCTAGGAATTCGCTCGAGGAAGAACAAGACGGTGCCAGCTGCGGTGGGGATTTCTCCGGCAGCTGACTAAGGAGTGGAGCACCATGAAGAAGTTCAACGATCGGGGCTTCACTGGTTCAGGGAGATATCGAGGTGGTTCTGCCAGACAGGCCGATATGGAGGCTGACGCAGAGTCTGCTCCAAGAGAGTCGCCTCGACGTTCCACTACAAGCGCTCGCATGCAGCCCCACGCCGCTCTTCGCAGGGAATATTCCACTCGAGGTCGATCTCGGGAGGAAGTTGGAGGGTCTTCCCGTCCTCCTCTAGCAGCTGTACCAGAGGGTCGAGGCAAAGGCGTTCTGATCGAGGGTCAACACTCCACTGGATCCCATCGCAGCAGGTCCGGTAGCAGAGGTCGTCGCCCTCGTAGCATGGAAGAGGACATGGCTCAAATGTCCTTAGAGGAACCACTGGGTCATGGAGGGTCATATCACAGCGTTGGATATGGTGACGCTCAGCCTCATCCTTATTGGGTGGAGGATGCTTCTGAATCGAGCGCCACTCATCGGCCTCCTCCTTCTCGTCATACCCCGGCTTCAGTGCGCTCTGCTCGTCGTGGTCGCGAAATGGTGGTGAGGGACCGCGACTCAGGTGCATCCGTAGGGTATCCTAGTGGTCAGGCCCTAGCGGATGACGCTACCTCGCATCTTTCACCTTATGATGCTTCATCATTTGGTTCTGGTTCTGCAGGATGGCCTATCCCTGCTCCCGAGATGGGTTCGTTGTGGCCCACAGGTTCCCAAGAGTGGACTGTGCCTCAGCACTCTTGGGCCGGGCGATTCGCTTCTTCCGTTGGCTGCCCTCGATTAGGGAACCGGTCCGGTATGACCTACTCCATCTGCTGAATGGCAAGTTCCTGATCATTCTTGGCTGGCTGCCTCACAGGAACACTCTGTGTCTTCGCCGTCGAGTGTACATCCTTCAGAAATTCCCTTGACTGGGCCATCACTTCCTGTGCAGACTGCTCCCGGGTCTGATTATTATTCCTGGGATACCTACTTTGGCATGACAGGTGCTTCCAACGCAGGAACTTCAAATGTAGAGGGCAACTTGGCGGAGGATAGCGGCGATTCTGGTTCCCTGTGGTGATCGATTTCATGCAATGCAAGACTCTCTTTTTTATTTGATTTTTATGCAAGACTCCTTGTAATATATTTTTTATTTATGCAAGACTCGAACTTAGTGTATGCACAACTTGACGCTTTTATTTAATGCAATTTCGAATTATTTTCTACATGATGGGAATAATTCCAATTAATCCCGCTTCCCCAAACAAAAAAAAAGAACAAAACTTAAGTGTCGGAGATTGCTCAAGCAACAAATTTCAGAACCGGACATCATTAAGCCGATAACAGAACCCGGAACATAAAAAAAACACGAATGGGCCAGTTTAAACCCAACAGAGAGGCCCAAAAGGAAATCCTTGCACAGATGGGCCGCGGGAGCTGAAAAATTGGGCCTGGATCGCCCAAACCCTAGGCGGGTTTTGAGCGCTGGAGGCCTGGGCTTGGGCAGACGCGCGCGCGCGTGCTGGTCAGCCATGATTAAACCCTAGGGGGGTTTTAATCTGTTTTTCTTTTTTTTTTTTTTTGCTAGCCGTTGGTGAGAGCTTGAATCATGGGATATGATAAACAATGACTATGTGATTATTTCTGGCCGATTTGCTCCATTCTGATCCTTGATGTAGGTGTATAAATACCCCACTCTTGTGAATGTAATCCTCACACATCTTCTTCTCTTGCATTCTCCATCTAAAAGTCTCCAAAAGTCACAAAAATCCTCTTGTCATGGCCTTCGAGAAGAAACTCGCCACTTGGATGAGTACTTTGTCCAGAGACGAGAAGAAAGATCTCGGGAGATATAGCCTAACGAAATTGCTAAGTCTCCGTCAAGCGAGAGTCAATCATGACTTTATCCGAGCGGCGAGCACCTTTTGGGATCCGAAGATGCACGTTTTTCGATTTGCCTTAAAGGAGCTATGTCCACTTCCTGAAGAGTGGTCGTCCATTCTTGGGACGAATCATTTTGCGCGGCCGACATCACCTCCAACTGTTGCCGACAACACCAAACTATACAAGGAGCTGCTATGCCTTCCGAACCGGGTCATAGGAAGCGCATTATTCGACGATAAGGTACATTTCCAGACCATTGTTGAATTCTTTCAATCGTCTGACACATTGGAATATGGTCCCGTGATACGAGCGCGAGCACTCGTATTATGCCTTCTCGGAGAATTTTGCTTTTATCATGGTGGGCGAAGAACCGGGTCGGCGGGCCTAATTCAAATCGTGGAAGACATGGCTCGAGGCTTTAATCCGGTGCCATTAATGCTAGCGAAAATCATGATGGGCTTTGATGATCCGAATCCAGAATTCGAGCTTCGTGGGAGCCCCCTACTTCTTCAGGTACATTTCTGCTCTTATTTTTTCAAAGAAAAAATGCCTACTGCTTGCATACCCTAGGCGGGTTTTAAGAATTTTTTTTTCTTTTTTATTTTCATTTTTTTCGTTAGTTTGGGAATAATTGGTGTGCAATTGTAACCCGTGCTAACTGTTTGTGGCAGATTTGGCTGATGGAGCATTTGGGCCTTATCGAGGTCCCTCGTAACCCTTCGGCTCTTGCGAATTACTGTCAAAGGAAGCGTCAATATACCGAGCTCCGATCGATAACTGAATGGGTTGCCTTTCTGAAAGAACCTCGTGACATCTCGTGGTGTATCGAGTGGTGCACGTTCCCGAATATGTGACTTGTGATTATCGCAACGCTTACGTGTGTATTGTCGGTCTTACACACATGACCTTCTACTTTCCGGAGCGGATATTGCGTCAAATGGGCCGCAAACAAACCATCCCCGAGCGGTTATGTGAAGCCCCCGAGCGGCTGAAGCTTCCAGGCTCGGTGATAAAGTCTTGGTTGAAGTATTGGGCAAGAAGGCCGACCCTCAAGGCTCCATCCAAGGCACATATATCAGAGATGGCTGACGCTGAATATCACGGATGGTTAATTGCGGCTACTGAATCTCGCCGTGCTGGAGAGGCGCTAAGAAGTCGGGCATTTATGAAAGACCGACTGGGTCCTCGCTCTACAATAAAGGATCGTCTTAGTGCGAGGATGACGGCAAAGAACCGGCTTGGTCCAAGGGTGGAGACGCGGAAGTCCCATAGGCGAGCCTATAAGCCTAAAAACAAAGAGACGTACCCAAACGAGTCTAAAGACATGGAGATTGATCATGAGACTACTAGCGACGTAGAGAAGGTGAAACAAGACTAGAAGATGGATGGAAGCAAAGGAACTGAACTGCATTGCTAGAATAAACTTTTATTTAATTATGCCTTTTGAATTTTCTTATTTACAAGCAGTGTACTTGCATTTTGATTATTAATAAAAGAAGAAGTATTATTTACAATCATTGTGTCCTTGCAAATTTTATCTTTCTTCCTTTTATGAGCATAAATCGAATATTAACCAAGTGTCTGAAAATTGGCTTTCAGTTACTTGGCTATATTAAGCATAATATCTCTTAAGCTAATCCAAATTTCTGGGTTGAATCACATCTTCTCCATCCATAGTGGCAAGCCGAGCTACTCCTCCTGGTAAAATCTCTTTAACCATGTAAGGACCCTTCCAATTAGGTGCAAACTTTCCCCTTGGGTCTTGTATTGGTGCCCTCATCTCCTTAAGCACTAGATCGCCTTCTTGAAGCGAACGACTTTTCACCTTTTTATTAAAGGCGCGAGTGATCCTATTCTGGTACACTTGAACATTATGTAATGCTCTTAATCGCCTTTCGTCCATCAACATTAACTCCTAGTACCTTGCCCTAGCCCATTATGCTTATGGTAATTGGCTTTCTGCCACTATTCGTAATGACGGGATTGCTAACTCGATCGATAGGACTGCTTCCATCCCATACACTAATGAATAGGGTGTTGCTCCTGTGGCAGTTCGAATTGAGGTTCGGTATCCCCATAAGGCAAATGCTAATTTGTCGGGCCAATCCTTGTAAGTCACGACCATCTTCTGAATGATTCTTGCCACCGTTTTATTGGCTGCTTCTACAACCCCGTTGGTTTGTGGTCGGTAAGGTGAAGACCGATGATGCTGAATCTTGTAATTGGTGAGCAAAACTTCTACTTCCTTTCGAAAATGACTCCCATTATCGCTGACGATCTCATGAGGTACTCCATATCGGCATATAATGTTCTGAAGGATGAATTTGGCCACGTGCTTAGATGTGAGTTTGGCAAAAGAGGCTGCCTCTACCCACTTAGTGAAGTAATCAATAGCGACCAGAATGTATTCATGCCCTCCTGTTCCGGTTGGGTGTATTTTGCAAATGATATCAATACCCCATACTGAGAATGGCCATGGAGAGGTCAGTGTTGTCAGATATGAAGGAGGTTGATGTTGCAGATTGGCATACTCCTGACATTTGTGACATTTCCGAACGAAATTCAAACAATCTACTTCCATAGTGGTCCAATAGTAACCAGCTCTTTGAATCTTCTTCGCTAGCATCCGACCATTCATATGAGGTCCACACTCTCCTCCATGTATAGTAGTCATGACTTCTTTTGCACTTTTGTCATCGATGCACAACAAATTGATGCCTGAAGGTGACTTCTTATATAAACGATCTTGGATCAAGCAGTATTGTGCTGCTAAAGCCCTGATCGCTCGTTGTCCTCAAGCATCTAACTCAGCTGGATATTCTCCCTTTCGAAGGAAATTATATATGTCGAGAAACCATTCCTCAGTCTCTTCTTCTTGTGTTTCCAGGACACAGACATACGCGGGTTCAGACTGTCGTTCTACAATTACTGGTAGCTGGAGCGTGCCTGATGGGATGGAAACCATTGAGGATAATTTAGCCAGAGCATCGGCCAGTTCGTTGTGATCCCTAGAAAGGTATTGGAAATTGATCTTCTCAAATTGATCAGCCAATCCTAAAAGCTTATGCTGATAAGCTAAAAGGCATTCACTTCGAACTTTCCATGCATTCTTAGCCTGGTTAATGATGAGGCTAGAGTCTCCAAAGACATTTATGTGGCGTATTCCTAAAGCCAAGGCAGCTTGTAGGCCTTTGATACATGCTTCATATTCCGACGCATTGTTAGTGGCATCAAAATCCAATTTTACAAATACGGGGACATGTGCACCTTCTGGAGATATTAACAGTACTCCTATTCCACAACCCATTTGATTAGAAGCTCCATCAAAATACATCTCCCAAGTAACTTCATCAGTTACGAACACGTCTTCGTCTGGGAATTCCAAGTGAGTGCTTGGAGGTTCCTGTGATGGTGAAGCAGCCTGAAAATCTGAAACAACCCGCCCTTTAATTGACATCTGAGGTAAGTACTGAAGATTGAACTCAAAAAGCATGACAACCCATCGACCAATGCGCTTGTTGATGGTTGGTTGCTCCACGATGAATTTTATGGGATTGTTTTCAGCTATTACATATACTCTATGTGAGAGCATGTAGTGCCTTAACTTCTTGGTGGCCCAAACTAATGCGAGGGCCATTTTCTCTATGTCTGCATATCGACTTTCGTAGTCTAGGAACTTCTTGCTCAAGTAGTAGATGGCGCTCTCTTGACCTTTTACCTTTTGAGTTAGCATAGCCCCCATTGCTGAGCTAGTCACTGTAAGGTAAAGGAGTAGAGGCTCATCTGATACTGGCGGCATGAGAACCAGAGGATGCTGCAAATATTCCTTGATCTTCTCAAAAGCAGCTTGACATTGGTCATCCCATTCTACTTTGTTTCCTTTCTTTAGCTTCTTGAACAAAGGCTCACAAGTCATAGTGAGCTTTGAAATGAACTTGCTGATATATTGGATTCGGCCCAAGAAACCCCTTATCTCCTTTTCTGTCTTAGGTGGTTGTAACTGTTGGATAGCTTTGATCTTTGAAGGATCAACTTCAATGCCCCATTGGCTGACCACATAGCCTAGTAGCTTCCCAGACGTGACACCGAAGGTGCACTTTGCTGGGTTGAGCCGCATCTTGTACTTGCGAAGCCGTAGAAAGAATTTCCGGAGATTTGGAATATGCCCTTCCCTTGTCTTGGATTTAACAATCATGTCATCAACATAGACTTCTACTTCGACATGCATCATGTCATGAAGTAGGGTATTGGCAGTCCTTTGGTAAGTGGCTCCGGCATTTTTAAGACCGAAAGGCATGACGACGTAACAGTACGTTCCCCACGGTGTAATAAAGGAAGTCTTCTCCATATCCTCTTCTGCCATCTTTATTTGGTTGTAACCAGCATATCCATCCATAAAAGATAGAAGCTCATGTCCGCAAGTGTTATCCACTAATACATCAATGTGAGGTAGAGGGAAACTATCCTTGGGACTATCCTTGTTAAGGTCTCGGAAATCCACACACATGCGCACCTTCCCATCTTTCTTGGGTACCGGGACAATATTAGCAATCCATTCTGGGTATTGAACTGCTTTGATAAACTTAACGTTAAGCTACTTGATCACCTCTTCTTCAATTTTCTTAGCCCATTCAGGTTTGATCCTTCTAGCCTATTGTCAATCCCCGGCATGTCCTCGTAAGACCATGCGAATACATCCACAAACTCTTGGAGAAGCTCTGTAAATGCCACTCGTTCTTCTACTGTGAGTGAACTACCTAACTTCAACTCCCGAGGTTGTTCTTCCGTGCCCACATTTATGGTGATGGTGTCCTCCAACACCGCCATCTTATACTCATGTTCATTAGAAAATTCTTTTAAGGGTTCATTAAATTCCAGATTATTATTAGCGCAACAGTTCAGGGAAGAGGGGAAAGAAGAATCAGAGTAAGCAGAAAGGTTCATTTTATTGAATGCAGAAATGAGTACATCGCCAGCAGACTCAAGACCAGACTCACTTGACTCTAGACTCTTAGGACCAGACTCTATGTCTATAGGAATAGACTCTCCTATAGATAAAACAAAGCTATTCTTCTCAGCGTCGACCCACGAGACCGCCTTGACTTCTTCTTCTTCAGTGATCATGAGACTTGGGTCAAAGCTTGGGTTGGATAATGCAGCAATAACAGCGTCAGCTTCAGGTTCTTCCTTAGCATCTTCTTGTCCGAACAGCATACCAAATATGTTGCTCCCAGCAAGATGAGTCCATTCCAATGGTGGCTGTTTGTCCCGAGCGGGGATAAAAACAGTAGCCATATTAATGGTGCAGTCATCGAAAACTTCTAACCCAGCAACTTGAACTCCCTTGTTCTTCAGGTAGTAAGGTTCAGGGAATCCATAGTAAGGGAAGTCATCACCTTCCCTAACGAACTGTCCATTCAGAGTGAGTGGATAGGGCTGCATTTGGAACATGGTAGGTGGGTTGTCCATCATCTTCTGCTCAGCCATGGCTATCTTGGCGAGCTTAACTTCCTTCTTAGTTGGTTTGTAACCTAAGCCGAACCTTCCCTTCTGTTTAAATATCTTGAATACGGGAGGAATCTTGTTTTTCGAGTTCCTTCCTAGCAGCATTCCAGGGAAGTGTCCTTGTTTCCTGAGTATTGCATGTACTTTGGGATTTGAGTAGGGATCAAAGTCAAAGGAAGCTTCATCCTGGCTCAAAGTTGCCACAAGTTCAAAGTTGTGAAGTTCTTCGTCCATAGAACTATGTTCTACTTCAAGGGTTGCTTGCTTGGGAGTGAAGACAGCGTTGATGGATTCTCCCGAGATGGTGATGACCTGTCCTTGAACCAACATCTTCACCTTTTGGTGTAAGGTGGATGCTATGGCATTGCATTCATGTAGCCATGGCCTCCCTAGCAACAGATTGAAGGAGGCTGGAATGTCTAAACACTACGAACTCCACATTCCGAGTAATGTTGCCTATAGTGATGGACAATATTATGGACCCAACCGACTTCCAAGGGGAATTGTCATAAGCCCTAAGTTGTACACCGTTTTGAGCCAAGTGCTGTTGTTGGACTCCCAATTTCTGTGCCGTCCTCCAAGGGCATACATTCACAGCTGAACCATTCCAAGGGCATACATTGCATTGTGAGGTATAATGCCTTGTTATGGGATGCCCCTCCTTGAAGCAGATCTTCAATCCCAAAGGTGATAGCCTCTTGCTGAGTAGTCACATGGGCAACTAAAGATTCAGAAGTTGTCGTGGGAGATACTGTTAACGCAGTAAGGGCATCCATCATCTTCTGTTTGTGTGCCTGTGAGGTACAAATCAATTGCCAGATGGTAACCTCGGCTTTGGTCTTCTTGAGTTGTGTAAGGAGAGGATCTTCAGGCGGGACATGATTGTCAGTGGTAGCCATTGGTGTAGGACTAGAAACAGCCACTAGGGTGCTGGTGTTCCTGTTGTTTTGGCGGCCTGATTGAGTGAGAAATGCTACATCATCCGATGTTGGCTCATCCGGCTCCATCCATTCTGTCTTGGAGTACTCATGTTGCTCATCATCATCACTATCCCAAATACCATGGATGGATAAGTCTTCTTGGAAGTCGAGTACCTCGGGGATAGATTGGCCTGTTTCAACAATCAAAGTGGAAGGATCAAAGCTACAAACTCCATGAAAGATAGCGCTGATATGCTCGGGCATAGGGTTGCTTTGATTGTTAGGCTTTTGAGCAGCTTTCGGCATGGGTAGTGTTCCATCCCTTATCATGTCTTCTATTTTGTTCTTGAGAGACCAGCATTTCTCGGTATCATGTCCTCGGCAACAATGGTAGCGGCAGAATTGATCCAATTTCTTTCCTCTTGTGGTTGATTCTTCCCTTGGCAAAGGTAGGACCAAAAAACCCTTCTTGACTAATCGATCTAGAGCTTGTGAGTAAGAGACATCCAATGCGTGTAAGTCTCATACTTTGGTATGAAAGGCCCCTTGCGCTGGATAGAGTTAGTTTCCATGATCTTAGGAGGGTGGCTAGACGCACTAGTGGCCCTCCTGTTGGAACTAGGCCCCTTCCATCCAGGTGAAGTAGTCTTATCATTATGCATCGCCTCTAGTTGGACACAGATGTCCTTCAAGTAATCAAAGTCTTTGATGACGTGGTATCCCAAGTGCTTGGACAAACTTCTTTTTAGCCCTTGCTTGAAAGTAGACAGCTGTAGGCGAAGAGGAATTGTCTCATGGATGTGAGACAGCTTGGTGTGCCATCGTTCAAAGTAATCCAAGAAGGATTCGTCATCGCGTTGCTTCATGGTGGTTAAGTCATCCACCGTAGCTTGCTTCCTTTGGATTCGACTGTAGTGATTGATGAAGGCTTTGAACAGTTCATTCCAATCAGTCTTGGTTCGAGGCGGTAAAGCATGATACCACACCTTGGCTTCGCCATCTACAGTGGATGGGAAAACAGTGGAGTATAATCTGGCATCAATCCGGTTTAGTGGTGCTAGCCTCATGAACTCTTCGATGTGATGAACTGGGTTCTCAGAGGGTTTGAACCTAATGTTTGGTACTTCAACTTTATCAGCAACCTTCAGAATCGGCTGAACAGGTAATGGCACTTCCAAATATTTGTCAGCAAAGGCCGGTACAGTGCTCATTGCTTTGGTAAGGCTTTCTAATTTTTGTTCGAGGGCCTTAACAGCAGGATCCTTCATGAGTTTAGATGCCTCAGGATTATCGACCTTGGTTTTGGATATCCCAATTCCTCCAGAATCTGAAGATGTCTTGATGATTTTCGGCTCGGACTCATATCCCTGTATTTCTTCATCGTCTTCCTCATCATTCAACCCCAGTTTGGTATTGATCTTAGTAATGGCTTGCAGTATACCATCCATCACTTGTTACTGCTCATTTAGCCTTTTGCCTACTTTCTGCTCTTGCTCCAAAGTATTGGCAAACACTAGACCTTGCATTTTGGTGTAGAGTTCATCCAAATGCTTTGTGATGTTAGCTTCGTTGCTCTGGACCGGGATATCTTGGAATTGCTCTCCCGACATGATGCTGTCACTGGTTGCAGACGGACCGTAGCGAGGGTTTGGAATCAAACGGCCTGTTCGTGGATCTCGAATGCGGACTCGGAGTCGATCACCAATGATGCCTGCATGGAAATTCAAAGTTAAAACACTCGATGACATTCTCCGACGCGTTCTACCCGATGCATGCATGACCTAAATGACATATATGAACTTTGACACATGCATGCTGACACAGCGGACTCACCCACTTTTTGGGAGTGCATGGCCTAACTCTATATGGACCTAAAAACATAACATTATAAAGGGCCGTATAAAGTCAACATAGCGGGCGGGTCATAAGTTGGCAGATGTTTGGTCTCGTTTCGAGCCGAATTAGTATCTTTTATAAGGAGTTTTGCTTGTCTTTAATAATTAATTTAGGAATTTTATTATGTTTTTATGTATTTTGCAATATTATTAGATTTTATATAATTTTATTATTTTTGTTATCATTTTTGTTAATTATAAATCAAATTAATAAAACAAATAAAATTAGAAAATAAATTAAATAAAATAAAACTAAAACCTAAACTAAACTCTAAACCCAGCCCAAACCCTCTTTCTCTTTTCTCGGCCCAACACCCCAGCCCAGTTCTCGGCCCAAGCCCAACCTAACCCTAAAACCCGCGACCCGCGACCCGTCTACCTAATACCCGCCTACCCGACCCGTTTTCCCCCTCAAACCCTGCCGACACAAAACCCACCCCAAACCCTAACTCTTTCTCTCATTTTTCCCCCCTTCCCTTTCTCTCTCTTCCTCACTCTTTCTCTCTAATCCCTCGGATACTCTTTCTCCCTCTTTCCCCTTTCTTCTTCTTCTCGTTTCTCTTTCCCTTCTTTCTGTCTCCTTCCTCAGATTCTTCTTTTCTTCTTTCTTCTTCCTTCTTTCTTTCTTCTTCTTCCCGTTGAACATTCATCATCATTCTTCTTCTTCTTCTCGGATTCCTCAGTCAACAAACATGCACCCGACATCCATCACCACCATCATCATTCATTTTCTCATAACATCTCCTTTCTCTTCTCAAAATCTCATTATCTCTTTTATTCTCTCGATTTCTCACTCTTTTTCTCTTCTCATATGCAGATTCGAGTCCGAGGCGAATTTCATCATCATCACCAACCGAACCGATCCAAATCGTTCAAAGTGAAGGAGATCGACGGTCAAGAATTGAAGAGGAAGCTTGATAATGTGTATAATAGGGGAAGAAAGAGGAAGACGATGGGGAATCGTAGTGTAGTCCAGATCAAAGACCGAAGGTCGGAATTGGGGGGTGACAACCCAATCGAGATCTAGGGTTCGAATTAGGTTTAGTTTAGTTTTGCAAAATTCCATTTTCCAGAATCTATTTTGAATATTTGAAACTTCGAATTTTTGGGTTGTTTATGTTGGATTTAGGTTTATCATGCTTTGAACTTCAGATTTCGTTGTTCTTGTTAATCGCCGTTGGTTTATTTTGTTGAGAAACTCTGAATTTAGGTTGATTCTTTGGGTATTGATGTTCTGGAATTTGAAATTGATGTGTTTGTGTTGATTAATATTGAGAATTGCTCCTCTGTTTCCTTCTTTCCATTTCTGTCTCTCTGTTTCGACCGAACAACAGGGACGATAGTCCCTGTTCTTTTCTTTTCCTCTTTCATTGATTAGGTTTATAAGGTTATCTAGGATTAATTAGTTAAGGTAATTTTAGTTTGGGCCAAAGTTTGGGCCATTCAATTTAGTAAGTTTTATTATCTTTAGTTTTATCATTTATGTTTTACAATTCAAGTCCTTTAGTATAAGTCACAAAACTTCAAAACAATCAAAACTTTTAGTGAGGAGGAGGATTAAGGGTTCACAAATTCTCCTTCAAGTGAGGATTTGGGAATTCTTAGTAATCTAAATCACAGCTTTGTAGTTTGCTAGGGAAAAATTCAAGTAACGGATTCCAGTGAAGAGGAATACATCAAGGGTATAAATTCTTGTTTCATTATTAAATTTAGTTTTATTGCTTTCTTATTTCTTGCTTTTAATTGCTTTCTTAGTTTAGATTTATTTTCTGTCAAAGTCATTTTAGTTCATCTCTTTATTTAATGTTTTCTTTAGCTTTTATTGCTTTCAATTCATATTAGTTTAGTACATTTAAATTATTTACTGCTTTCAGCATTTGAAAACCCCTTTTACTCAAACCAATGTCCTGATAACCTGACACACCATCCCTGCGGATACGACAACCCTTAGGAATATTTTTATTCCTAAAAACCCCCCTAAACTGCACTCGAACAACAGACCATAGTCAGTGTTTCTCAATTCGGATGGGCCCAATCCACAGGCCGACCGTTTTAAAGAGAATCCGTAACTTGGCCCAACAACTCAGACAGCTCAAACCGTATTAACTATTATGTGGACTAGAATAATGTTCAACAAGACTGACAATCCACTTTCTCTTTTCCTTTTTATATTCCTCTTTTTTTTTAACTCGGGGAAAATGGATATTGTAAAGGATTGAATAAAGCCAACAATAAGCGAGCATGATTAATTTATGGGTTTAATTGACAAATCCAATATGGTTGGGCCTAATCAACAGGCCGGCCATAAATGTGATGGATTTATTAATTAAATCGACAAATTAATTTACTCAAGCCTAGTGACTATTATGCAATCTAAGACATTATCCATTAACTTTGTTAGACTTTTAATTTTTTTGGACCTTTGTTAAGATAATTTCATAGAGGGCCATATAATATCATCAAAGGTGAGTCAATTTTTATTTATTAATCAAGATAATCAACTTTTAGACATAAATGGACCCTTCCACTTGGGCTAACCATAATGTTTTTGAGTTAATTATATTAATTAATAAATAATCATTTTCTCAACCCAATGAATTTTATATGGACTAGAACAAAATCTCAAAACTAGGGTCGACTCTTTACAAAAAAGACAAGGGGAGGGATACACATAGCACATAGCATATATATGGAAGGGTATCCTAAACCAAGGCTCTAAATTCATGGACTTTTATGGTTGGGTATATAGCCTACCACATGCCTTCGCCCCGGTTCTGCATACCATAAGGTAAACAGTTTGGGTATTTCTCACAGAACTTCAAGGAAGCCCTCTGAGTGTGACATGGCGAGAGGAGCGACCAAATGCTTAGAGATGTAGAGTTCATCCCCATAGTAGTGCCTCCCGCTCTCAAGGGAAATCCTAGGTAACCTAAACCGTCGCCTTTGTGCTAACGTGTCAAAAGACACGATTAGTGGCCCGGTATGCAAAGGATGCCTAAAAGAATAATAAAGTCGCGAAATAAATTAACTTCTCTCTTTTAGACTTTCAAATCAATTTGATTTTTTCAAGTTTTACCCTCTTTTTAAAGTTTAAGTCCCCAGTGGAGTCGCCAATCTGTAGGACCCCGGAAAAAAGGGGATGGAACCCTTTTCCCGCGTGATGCGCTACATTTTGTGATCGGGAGCCGACTAAGGTTTCTTAATCCTTAAATAAGGATATTTTTATTTTTCAAAATTCATTTTCGGGGTGATGAAACTTTATTTATTTACAAACTCGTTTTTTATTATTTAAATTATCCGGAAAATTACACAAAAATAATGACTAATAATTTAATTTTATTCCAATTGATGAATTAGGGCCCAAAAAGCAAACGGACCACCAGAATCTGTCAAAGCCCGCCTAGGGTTTGACAAATTCTGGGCCGGTCCATTTGATTCCAGGCCCAAGGATAAAATTGGTGGAAATAACTAAACCCCTCCTGGGGTTTAACCATTTCTGGCCATTTTCTCCTTGGACCAAACCCTTTTTCACATTGAACAAAAATTAAATCATTTGAATTAATTTTGTATAGGACATCGAATATTTTAAATAATTAAACGAAGATAAAAAAAAAATTAAAGAGTCGCCAGCCGATTTAAGGAAATCAACGAACCATAAAATAAAAGAAAAGACTCCGGTCTACGAACCCGATTTCTAAGTTCGGGGGTAAGGTTACGAATTCGAGAGTTATAAGAACTCTCGAATCCGCCTGTTTATAAAAACAGACTCTACTAAAATCAATATTTGAAAAGAAAGAGAGCGAGGAGAAGTTTGATCAATTTCACGGAATTATTATTCAAATCATGCAATATAAAACAAAAGCGGTTTTATTTTACAAAATATGTACAAGTACGGAATTTAAAACAAGGATTACATGATTAAATACGATAATTTAAATAAAAGAACTGAACCTTGCTTTGGTTGTAGCGGCAATGAAATCGATCCCTTGAGTTGCCCCTTGATTTGAAACCCGGATGAGAAATATGGATGGTTTAGGAAAAGTGTAGTTTGGATGGTTATATGGTAGTGAAGAATATGATTATGGTGATGATAAAAGAATGGAATTATGAAGAGAATTTGAGAGAATGAGAGTAGAGTAGATGATGGTTGTTGATGATAGTTAATAGTAAGAGTTTTTTGATGGTGAAAGTTGATGAAATGAAGGTGGAATGGAAGGGGTATTTATAGGTGGAGGAGTATGGGTTTTGGAGGGAAATGGTAGGGGACATATCCCACAAAATCATCCATTAAAGATCAAAACCTAGGCGGGGTATATGGGGTCAAGGGCAAGTCAACCACGTGGGGCAAAAATCAAGGGATCCAATTGCATGCATGCAGATTTTGGCGCCAGCTGCTTCAAAACCTAGGCGGGGTTTAACTATTTCATCACACGGATCGCTGACCTGGCATAAAACGACGTCGCGCATAAAAATAACCAAACCCCTCCTGGGTTTTAACAATTTCTGGGCCGGATTCAAACCCTAGGCGGGTTTTGAGCATCCTGGGCCGAGGCGCGTGCCTGGCCCGCTTCTGCTGAGTGGGCCGCGAATAAAAACAAACCTCATTTGGGTTTTAACAATTATCCCGGATTTATTTTTTTGGGCTTGCATATTTTTGGTGAGTCGGGTTCTATACCGGTACAAATTCCGGTGTCTACAGAGAGACGATCAAAATTCAATGTCTAACGGAGAGCAAGATCCACCCCGTACCTTAGCATCATATTCCTTACCATCGTCGGGTACGGGAGGCGATCCCATCATATTACCTGCATTACCACCGAACGCATCGTTCGAGTTCAAGCCATATTTGTTGGAAATATTCGAGAACACTCCGTACCATGGAGGAGAGCATGAAAATCCTATTGACCACATCAACAAGTTTGAGTAACGCATCGGTTTCGTACAAATGAATGGAGTCTCCGCCGAATACATGAAGCTAAAGTTTTTCCCTCTCACTTTGAAAGGGAAAGCACTATTATAACTCAACACGTGTCCGCCCGGAACCTATTCTATATGGGATGCCCTTAGCCGTGACTTTCTTCAAAGGTTTTTCCCCAATGATGAGACGTGTCGGTTGAGGCAAGCCATCATGAGCTTCAAGCAAGAGTCCAATGAGTCGTTATTCGAAGCATGGGGGAGATTCAAGGGTCTCCACCGGAGGTGTCCACACCACAGTCTTGAGGATTGGCTATTATTGCATCATTTTTATTCCGGACTTAGTAGCTCTTTGCGGGAATCCATCGATCATGCCTCGGGGGGCATGTTCCTCAAGAAGACGGCGGAGGAAGCAAACGTATTTCTTCACGAGTTATCTCAAAACTCTCCTCATTGGGGAGGCGGCCGTGGTCCAAGAGATGGTCCTTCTCTAGAAAGCAATCCTACTATTAAATTTCTCATGAATGTCGTTCTTGAGATGCAACAAAAGTAGGCTTTGGAAGAGACCACGAGGCAAGTAATGGTAGCTCAAGAAGCTTATTCCGGATGCCCGAGTTCTTGTATGTGATTTTTGTGGAGGGCCACATTCTTTGAAGCGGTGTGAAGAGTATCAAGCCGAGCAAGTCCAAGCTATCTATCCCAACAACAACCTCTCCTATACCAATCAAAACCCCATTCGTCCTCGTGGGAATTATGCCTACAACCAACAAGCTCCATTAACCCAAAATCCACCCCCCGATTTCCCAAATCAAAACCGCCGCCAATACCACCAAAACCCTCACCAAGGTCAACCTTCCCAAGCACCCAAACCACCACAACAAGAAACCATTGATCAAACCCTACAAAAGATGGCCTTATCTCAAGAAAAGATAGCCCTATCTCAAGAAAAGATGGCCTTAGATCGAGAAAGAGATCAAGCACGCATCAAGAACCTTGAGTTACTATTGGCTCAAATGGCACAACAATCTCAACCCATCCAATCTTTGCCTAGCCAACCCCAACCAAATCCGAAAGGACAACTTAATGTTATTACATTGAGGAGTGGTAGGGAGATTGATGGCCCTAGGATGGTGGAAGAGGATGTTTTGGGTGACAAAGAGGGTAATGTGGTAGATGTCACGGAGGAGGACGACTTGATAGAGGAGCGGGAGAGTGAGTTAGTCTTGGGTGAGGGAGATGATGGAGTACATGAGGAGGAGTTGGAAGAATCTAGTAAAGAAAGAGAGGATATGGAGAAGGTAAGGAAAGGGAAAGGAAAGATGGTGGAAGAAGAGCCGATCCGAACCATTGAGAAACCAAAGCTGCCGCTGGTCCTTTTTCCCGAGCGGTTAGCAAAGCCCAAGTCCGATGCGAAGTTTAAAGTTCATTGGGATGCTCAAAAAGCTTCAAGTGAACATTCCATTTCTTGATGCTATTTCCGAGGTCCCATCTTTTAAGAAGCATTTGAAGGAGCTTCTCACAAGCAAAAGGAGGATTCAAGAGAGATCTACGATCCATTTGACAGCGGATCGTAGTGCCATTGGTGACATGCGGATTGGCCGTGCTTTATGTGATCTAGGAGCGAGTGTAAGCGTCATGCCTTACTCGATTTGCAAGAAGTTGAATCTCGACAATTTAGCTCCTACAACAATTAACCTCCAATTGGCCGACTGTTGCGTGCGAAGACCTTTGGGAATATTAGAGGACATCCCGGTCCAAGTGGGGCGATTTTTTATTCCTTGTGATTTTGTGATCTTGGAGATGGAGGAAGACAACAATATCCTGATCATTTTGGGAAAGCCGTTCCTTGCCACGGCGGGAGCAATAATTGATATGAAGAATGGAAGCATGTCGTTGAATGTCGGTGATGAAAGCATCATTTTTCAACTTGAGGGTTCATTGAAAGGTCCTTCATATGGGGACTCGTGCTATGCTATTGATATGATGGAGTTTCTTGTTGATGAGTATATTGAGGACTCCCATCTACTTGAGTCTACTTGCGACGATCCCTTGGGAGCTTGCCTACTGGAGTCTTTCCTATTTGAGACCAACGACACCGGTATTACTTTCTTCACCAACCTTCTTGACTCATCACCCATGCATGAGGAGATTATTATTGACGAGCCTTATTTGGAGTGCATAGAGATTCATGATGTGATCTACAAGGGTATGTCTTCTTCTTAAGTTCAATCCTCTATTCCTTTAGAGCTTAAACCTTTGCCCCCTTCCCTCCAATATGCTTTCTTGGATGATGAGAAATCTTGTCCTGTCATTGTAAATGCGAAATTGAATGATTCTGAATTGTCCAAGTTACTTGATTTGCTTAGAAAACATAGGGGTGCATTAGGTTATAAGATAAAGGATTTGAAAGGTTTGTCCCCTTCTATATGCATGCATTCAATTGACTTGTTAGATGATGCAAAGCCTACTAGGCAACCCCAGCGTCGATTAAATCCCAATATGCAAGAGCATGGCATGATAAGAGGTTGAACCGTCGTGAGTTTGTGGTGGGTGATAGGGTCCTTATCTTCAACTCAAGGCTCAAACTATTCTCCGGGAAGCTGAGGTCAAGGTGGTCCAGGCCCTTTGAAATAGTTTCAAGGTGAACTCATCAAAGCTTAAGCCATACTTCATGGGCGAGGAGTATGCGGGGACCGTTGTGGTGTACCTTGCCAACTTTGAAGGTTGAAAAGCATCGGAATAGGTCAAGCTAGGACCTAAAACAAGCACCCGGGAGAGGTACAAGCTACTTCCCCTTCTTTTAATGTTTTCTTTCATTTTCTTTATTTTATTTCTTTTGTTTTAGCATTTTCATTTTTTTTTTTGCTAAAGTTTGAGAAAAAGAAAGAAAAGAGTGAAAAATTTGAAAAGTTGAAAAAAATTGAGAGCGAAAAAGAGGTTATATGAAGGACGTGACTCAAAGTGGTTTTTGAGTGTTGAAGGTGTCCTTGAAAGTTGTTGAGTGAGGAAGAAAAGAGAGTGGATAATAAGAGAGTAGAATTTTAGGACTTAACAATTTTTCCAAGTTTTTGAGTCTTGTAGGTGCAGGGAAGTGACCGAAAAGGACCGTACCCACGGTGGTCTTCACCGTACGGTGGTCTTCACCGTGGCCACGGTCCAGTTATGCTCATTTTGCTCAATTTCATTCCCGAGTGAGACCGTAGCCACGGTCCATTTCACCACACCCACGTTCTCAAAGCAGCCTTTGTTCCTCATAATTCTACCCGAGCTTGACCGTAGCCACGGTGGGTGTCAACGTAGCCACGGTCTCAAGACAGCAATTTTCGCCTCTTTTTCTCCCCGAGTTAGACCGTGCCCACGGTCCAGGAAACCGTGGCCACGGTGTGTCGATGCACTACGATTTCTACGGGACTTAAACTCTTTCTCCCTCATTTCTCTTTCAATTTCATCCTTTCCCTCTCTCTCGAAACACTTTCTCCCAACCTCAAACCCTAAATCCCTTGCCCAAATTGCAAATTCCTTCACAAAATCCTTCCCCACTCTCCATCTTCTCACTCGTTTTTGCCCTAGCTGCGTTGCAATTCGCTTCTCCGCCATTTTCGGGGTCTTTGAAGCAGAATTTGTGGGTTTTTGGTTCTTGTTGGGGCTCGAAACAGTCAAGAACACTCTTTCAAGGCTTCAACTCAGGTATTTCCTATTCATTGGTGCATCAAAACTTCGTTTTATTGCTAATTTGGGTCGATTTTTGTGCACATTTTCGTGGGTCTTGGTTGGATGCTCTTGGTTGAGTTTGGGGGTGCCAATTTGGGTGTCAACTTGTTGTTTGGAGTATAGTTGGTGCGATTCTTGGTTGGGACTTTATTGTTCTTCGGGATTTTGGGGACATTGTTGTTTATTGTGGTCTATTACTCTCTATTTGCTTCAATGGGACGAGCAAAGTGTGCCCGATCCGAGCCGGAGCCGACCCCTGCCCCATCTACTTCAACTGAACCCGACAAGACCTGCTATAAGGGCAACCAGCCTCATTAATCCAAAGTGACCCGAAAGTGAAAGTCAACTTCCGGGACGATATGCATAAGGCGAGGTACGACAGGTTGAAAAAGCGAAAAATTTGTGTTTTGGACTTGTATCATGAGGAGACGGAACGGGATGTTTTATTGTAAACCCAGCATGGACTTTTTCATTAAAGTCATGGGTTGGGAAGTTTTTGCCAATATCAACGAGCCCATCATCGAACAACCGGTGCTTGAATTTCTGAGTTCTCTTGTGGTTCGTGAAGATGGCACATCCTATGCCACTTTCTCTTACATTATGGCCAAGAAGGAGGTAGAGTGTACGGTTCAGGACCTTTGCAATGCTCTGGGCCTTCCTGAGGATGGTATCTTCTACGGGGAGTGTGTCAACTTTGATGAGCAAGAAGCCATGCGAGCCATCACCTGTTGGAGGAGACGGTATCCTAAGGTTCGGACCCGAAAACTACAAGTCCATTGCCCGAGCAATTCTAAGCCCAGAGACTTTTGTAATCTGAGCGTCCGCATCTTTCACCGCATCATTTCAAAGTCCGTCTTCGGCCGCGACACCGGACGTTCAAGCATCCGAAAAGACGACCTCTTCATCCTCTACAACGCGATCAATGGTCGCCGGGTAAACACCGGCTCATGTATCCTCCATTGTCTTCGGGAGATAAGCCTTGAAACCCGGAACATGACCCTTGGCATGGGTCACATCATCTGCCATTTTCTAAAGAAGCAAGGGTTCGAGTCTTATCTAGCCAAGTGGACTCCACGGTACTTCGTTGATCCTATCGACGGTGTTCGCCTACGAAAAATGGAATTCTTGGAGAAAAACAAAACACGAACACTCTACCGCCATGGAAACAATTCCCATAGCGTCGTGGTTCATTTGAGCGACGATCATACCGAGAAGCGATTGGATGTCACCGACCAACGCAATTGGTCGTGTGACCAAACATTTGGGAGTCGTTTTGTGGTGGGTGGTCCCCGGGAGCCCGAGGGAGGAGGGTGAAGAAGAAGCTGAGGAAGAGGAAGAAGAGGGTGAAGAAGAGCAAGAGGAAGAAGCTGAACCGAGCCAAGCAAGGGACGCCGCCTTGGAGCGTATCAGTGAACAACTCCAGGAGCTTCATGACGAATTTCAAGAACAGCGGGAACTTATTCAAAACCAACAGACCCTGATCGAGAACTTGCAAGGGCTGATCGAGACCCAACAAGAGATGCTAGCTAGCATCCAATCGCAGCACCAACCCCGTCCTCCTCCAGGAGGGTCCACTTGAGGACCGTTTGTAAGCATTCCTACCCCCACCCAGTCTTTATCGCTGTTTTTACTTACTTTATTTTGTGAAGTACAAGTGTGGGGGGATGCTTCATCGAGATTTGGATGCAAGGTCTGATGGTTTTGGTCTGTTGGCATCTCAGGTTCTTTTGGCATGATTTGGCATGTTTTGGGGTTATTTTTAGGATGCTCGGGTTTGGCTTGTGTTGTTTGTCTTTTGATTGTAGCGGGGATGTCTTTTGGTTGTATGATGATTGACTTTGTGGGCTAGGGACGGTTTATTTCGTCATGCTTTGAATGTATTTTGGTTGTGGCTGGGGATGTAAGCGAATGTTGTTTGACGTTAATGTAATGAATCGATTGTCTTGGTCAGTGTGTATTGTATTTCACCCTTATTTCCCGCCTCAATGAGTGAGATTCGGGGATAAGGTAAGCAATTGGCAATGTACATATTGTTTATAGTTTTATTTTCCCCTTTGTAGTTTTCTTTCAAAGTCTAGTTGGTTTGTTTTTCTTTTACTTTTATTTTCAATCTCGCATGTGAATTTTGTCGCTTGTAACGTCGTCTTTTGCTATAATATCATTTTGATTCACTTGAACGACGACCTCGAATCAAAGTTTCAACGCTTATGAAGAGCTCAAGGTAATATCTTTCCACCTTGCTCTTTCTTATGTGACTTCTCATCATGATCCATCGCATGCTTGATTTTCTTTTGGGTAGCGAACCCCTTTGAGTGTTTGTGTTGGGATTATTTTGCTGTTGGAGCCGTGTGGGTCGCCACCAGTTTTACTTGCTAGTTGTTTTTGTTTGTTTGTTTTTGTAGGTTCTCTACCCCTTTTCATGTGACACCTTCCCACAATGAGGACATTGTGGCGTTTTAAGTGTGGGGGAGGGAGATATTCTGTTTAAAAGGGTAGATCACCTAGATGTTTTGGTTTTTGTTTTCTTAGTTTTTGCCTAAAATTTGAAAATTTTTCGTGTGAAAAAGGAGAAAAAAGGGAGTGAAAGCCTTAAAAGTTTTCCTTTCAGTTTTGTTTTCGCTTTGTTTTGCTTTGTTTCTTGGATCTTGTTGTCGAAATTAAGAAGTCGTTCTTAATCTTCTTTAAAAGTAACCGGTCTGAGCATTTTCGACCATGTCTCGGGCTCTAGTTAAGACTTACCTTAAATAGACTCCCTTCATTGAGTGTCTAGTGAGACCCCCGATTCCTTTCACGTTCCGATTGGAACCAGGAGATTCTAGGGGTTTGTGTCCGAGCTTGTTTTGTTTTCTTGTTTAGCAAAAGCAAAAGTAAAAAGTTCAAAAAGAAAGAAAAAGAAGTTATAAGATACAATAACCTGATTAAGTGGAGCGTGTCGCTGAATGACATTAACCACCTTACACTTAGCCAACCTACACGGGCCCGGTATCAGTGGTACGGCATGGATACCGCTTAACCCTCCTCCTATATCGCTTTGCGACGGAGAGGCGAATGGAAAAGACCGTGTTGGGAGGGTATACCCCATATATGGTGAAGAAACTCAAGCCCAGATTGAAGACCTCATCACAGCAACTGCCGAGGACCTCCAGCACCAGCACTGCGATTTTGTTTGAAAGTGTGACAAAATTAATTTAGGGAAGTATCCACTAAAACCCTAAATAATATTCTCTCTAATTCTTTCTGATTTGATGTAATAATGATTGTTTCCTTGATTCTAGAAACTCAATTTATGGAAAGCAAATCAAGGATATCAAATTTGTATGGAAGATTGAGAAGATAACTCATAAGAAGGAAACTATCCCCACCAAAGATCAAGGAGCCGTTGTTGCATCAATTTATATACCAACTGAAGACCTCATTTAAGATACTATGGCTCAAAAAGGAAATCGCATGCAAGATTGAGGATCATCTCAGAAAAGGAAATGATCTTGAAGAATGTAAGAAGACGTTGCCCTCAAGCCTATAAATATTAGTGTCCCTCCTTCATACGAAGGTGTGGATTTTCCAAGCAAGTAAAATCGGTATTAAGAACTTTAAGAGAAAAAGTTCTGAGTAGGAATATTTGAGAGAATATTCTGAGAGTAGCCATTCGTGTGTATTGGTGAGATTGTGTAACCAGTGGTGTTCCTGGTGAGGACCTCATAAGGTCGTATAAACATTTGAGTTCAGTGATCTTATCAAGTGAGGTCATGTGTGAAATTGCCTCGTCTGAGGCCTCAAGATCGTAAGACTACCAGTCTTCTGCCTCTGTAAGCTGTGTTGAGGACCTCACAATCCTCTTCCCAGCCGAGTTGTAACCTCTTCCTTGAGCACTTTTATTCATTAATAAAGAAGTTATTTTCAGTATCTAAAAGTGCTATTTAACTTGGTTGTGTTGTTTAAAAAGTGCAGAATTTATTCATAACCCTAATCACCCCCCCCCCCCTAGGGTTATTTCAATTGGTATCAGAGCAGGTCCACAGATCTGAAGAGTCTAACAACTCGTGGAAAAGATCATGGCCGGCCTCAACACAACCGAAGCTCCTCAAGGACGCTCATGGACAATAGCTCCACTACTTACTCAAGAAAACTACAGGTCGTGGAAAAGACAAATGGAGGTCTTCCTCAAGGACCAAGATGAGGACCTCTGGACTGTGGTTACCGAGGGAGATTATCCCACTCCCACGAAGAAGAACAGTGCTGCTCAAGATGGACTAAAGAAAAGATCTGAAATGACCAAGAAAGAGTTGGAGCAATTGAGAAAAAATACTCATGCCCTAAACTTGATTTATTGCAGTTTAAATTCGAATGATTTTGAACGTATATCTAATTGTGAAACTGCGAAACAGGTTTGGGATTACTTGATAACCTCATATGAAGGCACAAGTCAAGTCAAGGACACCAAAGTAAATATCCTTGTCCAAAAGTATGAGGCCCTCAGAATGAAGGAAAATGAGACTATTGAAGAGATGTTCAAAAGATTCAGCAGCATCACCAACCACCTCATATCTCTGGGAAAAACCTACCCAAATGAGGAACAAGTTAGAAAGGTCCTCCGATGCCTTCCTAGAAGAAAATGGGGTTCAAAAGTCACAGCCATTGAAGAAGCTCAAGATCTCAAGGCCCTCAAGCTAGAGGAACTCATTGGAAAACTATTGGCCTATGAGATCCAATTGAATGACCTCTCAGAACCCAAGGAAATTGCCCTCAAGGCAGTATGTAAATCTGACAGTGAGTCAGATGATGATGAGGAGGAAGATACAATGGCAATGATGGCTACAGGGTTCAGAAGATTATACAAGAAAAATCCAACCTTTCGAGGACACATCAAGGATGGACAAAACAGAAAAGCAACCTCAAAAGGTAAGTCCTCATTAATAAAAGATGCTGACACATTCACTTGTTTTGTTTGTGGCAGCTCAAAACACCTTATGAAGGACTGCCCTCACGCCAGAAGAAACAAAGACAAGAGAAATAGTCGACCTCAACGGCATAACCATGAGGCAATGATGGCAACATGGAGCGATAGTGGTTCTAGTGAAGGCCACAGTGAGGTAGAAGAAATAACAAATGTATGTCTGATGGCAAACACAAGTGAGGATCAAGATCCAATCTCATCTCATGACGAGGTAAACATTGATGACCTCCTTAATCTTTCACCATTACATCTTGCTCATAAGTGTATGCATCTTTTTAAATACTCTAAGTCCTTGATAGAAAGAATTAAGCACCTTACCAACCATGTTCAAAGTCTCTATGAGGCCATAGAAAGCCTGAACTCTCAAAATGACCTCTTGTTCACAGAAAGCAATAGACTTTCTCTTGAGGTCAATGACTGCTATAAAACCATCACTCAATTATCCAATGAGGCAGTCACTAATTCTCATCCTTACCAAAGCAAACTTGTCTCTACAACCCCCTCTTCTCAACCTCGGACCAAAATTCCTACAAATCATCCTCCCAGAGGACCTCTCCTTCCCACACCCAATACAAAACCTCTCAAAAACTATCGGTCGGAAAGTCCTCCTTTCCATGCCAACAAAGGACCTCTCCTTCCTATCCCAAACATTCCGCCTCTCAGAGAAAATCGTCATAGAGGACCTCCTACAAAAAATAAAATAAGGACCTCATCAAATCCCCTGTCTAAATGAACTAGACCTCCGTGCATTACTAAAATCTAGGTCTCAAAGACCTCATTGCAACGATCTCATCCTTGGTCAGAGACCAAGAAAGGTATAGTGTTTTCTATTACAGGTATGCGAACACAGAGATCCAACCAAGCTCTTCAAACTGAAAATCAACAACAATGCAAGAGTGACCTTTGGAGACAAGATCCTAGACATTGGGAAGGTCGTGAAACAACAACACCCGCACCATTTGAGGGGGATTCGTCTACTATGAGGACCTCAACCTATGCACAAGTTGTCAAATTGAGGGGGAGTCCTATCATCCATCCTCCATACATGTGGTCTCTCTCCTCCTCCCAGGTTCGTCAACTCACTGCATGCTTGGACCTCTGATGTCCTCATCAGCATGGCCTCCCGGGCATCTCAAAATTAAATCCGGGCCTGGTCAAGGTGTCCTCATCATTTCTTTTCCTCCTATCCCTCCTTCTTCCTCTCTCTCTTCCTCTACTTATTTTGGCTACACAATTTAGTACTTGTACCCTCCTGTTTCCCTTACATGCGAAAGACAAAAGGGGATATCATTGATGCATCAGAAACAATATGGTGAACTGTTGCTTGCTACTATATGATACTCTATTACAAGAATGTACTATTGCATCTACTGCCTATACTTGTTGTACAATGAGAACGCATAGGAGCTCTATGGAATTTTGTCTTTCAAACAAAAAGGGGGAGATTGAAGAAACTCAAGCCCAGATTGAGGACCTCATCACAAAGAATCGCCGAGGACCTCCGGACCAAAGATCGCGATTTTGTTTGAAAGTGTGACAAAATTAATTTAGGGAAGTATCCACTAAAACCCTAAATAATATTCTCTCTTATTCTTTCTGATTTGATGTAATAATGATTGCTTCCTTGATTCTAGAAACTCAATTTATGGAAAGCAAATCAAGGATATCAAATTTGTATGGAAGATTGAGAAGATAACTCACAAGAAGGAAACTATCCCCACCAAAGATCAAGGAGCCGTTGCTGCATCAATTTATATACCAACTGAAGACCTCATTTAAGATACTATGGCTCAAAAAGGAAATCGCATGCAAGATTGAGGATCATCTCAGAAAAGGAAATGATCTTGAAGAATGTAAGAAGACGTTGCCCTCAAGCCTATAAATATTAGTGTCCCTCCTTCATACGAAGGTGTGGATTTTCCAAGCAAGTAAAATCGGTAGTAAGAACTTTAAGAGAAAAAGTTCTGAGTAGGGATATTTGAGAGAATATTCTGAGAGTAGCCATTCGTGTGTATTGGTGAGATTGTGTAACCAGTGGTGTTCCTGGTGAGGACCTCATAAGGTCGTATAAACATTTGAGTTCAGTGATCTTCTATCAAGTGAGGTCACTGTGTGAAATTGCCTCGTCTGTGAGGCCTCAAGATCAGAAGACAGCTACCCGCTTACGCCTCGTAGTGTGTTGAGGACCTCACAATCCTCTTCCCAGCCGAGTTGTAACCTCTTCCTTAAGCACTTTTATTCATTAATAAAGAAGTTATTTTCAGTATCTAAAAGTGCTATTTAACTTGGTTGTGTTGTTTAAAAAGTGCAGAATTTATTCATAACCCTAATCACCCCCCCCCCCTCTAGGGTTATTTCATATGGGTCGTCCAATTCCCGGAAGTAAGGCTAATACCGACTATTTAAAAAAAAAAAAGAGAAAAAGAAAAAGAAATTTCGTCGGTAAAACCAACCTAAAAAGAAAAGAAAGTTTTTGCTTCTAAAAGAGTGGGGCCTCTCCTTGCATTACCTACGGCCCTCACCAAGCCAAGGGCAACCAAATGCGAGGAAGGGCAACGCTTCTCTTGGTTATTTCGTTGTTTTTGAGTTCGGACGCGAGTCTTTAGAGTCTTTTGGTTTCGGTTAGAACCCACTTGCACATATTTGCACTTGGATTTGCTGGGCATAAGGTGTAGGGAGTTGAAAATCTTCAAGATTGACTTTTATTTGAGATCGGTGTTAGCGAGATGCTCCTAACGGTTGCTTTTGGAGGCTTAATAACGTTTTCTTAGTTTTTGTTGCGAGTTCTTTTGAATCAAAGCCTTTGTTTTTCTTTCCTTTTGTTTTCTTCGGTTTTGTTTTCACTTTCCCTCTCTCCTTTTTCTTTGGCTTTTGTGGGCACAGCCGCTACAAACCCTCACGAGTCCATCTCGTCCACCCGGGCTGCCGGGGGGTTCAAACGGCTTGGTGCATACGCTAAATGCACCCGTTTCTCTCCCACGACAGAGGAGTTAGTGTTAGTTTAGTTAGTTTTTGTCTTGTTTTGCTCGGGAGGAGCAAAAGTTTAAGTGTGGGGGGTGTTTAGACCCAATTTTGTGTCTAAATACCGCCTAAATCCTTAGGCTTTTGACTTGTTTCGTAGCTTAATTTAATAACTTTTAATGCGTTTTTGGTAATTTTGTAGATTTCGGAGCTTTTACTCAAAACGTGTTAAAAAGGGCCTTTTTTGCACCTATTTTGGGAATCCCGAGATTTCCCGAGTCTTGGGCGAGTCGAAGGCGAAGGAAACGGAAAGGCCGGACATGTCAAGAAGCTCGAAAGGGAGTAAATTTGTTGAAGATCATCGAAGCGTAGCCCCCACCACACCTATGGTAGCGGGCGCTACCCCTCCCAACGTCCCTTGGCTGATTGAACACTCAAAGGCGTAGCCCCCGTCACCATTTTCGTAGCGGGCGTTACGCCCAGAAGAAACTTTGAAGCCGAGCTTCACCGTGGCCACGGTCACGTTGACCACATCCACGGTGGGATCAAGCTAGACCCAAGGGAAGAAGAAGTGGGAGCCGAGCAAGACCGTGGCCACGGTCAAGTTGACCGTATCCACGATGGATTCACGACTTGTCTGAGAGAAGAAGTGGCCGAGCAAGACCGTGGCCACGGTCTTGGTAGACCGTAGCCACGACAGTGCGAAGGAGTGAAAACTTGTCTGCCCTAAATCGCCAGACCGTACCCACGGTCCAAGTGCACCGTGCCCACGGTGCTGCGAAGAGAAGAAAGAACTTGCCGGCCCACAGCGCAGACCGTGGCCCACGGTCCCCTGCAGACGCGTTTTCTCTGTTTAACAAAGTGACGAGTCTTGAGTAACAAACTTGGCTTTTATATATTGGTTTTAGGTCTTTTAGATGAAGATCATCTATTATCATATCTTAGCACATACTTTATCATACTTTTATCACATTTAAGCTTTCAATTAGAGTGATTAGTGAGAGTTTTTACTTATATTATTGTTCTCGCACTAGATTCTATTGGATTCCTATTTGAAGTTTGAAGATTATTCTTATTTTTGGAGAATTGGAGCTTTATTATTCTGGAGTATTTCCTTTGGCATCGAAATCAATGAGCATTTCTTAACCTTTCTCTCTTTAGTTCATTATTTACTTGTTAATCTGTGTTTTTTATTGGTGTTTGGTTATTGTTGTTTATTGTTAATTTGATTATCCTTTTAAGCATGAATGAAGTTGTTAATGTTATTAGCATGTTAGATAGGATGTTTAGAGGCTAGAACCCTAATGGGTTAGGGAGATTTTAAGGATGTGAATGGTATATTAGGATTAGGTTAGCAATTTTAGGAGTAATTTGTAGTAGAATCAACTTCCCATTCCTATCCTTCCCTCAAGTAGGATGTGTTTGGGGTATGAAAGACCTCGAATACATCCAACACTTGAGTTGGAAGGTTGGCATTGGGATAATTAGTATTCAATTCGCGAAAGCGAATAGAAGCTAACTAGAGAATCTCGTTCCTTTAACCCCCCGGGTCTGTCGATGGACTTTGGGGAAGTTAATCCGGATTATCCTTGAAAAGGGAAATCCAGTGGGTTTATCTTAACGGAATTCTCATTTGATTCTGCTATCTTATTGCCTCCTAGTTGTGAAACCTTTGTACTAATTGCCGTTTGCATCCCGAAGTCTCCCGGCACCCATTGTTTCCCCTTTAAGACCGAACCTTAGTGTGTTTGTCCTGTTTTTACCCTAAACCTCTCTTTATTTCATGATCGTAAACCCTACCTAGAGTCAAGTAGTCATAGCTAGGGTCCCTCGCTCCCTGAGAAAGAACAATAAAAACCGAGGTTTACAAACCACGTTAGAGGCAACATTTGTTGTTTCATTTCCACGGAAAATAACTGTTGAGGTACATCACTAGCACACATGGGTTTTTTGCTCTACATATTTCAAGCCCCCATTCTGGGTTGGTTTCAGGTATCAATTAATATGTCTCTGTCTCAGATTTCCCTTTATTATGCAAGAACTCCAACTGTTTGGGAATAAATTCTCTGTTTGGGAGTAAAAGAGATTTTGATTGCTATTATTTTGTTCTTCTAGATTGTTGATTTTGTGGCTTTTTAGTTAAGGGCCGGGAAAAAATAATGTTGGTATTGGGGATTTACGACTTGCATGTCCCTCATAAGGCACATGATCTAGCTACCAAATTCAAGTCCATGCTTGTCCTTGGCAAGATTCAACGCTTCATCTGCACTGGCAATCTTTCCATCAAGGTATGTTTATTTAGGTTTTAATTTTTCCTTTTTGTAACGCAAATTTGCCTCAATTCACTTGGTTATTTATTTCCATGCGGAATTTGTGAAGGAAATGACTGTTTCTTAGGTTGTGAAATTCAGATAACACCCTGAAATCAATATAGCAGATAATGAAAGTGAATCTGTTGTTTCTTTGTCATTATGAGGTTGTTGCGTAAGTCATGGTGCTTCTTGGAATCCTTACCCATATTACATCTCAATCAGATCCTCTGGAATGTGATGTTTATTTGGAAAGTGCAGGGATTTTCTTTGGACTACCAACCTCTTATGTCATTCCCTGTCTCCATTTTTGCTCCATCGCCCCTCTCTCTGTCTATCTATATCTATCTTCTATCAAATTCTACTTAGCATTGTGGCATTTTTTCAGCCGAATCACATCCGCAATTCTTCCAAAGTACTACGTCAAGTAAGTCTTATGGTTACATGTCATCTTGTTCTATTTGGATTTCCCTATTCATATGGTTTTATGATTGATTTTTTCTAATACATTGTCATGTACATATTTGGTGCAGAACATCTACACATAAGATTCAAGCAGCAGTTCATCTTTAGACAACAATTTTTCTTTTATCAATCAAAGTTTTATATCAACTTTGTCAGTTTCATAGATCTTATAAGATCAACTCTTCATAGTTCATGAATTTTAATTGATAGCAATGAAGTTATGCATTACTAAAGTTTCATTAATAGCCCCAAGCCCCAATAAAAACAAAAACAAGTACAGTTTAAAATCATATTTGAAACAAATCATATCAAATTAAACAATATCTTCCACCGCGCGCAACGCGCGCGCACTCTCACTAGTAATGAATAAACATTGCTAAACGTCCAATGACTTTAATTCATTATTGATGGTCCCTCATAATATTTAACTCATCTTTAACATGCCTTCATCGTTTTTACAAAAAAAAACACACACACACACACATTTTCAAATGGTCAAAAAAAAAAGGAAAATTGGAATCTAATAAATCAAATTTTTGGTCCATTTTGATCTAACAAACCAAACTTACCTTTTTGCTAATAGCATACCATACTTAACATTATATTTTTTTGATTGAACCTCCACCACTTTCCAGTCACCGGAAAAATGATGTGAAATTTTTTTGTGCTGAGGTGGACTGTTTTATAGCCAAAAAATAAAAGAAAAATGTTGATAGCTTGTGTTTTATGACTTGGCAACCCTCTCTCAATTTGACTCAGGTTCAATCAAAAAAATATAATGTCAAGTATGGTATGTCATTAGCAAAAAGGTAAGTTTAGTTTGCTAGATCAAAATATACCAAAAGTTTGGTTTATTAGATTCCAATTTTCCAAAAAAATAATATTTAATTCAATTAATAGCTATAGTAATTCATTAATAATTGATTAACACAATATAAATCCTTATTTACAGCAATAGTAGTATATAATATTAAGTTTTTAAAAAAACTTTTGCTTTTTGTTATCTTAAGTGAATATTGAAAATAGGTTATCCTTAGATATCAGTTACAAAAACAAGTTACAACCATGTATATTAAAACTAATTAAACATATTAGATTAAAATTAGATAATGAAAACAAAAGGGGAAAATGATACAGGCAACTCAAGAGTTGCTTTATTCGGCTATGGAGAAAACAATTTAATCTAATAATTTCATTCATTGATTATAATATTTGTAAGTTACGTTACTCTTATTCCTCACCATTGCCATGATCAATGCATATTTAATATAATTTAATTGTTAGTAATGAATGATAGCATTGACCCTAACCCTATAAATCATAGTTTCATGTAACTTTTCAAAATGATTTCCATAGACTTACAATATATCACACCTTAAACTCTCATCCTTATATTATCTCATAATCCATCATGGAACCAGTATATGATATAAAGTATTTTATTTTAGGTTGTTCCTTCTTCTTTTTATATATATCTATGATCACCTTTTTTTTTTATAGTTTCTAATATTGTATTTGAGTTTATTTTGTATAACTAATTGATTTTATGATTTTTTTTGCAGGTTATATCCATAATTATTCAATGACAAACAAATTTCAATAAGGCTTTTGTTTACAAAGAAATAACCTAAAGGGAAATTGGAATCTAATAAACCAACCTTTGAAGGTCCTTTGAAATAACGAACTAACCTTGCAAGCTAATTTACAACGAACACACCTTAACATGTTAATTTTTCTAACGAACCCTCGCGAGTCACAGTTGGAAAGGCGCTTTTAGCCAAAAAAAAAAGAAGAAATTTTTATTTTTGCTGAGTTGGATTAAATAAATCAAATTTTTCTTTTTTTTTTAAATCCACCTCAACCAATCCCCATTTTTCTTTCTCTCTCTCTCCTCTCTCTCTCTATCACCCCAGCCCCCTCCCCCTCCCCCCACACCCATCCCCCCAACCCCCACCCTCTCGCCACCGCCACCCTCACCACCGCTGCCGCCGCCGCCACCACCACCACCACCACCATCACCATCATCATCATCACCACCATCCTCCATCATCATCATCATCATCACCACCACCATTACCATCATCATCATCGGAGCTGGCGTCGTCCTCGCCGGAGCTGGGGTCGGTGGTTGTCGGTTCCGGGGCGTCGTCAGGATCGGTGGGAGACGTTGGCAGTAGCAGCGGTGGCTCGGGGCGACGTCGGGTGGTGGCGCTTTCTGGGCCAACAAATAGGGGGTTTCGGGGTGGATTTTGGTGAGGTTTTGTGACGTGTTTGGGCGGCGGAGGAGCGCGAAGGTGGTGCTGCGGTGGTCGGAAAAGGTAGGGGAGGTGGCCAACGATGAAATGGGGGTGGAAGGAGGGGGGTTGAAGGTGGTGCAAGGTGGTGGCGTGGGTGGTGCGGTGCGTTGGGGTTGAGGTGAGCACACAGTAGTAGAGAGAGAGAGAGGGGGAGGTGGGGCTGGCAGTGGTGGTGAGGGTGGCGGTGGTGAGATGGTGGGGGTTGGGGGGATGGGTCGGGGAGATGGGTGTTGGGGGGAGGGGGGTTGGGGTGATAGAGAGAGAGAGAGAGGAGAGAGACTGTGTGAGAGAGAGGAGAGAGAGAGAAAGAAAAAGGGAATTGGGTTGAGGTGGATTTTAAAAAAAAAAGAAAATTTTGATTTATTTAATCCAACTCAGCAAAAATAAAAATTTTCTTTTTTTTTGGCTAAAACACCGCCACGTCAGCTTTCCGGCCTGTGGGATTCGCCAGAGGTTCGTTAGAAAAATTAACATGTTAAGGTGGGTTCGTTGTAAATTAGCTTGCAAGGTTGGTTCGTTATTTCAAATGACCCTCAAAGGTTTGTTTATTAGATTCCAATTTCCCTAACCTAAATGGTAAAGGTATTTTCATCTCCTAAGAAAATAGTAGCATATTTCAATCGAATTTCGCTAATTCGCTCTTCATTAATCTTTCTTTTTTGAATCCAAAATAAAATCAATATACTCTTCTTTAGTCTCTGTTCATTTGTATATATCTTTCTATTAAAAGAATTATAGTATTTTATAGGTGTTTAGATATATCTGCATGTTTTTTTCTAATAAAAAATAGTCTCATCTAATAATAATAAGAAGAAAAAAATACGCCCAAGTCTTTTTAAACAAATAAATTATTGTTTGGAATTTAAAATAATTTTCATTTAAAATAACTCTCAAGTCTCAAGCCTACACATTACAGTATACTTTTACGCGCGCTTTTTTATTTAATTTAATTTAAAATAATTTTCATTTTTTTTAAAGAAAATTATTAGTAGTTTTAGTTCTCAGTTATATTTATAAAGCATTAGCTTATAGGGAACTGAGGATCATTTATATTAAAATGAAATATTGTATTTTTAGAAAGAAGACAAAGAAAAATTATAGGATAATTCAATCAAATATGCAAATATAATTTTTAAGATTTGAAACCAATAATAGTATAAATATATCATATATTCCTGCCCTTAAAGTACAAGAATAATGTTTTAAAGATAATTTATGAGATGTAACTTATTTAGTGAGTTGAAAAACAATTATATTAAATTGTAATTAGTTAATATATATGCATTAACCAAGCTCTAATAACTTTTAATTGCATTACCTTTGTTGTGATTACAGGTACAAGAAGATTATGATTTGAAAATTCTATATTGAACCTTTTTTTGATGCCACTATATTGAATTATTAATTTACTATGTACTATATATTGACCTAACTCATTTTATAATTTATTTTCATTTTATTGTGTTTTGGATACGAGAATATTCAAATAAACTACAATTATTATTCCATGTTAATGACCTTTATCAATATTAAAATATCTTTATTACCTTCACGTAAAGAATAATAAATTTGTGAATTAGTCATGATTCATTACTTCTATTAATATACGGGCAATAAAATTGTCATAATCTTCTACTATTTATAATTGCCAGCCCGAGGACACGGGGAGTCAGCCACGCGAGATTTCATTGACCATCTCAACCAAGCCATGGATGAGTCAACCGGCACTGAAACATCGGAGGACGATGAGACAGGGGAGCCCGAGACGTAGATGATCCCGACTTCAGCCGCGCCACCTAGTGGGCCAGTTTCCAGGCCAACGGGTTTCATGCCGATGAGGGATGCAGTGGGGAAGTTTGCCCCAATTCGACAGGGTGGGCAGAGCGATTCTGCATCGGTGATCTTGGGTCGATGGCGTATATTAGAAGAGGAGGCGGAGCGGCGACAACTCCTGGAAGATTGATGGTAACGTGCCCGGGGGACCTGCAATTGGGTCAGTTATACCGAGCTTTGGAGGTCACATTGCTCGGGTAATATGGGAGGGTCGCGAGCGTTCGCCCCATGTTGTTCTTGATTGTGTGACGAAGAAGAATGCGTTGAGGGAATTGAGGTCAGTACAGTCCAGGATGGATCCCGCATACCAGGCTACACTGGGAAGGATCCAAATAACCAATTTGATGGAGTTGATGTACGACCACATCGACATGACGTTGATCTCGGCGTTCATTGAGAGGTGGCAACCCGACACAAACACATTTCACCTTCCCTTCGATGAAATGACGATCATGTTGCATGATGTGCAACATATATTGGGTATTGCAGTTGATGGCCTGATGCCTGAAGGACTTCCTTGGGAAGTGGTTAACCAGTACGTGCCCGTGATTTTTGAAAAAGGAATGGCGGAGCTGAAGGCCGATAACATTTATGATAAGGGTGCCATAGCTGACTCCCATTTGAGGTCGATTAGTTTATCGACCAGTTGTCCCATTCCCCATAGGATAAGGGCATGGTTGTTGAGCATGTTGGGAAACACTATCCTTGTGGATAAATCGAGGGATAGAATTAGGCTGCATCCGTGGCCTAGCACTGACGTTATCATTGATCGCATTGCTTGGGGTACGGTGACCTTGGCGTTCCTTTTCCGATAGTTAGGGATGGCGAGCAAGGCCGGGACAGCCAAGATGGTCGGGTGTTTGACCCTTTTGCAAGCCTGGATCTACGAGTACTTTCCTGATTTTAGGGCACACGCGGAGCAGCCGGTTAATGGGCCTCGCGCGAGCAGGCGGCTCTCCATCCGTCAGCCGAGTTCGGTACAGCGCCTACGACAGTTGAGGGCCTCCTTGGATGCGTTGACGCCGGATCGTGTGAGTTGGGGCCCGTACGGTCCTGCCCCGTATAAGTCATGCAGCAGGACGTTGTACAAGGGCGGCATTCGTGCATACGACATCACTGAGCTGTACATGCCCGATCGCGTCGTCCATCAGTTAGGGCACCTACAACATATCCCACGCAGATTTTCGGTACCGAAGAGCGTTGAACGACCGGCGAAGGGCCCCTACAAAGTGGAATTTGTGGATGCTAACGTCAGCGCTGACTGGTCGGGGTTTCCGATATACAACAAAATGTCAGTGAATGATGTGCCCCGCACGAAACATGTGCCGTGGGAAGCGGACGTCGCTTACAACGATTGGTTTGCGGCACATTCACACAAGTTTTTGATAAACAACGCCTCTGCCAGCCAATCGACTGTCGATGATCATCCGACACTCGAACAGGTACCCTAAAATCCTCAACATAATTTAATATTTTGTTTAACTGATTTGTTTATGGGATGTTGGATATCATGATTGGTCTGACCGCATTATTTTGTGTTTTATTTTTATAAAAGTGGGCCTATGACTGGGCCTCACTAGTGCAGCGAGGGAGGCATCAGTTCCAACCGAACGATGAGACAACGACAATTAATCGTGGGTGGTATGATGAGATGGTGGACTTGTACGGACGTTGGTGCCGTCAGATGCATATCGAGGTCCCCGAGCAACAAGATGATGAGCAGGAGGAGTAGAGTGTGTTTGCCAATTTGTGTTGTTTAGGATAAGTTAATTTGTGTTGAACTGATTAACTGATTTTGTGTTGTTTTAACTAATTGACCTGATTTTGAATGAACCATGACATTGCGTTTCGATGCTAATTTGTGTTAATTTGTGTTATGTTTTACGATTTCCAATTTACTGCATGAGTTTCAATATACATATAATTAGCAATTCATAAATACACAAGGGTACAACTACAACCATCATTAGCGTTGAGCGGCCCTAATAGCCTGCCATCTATCAATACGAGCCTCGAAAGGCTCATCCCAACCTTGAACAGTTACATCTCTAGCTGCTTGCCATCCAATATGAATCGGCGGTAGAGGGCAGTCATCCCGTAAATGGATAAGCATGAAGTGGTTGTTATCGCACAATTCCCTGAACTTTCGCAGGTGCCGTACGTCTAGGCCCTCTTCGTATGGGTAATATTGATATGCATAGCTCATCTATCTGCGATCGTGGACCAGGAGGTGTTGACAAGAAGATCCACATAATATTCGTCACTGTCGCAGCTGGAAATAAATCATTTGGAGCCGACATCCAATGTTCATACGGGGCTGGCCCATCCAAGTGGCCTTGTATCCTTGTGAAGGATTCATGGAACATCTCCTTGCTGTTAAAAAACGCATTAACATATGCATTTTCACTCGCTTGCAACTCAGTGCTCATTGACCACCTAGCAGTTGCCCACAAGTGTTCATCCCCGTAACCTGCCTCGGCTACGCATTTGAACCCGCAGTTGCCATCAGCGCCAACATCCGTCCATCCAACGACGTATGGTAGAATAAAATGTGGCAAAGCGTCCTCGAACAGGAACGGATCTAGACACATCCGGTTGATACCTGCGCGTGAGATTATCTTAAGTTATAAAACAACAATACATAGTCATTTTGAAAACCCTAAACATCGGCTATAAAGATTAAGATTAAGATATGCACACCTGTTGAACCCATCCCAACTGATGAAGAACTGGTTCCCTTTTCCCTCGAGGAGTTCGTTGCAGCCTTGCTACCCCGGCCCGATGTTCGGCCGTACTTAAACGCACTGGGGTTGCGTCGCGTTGATCTTGAAGTCTTTGGTCTCCCGGGGTGTGGGGGGCTTGTCTGCGGATCAGGAATATAGTGACTGTCGGGATTCAACTCTCCATTGAGGACACTGTTTACGTGTCATACAACTGCTGGATCACTCTCCCGAACCTGTTTAGCGAGTTCCTCAAATTGTTCTATGTCTGTACCTGATGGAACATCATTTGAGCAAGGTGTTTCACCATCGCCAATCATTGTTAGTTGTCTCCAAAACATATTTATCCGTGTCAGCGAAATTGGCTCTCCAGTTGCGTAAACTTCCATCATAGAATACGCGCACGGGAGGAGGTGGGTTTTCGACACCAGGTGATCGCATAAGTAGCATTCTCCTTCATACCTCATCGCCAGCATCTTATTGAGCTCAAACGACAACAGGTTCAATGCGTGATGAGATACATTTCCGTGCAAATTCTTAAAGAAATGAGATGGACCTAAATGCCTGTGCGTGCTCCTTGACTGTTCAAGCTCCCTCTTAATCTCAGTATGTTGATTCTCCAAGTGATGGTGAATCTTCGCAAACACACGATCGAAGGTGCCTCTAGAACCGCCGATATAATACTTCAGTGAAGAATGCTGGCTCTCAACTCTGGAAGTCGCTGTGTTCCCCATGTGAGGTACATTGTCGGTATAAGCACAAACAAATTTTTCTTTATGACTCAGCCACGTCCCAATAAGATAATCAACTATCGGTTTGTTTTGCCCGATCCACGCGTTAACAACGCCTTTCCACTTGACCTTGAAATCTCCAACAGTCTTCGTATGTACAATGCCGTTCCAAAAATGATGTCTGAAATGAAGCCCTAGTCCGAGCTTAGGGCCGCCAGTAAGTTTGTTTACTTTGTTCTTCACATCATTCCCAATATGCAACACGCACAAA